>OW026366.1:252726623-253373519 GCA_932273885.2 Leucozona laternaria | reverse complement strand
AAAAGATGGAGATAAGGTATTATCAATCAGAAACTGTGTTGATTTTGCTTCTCTTTGCAATTCCATAAATGGAATTTAGTTTATTAAATCTTTCCCACAGTTTGATTGATAATACGCTATGGTCTGCTTATTTAAATGAATTTAATTGTCTTTGTGTAGATCATTCTATTTTTGATAAATATGGATTTTCTGGTATACATCAAAATATTCGTAGCCTTAGAAAAAATTTTGATGCGTTTTACTCACATCTGATTTCCCTTGATCACCTTCCGGATCTCATATTTATTTCGGAGATCTGGATTTATGACTTTAAATTAACTAACTTTACTATTCCGAAATACGTTGTCGCTGCTACTTGTAACAACTCCTATTCCGCTGGTGGTGTTGCGGTATTTTATCGAAGTGATATGTTTTGCAAAGTAAATAATATTAATTTGAAAAGTGCAGATTTAATATGTGTGGATTTGGAAATTCATGGTTCACCTTTGACTTTTGTTGGTGTTTATAGGCTGCATTTATGCAGCTTCTCAATATTTTTGTCTGATTTTTCGAAATTTTTGAATAGCACTAGGTCAAAAAAATATAGCTCTTTTAGGTGATTTTAATGTAGACATTTTACCTGAATCTTCTGATACTTTAGTTATATTTCAATCATATCTTCGTTTGGGCTTAGTTCACTCATTAATAAATCAACGCGAGTAACTGCAACTTCTAGTTTTTGTTTAGACCATTTCTTTATTCGCTTGCATAGAAAAACCAAATTAAGTTTTAAATCATCGGTGCATGATTTGAAATTAAGTGATCATTTTCTGACTAATCTTCAATTCGATTATAAAATACAAAAGCAAAAGAATTTAAAACTATAAATTATCCTGCATTGCGATCGTCCTTAACTTTTGAATTTTATGATGAAGTCTATGATTCAAGTGATCCTTCTATAGCGTTTGATCTATTTTGGAATAAGTTGCAGACTCATATTTCAAATTGTACCGTCACAACCGCTAGAAAATCTAACAAATTTAAACATCTTAAGCCTTGGATATCCTTGGCGTTATTAAATAAAATAAAAAAGAAAAATCGTCTTCGAATATCTGTTTTGAAGCATCCTAACAATTCAAGACTTAAGAACTTTTATCACAAATTATGCTGGGACTTGAAAAACGAAATACCTAAGTGCAGAGATAATTATTACGCTCATAAGCTAGCGGAAAACGTATGTAATATTAAAAAGGCATGGGGACTAGTGAATGAAATTTTGAATCGAAATCCATCTGATGTCGAATTCAAAATCAATAAAGATACAGAACTAACCGCAGATCCTATTGATGTAGCCAATGTTTTCAATCAGCATTTTTCAACAATTTCTAAGAATTTACAGTTTGATAATTTAAATACCTACGATGATGCCGTTCAGAATGATATTTTCTATGGTGGTAGTTTCTGTTTTTATGACTTTTCTGCTTTCGAAATTCACAAATTGATTTTTTCTTTTAAATCTTCTAACCCAGCTTCTTGTGACATGATTTTCAGTCGTATCTTAAAAAATATTTCTTTTCAAATTGCTGATGTTCTTTGTTTCATATTTAATTTTGGTGTTTTTCCTGATTCCTTAAAAACTGCTATAGTAATCCCATTACATAAAAAAGGAGATACTTTGGATTTAAATAACTACAGACCCATTTCTCTCCATTCCGTATTTTCCAAAGTTTTTGAAAAGGGAATGAAGAAATGAATTAGCTATGTCCTTTCTTTTTAGAAATGAGTTTTTCAGTGATCACCAGTTTGGTTTTCTAAAAGGTAAGTCAACAGAAGATGCTCCGTTAAAACTCTGTGGTGAAATTTATAACTCAGTTAATAATTCTAATGTAACGTCGGCTTTATTTATTGACATTACAAAAGCCTTTGATACGGTTGACCATAACTTATTACTGAAAAAACTTTACATTGCTGGTTTCAGAGGCTTTGTTTATGATTGGTTTTGTTCGTACCTAACAAATCGTAACCAAATGACCAGGATTAAAGATACCCTAAGTTCGGTATCCCATCTCAGAATATGTATTCCCCAGGGTTCTGTTTTATGTCCCATCAATGGCGATTTTTGTTTTTTGTTGCAATCCTGTAAGTTTCAGGGTGTGCCAAAACACGTTCTTTCTAATTTCTCACGATGTTTCGATTCAGCGCTGGAAAAATTAATCAATGTAAATCCCGAGTATGCATCGTATATATTGTGCATGTTGTTATCCTATCTCTCCTACGCATATTCTCATGATTGACGTAATTCCATTCACATTTGTTTTTGTTACTCTTTTTTTTCTGAACGCGGTTTTGTCACGAAGTGACGTAGAAAAAGTAAGTTGGGCACCCTGCCATTATCTTAAGAGTTACATTTCGCTATCGGGGATAAACTGTCACCTACGCTTCTGTTTCCATTGAGTTCGAACAGACCTCCCATCTGTTAATTAATGTTTTCGTTCGGGTATCAACTGCCACTCTTTGGTCTGTGACGTGGATAGAAATAGACTGCCTTTCTGACGTTTATTAGTGTGGATACCTACCCCCCACTTTAAGTGAAAAAATTGAAATTAACAATTTTCGTTTTCTCAAATTACTGAAAGATTGAACCGATCGCTGATGGACCTTCTCTCTCTCAGTATATTAAAAAAAAAAAACACCTAATAGAAGAAATGGACAGGAAGAAACAAGGATTTGGATAATTGAAAGAGCGATTTTTGTCCCGGTAAAATTTACCGTGACAAGATTAGTTTTTTTTGTAAATTGTTCCTGCGTTAAACTTCATTATCTCATTAATACCCCGTAAAAATTTTCTAGAAACCCCATGTTGGCCCTATTTGACTCGATAGACTTATTGATGGTTGAATGGTCACTCCTTTGGCCAAACTATTTGGAAGGCAATCAAAATTTGTTTGAATTTATTTCCCATCGTTTATAGTATCCTTATTATTTTGAGTTATTTTTATAGCGGATAACTGGCTTGAAATACACATGTGTGATTTTGTGTCAAAATCGAAAAATGGAGATACATAAACATCACATCAAAACAGACTCAGCTAATTCATTTTAAAGACAAACAACGTGTTTGTCTACAGAGCGTGAACGTTCCGATATCCATATCCCATACACCAATTGCACACGACAATGATAAAACTAAACGTTTGACCCATGAACATATGACCCTGCATGGGTCTTCGAATGAAGAGAACACACCACAACGCACACAACACTTGTGAATGGAAACTCATCAAAAACCTTAAACAAAGTGGACAGAAGGACAACAAATCACGGTATGTGTAGGTACCTTACCTACTATCCGTTGCAGTGGCAGTGGCTCAAGCTGAAGATGTACGCGCAAAACAGCTTTAGACACGGACATTAAACTAAAAATTGAAATTTTATATCTACCTGCTGCATATTTCATTTTATTACAAAGACATCAAACCAATTTGTTGCAATTTAAAACTACACCATGAGCTAAGCTCAGGCAGGGCAGATGTGATGTCCTTTGTAAAAGAGTTGGCGTTTGTTGGTGCTCGTTGTGTACGCCTGTCACCAGATAGATTCGTTTCGTTTTATGGGCAGCATGAGCTTTGGGAAATTGAAATTCTGCACTCATGGGAAATGGGGAAAATATTATTCGTTTTTTTTTTTTTTTTTTTTGTTTTTTTTGAAAAGTAAAATATTTTCGAATAAATTTTTGGTAGAAACCGAAATGAAACACTTTCCGTTTGTTTGTTATTGTTATGTCTTTGTCAGCTCTCTCTCTCTCACTCTGTGAATTGATTTCGGGTGCGGTGATGCTCGAGCTCGTGTGTGTAATGAATTATTTCAAGCCATTTAGCAATTGGACATAATGCATGAAAATACATTTGTAAATAATTCGAAAAATGTCGGTTAACACACTTTGATTGGTCATTAAAGTTGTAAATTAAAAATTACTGCAAGATAGTAGCATGTACATGCATATAGTATAGCTTGAGGGATACATTGGGAGAGAAATTAATTACATCAAAAGAACAGTTGTTGTTCTTCCTTCCGAATTTAATCAGTTTTGTTATTGGGAAATTCAAAATTGATATGAATTGATGATATTAAGAATAATTTTGAAGCGTGAATTGCGATTGATATACACTTACGATCAAGTATTGATGGTAGTATCTTGTGTAAATCCCAACAAAAGGAAGTCGGTGGAAACTGCTCTTCGCACTCCAGTTCGAATATTCCCTCCACCACAAAGAGTATACACAATTGTTGCTTTTATATATATAGCAGGCGCTTTTAACAACGTTGACGCATCTGCATTCTTATCTGCACTGCCATCTGTGAAGGTAAATAGGTCGCTGGTGAAATATGATTAATCAAATGCTGACTAGCAGGATTATCAATTCAATACTGGGTGGCTTCTCTGCAAGAAGATCTATTTTTAAGTCCTATCTCACGTCCTTTGGAACTTTGTAGTGAATGAGCTACTAATGTGCCTAGAAACGGACACCTACAGAGTGATTGCCTATGCGGACGATGTTGCTATAGCAGTTTCTCTGGAACGCATCCTAAGATCTTGAAACGCCTGCAAAACGCTCTGAAGAAGCTTACGCGGTGGGCTCGGTGTAAGCCCTAACAAAATTGATCTTGTCCTCTTCTCCAGGATATAAAAAATTTGGCACATAGACCCCCCTTCAGTTAAATGTACTCCACTAACATTCTCAGATGAAGCTAAATATCTAGGTCTTGTTCTGGATAAGAAGTTAAGCTGGAAACACAATATACAAGAAAGAGTTAAAAAGGCCACAGTAGCTCTTTTCTCCTGTAAAAAAAGCCATTGGAAATAAATGGGATATTCAACCCCATACTACTCACTGGGAATACACTTCAGTAATAAGACCGATTATAACTTATGGTGTAGTAGTATGGCGGATCGCTCTAGATATAGCAGCAAATCCCGAAGAACTTAGTAAGGTCCCACCTGAGATGAGTGGAAAAATGATTCGGTGACAAATGAGTATGACACCACAATCTTCACTGATGGCTCAAAGATGAATGTTGGAGTTGGGGTGGGTGTTTTCTCGGAGGCACTGAAAATAAATAACTCTTATCGCCTACCCAATACCTCCAGCGTATTTCAGGCTGAGGTACTAGCTATTAAAGAAGCCTGCGGGATACTGAAACAAATAACAATATCTAACCAAAATATTCACAATGTGGCCATCTGTATAGACAGCCAGGCTGCAATCAAAGCAATTGATAGCTGCCTGGTAACCTGGTAATGCAGAGTTGAGCTCGTAGGCTTGAGTGATAATACTAAAATCTCACTCATATGGGTCCCTGGTCATAACGACATCAAATGTAATGAGCAAGCGGATGGGCTTGCCAGGCAGGGATCAGTCCTTCTCGTCTCTCAGGCAGAAGAAGTCGACCTTCCACTGGGATTCGTGAAGGGCAGAATATATTATGACCATTTCCTTTCAGAATCAATAAAAAGGTGGCAAGGTCTGCCAAACTGCAATATATCAAGGAAGATATTTCCTGTCTATGACAAAAACAGATCAAATGATTTATTAAAGCAAAATAGAACAGATACGGCCAGGATCGTTGCAATCATCACTGGCCATTGGCCAATAGGAGAACATGCAGCTAAGCTACGCATACCTTTTAATAGTTTCTGCCGTAGCTGCAAGAACCCTCTTGAGAAAGAACCCATCGAACACTTTCTCTGTAACTGCCCAGCCCTAGCCAGGCCAGGTCTCGCTTCTTGGCATTTGGAAGCCCTTATCTCGATAACCTAATCATGCTGTCGAACAAAAGGATAAACGATTTTATGTCTTTCCTAAATAAAGACCAAACAATATCTTCTCCTCAACTCTTGCATTCGAAGATTAAGGACTAGCAATGGTCTACCGAGGCTCGGTGGATCGGAAGTCATGGACTGTATATTGACTCCTGCTTTGAACCAATTCTCGGTGGACTATTGTTGGCATCAAAAGTTTTGATAATAAAACTACAAATATAAAATTCATATAAAAAAATCGTCAATAACTATTCTGACATCTACTTAATCTATAACTGGTGAAAGGCTCAAAGCTTTGCCAAAACCTATGTGGGTTTTCCTTGACTTTGAAAAAGCCCAACCACAAAATAGGATAGGATATACGGCCGGCTCTAAACCCCAATGGAACTACCTGACACACAGTGATAGCTTAACATTCCTTTGAGGTCGAGGGCACAGACCAAAACCTAGTCCCTATCAATCAACAAACTCGTAATTAACTTTTCAGACAATCACCTACTCTATAACTGGTGCAAGCCCTAAAGCTTTGACATATACCTAGTAGGTATTACCTTGCTTAGAAAAGGCACAGCCATGAGTGGATCTGGTGAAGGGCTGGATAGGAGCCACCTAGCACACACTTGTGAGCTTGGTGCTCTTTTAGGGCTGCGTGAAAAAACAATAACCTAGTCCCCTAAGTAATTTTACTTAGACTAAAAACACTACCCCTATAATATCAACAAACAAATCAGGTCAAACGAGTTATGGTATCAAAACGGCGCATAACAGCGCTAAGTGGGTTCTTCGAGAACAGGTGTTCTCAGAACCGCCATTTTACCTACCGACCTACGTCTAAGCAGATTGCATGTAGTAAGATGAAGAGGAACGAAAGAGGTCAAAATAGGCAAAATACTATGTTACAAGGTGCACCATAAGTAACGTCAGAAATTGGTGTTTCAAAATCTCCATCGTTGCCCGAACTGGGTGAGAGGTTGCTCCGTCCTGCTGGAGCCAACAATGCTCGACACCCAATTCAGCATAAACAAAACTCATTTACAATCTACAAACATTTTGGCTGTGGGATCTTATATAGCACCCCATAATGTGGGATATTCGCAAAAAAGTAATGCCATTTTAAAGGTCAGTAAAAGTTGTTTTTTTTAGACGTGTGGTTTTCAAGAAGAAATAAAACGCATATAATTTAATATTATGGCCAAGAATTAGCTTTATTAGAAGAACAAGGGCTTGCATTATGTTTTAAAAATGATTTCGGGCAAGTGACCAGCGCGGCTGGCTCGAATGAATTAAAGCCGAGAGGCCCAATTTTCGACCACATTTTGCAGCAATTGGGGCCATATGTCAGCAATAACGCGACGAATATTCTCTTCCAAGGCGTCAATCGTCTCGAGATTATCTGCGCAGAAAAGGGACTTCAAATAACCCCACAAAAAATAGTCCAGAGGTGTTAAATCGCACGATCTTGGAGGCTACGCCACAGGCCCACGACGCGAGATAATGCGCTCACCAAAAGTTTCCCTCAATAAATTGATTGTTTCGTTGGCTGTATGGCATGTAGTGCCATCTTGTTGGAACCAAAGGTCGTCCACATCAATATCCTCCAATTCAGGCACGAAAGTAATTAATCATGGCTGTATAGCGTTCCCCATTGACTGTAACATTGGCCGAGTTCAACGCACATCTGAATATTCAGAATTCTGAATTTTTGAAGCTCTTGATTGGCCAGCTGAATTTTCAGAACTTTTTCTGACAGCTGGCCAATCAAGAGTTTCAAAAATTCAGAATTCTGAATATTCAGATATGCGTTGAACTCGGCCATTATGGCCAGCTTCATTTTTGAAGAAATATGGATGATTCCCTCTACCCATAGAGCACACCAAACAGTGACTTTTTGAGGATTAACGGCCGGCGTCTCAACAATGGCTTGTGGATTATGATCACTCCAAATACGACAATTTTACTTATAAACCAAAAATGAGCTTCATCGAATATTGGACGCAGCGCGATTTAATTTCTTTAAGAAAGAAAACACCTTTTCAAAAAAGATTGAAACAATTTATTTAGACCTGAATTCTTATTATATTAACTTAGAACTGAATTAATACTTGAAGGCAGCGAAGTTACAAAGGTTCAGCTCAATCAAGTTCATTTTCTAGTGTCAGCATAATTGCACAATTCCTGGTATATCTAATGAGACCAGACGAAAGGCAAAGGAACTTGATTGTTCGTCGTCGACGTTTTTATTTATGATATCTGACTCTTTTTAATTCCAACTGTGGGAATTTCCGTTGTTGTTCGTGTTGCTGAACTCGACATAACCCGCGAACCATTATTTTGGTAATAAATTTGCACAATTTGCAAACGTTGTTCAGGAGTAAGACTATTCATAATGAAATGGCAAACAAAAACTGAGCATAAATCAAGTGACACCTGTCAAAAAGACCAACTCCGAAAAAAGTATTGCCAGATTGAAAGCCACACGTCTAAAAAAAACACCTTTTATTTATGGTAAAAAAGGTCAATAGTTTCATGAATTGGTCAGCCATAGGAAATTTTAAATAAACAGTCCAAGGTCATCAGCAAAAAAACCTATGGCCAACCAATTTCTGG
This sequence comes from Leucozona laternaria, assembly GCA_932273885.2. Taxonomy (NCBI): domain Eukaryota; kingdom Metazoa; phylum Arthropoda; class Insecta; order Diptera; family Syrphidae; genus Leucozona; species Leucozona laternaria. The sequence continues at coordinate 253,365,112 of OW026366.1, read as the reverse complement.
AACTAGTTGACCTTTAGTGACCGTAATTCAGTGTTGCCAGATGGAAATAAAATTTCCCCCCAGAAAAATTAAGAAACCCCCCAGATTACCACATTTTATCAACAAAAACCCCTAAATATTATTTCAACTTTAATTTTTATTCACAGCTCCTAAATTTGTTTTTGTTTTATATTTAATTAATTCACAATATAGTTGAGTAGCTACAGTAAACAAATTTGTAAAAAAGGTAGGTACTAGTTAATAAAAGAAAGTTTGTATAGGGTTTCTTCACAATGTCTGAGTAAAGTTTTGATTATTTATTCGACACTTAAATTATCCGCAAATTAAATCCTCCTCGTAAAAAACTTTAAAAAAAAAAGTGTTTCACAATTTTTCCAAAAAATTAATGTATGTTTTAATTAGATGTTCCAGTTTTCCAGACAAAATAGTTTTGACCAATGAAAACTTGAAAAAATCAATTAATAATATTTAAATTGCCAAGTAAATTCGCTAATCGACACTTCATCTGGCCATTAAAATAATTACTTAGAACTTTAATTATAAGTTATATGTAGTATTCAGATATTGGGAAACATAAGGGAGGTTGATATAATTGACATATAATTTCCAAGTTGCTTATTTAGAACTTTAATCAGACATTGTGAAACAAACCCTCAGGTCCAGTTTTTCAGTGCGCTATTATAAATAGTTAAACGCGAGTTAAATCATAAAATTTGGTGTGTTAACTCAGGATTAACTGAATAGATGCTTTTGATGTTTCATTCTCCACCGAAAAACTGCTTCCTCAGTTCATTTACTTCTAATTAGAGCTAGCTAACTCTGATTTAACTCACGAGAAATAGATACCTAAATATGAAAATTTAAATATGAACGAATTAAAATTTTTTTTTTGCACTTCTTTAAAAAAGTTCTTATTCACTATCGTGATCTTCGTTTTGGCTGTCGTTTCGGTTTGATACATATTCTCATATTCTAACTTGTGAAAGTTTTAAGCATTTCTTCTGTTGGTGTAAGATTCTGACATCCAGAATGTAAGGAATGTCTTGCTCTTAGAATACTGTCAGCTGTTTCAATACCCATACGATTCCTCAACCTTTTAGCTCCAAATGAATCCCCCCAGATCTCCCCCCAAACATCTTGTCCCCCCAGATTACCCCCCAACGACAAAAAAAAGCCCCCAAATCTAGCGGGAAAACCCCTAAACTGGCAACCCTGCGCGTAATTACTGCCCTTTTAGATGGCTCACTTTTTGCGAATACGCCACAAATTTACTGTGACCTTGAAAAAATCTTTGAAAACCTATAGCTGACCTTTTATGAGAATACTTAACACTTTTCAGATAGTAAATTTTTATTTCCATCTGGAGAAATTATAGCACATTCACTTTATGACAATACTTTTGCCCCATCTTGTATAAAAAGAAAGGTTTTTGAATTTCATAGAAAGAATGTTTAAAATTTTATTTTGACGGCCGCAGCATTTGCTGTGAATGGTCAGGATAGATATTGTAGTATAACACGCTTCCCTAGAAGGATCATAAGGTAACTAAGGACGTAACCATAAAAAAGCACGCAGTTGGTAATGAAACTAATTGATTTTTATTTATTTATAACAAATTATCTTTAATCAATTTGTCATCAATCGATTAAATGATAACAAAAGTTCACATCTTTCTTTTATATGTATATTTAATTCTTAATGCTGACATCAGCAAGGGTGCGAATTGAAAATTTAAACAAATACCAGGACAGAAATTCAAAGTGTTCTACATCAAAAGCTCCTTAATCTTCACACGTTGAAAGTAACTCTATCATTTCCTTTTTTTTTCCTCTTCTTTTCTTGGAATTTCAACGATTTTATTTTCTGTGACTAATAAAATCCTTTCTCTTTTTTGACGACATCGACATCATATTGCCCGTATGTTGCAGAAATCGAGCATCCCAGACAAGAAGAGCATCTCATAAGGTATCTGCTTTATGTACAGTACCTTCTTGTACTCGTTTATACATATGTGGTATTCTTGTATCTGCCAATAGTTTTCACACCATAAATTTCATTTTATCGCCGAGTGTTTATAGAATATGTGTGTGTTTGTAGAGAAACCGTATTTTTTTTTAAATCGATTTAAAGTATAAAGGATTAGGTACTCATTGAATGCACGAACAAATTGGATGAACAAAACTGCACTACGTATATATTTAATCGAAGAAATGTCTTTGAAAGAAGACCCAACTCGCTAGCACCAAATTGAATTCTTATGGGAATATTGACTTTGTGAAATACGCAATTATGTGACATTTAAAGAAGTTAGAAGAGGTCAGTTGCGTTTCGGCTTCGATTACAAAACTAATTTCAAATGAGAATTGGAAAATCTTGAAAATACACTCTTGATAATATTCCGTACCAAGTATTATGGTGGAACTTTTGTACCGTATTAAAACCACCTTGAAGTCAGAACCAATTTATAAAAGATCTGTTCTATAAACATTTCTAATCGATTGCCTAACTATAGGCGCTGTCCAAGCCTATTCTAAAGTGGATATTGGAAGTTTTTTTGCGACCTTTAGTCCAAAATGCGTATTCATCGACTAAAATCTTGCGTCTTAGAAGGGTACGACAACATCTAACTAATGAGCCCAACTCTCGTACCTGGGCGAAACGCATTTTGGACTTGGGGTCGCAAAAAAACTTCCAATTGAATTAAATTCATTACAGTCCACTAAAACAAAAACAAAAACGATATAATTTTTTTCTATTGTTTTCGTTCTTCTTCTTTCCTTAAGTGGATACGTTCAATGAATAAAGCAAGACAAGTCGTCGCCTTAACATTGGGTTGCCGTAAGCGCCATTTTAACGTTTTTGGGAAATCGCATTTAAAGTTTTGGCAGCTTATTGCATGAAAACCAACCGCTGGGATTTTTTCATTTTTTGATGCGATATTTATACGGAAATCCACTTTCAAAAAATGTAAGAAGTTATTCTAAAACACTTTTAGTTTCTAGAATATTTAAAATTTATTACAAAATGAGTTTGCCGTATACGTCACTAAAATCAATATTTTCTTTTACTCATACACGTACGTCAAAAATTGTGCACATACGGCATTCCAATAATAAATTAATAAACAAAATGTTTTTACCTAAAATCAAGAAATTAGAACACAACTTTTTAATTTTGAAAAAAGACAAAGTTTTGAGACCAAAAAATATATATGTATTTATTTCACATTTCTTAAAGTAAAGAACTACTTTTTAACATTTCATTTTTATTAATAAAAAAATCACAGTATTTTGGATACAGTCTTTAGTTATATTAAAATAAACAATACGAAACGAATATTATATATGTATGTAATAAAAAAGTAAGACTTGATGACTTCAAACATTTTATACATTTTTGTTTATAACAAAAATAACAAAGCAGTAAAATAACTTTAAAAAAAATAACACTTTTATATTCGATATTAAAGTAAAACATAATTATTATTATTTCAGTTGATTCAAAAGAGCTTCAAAATATTTCTTATCATCTGATGATATAAAAGGATACAAACTTTGTATTTATATCATTAATTTTTTCCTTTGATATATTTTTTGTTTTCTGAATGGTATTAAGATTTTGATCATATAAGATCTTCGGTGTTCCCAAAGTAGTTCTAGTAGGTTTTTTATTTAATGAAATCGATTTGTAATGTACGTCTCTGGCATTTGTTCGAAAATGTTGTTGAAATAAGTGTGGATTTCCATACTTAATAAATTTTATTTTGGAAAAAGGCATATTTGCAAAATTTAAATGACCTGCTTTGGCAGAGTAAGCTTTGAAATCTGATGGTTGCATTTGAATTAATTTCAGAATTAACTTTTCATAGCGCATGTTCTTAAGTTGTTTTAGAAGTGCCAATGGACTATGTATCTCAATGTTCTTAAGATGCTTGTCTATTGCACTATGAACAGAGTCAACTTCCTGTATGAGTGAGTGTCCAGGCACCGAAAATGTTTGTAATATCAATTTCAAGTCGGTGACTTGTGAAGGAAAGTGCTTAAAGCTTCTGTTCGGCTAGAAGTTGTTTCTGTCTCGGTTCCTTTCCGGTCTTCATGAATATTTTGTCATCTTTATGTTTATTAAACTCTGCAATTTCTTTACTTGTAGGTATTTCTTTAGCTTTAAAAGTCAGACACCGATCGCATTGGTCTTTTTTTGGCTTGTAAAAAGACAAGTTAAATGCATTGTTAAACTCTTTGCGGTATATGCAATCTTTGGTAGGGTCATTCGTGGACTCCATCTTTGTGATATTTAAGTGAGACTCCAAATATTTTCTATCGGAGCTTGCCTTTTTACTTTTTTACGAACACAGTAAAATCGTATGCACGTACGGCAAAACCAATAAAAAATATTTTTCTTTCTAATGACGTACGTGCATACTATTTAATAGCATTACCTTGCATTTTGTAGGCACATAATTCAAAACAATACTGGACAAAAATTTGAATTTTATTGGCGTACGTTGTACTACAATATGACGTACGCCAAAACAATTCTTAAACAAAAATTAGCTTAAATTGTATATGGAAAATTTGACGTATATGCCAAATTTTGGCGCTTACGTCAAAACAATACCGGAACTTGATGAATTTGATGGATATACGTCAAAACCATTCTATATATCTTTGCAATGGAAAGAGTTAGAGCAAAACGGATAAAAGATTTGGAAAGAGCTACCCCGAAAACATAAGACTGCATACCAAACTCAAAAAGTGAATTTTGGCGTTTACGGTAACCCAATATTAGGGCGACGAAGTGCCAAATTACGAATTGAAATTTGCCTTGAAATAAATGAAATGCTCATTGAACGTATCCAAAAGCTCACGAAATTGCCAATTACAGGAATGTCAGCAAATATTCAACTCTTGGAATGCGTTTATAAATAAGGAGATGTTTTAATTCGATTTATATTGAGCACCAAGAAGTAAGCTGCTATAAGGGGTGTGTAGTACACGAGTAAGAAATTTCTAAATAGATTTTGGCCCTCATTTTGATAAGGCTAGGTATTTAATCTCAAGATACGTTTTTGCCTTAGAATCGATTGGGAGCTAGGAAATTTATCCCACCGAACCGCGCATTTACACTGGCTTAGGCTAAGGGAATTTAACCCACCGTCGGACTCCGTTCCGCGTCTTTACCTCGATCTAGTTTATCCATCATTTGTAATTGTATATGAAATAACTTGTATTTATTTAAGTCATAATTTATAGGAAAATAAATTGTTTTAACATTAAGTAAGATTTAATAAAAAAGTTTTTATTTCGAACTGGAGTTCAGAACTTTCTCAAACCGAGTTTTTCTAGCTTTGTTCGGTACGAACCTTGGGCTTGGACCCACTGACCCACCGCAGCTGGAAAAAAGCAACACAAATTCTTGATGGAATCATCGAGCAGACATAACCAATAGCAGTGTTGCCATAAAATATTTTTTGAAGTCGGGAGATAACCTAATCAGAAACCGGTTTTAATCGGGGAAACAGTTAAAAAAAATATGCACTACTGTGTCGCACGAACTTGGTCTTATGTGCGATCACAGTGTGGTTCTATAGCTGAAATAAATTAGCTATGGAAGTCTATATTTTAGAGATGAGCTAAACTGTGATTTTCCAATCACAGGTATAACTGTGACTGTGATTTCTGAATCACCGTAAGTTTAACCTGTGATTGTGATTTTCAAGTTTGGAATATCTTTGAGGCCAAAAAACAAAAAAAAATTCTCAGTAAAATATAAAGTATGTAATTAAATGAGGACAACAAATAAGTAATTAAAATTAGCTCGTATTACATAACCATGAATGCAAAAATGCTAAAAATCTCAAGTCCCAAATTCAAAATTATCGAATAGCAAAATCTCGAACGTCTAAAATATCGAATGCCCAAAATTTCCAATAAATACATACGGCGGATCAAAAACGGAGTACGCCAATCGATTTAGGAGGTGGAAATTACCTTAGTGTCTCGCCCAGCTCTCTAGCTCCAGTAGAAACCCCTAAAATTTGCAATGTCAAAATTTAAGTTTCACTTTTCCTTGTCCTTGTGTACAAAATCACAACCAGGCTAGGACCTCAGTTCACAATTCAGTTCTACCTTCTAGATCCTAAACTAAAAATAAAAGAATTAATCTGTTCTTCATATTTTCATCATGAGTCCTGAGATTTTGTTTTTCTGTATTGTGATTTCGTTCAGTTGCTAAAATAATAACTAAATCACGACTACAGTTCTCGTTTTGATTTATTTTACTCATTGTTGACTTTTCTCTCGTCGTGATTTTGTTCACAGTTCATAAAGTTCATTGTGCGATTGTCGTGATTTGTGAATCGTTTCTTTTTGTTGTGATTTTACTACAGTTGTGATTTTCAATCACATTTAGGGCACTCACAGGTTTATTAAAGAGTCGCTCACAGGTAGTGATTGTGATTTTTGACTCACAGGTCGAAAATCACAGGTTGTGATTTTTTGCTCATCTCTACTATATTTTATTCATTTGCCAAATCTTAGTTTAGTTGCAGGTGGTATTATGTGAGTAGATATACAAAAATTGACAATATAGCCCAGTGTTGCACATATGCAACATACATGCAAGGAAATTATATTATCTGAACTGGAAAATTGTTTTAAATCATTAATGAAATTTGAAATAAATAGTTTAAAATACTTCTGAAACTGTTTTAAATCTAACGCGATGTACCCCATCTGATTTCTTATATAAATCTTAATTCATTAGAAAAAAGTTTTAAAAATCGTAGGAGTCGTTTTTGAGAAAAAAAAGTTAGTTATACCGTTATTTTTAATTATGAGAATAATTTTTGTATAAAATCTTTTTGATAGTAGTAAAAAAATACTTTTTGCCAAGTTTAATTAAAATCGAAAAGGTCGCTTTTGAAATATCGAGTTTTCAAAAGAAATTGCAAACATTTTTTTAAAATTCAAATAATATTTTTTTGAAAATTTAGGTGCACAAATTTTTTAAAATCTATGTAATGAGTAGTGGGATACGATAGTGATTGCCATAGTACGCAGCTCTGGCACATTTTTCCCTTCAGCTTAGCTCATCTATTTGGGGGGGTAATTGATGCTACTAAAATTCTACCCAGACAAATACCTTGTGCCAGAAATAATAGATCACACAGAGATAGTAAAACAAATTCAACTTTAAATCCTATGACAGATGTTATGTCATTGATGGTAGTTTAATTTAATTAAAAAAAAAACACTTGGCAACCCTTATCCTGTAGTGAAACATTGCTGTCTCACCTCCTAGCTACGCTCTTGCCTGATTCTGAACATAGCCCCACAACAAAACCATTTTGACTCACCCCTTTCTTCCCATTGCTGCCACTTTCCCATTGAAATCATTTTAGCAATCCATGTCAAAGAAATATACCACTAATTTTTCAAATTGATTTCATGTATTTATAAACATAAGAAAATTAATTAAATCGAAATAACTGCAACATATATATGTATGTTTGTAAATAATTTGAATGATAAGTAAGATGTAAAGAACAAAATTAGTAAAAATTAATATTATTTCAACGGTTACAGGAAAAATAAGAAAAAACAAATTAACAAAAAAAAAATTTATGAATGATTAAATTTCTAAAGGGTCCGTCATCTAACGTTTTTTTTTTTCAACTAGTGCTTATTTCGTGAATGGTAACACTTAGCTCATGTCTGATTTGACAGATAATTAGTTTTATCCTTCCGCTGAACGAATATTGTTGTGTAGTCGCTTCGCTAAGTGGGCCTGCGATCGACTCAGAGAAGATGCCGATTTTGCCAAAAAAATCATCTTTTCAGATGAAGCTCATTTTTATCTTGGCGGGTAGTAAACAAGCATTATTGTCGCATTTGGGGCACAGAAAACCCGCACGCATAAATTGAAAAGCCGATACACCCAAAACGAGTCACTGTTTGGTCCAGATTTTGGTCCAGAGGCATAATTGGGCCATTTTTCGAAAATGAGCAAGGAGTGGCCGTTACAGTCAATGGCGATCGTTATCGGGCCATGTTGAACGAATTTTTGTTCACGAAAATTGAAGAGGAGGATATTGGCAACATTTGGTTTCAACAGGACGGCGGTACGTGCCACACAGCCGAAGCTACACTCGATGTTTTGCGCCATTTTCAAAAAAAAAAAAAGTTATTTGGTGGACCTTTTATAATATATTGTGATGAGCATTCGCCACTAGCTCTAGCTTTAAGCTACGCTTAAGAGTGGCCGTTTTCGAAAACGTCAAATCAAAGTCAATTTGACTGGCAATTGATCGTCATTTATGACGCAAAAGTTGCAATCTTCAAATATGCACTGTCCTGCTCGCAAACATGTCTTTTGATGAACGTCAAATGAATTTTTTGCAAGCGCAGTTGACGTTTTCGAACAGAATCCAATTTCATCAGAATGTTCAGATTTACTTTCGATCATCATTTTCAGTCGCGACGTGTTTATCGTTTTACTGACTCCCTGACTGACTTCCCAAAATGTTAATTAGCTAACAATCTCTCGAACCACCATGTCTGTCTCTTTTGTCACCTCCATTTTTTTGACTGCACAGCTGCAACGCAGATGACGTTTTCGAACACGTTACTTTAGCAAACTGCATTATCGAACACAATGCTAATGCAGTAGAATTTGGATTTGCGTTTTCGAACAGAAGACTTTTGTAGTATGCGTTTAAGAACATTCTGCTAACGCATTTTTTACGCAGATGACGTTTTCGAAAACGGCCGTGTCTCTTATTTTGTTTTGCGGGTACATTCAAAGTTATTATTCTCGGAAGATCACTATTTTTTTTTTTTAATTATTTAGTTTTTGCATAATATATTATAACATTGTAAAGGGTTTTCCAATAAGAGGTGTTATTTTGATATTCAAAGAAAAATGGCATTTTTTGAGATAAATGATCGGATGTTTATTTCATTATAAAGAGGAAGGTATGCCGTTAATAATGGAACACAACATCAGCCAAATGGCCGCCACGACCACGCTTACAGGACCATATCCTTTTCATGAAATTTTCCACAACCAAATCACAAAGTGGCTGCCCTATGTCCTCGATAGCCTCACGAATTCCATCTTTGAGGTCTTGAATCGACGCTGGGCTGTTGGCGTAGACCTTGTCTTTCACGTGGCCCCAAAGGAAGAAGTCGCAAGGTGTTAAATCACAAGATCTCGGTGGCCAATTGTGATCACCTCTTCGAGAGATAACACGGTCCGGAAACTTTTCCCGTAAAAGATCGATGGTTTGATTGCTTGTGTGGCACGTAGCGCCGTCTTGTAAGTAAGATAAGATCAATACCATCCAATTCCGGTCATAAAAAATCATTAATCATCTCTTGATAGCGCAATCCATTGACCGTAACTGTTGCTCCAGCCTCATTTTCGAAAAAGTAAGGTCCAATGACCCCGACGGACCATAAACCGCACCAAACAGTCACGCGTTGAGGATGGAGAGGCTTTTCAACAATAACTCTTGGGTTTTCCGAGCCCCAGATGCGACAGTTTTGCTTGTTGACGTAGCCTCCGAGGTGGAAATGGGCCTCATCAGTCAAGATGATTTTTCGATGAAATTCCGGATCATTTTCATGCATTTCAAGGACCCAATCAGCAAAGACACGACGTTGTTGATGATCAGCCGGCTTGAGTTCTTGTGTTAACTGAACTTTATAAGCCTTAAGACCCAAGTCTTTATGCAAAATACGGTGTAATGATGTTTGTGGAATGCCTAATTCCAAAGAACGACGAGGAATGGACAAACCTGGGTTTTCTTCAACACTTTGGGCTACAACAGCAATATTCTCAGTTGTTCTTGAGCGACGTGCACGGGTTTTATTCTTCACATCACTAACTTGTCCCAACAGCTCGAATTTGTCCACCAATTTCTGTATTGCGGTCCGACAAGGTGCTTCACGACGACCCAAAAATGTTTTAGTTTTACGAACCGTCTCTGCCAAATTTTCACCATTTTTATAGTGAATTTTAATTAATGGCGTAGTTTCTACTTGTCAAATGTTAAAAAATAACAGCTTCAAAAGTGACAACTACCGAAATAGCGGGCTATTCAAAATAACACCTCTTATTGGAAAACCCTTTATAACTATTTTATGACAAGTAAGTTCTAAAATCGCTTTAATCATTAGTTATTAAATTTTTCGATTTTTAAGATTTTTTTTTTTAAATAATTTTTCTCTGTTTTTTTTTTTTTTAATTTTGCCTTAATTCGAATATGTTTATTTTCTTGGTCTTCTTAACTTAATTTATAACTTAATTTATTGTACCTACCAAAATGAATTAATAAATACAATACAATACAAATCGGGTAATCGTAAATAGCTCTAAAAGTCGGCAGAAATACCTACGATGCGTCGGTGTTTTTGGCAACACTGACCAACAGGGATATCTCATATCCAAACGGCTTTAAGCCACCAAATTCACCATGATTATTGCAAAATCAGTGCTTGATTCCATAAAGCAGCGAAGGGAAAATTTAGTCCTTTTTTACTTGCTCTATAGGGCAAGTATTGGTTTCGTGTAAAAAAAAAAATTCGAGGTTATAATCAAAACTAACACTACGATAATCGATAAATCCGAAAAAGTGAGTTTCGTCATGCCGTCCGTTGGTCTGTGCGTCTGTGCGTCCGTCTGTGCGTCCACTGTAATTTGAGCTAGAGCCTAAACGGGTAGACCGATTTGCATGAAATTTCGTACAGAGCATTCTTATGTGATTACCTAGAGAAAAAAATCGAATTTTTGTTTTAGCTCATCTATATAACGGGTAGCTCGCATACAAATATTTTCTTCAAATTTTCTCGAAAACGGCTTTAACGATTTTGATTAAACTTCGTTCTTTTAATAACTAAATTAATTGTAAGGAAACTGCATTTCAGGGTTTTTCTTAGAAAAAATCACATTACGGAATTAGGTATTCAACGTTTTTTGAAAAAATTGTCTTATTTTTGGGTTATTAGCGTTTATCTTTGCCATGGTTAGACGAATTTTTTTTATAATTCTGCAGTATGATGCTTCTTAATAATTTAAACAATAATCCTCTTAAAATTTTTTAAAAACATTATTTTATAAACAAAAAAAATAAACGAAACATCAATTTTTTAGTGCTTTTGACTCGTTAAATACATATATACATCATGCATCTTCAATGTTGGGTTACGTACAGTATTTAACCACAACAGCAAGTTCGTGCGATCAAGTCGTGCATATTTTTTATTAATTGCTCGATACTCATCAATTTGTTGTTAGGAATGTAAAAGCACAAATTGTAAGCAAAAAAGATCATAATACTTTTTCAATACGATAATTTGGGAGCAAACACACACACACACACACCCCGTGATATTTACCGCGGTGATGGAAAAGAACTGCTACAAACAACCAATTGCTTTTTCGAATAAAATGTGGTATATAGAATCTTTTTTGCGTAGAATTTTGAAAGCTATTCTTGAAAATTAAAATTCGTTTATGCTTCTCTGTGGTTTAGATAAAGGAATAAGCCGTACAGCAAAAGTATGATAAGCATCACATTCAATGCTGCTGCCAATAGCTTACACACATTAATGGTTGAAATTGTAAGTCACTATAAGCACTGGTGGTTCTTTGCGAACTGTCGCGCCACTTAATGTGTATCACAAACTTCAAACTTAAGGATATATAAAAGACGTTTACTATCATCCCTGAAATTGCTCAAAGCTTTTACGAACATAAGTTCTATGTGTGGATAGGTGCACTTTTGGGAATGCCTTAGAAACTTTTTGGAACCTATTCCGTTTCTCGAAAACCGTTGTAGATTTGTAGTAAGTATCCCTTTTCCTACATAAATGAGCCTTTCACACATTCACAAGCATCACTTGCGGAATGCTCAAAAATGAAACCTTGAAATTTAATTCGAATGTAATTGTGTAAGCACAAATGTTTTGTCTTTAATTTTGGGTTGCCCGCCGCCGTCTGGCTTAATGGTGAAGAAATAATGAGGCTATTATAGTCACAAACCACAATACAGTAACTGGTCTAGACAACCAAAACATTGAGGACTTAGGAACTTTTATTTTTTATATATTTTCTCTTGAACTGCGTATTTAAATTAAAAAAAATGTGTCAAATGCTAAGCCCTTAAGTAACAACACAGTTGTTGAATTTATTTTCAAATAACCAGCCAAGAAAAAATATTCTAATCTCGATGCGAGCTCAACAGAATACCTTCCTTTCCTTCCTCAACTAACTCCTTAATTCAAATCCACGATTATGTCTTACACACAGAAAATACTTATGCATATACAGAGTGGTTTTAAGCCTTTTGCACCTCCACCAAAAACATCCCTTTCTCTCGATAAGATTGCAAATTCTAAAAATTCTTTATTATTCGCATATAAATCAACTTATAAAACCTGCTGATGGTGACAACGCTTGGTGCTGATGGTGGCGGCGGTGAAGGCAAAGAGCCGAAGATTGAGGTGACAAGAAAACGAATTTTGCATTTTAAATCCTGAATTACCATGCCAAACAGAAGGTGTCCAAATATTTGTGTTTCTTCCTAAAAAAAAAAAAAAAACAACCAATACAGCATGTGTATGTACGTACACATTCACTGCAAAGAGTAAAGAACACATTCATGCTTCCCAGCACCTCCCTGCTGCCTGCCACTTGTTTGAGGGGCAACATTGAATAGAATCTAAATTACCTAAAGCCATTCTGGACACAGTTCAATAGTTCTTAAAGAATTTACATTATTAGGTTAGCGCAGGACATAGGACATAGGACACAGACAAAAAAAAAGAAGGACATACAAAAATGTTATTCATCCACGTCCTGCCTGATGCTCCTGGCCACTCAGACAAAGTTTTTCTTAAGTAAGTCCTGCAGATACGGAACCGTGTCGCCAGAAATGCATTGAATTCTCGGTGTGTGTTGCTTTTTTCAAAAGCAGTGGCAATGGCAAATATTTGTACAACCTTAAGGAAATATGTATGAGAGCCTTGAGTTGGACTTGTCACCCAATTCCATAAGTAATTATGTGGCAATAACTAAGAATCGTGTGTCAAAAATATTCTTGGCAGTCTCCAACACCATACTGACGCTATAATGATGTGGAGATCATCTGAAAAATATCCTTTCCAAAAAGAGTCACCTGCTGCAGAGAGACCGAAATTGAACAATATCTATCTATTGGCATCGAAGATGCCTAGATATAGGGTGTACATCTACTACACCCTCTTGATATCGAGGTCGTTGCTATGGTTGATTCTATCGATACTCTCCAGATATATGTGTGTACCTATGTGTAATTTTTGGCAAAGCCGCACAACTTAGCAAATAAACCAATCCTCCCTACCTCACATTATTATCAAATGCAGCAAAATTTTATTTACCCTACAACGATAAGCTTATTTGGGAATCGCAAAACCCATTGCTGCATGTGACGTTATCGTTGGAGTGCTTCACAAACTTGCCGCATCAGTATCTGATATCTTGTTTGTCGCAAATGTTTTATAATGGTGTTTTTTTTTTAGCGCAGCGCAATTTTTGATAAGTCTTAATAAAATGGGTAAATATGAGATAATAATCATTATAAAGTAATTATTATAAACTCTTAAATGTTTTTTCTCATTTTTTTGTGTGTTTTGATTGCTTTAAGAAAATAAATCATTTTTATTCATGTGAGATTATTGCTTTAAGTGGAACATTGTTGGGTTTTGTATACTTTAGGAATTTAAATGTTTGTTGCAAATTACTTAAGATATTTTTGTTGTTCACTTTTTGATTCAAGTAAAAAAAAAGGGCACGTTTGGGTCGCACGTTTTTGTAGCTTCGTTTAAAATTCATAAAATTTGTTGAGTACATCAGAAACAAGGTAGGTAGGTAGGTAGAGATGGCGGCCCAGAGCAAACTCGCTCCGTGACCGAATTCGCGCTAGAGTGCGCCGTTTTGACACCATAACTCGTATCGACCTGTTGGGTGAAAAGCGGTTTTATTATTATTTTTTATTTTTTTTTAATATTATTGGAGGGGTTTCAACATATACCCTCTTACGGGTCCTTAAAACGCTCTTATTCAGCTTACGCACTGTCTAAAAGGAGTCCGAAGGGTGAGGTGAAGGAATAAAGGTCGAAGCTTGACCTAGATCCATTTTGTCGCGTTGAGAAAAGTAATCAAATCTTTGATCTTTATCTCAGAAAGTTCGTGTAGATCTTCAAGAAAAGCATTTCCAAAAGATTTCACTCTCGATCTGGCCAGAGCAGGGCATTTACAGAGGAAGTGGGCCACTGTTTCCTTCTCCTGATGGTCCCCACAACTGCAACAAAAAGTATTTTACGGAATGCCCAGCTTCGCCGCATGTTCTCCTATAGGCCAGTGGCCAGAACATGTCGCAACAACCCTGGCTATGTCTCGCCTGGGCCTAAAAATCAGATCAGTTGTTCGAGATTTATTATAGATGGGCCATATCTTTCTGGATATGACGCAGTTTGTTAAACTTTCATTGGATTCAAAAAGAAAAATTGAGAATAAATTGCCCTTCATAACTCCAAGCGGAAAATTAACTCTTTCCGCAAGTGAGCTACGAAGGGCTGATCCTTGCCTGGCCAATTCGTCAGCCCGCTCATTTCCCTCAATGCCACAATGACCTGGAACCCAAATAAGAGTGACCCTGAGGTTGACATTAAGGCTAAGTAGTTTATCTCGGAATTGCTGGACCAGTTTAGATGATGTTATAGCCGAATCTGTCTGTCAGGATAGCAGTGTTCCGGTTTTGGTTAGGATCTTGTTTGAGTATCTTGCATGCTTCTGTGATTGCTAGTAATTCAGCTTGAAATACGCTTGCGAGGTCAGGTAGGCGAAAGGACCTAGAGATGTTCCAGGATTCGGAAAAAATTCCTGAACCAACACCACACTCCATCTTGAAACCATCAGTAAAAATAGTTGTGTCGAAGTCTTTCGTCACGACATTATCCTTCCAATCTTTTCTGGATGGAAGTTTGACCTTAAAAAAAACCTTTCTCAAATCCAAAGCAGGAGTGCAGTAGTCGGTCTGCATAGAAAGAATATCATTAGGAATCAAACTCGTGATATTGCTGTGACCATATGGTTTAGCAATCCAACAATTTGACTCCTTAAGTCTTAACGCGCTGTAGGGCTGTGTCAATCAGGAACGATTCGATTTTTTTGATCCGATCATCGAAAAGTATTGATGATTGAAATCACAAATTTTCGTTTCAATCGATCCAAATCTCAATCATTTCGATTCTCGATCTCATCTCAATCTCAATCATTTCGATGATTCTCGATTTTCCATCCCAATCTCAATCACTTCGATGATTCTCGATTTTTCATCCCAATCTCAATCACTTCGATGATTCTCGATTTTTCATCCCAATCTCAATCATTTTAATGAATCTCGATTTTCGATATTAATCTCTGTTGAATTATAAATATATATTTATAATCGGAGAAAAGAAATATGGGTCCGATTGGATTCGATCAAAATTGGTACAGTATTCGTTAACTTCGGAGATTGAATTTCATCGAGACCGAAATACAAAAATTGTCTTAGTTTGACAGGTGTCAAAATATGTCAAAATGTTTGGTACGGCGGATCGAAAAACGGAGTACACCAATTAAGGAGGTAGGTCCATTAGAACACTTTTAATTTGACAAGTGTCAAAATATCAAATCATTGCCGAGAATACGGGCTACGTAACCTTGTACATCGTAACGTTGCAGAGAGGAAAGTCTACGTTTTTATTTCACTCTACCGCCGACATAGATGTTTACACATCAAAAATCGAATCGGAACAGTGTGAAATAATGAATTGAGTGGAATGAAAATGATCGAATGATCGATTGATTAAAATGATCGAATCATTTTGGTAATCGATTCTTGAACGATTCGATCATTTGAAATGAACGATTTACACAGCTCTAACGCGCTGCAGGATACTAAATATTTAATATGTAAATCAAGAGTTAAGAGGTGCAGAAAGACGCCAAAGGCATCCGTCGGGCAGGAGTGTAGGGCCCCTGTGGTGCCAACGCTAGCTGTTCTTTGAACCTTCTTGAGTTTGTTTATGTTATACGCTTTGCTAAGTGCGGACCACCAGACAATAGAGCCTTACGTAATGACCGGTCTTACCACGGCTGTGTACGTCCACAGTATCATCTTCGATTGGAGGCCCCATTTTTTTCAGAAGGTCTTACTACAGGCATAAAAGGTTATACAGGCCTTCTTAACCCGTTCTTCAATATTCAGTTTCCAATTTAGCTTTGGGGCCAAGAATAACGCCCAGGTATTTCGCATTGGAAGAAAGTGAGAGAACTTCGCCGTTGAGTCGGGGCAGCGTGAAGGGAGGGAGGTATTTTTGTTTTGGTGGTTAAAAGCATCAGTTCCGATTTGCTTTGGTTAACACCATAAGTCCACAACTCGTGGCCCAGTTACTAACCTTCCTCAAAGCCATCTCTGTGATCTCACTGATCACAGTTGGGAACTTTCCTGAAACCAAAATCACCAAATCATCCGCATACGCAACTGCCTTCACCCCGCATCACTCCAACTTAACGAGAATTCTGTTCATGACTAGGATCCAGAGAAGTGGAGATAGAACTCCACCCTGTGGGGTACCTCTATTGACGTGTTTGATCGATTTATTATTACCTAAAGTAGCTTGAATCCTCCTATCGCTGAGCATGGATATATTCACTCCCTGATGCAGTCTTCTACACCAAAGTCAACGAGTGATTCCAGAATGGATTCGGTTAGGACATTGTTGAAAGCCCCTTCTACATCTAAGAAGGTGGCTAGGGTATATTCCTTATAGTGTATTGTTTTTTCGATTGTACGCACTACCTCATGAAGAGCCGTCTCTGTGGACTTCCCCTTAAGATATGCGTGTTGAGAGTTCTCAAGAGGACAATCCTGTGGGATGTTTCTAATATGGATATTAAGAATGCGCTCCAGTCTTTAGAACGAAGGACGTAAGGCTTATTGGGTGGAAGTCCTTCGCGGACTCATGTCCTCGCTTGCCGACCTTCGGTATAAAAACAACTCTTACATGTCTCCACGGCTCGGGTACATGATTGAGCTGGAGGCATCCTTTAAAGATCATCCCCAGCCACGGGACTACCACTTCCTGCAATCAGAAACAAAGGAAAAACAGTTTATATGTTGGCTATATTCCGCCAAAAAGTTCGTTAGATCTTTATAAAATGAATCTAAGCAACAAGATTATTGGAAATGGTTTGAAATATGTTAACATCATCAGCATAGATAAGGCAATTTAATACTTTAACAGTTACGGAAGATCATTTATGAATAAAATGAAAAGAATTGAACCCAAGTGGCTCCCCTGGGGAACCCCAGAATTAACTATAATTTTCTTCTAATGATAGCCACTAAAATTGACAGAATAAAATCTGTCAAGCAAATAAGATTTGAGCCAAGCATTGAATTTATTGCTAAGACCAATCTTGCATCTCATCTGGACCACATGTGTCGTCAAAGAGAATGAACATATTATAAGAGCATTGATTTCATTTTTGATCCTGAAGAGCTTCAACTTTTATCTTTTAATGTAAATAGCGATCATAAAATCGAACTAATTGATTCTTTTGCTATAGCTATGATTTCGTTTTAGAGAACTAACTGTATAATATCAGTTTATATCAAATTTTTGCAAACTCTCTGTTCATCATAACGCTTTGCCTGTGAATGTTTCCTTTTATGGGTATTTTATAATTCAGACAACTTTATTATTATTATTATTATTATAAACTTTTATTCGCCATTAAAATAATTATTACAATTTTGTTTACATTTTTATTTTACTAACAATACATAGGTAGATACATAAATTGATTATATTAATATGAAGTTAATCATTTTTTTTGTTTGGTTTAGATCGAAAATGTTAATTTAGTTATATATATATAAAAAAAATATGTGAGTGCCGGGACTCACGGTTAAATAAATATGTGTAAACATCAATGTTTGTCCAAGTGCCAAGAACGGCAGCGAAATACCCAGTGGGGGGAACCGCTGTAACGAAATTTCCAAGCACTAAAAGGCTGGTGGTGAAGTGTCCAACGAACGGTGAAGGTTCGGTACTGAAAGGTCCTGCTTCGAAGTTCACTCTCAACTTTAAGATGACTTCACATTACACATGGTTATTGTTTATGGTTATCACTCTCAAACAACAACTGTCAGCGGAGAGCACTAAAACCGTGGTTTCAATTAACCCAAGTAACATTTTTTATCTCATAAGACGCTCCGAGAGCGCTACGAGACTTATTTTAGGGAGCTAAATGCACTTTTGAGGAGTTCTTCTAGATTATTATAAGATTGTTAAAAGCCTTAAATGGCCTAGTTATGGGAGCCTCTTGATCCTATAGGAAGAGTTTTACTCTTCTTATGCGATTATAGACGCCACTTTGTAAATCTAGTAAAGCTCTCTGAACTCTTCCTATGGGAGTGCGTCTCTTCCTACAGAAGTTGTTAAAAAGAGAACGAGTGTGTGTAAACTTAAAAAAACATATATCTTTCGCATTTTTAATTTCTTTTTTTGAAGAAGGTAGGCGAATAGTTTTTATGTGTGTTCGTGATTCTCTCATTTCAAAAAATAATGTGTTTTTTGGTGCGAGTATTTATCTCACAAGTTAATTGACGTATTATATTTGTAAAAATCATGGCATATGCAGACTAAATTCTTGGTGCAATTAAAATTGCATCTACTAATTTAAACATTTTGCTTCGAAAGATAACAACGCGCTTCCATAATTATGCATATTTAAAATATTTTGTTATTAATTATAATAAGAAAAAGGGTTACCATTAATATTTTTTAGATGCTAAAATCACTATAAAGTATGTTTTTATACAATTCACAAAATGCGATCATTCATACCATATTTTTTTCCAATTACAAAAATTGGATCTAGAGGTGTACAAAATATGACGCTTTTTCATTATTAAGATTTTCTGAAATTTTCCAATATATTTGTCATTAAAAACTGACAAAAACAACTGATTTTTAAAGATGCCATTTTACTTGTGTCGTGTTAATATACTGCTCTCACAAATTTTAAATAATGACATAACACAAAAAAAGAATGTCCCCGCTCATTCTTCTCTGGTATAGAAGCTGTATACTAAGTTATACAAATCCATTTTTTATACAACTAATATCATAAGTAAATAAGAGAAAACAAGATGAATATGACGTTTTGGTCAGAATGGAAAACCAAATATGTTAATTCATTAAGAAGATTTTTTTTTAAGCCACGGTAACCCTCAAAATATAATGAAAACATTTTGTTCATATTGCAACATGGCTGCTGTTGATTGATACTTCAACTCTTGTTTTAAGATCTCTATGAGATCTTTGGATGGTGATGAAATCCCATTACAACGCTTGAGCTCCCGTAAGAAGTGTCGCTCTCACTAAATATAAATTTTCTCTGAGAGACAGTACTTCTTATGGGAGCTAAAATGCTCTTATGGGACTTAAATTTGACATTTAACTTTCAAACGCAACATATTTGTCTGTGGGGCGTTCCTTTTTATTGCAATTGCCAACTTTTATTAAGAATTTTAAATGAGAAAGCAAAAAATCGATAATTGTGTTAGATTAACATTTTGAAAAAATGGAACAAAATTATAACCTAATAATTTTTCGAATAAAGTAACAATCAAAGTTAACTGGATATAGCTTGATGTTATTTAAATCACTCCAAAGCTGATGACAGCCGATGCAACAACAGTATAAGACATACCATAAACATTATGGGATACTCATGGTGATTTCCATTTGTACAATTAATAAGGTTGTTTCGATCAATTCTATCAAAATAATGCTTTTGAGATCGATTTTTCGGCAGATTGTTTCCTCTTTTTAATAACACTAATATACGTAATATTAACTACCTTAAGTTTGAAATGTGTGCTTTTTGTTTAGTATATTTCGGTGCTAAAAATTGTTGTTATAATATTTATGAATATGATCAAATTCACTACTTCCAGTTCTACAGCCCGATTAGGTAAACAAAGAGAACAAAAAATCGACCAAAGAAACTTGCTCGCAAAGAAAACAATCAAACTTTTCTTTGAAATCTAAAATTACATCTTCCACCGCCAATCAAATAACCAATCCGATAGAAACATGAACAGAAGCAAGTTTTGTGAACAAAAAGAACGCACTGTACAATTCAACTATAACATCTGTTCGTTTGATATTCAAAGCTGGCGTCGTAGCTCCTATTAGAATCTTGAAAAAAACTTGAAGTATTATTATGGGATTATAAAGACTAAGAATGACGTTTAGAGTTTTAATTTCATAACGAGATACTTATGAGACTTAAATAGATTTAGATATAGGATTTAAGTACTTTCAAATTTAAAAAATGCTTAGCTCTTACAATAAAAATGCTATAAGAAGAATTTGAGTTTCATAACAAGAGATTCATTCTTAAGTATAGCAATAGGATTTAAAAGAATCTTATGGGAGCTTTTTTCAGATTTGAAGAGTTTGTTAGTTGGGAAATGACACCGTACCCAAATTCCAAAGGAACTTAATGGTTTGACTGACAGGGGCCGAATTAAAATATCCAGTTAGAACTGTCAACGAACTTGCAACCCTTATGAAACTCCATCTTTCCATCGAGTAAGACTTACAAAAACTTCAGTCTTAATTTTATACTGAACGAACCTCAAATGAATGTCACTATGAGATAGCCGGCGAATTATATATCTTGAGGTTTTAGAATATTTAGTTGCAGTTGTTGTCAGTGGAAATCACTAAAATCGCAGTTTCAATCGATTGACACCATCAATCGCCTATGGAATTGGACGCTGTGATTTTTAATGAATGTTAACTTTGTGCAAATACAAAGGTAGACGATAACTCTGCAATTTGTTCAACCTCAGCTATTTTGTATATCCCAGCCACCTAGGTCCCTCGCCTACGTGCCTACAAATTGCAAGAAGAAATTGCATCGTTTAAAAGCAGTGTAATGTAAACGAAGAATTTAAGTTCAGATTTGTATCACTGAACGCACCCGATATCCTACCATACCTAGAGTCAATTGTCAATCCCTGCAGCTGACTATTGTTATTTTTGTTTTGATTTTGTTTTCTTTTTAATTACTAGTGTCGCGTCCATTCTGTTCGGGGAATAATTAAAAATTAAAGAAAAAAATATAAAAATATAAGTGTTAAAATGATAAAATCGTCGGTCAGTCAATTTGCTTTCGTCGTTGGCAAAAACAATATAAATGAGTGGTCGCGATAAAGTATAATCTAATTGTCGGTCGCGTTAAAATCAATTTGTTTTGGTCGGGGCAAATCAGATTTCGTAACGTAACGTTCTATAACGTAAAGTGCACGACGTAACGTTGCACACGAACGTTCACGTTTTTTTTTTTCACTCTACCGCCAGCATAGATGTTTACACATCAATAAATGTGTGTCAAAAGATTATGATCTGGCATAAGCCTCCCCCAATAATTACCATAGCTTCCTGTCTCTTGCGTCGTTGTATCAGTTTTTTCTTTGTGTGAGCAAATCATCCATTTTGTTATAATTTTTGTCCATCGTTGATCCTGTATTCTAGAGATATCTCCCGCCCAATTCCATTTAAGTCTTTTTGTTCGTTCGATTACGTCTGTTAAACCCGTTTTTCGCCTTATTTTACGTATTTCTCACTCTCTGGCTAATTTTAAGGTTAAGTAATTTTCTTTCAATCTTGATTTGGCATATCCTTAATTTTTCGAGTAAATTCGAAGTCAAAGTAATGGTTTGTAAGCCATACGTCATAACAGGTAAAAGAGCAGAGTCAATTATGTATTTTCGTGTGTCATTTCTTAAATTTGATTGTAATATTTGTTTCATACTCAAGAATTGTTTCCAACTATTGGTGATGCGTCTACTAACTTCTTTTTTTCTCTTAGTCAATGAATGACTTGGTCTGACCCAGATAAATATAGTCTTCTACGTATTCTATGTTTTCTTTATCTAACATTATGTCAGCTTTTATTTGATTGGTCATTATCTTCGTTTTTGACTGGTTAATGTGAAGTCCAAATTTCTTGCATTTATTTGTTAATTCTATGAGCATAGTCTGTATTTGTCCGGAAGTTGATGAAATAAGGACTATGTCATCAGCGAATCTAAGGTTACTTAAATGTTGTCCCCGCAGATATTTATTCCGTATCGATCGTCCCAGTTCAGTTGTTTGAATATTTCTTCCAGTACAGCAGAGAATAATGGTGGTGACATTGGATCCCCTTGTTTTACTCCTCTTTTCATTTTGATTTCTCTTCCTATTCTTTCAGTTTTTATTTTCGCCGAGCTGTTTGTATAAATGTTTTTTCAAAGTTCTTATAAACATGGGATGAATTCCTTGGCTTGGTTCGCCAGCGCTGTCCATATTTTGTCATGTTCCACTTGTTGCGGTAAGATTTACCACAACAAGTTTCGCCAGCCTATTCTTTTCTCCTTAATCCTTTTTAGCCTTCCTTTTTCGTTGTTGTTGGAAAAGCAACACCAATAGGTCTTCGTCGTAGTTGTGTGACGGGCGGTTCACACTGACCGGCAATATTGTATTGTGTGACGGGCGGTCCACAAGATAACATAGATGTGCGACAGGTGGTCGACACAAACACTTATCGTGTGACAGATGGTCCACGGCAATCAATAAAATATAATCGTGTGACAGATGGTCCACGAAATCAGCGAGTGTGCGACAGATGGTCCACATAAGGATTAATAACATCATCATCGTCGGCTCGACAACCGGGGTCCGGTCCTGGCCTCCTTCAACAAGTCTCTCCACCCATCCCGGTCTCGAGCCGCCGCCATCCAGTTGCGCACCCCAAGGCTCCGGGCGTCCTGGTCTACGCCATCTCTCCAGCGCAAGCATGGTCTACCACGCTGTCGTCTACCATAGAATGTACCACAAAGAACTTTCCGAGCAGGTTCCTCTTCGCTCATGCGAGCTAGGTGCCCTGCCCACCGGAGTCTACCGAGCTTAATTTTTGTCACGATATCTGCTTCAAGGTAGATTGCGTACAATTCATGATTGTACCGTCTCCGGAATCGTCCTTCCTCACATATGGGGCCAACAATTCTCCTTAAGACTTTTCTCTCGAACGCGGCTAAGAGGTCGGAGTGCCTTTTGCTAAGCACCCAAGTCTCGGATCCATATGTGAGTACTGGCAGGACCATGGTCCTGTACAGCAGCAGTTTTGAAGTTATGGTGAGATTTCTGGATTTGAAGAGCTTTGACAGACTATAGTAGGCTCTGTTGGATTTGAGAAGCCGCCCGCGTATTTCTTCTTCTATATTGTTATCGGCTGCTACTATTGACCCAAGGTATTTAAAGGATTGCACCACTTCAAATTCGTGCTCCGCTACCTTGATTGTTTGACCAACTGTTCCTCTCGCATTCGACGCCACCATGTACTTTGTTTTACCTTCACTAATGTGCAGCCCCAGATTTTGTGCCGCCTGCTCGATCTGGATGAAGGAATCATGTACAGCTTGCTCAGTTCTTCCGATGATGTCGATGTCGTCTGCGTAAGCCAGTATCTGGCTGGACCTGTTGACGATGGTCCCTCTTGTTGCCGTGCCAGAGTCACGGATTGCTTTCTCCAACGCCAGGTTGAAGAGGAGGCAGGCCAAACCATCCCCTTGTCGGAGTCCATTAAAGATGTTGATTGGTTTGGATAGCAATCCGGCTATTTTTACTTGGCTTGTTACGTTGGTCATGGTCAACCTACATAGTCGTGTCAATTTATTTGGGATGCCGAATTCTCTCATGGCTTTGTAAAGTTCTACCCTGGCTATGCTATCGTAGGCGGCCTTAAAGTCTATAAACAGGTGGTATGTTGGGATGTTAAATTCTAGACATTTTTCCATCGCCTGCCTAAGGGTAAAGATCTGATCAGTTGTTGATTTGCCTGGAATGAAACCGCACTGATATTGTCCGATGATGGTTTTAGCGTATGGGGTTATCCGGTCTTGTAGGATAGAGGAGAGTATCTTATAGGCGGTACTCAACAACGTGATACCTCTATAATTGCTGCACGTTGTGACATCTCCCTTCTTATGTATGGGGCAAATGATACCTTTTCGCCAGTCTTCTGGAATTTCTTCATGCTCCCACACGTGCACTATAATCTCATGAATTGCTTGACGTAAAGCTGGCCCACCGTGTTGAAATAGTTCGGCTGGTATACCATCGGCTCCCGGGGCTTTGTTTTTCTTTAGCCGGCCTATAGCCTTCTCAACCTCTTCTATGCTTGGCGGCGGCAACATAGGGTACTCTTCTTGAAGTAGTGGAGCCTCCACTTCTGCAGTGAGCTGACCATTTAGCAATTCATTGAAGTACACTTCCCATCGCTCCAGTATGCTTTGAGGATCGGTGATCAGATTTCCCTCTCCGTCCTTGCAGTATGTGCAGCGTGGTGTGTACTGCGTCATGTTTCGGACGGATTGGTAGAACTTCCGCGCCTGGTGCGGACCTCGCTCTCGGCTTTTCTCTATTTCACAGATTATGTTCTTCTCCCAGGCTGATTTTTTCTGTCTGTGAAGCCGTTTTTCAATTCTTCTGAGCTCTTTATATTCGTCTTCGCGTGCCCGCGTTCTATGAGATTGTTGCATTGCTCGGTACGCAACATTCTTACGTTCAGTCGCTAGCTTGCATTCATCATCAAACCAGTCGTTCCGATTTCTACGACTGCTGCCTAAGATGGAGTTGGCAGTACTAATGACAGTATTCTTAAGGCGTGTCCACTTCTCATCTACGCCCAGCAAACTGGCTCCAGGACTTACTCTACCCAGTTCTAGGGCGAGTCCTAACGCATTACCAAAGGTGTTACTGGTGTTTTCATTGCGCAGAGCAGCCGTGTTGATTCGAACCTGATCGGCGGATGCAATACGTCTTCGCAAGGCAATCCGCCCTCGGAAAACCATACCAACAAGATAGTGATCCGAGTCGATATTGGCACCTCGGTACGTTCGTACCGTCATCAAGTTCGAGTAGTGGCGACGGTCTATCAACACGTGGTCAATTTGGTTACGAGTGACTCCATCAGGTGATACCCAGGTGGCTTTGTAGATATCTTTACGCGGGAACCTGGTACTCGCAACGACCATGTTTTTCGATGCTGCCAATTCTAAGACTCGAAGTCCATTGTCATTAGTGTTCTCATGCAAACTATGGGTGCCTGCGTAATGCCTGAATACCGGCTCCCGACCTATTTTTGCATTCAAATCCCCAAGGATGATTTTTACGTCATACCTTGGACAGGCATTGAGGGCCCTCTCGACTTGTTCGTAGTAAGTCTCTTTTTCTTCGTCTGAGGACTCCTCCGTAGGTCCGTGAACGTTAATGAGGCTGATGTTCTTAAATTTGCCTCGCACGCGAAGGGTGCATAGCCTTTCGCTTATAGCGTTAAAGCCGATGATGGCAGACTTCATTTTTTCGCCGGATTAATAACATGATGGATTAAACCCATGTTCAAGGACATGTGTGACAACTTGCTCACACCAACCTAAATTTAGTATGGCTTAATGCCCACCCTAAAGTGTCTTGAACACAAAAGTAAAATCACTGCGATGTGTTTCCCTATCCCCTTAAATTGTGCGCGAAGATCTACGGGTTTTATTAATTTTAGCTTTCGCGAAAGGCAGTGAATCCTGTCTCCTCATTTTAGTTGGAAAAGGGTGGTGATCCCATCTGAAAAAATGTTTTCTTCCAACTTCGTAGTCTGGGCCGATTCGGGCTGGGGGCTTTGTTCGTAGTTTTAAATAATTTTTCGCTTATCTTTTAGCTATAGGAATTGACGGGTGGGGACTGAACTTGTCCATTGAGCTACTTTTAGAAAGAGATCGCATGCGTGGCTCGATTCGACAACAGCGCACACTTCAGCTAATTGGCGGAGTGCTGCAGTTAGACTGTGACCGAATAACACACGGACAAGCGGATATATGGACGAGCTAAGTCCGCCATTTTTGACTGACTTTGAAAAAGGTTACGAAAGCGGCAAGTTCAGAAGATTTTAAGCGAAAAATTATTTTTGATTTTTGTGATTTTTTTTTGTTTGTTAAAAATGGAAAATGGTATCACGAAGAATCCCAGTTTGGGAATCAATAAGATTAGAAAAATAGAGGAGCTATTTTTCGGTGTTATTAGTTGGAGAGGAAAACTTTTTGCTGGAGGCGATCAGGACAGGTAGTTCCAGATTGGGGAAACACTTGAGGAGATAGGATTCCGCCATAAGAAAAAGCTAAGTATTGCATTGTTTAGTTTTGTCCAGTTTCTATTCATTTGGTTTGTCGGCCAGTAAAAGTGCCAAATTTTACCCGCGTAGGCTTTCGTTCCGTTGTTCTTTTATTCTCCCGAAATTGCGGGACTCGCGACAGTTCAAGTTGTCCTTGTACACTTGTGGTTTTCGGGAACTTTCCCTTTGTAATTTTACTTCGTGTTCTCGTGACACAAAGAAATTGTTCTTTGCGATTTTTTGAGTTGTTATTTTCTTTTAATTTCGAGAATTTGCCTTCTGCCAATCTCGAAAAACCTTTGTTTCACTTTTCTTTTGTATTTGAAAAGATTCTGGGTTTTAATCCAGTCTTCGGCCATGGTTTCCCAGACACACCAATAAAGCTTTCAATTTCACATTAGGAAATTAATTTCAGTATTTTATTTTGCAATTTTGGAGTTTATTTTACAGGTACTGGTTAAGGCAAACTACCTTTTAAAAAGTTTCCTGGCGCCCACTTTCGAAAGTAAGTACGCCCCTGTACTTACCTTCTCGTTTTTATTATTTCATTTTATTTCATTTTATATCATTTTTATATTTGGTTGATATTCCTCTTTAATCGAATCGGATTAAAAAGGAATATCAAATCGAACCCACCCCTAAGACTGAGCTACGGGAGACAGCACTGTATGTGTTGTTGGTTGCTGATTTGTTCATCGAACGAACCTGTTGTCATTTTGACATTTCGGATTTCATTTCCAATTAAATTCATAAGTCGTGTTGTACGCCGGGATAGTGCTTTCGTTTTGTTTTATTTAATATATTATTCTAATAATTAATTAATCGAATTCGTTTTGTTATCGTGATATTGGAATCCGTTTTCCAATATTACGATTATAGTTTCAAGTCGGTTCGCGGAACAAATTTTTGCAACAAACTGAGTCAAATGCTTTACTAAAGTCGATATATAAAAAGTACAAAGGTTTTTTAAATTCGTTAAATTTTTCAATTTAATTGATTCATTGTTTGTAGATGGTCTGTTGTTGAAAACCTTCACGGAATCCGGCTTGTTCCCTTATCTGCTTTCTGTTCAAAGTGTCCTTAATAGCTGTATACATTACTTTGGAGAATAGTGTGTAGATCATAGAAATGTTGCTTATATGGTCTGTATAGTTATTAACGTCATCTTTGTTCCCTTTTTTGTGGATAAAGGCTTAACTAAATAATTTTCAAACTCATTTTAGAATAGTTTTTCTGACTGGAAAACTTATAAAAATGATGCAGAAGGATTAAATTTTGGTCTGAAAAAAAAATTTTATATTCTTTTTCACAAAACAACTGCGCTATCGGGAAAAAAAATATTTTTACTTTTGTACAAAAGTACTTTTTGGCTTATGTAGTTAAGGCTTTAATCTATCGGGTCTTGAAGTAGTAGTTGTCATGATTGAGGTTTTCGCTGCGTCTTTTATTAATCGTTCCAGTACATCGTATGTTCTTTGAAGATTTTGGTTTATTTTATCCGTCGTTATATTAAGTCCTATTTCTCTTTTTTACGTGTCGTTGTATTTTTCAATATCTTCCGTTGGTATTATTCTAGGAATACTCTTAGTGTTTGTTTGTTTCTCTTTAGTGTTTTGTGGTCTACTTTTATTTTTGCTCTTATTAGCCTGTGGTCACCATCAAATTTCAAATTATTCAATACGGAGATGTCAGTTATGGTTTTTAGTTTATTTGTCAGAATTAGGTCTATTTCATTTTTTGTTTTTCCATTCGGAGAGATCAGCCAACTTTAGGGAATATAAATTAAACTACGAAAAAGTAAATTTTTGATGGAATAGCAAGTTAAATTTCACGAATTCCGTGGCAATTAAATTTTAGTTATTTAAACTTTACAACTTTTCCATTGATCATTTGAAAGAGACAATTAAAACATTGATACAAAAAAATCAAAATTATTAACAATTCAAAATCTCCGTGGTTTAATAAAAGGCTTTCTAATTTAACTAGGCTTACAAACTTACTCGGAATTCTGCAAAAAATTATGTCGCAAAATTTTAGACGATTTAGTAAAGTGTTAAATCATTTTTAATATGATACTAGGTTAAAAAGAGGATCTCGCTAATTTTACACGAGTTTAACATGATACTATATCTCTTAACATTTTACTGAAGTTAAAATCGCCAGATTGCTGTTTTATCTTTTTAACATATTACTAAATCCATGTGTGACTTTGACATAGAAAAACTTTAAAAAGGTATGTTTGATTACTTATTTGCACGAAATGTCACTATTTTAGACGCGTTTAGCTTGAGTTTCGTAAGAAAATAGGTTCAGTATGATACTAGTTAAAAAGTGTTTAAAATTAAGAACATTTTAGTAAAGAACTTTAAAGTTAGTAAAGTGTTAACTAGTATGATGCTAACAACTTTACATCAGGCTGTTTAAAATTTTGCGCCAATGTGTTTAAGATTAATTATATCCGGTTGGCGCACAAGAATTCGATGCACTTAGCAAATTACTAGAATTATAAGAATTCTATTGAAATTAATTATCTGATCTTGGGACTATTTGTAATTTATTTGCTTATTACTTTAAATCTTACTACACAACTACAGATGGAGAGCATTCAATAAGTGCCTATTATATTTTTTCACGTTGGTCAACTTGAGGTGAATTTTTGCGATGTCGAAGATGGTCTGTGATGTCAACCTGTGATATGAATCCTGGTCCTGAGGGAGTTCCTATAATCGTTCTTAAAAATGCGCTTCTGCTCTTTCTGAGCCGTTTCAATTTCTTTGTGAATGGAAATAAACTTTCGTTATTCCAATTCATACAACTAGTCCTAAACAATACATTTCTAATTATCGTCCAATATTTCATCTATACCGAAACTTTTTGAAAAGATTGTTTACCTTAAGTTGTCAAGTTGTCTTTTTTGCTTAAAGAATATATTTCACCTTTTCAATCTTTAAATTTTGTTGAACTTCGTTCTAAATAAACTCGAGGAAGGATCCCCAAATCGATGTCATTTACAACGACTTTGCTTAAAAAATTCTATATAGAGTCAGTCACAAAATTTTGATAAATACATTGGAAAAATTAGATTTACATTCCAATATGTTGAAATGGTTAGTATCTTACCTAAAAGGTTATATACAAAATACAATTCGTATCTACGGACCTTATACTCTCTGAGCCCGTTTTATTATCTTTAGGTGTACGACAAGGAAGCCACCTTGGTCCACTTCTATTTTTGTTATTTATTAATGAGATCCAAACATCTTTTTAAATTCGGTTCGACTTCTATGATGAATCTGTTTGTCTTACAAGATGACCTTTTAAGCCTAGCATAATGGTGATCGCAGTTACCTAACTATTCTTCAACGTCTCTCAACCTCATGGTTTTTCTTTTTTTCGGTACTTATAGCCGGTCTTCTTTAAGTACAAAATTGAGAGCCATGTTCTTGAGCGACTATCAAAAAAAAAAAAGATTTTCGACTCTAAACTAAGTTCTATTAAACACGTAGAATAAATTGTAGTCAAAGCTAACACCATATAAGGTTTTACTAAACGCAACTCCAAAGATTTTTAGGATCTCTATATACCTACTCTTAAACCCCTTATGTGTCATATGGAATTCATACTTCAGGGTGTCCGCCGGGAAAGTATACTACTTTGTTTTGCCGCCATTTTGGTAAACATTAGTCTTGACAGTTCATATTTGGCAGTCGTGAAGTAGACACGTGTCAAATTTATTGTGGAAAAATATTCGATAAACCAACGTGTTTTAATCGTTAAAACATTTTATCAAAAAAAATCATCGATTACTGTGACGATGAGAAAGTTACGTGAAATTTTTGGAAGAAACAACGTGCCAAGAAAACGCACTATTTATCGTGTAGTGAATGATTTCGAAGAAAGAGGGTCTGTAGGCGATAGGCCCAAGCATGGACCACAACGTACTGCAAGATCAACTGAAAACATTACTGCTGCTCAAGGAAGTGTTCAAAACAATCCATCGACCTCAATTCGACGCCGTGCTCAGGAGCTTGGTCTTCAAAGAACAACTTTGGCCACAATTTTGCACAATGATTTGCATTTGTTTCCATTTAAGATTCAGTTGGCACAAGAGCTTCTTCCGCAAGACCATTTACGCCGCGCCGCGCCATACATATGCCAATAGGATGTTACAGCTAGCCCATGACAACCCCGATTTTTAGGAAAAAATCATAATGAGTGACGAGGCACATTTTCATTTGAATGGAATGGTGCTAATTTAGTGCTGCAATTTTGGATGAGCACTTAATTCCCCTCCCCCTCATACTTGTGGCGGTCCTAACTTGACGTCAAGATAGCGCCGCCACAGAAAAAATTCCAAAATCTAACAATGCAGGATATAGGACCTAATTAGGTGCTAATTTAGTGTCGCAATATTAGTTCAAGCGCTTTAAGATTTGACCTTAAAATGCATCTCAATAGTTTAGCCAAAAATCCTAAATCACCCAAAAATCAATGCACAGCGGAAAGAATGGTACCGAGACTAACAGAGGCGGAAATTTACCTGATATTGTATTCCATATACATAATTGCTGACATTAAATAAAACTTTTATCAATATAAGATCCATTCTCTTTCATTTAATCAAAAATTATAAACAAACCTTCCCGGCGGCACCCTGTACATTTAAAACTCAAATAGAATTGAAAATATTTGAAAAAAAAACTTTATTTGCTATTGTTGGAACATCGAAACTGCCTCGTACTCAGCTAAAGGTCAACCGCTTGTGATATTTTATCTAATCATATTAAATGCCAATCTTTTTTGTCTTTGATTAACATTTATGCACCATCTCGGCAGCTAAGAGAACGATGATTTGAATTGGTTTTCTGGTTGAATGGCACTAAAATTCATTCCGATGTTAACCATTTTCGTAATCGAAATTAATGACGTTTGTAAATCTTCCTCATAGTGGGCCAACAAAGGAAGCCGAAAATAAATTGACAATTCCGGATTTTCCACCATACTTTCAATCACATCACGGTATGTGTGTAAAGTTTCTTATAATCCTTAAATCCATGTTGTCTTTACATATGTACATACATATAAACATACACAAAATAAAGCTACTTAAAAAAAGTTTTTCCACTTTGTCATCACATTCATCATGCCACAATGTCATGTTTTTATTTTACAAATTTCATTATGTGAAAATTAATGTTTAATTTTTTTTTTTTTTTTTGGCATAAAACCCATTTACAAAGGAAAAGATGACAACGATTCACTTGAAACGATAAAAGTTATTATTTAAGTGTGAAAAGGACCACAGGATGAGGAAAGCCTATATATACAGAATCTGATCCTGTAAGTACACGACAATTAAGAGGCTTAAATTAAAGTCATGGCCGTGTTGTTTTAATATGCATAGCTGAATAGAGTTGGTGTGTAGGTCATCTCCTCGTCCTCGTAGTCGTTCTCGCACGCAGACAATAGTTATGTCATGCAGTTCATATTTATTTCGCAAGGCCAAAGGGTAATTCGGCATTTTATTTTACTAGAGAATGTGCCGCAGCACTAACGATAATAATGGAAGTCATTTAAGTTAACAGAAAGAACAAAAAAATTACAAAAAAATATGAGTCTGAATTCGTTATCATTACATTTCGCATCCGAATGAAGCCAATTTCTAAAGGAAAAAAGTTTTTTTTCTGTCTTTATTAAATTTCGTAGCTGAAAAATGCCTGAATAAAATTTTGTTTTTTTTTTTTTTTTGAAATTTAAGTGAAGTCCTTTTTAATTATGCACACTGGCTGGTCCGCCGACAAGGATAATTATTTATGTTCACTTTGTTCATAACTTATTATTTTGTCTGCCTCTGCACGATATCTCATTACTTTATTTATTATTTCTTCAGGTAAACTTGTTTCGTAACGTTCTTAAAAAACCACCTCAGATTTATCAAATTAATTATTCATAAGATTTAATTTATTGTAAATATGTTCATAATGTGTATGTGTCACAAGAAAAATATCTGATTTATATACTGTTTTATCGAAAATTTACTAAATTCCAGCATTGAAAATTATACACTCAGAAAAAAAATAAAGTGTGAAAATTTTAGGAAACAGTCTAATAATCTTAAGAAAAATGTATCCAGCCGATAAAGTCCAATGCAGAATGAAGAGGTTAAGATTTAATTCCAAATCTCTATTGTATTTCGTAATTTCTGAAATGAAATAAAATATTTATTTAGCCGTTGAAAAGAATTATGATAGCAAAACGATAAATGAACCAACGCCCGAAACTGAAAAGGTATTTAGCATCCAAGTCAAAGCGTCTTTACATATGAGCATTTAACTTCAAACATTGTGGTGAAGCTTCAACCATTGTGGCAAAGCTTAATTAACTAGGTGAACAAAATTGTCTGAAATGGGTGGTCCTTTTTGTTTCGAGCCGTCCCGTTCCGATCGACAACTTATGACGTTAAAATCCAATTCGGCTTCCTCGTGGAAGATTTTCGCTGAAAATCTTCCTTTTTGGAGTAAACCGCCAAACTATTCACGTGTTTTGTGGGACAAGTTCTTTTTTTTTTTTGAACTAAGAAAAAAGGAAAGTAAAAAGGAAAATAAAAGGAAACCACTGCTCGATCTGAAAATAACTAGCGGATCTCTTTATTGGTAGAATCGGCCAGCTTTGGTTGATCCATTATCTGGCGAAGCGAGTGACGGGGCCCGAAGGATTCGATTCGCCAATTCAAGATACTTCACTCAAGGTAACGATGTGGAATTAGTTCTTCACTTTTCTTTCACTAAACCAGAACTATTGTGTTGTCAGGAATTTGCATCAGGTCCTCGTGTGACAAACATTTTCTTTTGGGGTCGCATATGGACGCCGAGCGCCTACCCAATAAGAAATCGTGGTCTATCGAAGGAAATTTTATCCATATATAAATAATCATATAGGTAAGAGCAGGTGATCTGTTATACGAGGAGAAAAGAAAATAATGATATAGTTTTAATTATATAGAAAAAAGCCAAAATCAATTGGCCAAGTGGGTTGAAAGCGATTTCGGCTCCGACGAGATAAGGTCGAATCTTCGAGGGAGGTGAGGATACCGGAAAAGATCCCTAAGGGTGCCAACATCACGTCCATCATGTTCACCACGAAAAATCGTATAAATACTTAAAGGAAAGAGCCTCCGGAAACCTTCGAAGCCATCAAGCGGCACAGGTGTTGAGAAAATAGAAAAAAACATCACCAATAAAGGAAAAAGTGAATTAAAAACTAAATCTTAATAATTCTGGTGAAAATAACAAAATTCAGAGAAAGCAAATTGTAGTGCCTAGAAGAAAATTCTAAAAAAAAACAAAAAGAACAATAATAGAAAATAACTTAAAAAAAAAGGAAAATTCGAATTAGAAAAGAAAAAGAAAGGAAAATTAAGTTTATATAAAAGAAAGTTTTGTTCTAGAAGATTAAGAAATGATAGATAGTGTTGAAAGGAAATTCGGAAAACTAGGAAAAGAAAGTCCTTGCAAAAAGAAAGTAAAAGAAACGATTAGATGAAATTAAAACAGAAAAGAGTATCACTCATTTATTATATCTATACACCAAAAACACTATATGAAGATGCCAATCTTTCGTACATATCACCCTCCAAAACCCATATGTTTACATTGTTGTTTTTGTAATTTCGTTTTGTGTCCATGAATAGATGTGAAATGCAACAACAATTTAACGGGGTGGGATTCTTACGTTTTGCCAGGACAACCATTTTGTATGTGCGAATAACGCAGCCATATTTAAAAAAATTTCAACTCACCAGCTTTTCACCATGAAAATGGCGGATGTTAGGTGGGATATCGGGATGTGTTGAAAAAAAAAACACAAATTTAATGGTGCTTAGACTGCTATTACACTACGATTTTATACGAATTATAAATTTTTCTTTGAAAATTCATCCCATAGAGTACCTATATTACCTAGAGAACCGACCGGTACCCCTCTTGCCTTAAACACCCGCAAATTTTATTTGAGGTGAGTAAGTGAAAACTCTCTTAGTTTACTCTTTTTTCCTTATCCGTGAATCCGTGTGAATGGTGGATATAAAAACAAATTGGCGCATTAGTTCAAAATGGTACGTGTCTACGGTTTAATTGTGAACAAAGTGGTGGCATTAGCTCAAAAAGGTGCGTGTCTACGATTTGCACACCTAAATCGTAGACACGTACCTTTTTGCGCTAAGAAACTAGAGTGCGCTTCCAATTTTCGGTAGGTGTTTTTGTTTTTTTTTTTAAACATAAATATTCAAAAATATTATTTAATTTATTACCCGGGGGCAACAATGACCGATATTCTTCATAGTTTAGGTTGACAAAAGGTTAAAAAAAGAAATTTGACTACGAAATTAATAAATTTCTCAATTTTTGAATTTAACGGATTTTTTTTTTGAATCCCTGGGCGGTCTTATCCACCTTATTGAGCACTTTGAGCAATTTGAGCGAAGTCCTTTCAATTGAAGCCATGTTGGTTCGGTCCCATTTAAAATGCATTGGACAACAACCCCATACAAAACTTAATGGGCATTTTCCTCTCAGTACAGCTTGTAGGGTGGAAGAGAACGACCGCCTAAGTCGGTTCTCTAGGTAATATAGGTACTCTATGCTCTGAGTAGTGCGCTGTTACGCAATGATTTTTAAATCTTTGGCATTTCACAGAAAAGTCTGTAATATAATAAATAACGTGATAAGTTAGGATTTATACATTGAAATGTCGGTCTTCGATAGTTTTCTATTAGTTTCGCATATACATAGCATAATGTTCATAAAAGCCGTGTTTTTTTTTGCAAGCCCGGAGGGATTTGGTTAAAATAATGATATTGGGGATTATCGACGCTATCACAAAAAAAAATGGAGTTTCCATAAAAACTATTGATTAGAAGTATGTATGTAATTCACACCATTAAAACAGTTAAGCCCCGAAAATTATGTGCCCTTAGCTACGCCTGGAGGGGATTAGTTGTTGTTGCATTTAAAATGTTAATTCTTCAGCCCCGACGCGACGTATTTTTTTTCGATCAATTTCCTCGAGGCTTGCAAAAAAGGACGAGACTAGAGATGTGCCAATTTATAACAGTTACTACTTACAAAAAAACTTAGGTGCTTGAATTATGCCCACCGGCGGTTGACCCTGGCCCATAGACAGTTCTTTTATAAATAAAAACTGTTATAACTGGCATGTCTAGACTAACTTCCTGCTAAAAAACACGCCTAAAATTGTCTTACGACAGTTGCGTTGATTCTCTGATTTCTCATTCGTTTGAGAAACACTTGATAACTCGTTGCTCCTTTTATTATACTTTTTGAATATACCCATTGAAACTCGAAAATAACCGACATTTTGGTGGTGAATGTACGCTTACTGCATATGTGTGCGTGTTTCTCCTGAATTTCTCCTATATGAGCTTGCAGGCAAACTCGGATGACAATCCAGATTGGCATCTTCATATAGAGTGTTTTTGATATACACGGTATGTACAATACCCAAAGGAAAACAAATAAAACTTAACGAAAGGGAGATACTTACATACATATGTACATGTGTACACTTTATGCGAAATTAGATCGAAAGGAAAAACTACCGCGATTCAGTTAAGTTAAAACAAAAAAAAAAATTAAATAATAAAATAAAATTAAGATGATCGATGAAGAACTAAAGAAAATAAAGTGTAACGCCACATACATCGTGACATCCATATATAATTTTATCTCGCTTTGTTCTAAAGATAAAGCTTTCGGATATAGCCTTCGCAGGTTCCTGTTCTCCTCAACTTCAAAAATTTAACATCATATTTTTCACCATCAACGATATAGATTCAACAGGCTGCAACAACTAGCTGTGCACAACATTTTGGAGCGCCGGTAAGTGAATTATATTTCTTTTAACTTTAACATTTCATGTAATAAACATATCTATATGGTGTATCTATATAATTATACAAATATGTGAATTCGAGATTTATGGTATCTACAAAAAAAAAGGAAAAAAAGTCGTACAAAAGTTTAACAACTTCGAGAAACTAACTAAAACTATGTTTTGGAATTACCGTAATTTCAAGTTACTCAAGAAGCAATTGTTTTTTGTTTGGAATCGGGATTAAAAGATTTCTTTTTTTTGAAGTTTTCGAGGATACATCGGTGCTTTTGTAGGAATGATATCGGAAACGAATCGTTTTCGTAAAGTTAATATTTTTTTTCGGGGAAGAATTTTTTTTCGCTTTTATTCCGATGTATAGGGTGCCTTTATTTAAAATAATTTCGAAATGTGTAAATAATTTTGAGTGATAATTAATAAAATTATAAGTTATATCAAAAAAATTAAGCTTCGTGATTATGATTTGGGTATAGTTTCGAATTTGTACCTGAGTCATTTAGGGTGAAGTTGAAATTTTTGTTCTGCTTACGGGAAGTTAGCTTTGAATAGGGGAGACCGAGCTGACATAAAGATTTTTAGATTTGATTTAAAGAACTTTGAGATGGGAGTTTAGGTAATGAAGTTTGGGAAGTGGATGATGGGGAAGTGAAAAGGAGAGAGGAGTTCCAGAGGGAGAGATGAGGGGAAGTTAATGGAATTCCGCCTTTTAAACGAGGGCTGTTGTGAATTAGTTTGGAGCACCATCAACAGCGTAGGAATATTCCCAAAAAACTTGTTTGTGGGAATATTATTAAGGGTGAGTATAGACAAGGTCCGAGGACATGATCATAGCTATGTCCTCCTCTAAGTGAAACAAAAGGTGAACTCAATGGTATCTAAATTTCGGGCCTCGCTTCTTTTGAAGATGGTAATAATTCGGTCAAACACCAACTCTGACTTCGGTTTGTAAAACAAGTAACACCGTCCTATTGAAAGTAACATGATACCCCCCCCCCCCCCCCCAAATCGACGAGCAGAGCATGGCAACCAGCAAGCCTACGGTTATGAACACAATGGGGCACACCTCTCGACCCCCGCCTGGACAGGCCGGTGGGTCTGTAGACACCGGTCCTAGAGGTGGGGAAGGTCGTTAGGTGGGAACTTCGGGGAGTAAAGAGAGTTTCTGAGGACCAATTTAGTTTTTTTCTTTGGGATCTTTTCTGACTCCCAGCTGAAGTCAAAGATCGGCTTTGGGTTTTTTTTTTTGTAAACTAAGTGGTTCCAGCGACTCTCCCGTCTCCCGTCTCCCGGACATAGGCTAGAGGTGAGAAAAGACACGACTTTAATAGAAGTTTTTTAAGAAGGTAATTTTGAGCTAGCTGGTCTGACTGTCAACCTAAAGTCGAAGAAGGTTACGTACGAGAGAAGAAAAAAGATATAAACCTATACGAAGTTACAATTTTTATACTTATTCTCACGTTATAGAGGGAATATACGAAGTTACAGTTTATATAATAATATTCACGTTACAAAATGAACTCAGACAAATGTTGGATACACCCGGAAGGTGAAAACACAGAAATCCTATTTTATTTAACTCTCGTCATTATTGATATATTATGATTCCAAATAGATTTAAATGGCATTTAAGCCACTTGGGCACATATTGAATCAATAATTCAACAAGTCCAATAAAATAGTGCTTAGTCTTCTAATTGGCTTATGTATTAAAGTAGTAACGGGTTTCGTGGTTTCAAGTTAGTAGCGCTTGCATTTGACACCTGTCAAACTAAGCTGTCATTTGAAGTGTCATAATATTGGTTGAATGTTTGCCATTTACGATAATGGATCGCTTAACAGTCGAACAAGGCGTTAAAATTATTAAAACTTTCTACAAAAGTGGTGATTCAGGCGTAGCCACTTTTCGTGCATTACTTGATGATTATGGTGGTCATAATAGACCGACTACGCAAGCAATCGGTAAAATTGTGAAGAAATTTGAAGAGAGTAGAAGCATTGTGCAAGTGTTGCCGATGATCGAATGATAACCGATAACCGGCGATTGAAGATTATGACTTGGACGATATGTGGTTTCAATAAGACCATGCGATTTATAACCGTTAGATTTGTTTCTGTTTGACTACGAAAAAGCCTTGTTTACGTGAATAATCCCCTAAATTAAGACGCAT
Organism: Leucozona laternaria; assembly: GCA_932273885.2. Lineage (NCBI taxonomy): Eukaryota > Metazoa > Arthropoda > Insecta > Diptera > Syrphidae > Leucozona > Leucozona laternaria. Next base: position 253,326,716 of record OW026366.1, on the reverse strand, counting down.
TAAAAACCAACATTACTCAAGTTATGGCCGAGATGATAGCGACTAGAGACATGCCAATTTATAACAGTTGTAACAGTTTTTCGCAACTCAAAGTGGGCGTCCGTTAACGCGCTTCGCGCGACTTGAAAAAAAAACTCTGGGTGCCTAAAGTATGCCCACCAGCGGAGGGCCCTGGCTCTGCGGGCCCTCAAAAACAGTACTTTTATAAACTAAAACTGTTATAATTGGCATGTCTAGAGTCACTTCCGGCCGAGATATCCCCAAAAATGTGCGAGAAAACGGTTAAAAATTACATCAAAAGAATAGCATGCTGCGAATCTTTTCGAGGGGGGCCATTTGAATGATATTGTTTTTCACACTTAACACTTTGACTGCCATGTCGTACATTTTTGTGCGACAGCTCATTGTTCTCCAGAAGCCGCGTTGCACATTTTCGTGCGACACCTAGTATTTTATCTCAGGCCATGTCGTACGTTTTTGTGCGACGGTATATAGGATTCTATATGGATTTTGCATTGTGTGGCCTCAGCTGAATATTTTGCTCTAACTTAGGTGGCCGTAGGACAAATTTTGAGGGTACTAAATGAGAGCTAAATGTTTTTTTCTTTTCACAGCATTTTGAGGTAATTTGTTTAACTTTTTATTCAAAAAAAAACAAAACAGTATAATTTCATGAAAAAAGGAACTAAAAAATTTTGAAAAATACTTCATTACAGCTTATTCTAAAAAAAATCGTTTTCTTCAAAATTGTAGTTGCAGGAATCCAAAAAAAAAAACGAAAATTTACTGTCTGTAAAGGAACCAGTTTGACGTTATTTATTTGAAATGAAATGTTAGATCAAATTACCTTTTGGAATGTGAGTTCTTCGGAAAGCATGGCTGGGGTTTGTTGGGGCACTCTGGACAGTAGGTTGTTGTCCTTTTTAGGCTATTTCTGGCAGTTTTTCGGTCGGATGATTTTTTTGATTGTGCATAGCACAAAACGCAGGCTCGTCTGATGGTCTTACCGTCAGCATCCTTCCTCTTTTCAATAAAATGCTTCCTGGAAGTAACTGGCTGGGGGGAAAGTAGGTCAAGTAAACCTTCAGCAACCTCCTCTCTAAACTTCCTAATCTGGATTCCACTCTTTGTGGCTTTTTTGTAAGCCAGGAATGCATTTACAACCGCCATACCAAACAGAAACTCTATTGCAACTTTTCTGTACCACTTGAGACCTCTTCGCAGTGTAGTTGCATAGGAAGCCATTTGATCAGAGAGATAAATCGCCGACTTTCCTTTGTTGTAGTCTATTATGGCAAGGGGTTTTTCACGATTACCCTGACGTCTGCTTGGTCTCTGGCCCCTACTTGTGGATGGTAAGTTTGGGTCAAATATATGTTGGTCAGACACGGCAGCCATAACAGGAGCATGTTTGGTTGAAAGCATCCTGACATCTCTGTTGTCCTTCCACTTGAGAACAACAATGCCATTCTCTTCTTCACGGGCTATCATTTCTCCTTTTTGTTGGCTAGAAGAGTCATAACAACTTCTCGAACACCTGTTGAACTTTTGCCTGAGTAAATTTTTGTAGACCAAGTTAATCCCTCCGTGGAGCAAAGTTTGAACAGCTTTACACCATAAGGATAAGTTTTATTGGGAATGTACTGTCGAAAAACTAGGCGACCTCTCCAAGGAATGACAGTCTCGTCAATTACCATGTTTTCTCCAGGTATCGACACGCTCTGAAACTTTCCCTGCAGCATGTCCAAAAGAGGTTTTAATTTTCCAACCCTATCTCCTGCTGCTATGGTGGTATTGTCAGCAAAATGCACAAAGTTTAGGAGAAGTTGAAAACGGTTTCGTGACATGGTTTTTGCAGGAATCCCAAAGTTGTATATGTTACTTTTTGACCAATAGTCTTCCAATAGTCCAACCTTCACATAGTAACCTTCCAACCTTCATAGTAAAAGTGCAAGGAATTCTCTTGTCTCTGGAACGTTTGTGGGAACCCAATTTTTTTTTTCGGGAAGCACGAGTTATTTGAACTCGCGATTAATTTGCTGCTGCGCGTAACTATTGGTCTCGAAAACCATGAGTTGTATAACCTCCTCATCAACAAAAAGGCTAAAAGCTTCCAAACAACTTATAGTTGAAGGGACATCAATTAGGAAACCAGTAAAAGGAAAAGTTTTTTGGCGGGAAGAAAACTCAGCCCAGCGAACGAAGTTACTTGCTTCAATCGCAGCTGGTATTTCCTCTGCTTCGCCTTGCACCTCCTCCTCATCATTTTCTGTTGCTTCTGCATCCACTGCATTCACATCTTTAGGTCCCGAGTCTGTGTCCGAGTTCGGGTCATCATTTGGAAGCCAGTTTTCATCGAACTCCAAGTCATCACCTGAAAAATCGTAGCCACTTCCTTCAATTTCTGGCTCTCTTTCCACCACTCCATCACTCAAATTGTGTCTTTCCATTTGTTTTTTTTTTTCATTTTTTAGAAACCCATAACTGTACAAAAAATATTATTAACAACTGAAATCACTTCAAATCACACTTACTAAAAGCACATACGATAACACGCGACAACACGAAGAAACTACTGTCGTACATTTTCGTGCGACCGAAGCGACGTGGCATAAACGGGAACTTTTCTTATCAAGGGCCACGTCGGCGTCGCGGTCGTACGAAAATGTGCGACACACAAAAACCGTTAGAAATTCACAGTTATGACGACAAAAAAATGGGAATTGGTTGGGAACTACTTTTTAGGTGCTAAGAAACAGAAATTTGAAAAAAAAATACTTTGGCCTGCCAAAACCCAAAATGCCATTTTAGGCTTGGCAGTCAAAGTCCAAACCTACCCATTAAGAGCCGAGTGTCTTTAAAACAAAAAATATTTAGGTTATTTTTTTTATTTTAAGGAAAAACACTTAATGTACCTAAAAATATAAAAATAACTGGAAAAAAATATGTAAAGTAGGATTTTGGGACCTGTGCCCAAGCGGGTACAATGGCCCAATGCATGGTGATTTTTTTGTTGAATGAAACATTTTGAAACACTCCTTCTCTACGCAAAGTGCTACGTCGCATTGCTCGCCCATAAGTCTATCTTATTCTGTTATGACATTGTCGGCAGCGTAGTTGTTTAGCTAATCGTTTCGGAAAATGGTTTCCACTAGTAAATGCTACAGACGGAACTACTGATCGCTTGGATGACGCTAAAGGCTGTGTATAATTTCGCAAGTAGTGACGAACAACAGCACGATGAAACTGTAATAAGTCTATGTTGCTGTTGTAGACCATTTTATGCAACTTCCATGCATTGACCATGACAGAATTCTTCATTGCTGTAAAAAGTGGCCACCACCACTTTTTGCCGCGAAATTTAATTCGGTAATTATTGATGGCTTGATCATGAAGGTCAACGCCTCTCATCCCTGAATTGTACTCGCGATCATTTTCGGCTGCTTTACATTTATTTTTGCTTTTTACTTCGAGCACCATCAGTTGACGGAATGCATCGGTTCGATACCTTCAAAGTTTGAGCCAACACTCACAGCGCTGTTGTCATTCCATTTCACAAAAAGTATTTTATTGGCAGTATCGTATCTGTGATCAAAGAATCCTCTTTTTTCTTTTTTGAACTCTGTATTCGATTTCAGCGGACATTTTTTTGTTCTAGACTCACGCACAGTCCCGATAGCTCGAAAACCTTTTTGTTTCAGCAAAACAAGCTGATCATGTGACGTAAAAAAAATTATCAAAAAATACAATGTGATCTGAAGGATGGGTAACTTTTTCCAAAAAATCAACAACAACTCTGGATCCATCCAAGTGGCATTTGCTGTTTTGCCATAGTGACGTTTTTGGTTCCACAATAGGTTTCGAATTGGTACAAATAACCACAACTGCTCGTCAGCATCCAATTTTTAAATCCAAATCTTACAGGCTTGCCTCTAATGAATTGCTTCGAAGAGTGGCTTCCGTAGTATTTTACCATCGACTCATCGACTGAAAGTTTTTCATGTACCTATGTATCCAAACTGGCAACATTTTTCGTTTAGAAGGGTTGCTAGAGGCCTTATTTTTGCCCTTTTGTCGGTGAGAACCAAATTATTGTTGTCAGCAAGGTGGACATATTTTCCTTGAATCTGGTTCGAGACATATTGCTAGCAACAATTGGTACACGGGTGTCTTCATCTGTTTGCCAGTACATGTTCTCTCTTGGCATAGAGTGATAGCCGCTGTAAAGCAAAATACCCATTAAGACTTTCAAATCGTCTTCGGTGAATGACATTAGACATTAGACTGTGCTGCATAAACGCGAGACTGCTCAACAATCAAATTTACAACTTCTTCATCAAATAAAGTTTCAAAAATTTCAAGTTCCGACTTCCCATCTAATGCAAATACCATGTTCACCTTTTGTCCCAAAAAAACACTGCTTTTTGGCATTTCAATTGCACATGGTTTCTTGGACCATTTTGGAAAATTTTCACAACGTTTTGCGGTGTGCATTCTGCGCCGTAGCTCTTGAAGCGGTAAATCGTCTTCACTGTCACTGTCACTACTACAAAACACCTCTACTTCACCTGGAACATCTTGCGGCATGGTGCAAGCAACAAGATCTTCAGCATCACCCTCCTAAACATCCGTATTATAATCTGGATCTGGTGGAAGCAACACAATGTCGAAATTGCTATGGCTTAAAAACGTTTCAACGAAATCTAAGGCGCGTCCTAAGTTCTAAAAGTTTCTGCCGTAAAAACTTGATGGTTTGATGCTTTGAAATTCCATATCAATGTGAATATTTATCTAGAAAAAATGCGTACCTTATCAACCATTGTACCCAAGCGAGTACAGTACTTTTATAACTTACCGAATGCTATCAAAAGAATTTTTGTTCAATAAAACTTATTTACAGTATGAAAACACAAGCTGTTAACGTTCTAAATTCAGATATAATGCTTTCAATTTCAATTCGAATTTCCTTTGACGCTGACAAATGATGACTACCCTACTGAAATCGCGCAAAACTGACTAACACGAAGCAAATGAAAGCAAACTAGAAAATAACGGTTTTCGCTGCAGTTATTTTGTGTAGGCGAAGTTGTAAAGCACAGTTTGCGTGAGCGAAACAAAAAAAAAACTGTCCAAAAACTCTTTTCGTTTCGGCTTAGCGGCTATTTGAAAATGACAATTTTTTTGTACTCGCTTGGACACAATGGCTATTAATGGGTTAATGAAATAAAATTTTCATCAAAAATGTATCTCTGAGTGTGTTTTATTTAGCTTTAATTTTCGAAAAAATCTTAAACAAGTGAAAGGGAAACTCTCCTCAAAACTAAAAAAAATTGAAAATTTTTTGTCACACCACACCGTTGTTTTTTTTTTTATTTTTTAAAAGCCTCTACCGTGTAGCTATATTTTGCTATCTAAGATGTATTTTAATTTTCATCAAACCTGGACCCAATTACAGTCTAAGAGCCGGTAGCAAATTTTGGGAGTGGAGGTATGACCAAAATTCATATGCATATATAATATGTATGTGTAGGTATACGCATTATTATACGAAATTCAACCTTCTGCGTCTGGCAGGTTTTTTTTTCCAGTCGGATGTGGGCCTGTGCGTTTGGAAATGATATTTTTCCGATTTTTGTGTCGGAGGTATAACCACTTGAATTTATACAAAAATATAAACGATAGAAGATTGTGGTGACAGATGTGAAATATTTATGTAGGTTCCAGCCTTCCTTCACCCTGCCAGACGGCTCTTCTCTTAAGTATGCAAGAAAATCAACTTTTGTTGATGCGTTTTCGCCCATTTTTGCCTGGCTATATGGAGTTTGTAAAGGATAGAACTCCAGTCAATCTATTTGCTGCATTTGAGGGTACTTTAATGACGTCCGGTAGGAGATTGGCTCATTGGCTGAAACAAATTTGTCTGAGACTAACACATTCGTACAGTAAGGAAGATGCGGAGAGTATATTTCTATATATGACCAGCATAAGGTTATACAGGGTGGCTCACGAATAGTGCTACATAAAGAAAATCAAATAACTTTCTTTAATCAATATATGTTTTATGGTATAGAAAATTAAATTTTATTTTATATATTAAATTGTTTTTGAAGGTGGTAGACCAAAAATGACCTCCAAGCTTATTCACTTATATGCTACACCTGATAATAATAATTCATTGCGGCCTGAAGAGTATCGCCTCAATTATCGTTTTAATCGACTACTTTAATTCTGTCAAATTCCTTAGTTTAGTTTTGTACACCTCTTGCTTGACATAGCCCCATAAAAAAAAACTGGTGCCTGGTCAGGTCAGATGACCTTGGAGACCTGTGGAAAGTGAAGTTTAATGCGGATATTAGTTTCTTTCGCAATTTTCGTTGCAGCTCCGCCATGTGTAGAGTTGATCCATCTTATTGAAATTAAATCCTGCTGAAAGGAATACGTCTTGGGTGCAGTTCTGTTAAAAAAAAAAAACTCCTTCAAAAACTTTAAATAACGGTCCAGTGTTAGTAACTGTTAAAACGTTTTCTTCAAAGAAATATGGCCCGACAATGCACCTTGATAAAACTGCACACCACACAGTACCTCGCTCTGAGTAAAGTTCCTTCATATAAATCGTCAGCAAAGCATGGTACCGCTGAACTATCGAAATCCTCGTAACCTACAATATAAAAAAAAAAAAAAATAAGCCGATAACTCACACTGAAAAAAAGTTATTACCTACGTTTTGTTTTTGTAGCACAATTCGTGCGCCACCCTGTGTTTAGAAAGAAAAAAGTTATTAAGATTTTCAGTTGAAAAATGCATTTGAAAATACGTGAACGGCTTCTGGCAGGCTTAAGGCTGAAAACAAAATGACTGAGAACGACATTTTGATAATCAGAAGAGTTTTTTTCTGAAATTTTGGTGTATTATTCATTTGGTTATAGCTCAAACGAAAAAAGTTGATTGTCTTGCAAACTTAAGAGTCGTCTGGCGGGGCGAATGCTCAAACCGAATAACGATTTATAAATCAAATGGATTTTTAGCACACACGGTTTACCGAAAAGGCACGCACACAAACAGATACCTACACAGTGGCGGATTTAGGTTTTCTGCCGCCCTAGGCCCGGTTGAGTACGCTGCCCCCCCTTATTTTAGTTTTAAATAAATTCTTTTAATTGCCTTTATTCTAATCGTTCTTGCAGAGCCTTTTTTCTGTGCTGCCGCAGAAAACACCCAAACATTCTTAACACGCTATTTGATTGCCCTACAATATGATATTATATATACCGTCATCAGGGGAGGGAATGTGGCGTCAGATACCTTTATACATTATATGACAGCATCTTTATTTTAATACTTCAAAATAAATTATCGTTTTAAAAAACTACAGCTCTAATAGAGAACCAAACTAAAAAGCAGTGATGCCACATGAAAACAAAAGAAGTACCTACAGCATAGACACAAAATTCCTACATTTTCCCTAAACCAGCAAAAAATGCAAAAAATGCATAAAATAAATAAAAATAACAAAATGAAGATATTGTTTTTTTTGTTTAATTTTCTCCTTTTTTTATTTTATTTATCTATAGTTTAAAATATGTGCAAATAAATAATAACAAAATCAACAAATACTTAATAGTATCTATTAAAAAAAATTATAAAAATGCATTTTTTAAAATGCATTTATGGTATAAATATATAAATAAATTGTAAAAAATCACTGAATTTTTTTAAGTTTTGGGCATTTTTTTCAAAAAAATAAGATTTTTATTTTTTGATAAAAAAAACTTTACGGCAAATACCGTTCTTTTAGGTTAACAAAAAATGAAAAAAAAACCTGTGGGGGAATGCCAAAAAAACGCAAAACGTTTTAAGAAAATCGACCCAATCGATTAGGCTGCATTATAAAGGACAGACAGACGGACAGAATTGCGAGACCCATTTTTTTCGACTTTGCCAAGTTGGGTTGGTTACGTTTTCCCGACAAACGTTTTCCTGCCGCACGTTTGCCCGAGTAACGTTTTCCCGACTAACGATTGCCCGACAAATCCTACTTTTCTTGATACTTAGCGACAGCGAACTATCGTATTTTTTTCGCACTGCACAGTAGTTGTGAGATTTCACACTTTCGTGAGCTTGACGAGAATGAATAAAAACGACGAAAACAAATTCGCCGTCCAAAAAAAGTATTTAAGCAGGTGTAAGTTCGAAATTATTTTCAGTTCTTATTAGAAATCAGTGCAGGTTCTCCACCACAATAAAATTTTTTAAAATAATATTTTGGAATTTTAGTTAGTGGGTTTGGTTGGTAGGTGCGGATGGATAGCTTGGATGGTGGGTGGGTTGCTGCGTTGGCAGGTGGGTTTGGTTGGTAGGTGGAGATGAATAGCTTGGATGGTGGGTGGGTGGCTGTGTTGGCAGGTGGGTTGGGTTGGCTCTGCGCGGGCTCTAAAGATTTTAACTCCTATATATCCAATCAATAAACGTGCAGCCCCACTTACCCCCCCCCCCCCCTCGCTGGCGTCTATTGAAAGGTGGCACTCCCTAGATCACAAATATGTAATTTTTAATTCTCTAAGATGCCTAGTTTAACCATAAATCATGTTTGAAGATGTCAACTTTGGGGGGTCTAGGAAGCTCCGTTTAGCCGCAAATCGCGTTAAAAGATACAAATTAATTTTCTTATTATGTATGTTGTAATTGGTGTGCTTGCAGTATATCCAATCAATAAATGTTAATATGGGCGGCATGCTCCCCCCCCCTGTCAGCCCGCTTAGCCATCAACCGATCCTACCAACCAAATTCGGTTAAATATCTCTTATCAACGAGGTGTTACCTCCACAGACTTCTGACAAGAACTGAAGATCCCTGGCTTCCAACACCCAGTTTAAATACTTTTCGTCGAAGATATATAATATTTTTTCCAAAATATCAAATAATACCTTAAAAAGGATTAATAAAAGTATTGGCAATCCCAGCGTCGAAAAAAGTAGTAGCTCATCATCGGCGGGCAAACGTTACTCGGGATACTGATTGTCGGGAAAACCACTCGATCCCGTCAAGTTTGATCAAAATCTCCAGATCGATTTTTTTTACGAATCCATAACTTGCAATGATGTACCCTATATATCACAAGTACAAATATTCTTACATGCATCGGTTTTTTCTTACATATTCATATTGCTCAGAGACGGAAATTGCAAAACAAAAAAAAATATATCTAACACTAAAAAAATATATAAAAAGTAGGTTTTTATAAAAGTTGTGTAGGCTCGCACTACCTCACAATGACATTTCACATGTTGATACATTAAATTGCAATTTTTAATGTGCAAATAATTTTTTTTTTTTTGTAAAGTTCAAACTTAATTCATTTATTCCCCACTTTGAGAATCAATTATTTTTTCAGCGCCCCCAAAGATAGAGATAAAATATAATTTTACCATTTTTTCAATAAAATTGAACTTTCTAAACAAATTATCGATAGTCCTGCTAAACTACTTTTTCACAACAAAATATTCTTAGGTCTGTTGCCACCCCCCTGTGGCCCACTAGCGCCCACAGGCATCATCGCTCACTTTGAGAATCAATTATTTTTCTGCGCCCCAAAGATTTTGCCGCCCTAGGCCGGGCCCTCATGGGCCTAAGCCTAAATGCAGCACTGTACCCACATGCTACTTCCCACCACCATCCGGCAAATTTGAGATATGGTCTCCACACTTGTTCAGCGTGCCCACAGAATACCTATGCATATATGTGACAACGACCATCTAAGCACTGAACTTTCTTTATTGTACCAGATCTTAAAAGCGAATGGCTATACCAAAAAGCAAAGATCGTGGAAGCCAATTTTGCCTCGGGAAAAGGAAGAGAGCCAATTGGACAAAAAAGCTTTCCTGCCGTATGTAAGAGGTGTAACAGAGAGGGTAGGGAAAATTTTAAAGCGGTATGGTATAAAATTCATATTTTTACCACCTAAAAAAGTGATACGCTAGCCGCAGTCACCAAACGATCAATTCCCCCTCCAAACATCTGGAGCATATGCGTTACCCTGCAACTGGTGATCATCATATATGTAGAAGAGACTCAGAGGAGCATTGCTACACATCTGAAAGAATATAATCAGCGCTGTAAGTAAAAAGTAAAGAGACAAGTCTGCTATATGTGAGCATATACTCGATCATCCAAATGAACACCACTGGATCCATTTCGATCAAGCTAAGGTTCTAGCTAACGAGCTTCATAACCTTCCTCGCCTGGTTCGCGAAGCGATTGAAACTAAACGACACCACGATTTCAATTAGTTTCAAGATGTCTCGGACGGTCGATCCAATTACCCCTGCATACCAACAGGTATACAGTGAGCACGGTTTGCTCCCAACTTGCTTATCAAGAACAACAACCACAGCAAGAGATAGAACCTTCGACGCACCGCTACAACCTGCGCAGCCAATATCGCTTATAACAACTCGCTGGCAGTTTCCCGGGGACCACACTCAATGTTATTTGTAGTGAAACGTTTGGGGTACTGCATTGCACTCGCTTAATATTAAATATTTATAACGCGGCTAATCCGAAAAACTAGACAATAACATGGTTCAAAAAGCTTGGTATTGAACTATAGACCAAAGCTTTTAGATAGTCTTCTTCAAGATAAATTTAAATCTATTATAAAGCAACATGTTAGTAAATATCAACATGGTTTTTGGAAAGGTAGGCCTGCTAATTCGACTCTGGTAGAATTCACAAATTTTTGCATTAATACTCTGGACAATCGAAAACAAGTTCATGTGATTTACACCGACTTTGTAAAACCCTTTAGTAGAGTTTATTTGCAAATTCTATTAGAAAAACTTCAAGCTTATGGGTTCCATGGACCGCTACTTCAATAGTTTTCTTCATATTTACTTGGGCAAAAACAATATGTAAGGGTAATTTCTCAAAAGAGATAAAAGTAACTTCTGGAGTTCCAGAAGGTAGTCATTTGGGTCCGTTATTGTTTTTACTTTTTATTAGACAATGATCTTCCGAATTTTCCGAATGTGGATGATATAAAGTTCTTTTCACGGCTGTCTAATTTGAATGATTGTTTTTTGCTTCAGAATGATCTGAATTCTTTTGTTGACTTGTGCAAGAAGAGATGAGCTAAACTGTGATTTTCCAATCACAGGTATAACTGTGACTGTGATTTCTGAATCACTGTAAGTTTAACCTGTGATTGTGATTTTCAAGTTTGGAATATCTAAATAATTAGTTATAAGTTATAATAATAAGTTATATATAAAGTATGTAATTAAATGAGGACAACAAATAAGTAATTAAAATTAGCTAGTAGGACATAACCATGAATACAAAAATGCTAAAAATCTCAAGTCCCGAATTCAAAATTATCGAATAGCAAAATCTGGAATGTCTAAAATATCGAATGCCCATACATACGGCGGATCGAAAAACAGAGTATGCCAATCGATTGAGGAGGTGGAAATTACCTTAGTGTCTCGCCCAGCTCTCTAGCTCCAGTAGAAATCCGAAAATTTGCACTGTCAAAATTTTATCACGGCGGATAGAAAAACGGAGTACACCAATCGATTTAGGAGGTGGAAATTACCTTAGTGTCTCGCCCAGCTCTCTAGCCCCAGTGAAAACCCCTAAAATTTGCAATGTCAAAATTTTAGTTTCACTTTTCCTTGTCCTTGTGTACAAAATCACAACCAGGCTAGGACATCAGTTCACAATTCAGTTCAACCTTCTAGATCCTAAACTAAAAATAAAAGAATTAATCTGTTCTTCATATTTTCATCATGAGTCCTGAGATTTTGTTTTTCTGTATTGTGATTTCGTTCAGTTGCTAAAATAATAACTAAATCACGACTACAGTTCTCGTTCTGATTCATTGTTGTCTTTTCTCTCGTCGTGATTTTGTTCACATTTCATATAATTAAAGTTCAATGTGCGATTGTCGTGATTTGTGAATCGTTTCTTTTTGTTGTGATTTTACTACAGTTGTGATTTTCAATCACATTTAGGGCACTTACAGGTTTATTAAAGAGTGGCTCACAGGTAGATAGTGATTGTGATTTTTGACTCACAGGTCGAAAATCATAGGTCGTGATTTTTTGCTCATCACTGCAAGTTAAACGATTTGTTATTAAATGTTTGAAACGTGTGGTTGTATGGCCTTCAACAGAACTTAGCTAAATATTATTCCAATCTTTTCATTAAATAATTTCCCGTTACAAATAGTTGAAGAGCTCAAAGACGTAGGTTTTATATATGATTCGAAATTAAAATTTAACTTACATAATTATTATTTTCATTGTGTCCAGAGTAAATTCCTTACATGGATTCATCAAAAAAAACTCATTAGAGTTTAGGGATCCTTACACGATTAAATTCTTATGCTGCAGTATTGTGCGTCCTGTTCTTGAATACAACTGTGTTATTTGGAGTTGTACAACTGAGTTTAATAAAAAAAGAATTGGAAATATTAAAAAAATTCTCTCAGATTTGACCTTCGAAATATTTTTGAATACAATTTAGAAGGGTTACATCATTCTTATAAATATTTCGAAATGACTATTACTTAGTATCATCTATCATTTTTGCATCTGTAGGCACTATCAACTTCCTTATAAGAGCCATACCGCTCCTAGCAATTGATTCTCATCGTACGCTATACGGAAAGCGTGCGAACCGATTTCTGCTAGTTGTTATTTATTTAACTCTTCCTATTCAAATTTGGATAGATATCTATATCTTTGTCCAGAAACTTATTTAAAAGTCGATTATTAACTTTACTTAATTAGTTTTATATAAAGGGTGGTCCAACGAAAACGCACGATGTTAATTGTAAATAAAACAAAAAGTTTTCAGAGAATTATCTTAATATTTTTGATGTGTAAACATCTGTGCTGGCGGTAGAATGAAAAATATGTGAGTGCCGGGACTCACGGTTAAATATGTGTAAACATCAACGTTTGTCCAAGTGCCTAATTTTTGTTACTGAACGTCATCAAAAGAAACATATTGAATAATTAACACTACATAACCTATCTGTAGGCAGTGCTTAAAAAGCTTAGTGTTGAAAGAACGGCAGCAAAATACCCAGTGGGGGAACCGCTGTAACGAAATTTCCAAGCACTAAAAGGCTGGGGCCAAATTACCGCATCAGTGACTGATCGAGTGAGTCCCATCAGTGATCGAATGAACGAGTAAAACCTATATGGAGATGATGACTCCATAACGTGAGCGGTAATGCCAAATTCACATAATTCAGTCACGTATTACTCGATAACTGATGCGGTAATTCGGCCCCTGGTGGTGAAGTGTCCAACGATCGGTGAAGGTTCGGTACTGAAAGGTCCTGCTTCGTAGTTCACTCTCAACTTTAAGATGACTTCACATTACACATGGTTATGGTTTATGGTAATCACTCTCTGAGCATTGACAAACAACAACTGTCAGCGGAGAGCACTAAAACCGTGGTTTCAATTAAATGACACCGTACCCAAATTCCAAAGGAACTTAATGGTTTGACTGACAGGGGCCGAATTAAAATATCCAGTTAGAACTGTCAACGAACTTGCAACCCTTATGAAACTCCATCTTTCCATCGAGTAAAACTTACAAAAAGTTCAGTCTTAATTTTATACTGAACGAACCTCAAATGAATGTCACTATGAGATAGCCGGCGAATTATATATCTTGAGTTTTTAGAATATTTAGTTGCAGTTGTTGTCAGTGGAAATCACTAAAATCGCAGTTTTAATCGATTGACACCATCAATCGCCTATGGAATTGGACGCTGTGATTTTTAATGAATGTTAACTTTGTACAAATACAAAGGTAGCCGATAACTCTGCAATTTGTTCAACCTCATCTATTTTGTATATCCCAGCCACCTACGTCCCTCGCCTAAGTGCCTAAAAATTGCAAGAAGAAATTGCATCGTTTAAAAGCAGTATAATGTAAACGTAGAATATAAGTTCAGATTTGTATCACTGAACGCACCCGATATCCTACCATACCTACAGCCATTGACCTACCATACCTACAGTCAATTGTCAATCCCTACAGCTGACTATTATTATTTTTGTTTTGATTTTGTTTTCTTTTTAATTACTAGTGTCGCGTCCATTTTGTTCGTGGAATAATTAAAAATTAAAGATAAAAATATAAAAATATAAATGTTAAAATGATAAAATGATAAAATCGTCGGTCGCGCTAAAAACAATTTGCTTTCGTCGTTGGCAAAAACAACATGAATGAGGTCGCGATAAAGTATAATCTAACTGTCGGTCGCGTTAAAATCAATTTGTTTTGGTCGGGGCAAATCAGATTTCGTAACGTAATGTTCTATAACGTAAAGTGCACGACGTAACGTTGCACACGAACGTTCACGTTTTTTTTTCACTCTACCGCCAGCATAGATGTTTACACATCAAAAAATAACGTGAACGTTTGTGTGCAACGTTATGTGGTGCAACGTTACGGTGTGCAACTTTACGATCTGCATACTAGGATGGGTGCGTTCAGTGAAAAAAATCAAGTCCGTTTTGGATCCGCGCACGTTGATGTTTACACATATTAACCGTGAGTCCCGGCACTCACACAATTTTTTGTATGATGATAGAAAAATTTATGACAATTATGTGTGAAACAAAATATCGGCCAAGTGCTCGCCACGGCTTCGGTGGCATACCTCTATCCGATGGTCCATATTTTCAATGACATAATTGAGGTTCTTTTAAATATCCCCAAAAAAAGAAGTCCAGCGGTGTCAAATCACATTATCTTGGCGGGCAACTAAAAGCGCCACGACGTGAGATAATACGGCCATTGAATTTCTCGCGCAAAACAGTCATTGTTTCGTTGGCTGTGTGGCAAGTGGCATCATCCTGTTGGAAGCACATATCGTCTAGGTATATATGCTCAATTTCTGGCCACAAGAAGTCCGTTATCATCTCGCGATAGCGAACACCATTCACGGTAACTGCCTGGCCGACCTCAATTTCGAAGAAGTACACACTATCGGGAACAGCAATTTTTTTTCCGCAGAACGAACTGGGCGAGCATGCACAGGTGTTTTTACATTTCCTACAGACCCGGTTAGCTGAAATTTGAGCACAATTCTACCGATTGTGGACACATTTGGTCGATTATTCTGCATAAAAAAATCACGAAGTGCACGAAATGCATTTTGATTTGAAAGCCCATTTTCGGAAAAGGCTTCAACAATCTTAACGCGCTGATCAATTGTGTTTCGACCTCTCAATGGTTGAATTTGTCAAACACTGAAACAGAGAAATGTCAAATTAAGTTGGGCAAAAAACTTGACGTGAAGGTGTGACTCACAATTAACATCGTGCATTATGGTTGGACCACCTTTTATAACATGTTATTAAATATATAATTTGAAATCTGTTGAATGTAAATTCGTAGATTGGTAACTTAAATAAATAAATAAATAAATTAAGATTTGAGAGATCCTGGGGCTCCCACTGTAAATACGCACCTGTTTATGACCCTTCATGGAAGCGAGAGAAGTCTGTTATGTCAATTACTGAGAGCATCATAAGACCATAATTAGACTTATATCCATCCCTGTAGCCTTGTGACACGTGGCCCTGTGCCAAGGCTCCCTATTAGTACACATCCAATTAAGTAAAAAAAAAACAAAGCTCTTCTGGTAATGCAATTGTTGAATAAATTTTAAAATTCGATTAATAATTTAATTAACACATTTAATTCCGATGACATTTTTATAGTATTATACTAAGTGATAGCAAATAAAACTTAAAAAAAAATAAATATATTTACCTACATAGTTTAAATTTGTATTTAAGTTTAAAAGTTAAACAAAAAATTAATTGAAACAATGCAAACAAACAGCATTTAGCTTTGGTTTTGAACTTTTTTTGAATTTTAAAATTGATTTTTTTTTATTTATAAATTTGATATTTGAACAATAAAAATAATTCAAACACATGCCTAACAACATGGTGGGTATTGTACAGTACACATATAGTCTCACACACAACTACGCATAAACTATACATCATGCATATGCATTATGCATATTTAAACTCGGGTTTTTTGTTGAGCATGTTGGCTCGTATCGTATGTAAAATATTTACTCTAAAAATATTGAAACGCTGGTCATTTGATATATCGACCCAATAAACTATCTAGACAGAATTGCATTTTATTTTCCAATTTTCGTCGATTTAATTGATTTAATTTCCGGTATCTATTTCATGTTTGGGCATTGAATTGGAAGATACAAAAAAAAAAATATATAAAAGGTATCTCGTGTTATCTGGGAAAATATACGAGCACTCCCGCGGCAGAGCATACGCGAGTATTATTCCAAAAACCAACCATGTTAGCAAATACACTATAATGGCCATATGGCAAGTGGCAACTTATTCGAGGACATGTCGTATAATATCAATGGAAAAAATGTTGGCCTTGTATTCGAACAATTGGCCTCTTCACATGCTCATTAATTCACACCTCGACGGCTGAAATTTCGTCTATTGGCCATTGGCTATATGGCAACGTACAGTACATACTATATGGCCAGAGCACATGTTTCGAAGCTTGTTCTCGTGCGCCCGTAATTGGGGTTAGTAAATGTGGTCTGTCGCGTTTGCCAGCTCTAAAATTAATACCTCGCGGGCGAGGGTCTTGTATAAGCAAAGAACAACCGCTGTGGTCACGCAATAACAATTTAACTGAACCTTTACCGTCTACACATATACATAAACATATATTCATTTTGGCATGAGGCGTATCAAAATGAGGTGACGTTTAAAATTTAAAGCTATTAAAAAGGATTTTCCATGTGTGAGGTAAGCTATTCAGCCGGAATATAGGTACAATTAGCTGGCGCCTAATTGTTTTAATTAAATTCAAAAGGGGTTAATAGATCGAACGTGCCAGCTATGGCGATGGCGACGACGACAACGACGCCGACACGGTTGGGATAGCTTGAACCCTTGATATCTTTGTTTAGTTAAATTGGAGAGGTAACATAAAGAATTAAGTAGAAAGCTTTATCAACTAAATTAGCTCTTAAAAATGTATCTATCCAATAATTATTGGCCTCAAATTTAATGTTTCATAGAAGTTTATAAAAGCCAATTTTAAGGTAAATATGCGATGCAGACAAAAGTCTTTTAAGTTTAAAATAAATTATGTCCTTTATGTTTGGAAAAGAGGTTGGAAATAAGGGACAAAAGGATAATTCCAGTATACATTTATCTTCATGTAATTTAAATTTACTTTGTTTTCTTGATTTCCAAAGGTGTGTTAAAATGATCAACGGTGATTTTTCAGTGTTTCCATTCTTCAAATTTGAAGGGTGAGATAAATTTTTAGGATTCTGTTTATTTTTAAACCTTTTGCTGTCCAAAATAAAGAAAATAGGAGTTGATTAAGATTTGGAGCGGCTGTGAGAGTGCTTAAGCTAGGTGTTTTACAAACAAATATCTCGAGAACGACTAATTGCACAAAAAATTGTTTCACTATCGTCAGTTGTCAAAATTTGATATCTTAATTTCAGCCACTAGAAATAAATAATATTTTTTTTAATTATTTATTATTTTAGAGCAATGAGTCGATGAACTTAAATTTGGAATAATCAACTTTTTAATGTCAAAATCAAGACTGTAAATTTCAATCAGAATCGGTCATTGGATAAATTTTACAAATTTGGATTTTAACGAAATACAATAATACACCCTCATGCCCAAGTATCACTGTTCCTCTTATAAGATTCTCTGAAAGTTTTATTAGACTTATTTAAGGAAGCTAAACACTTAAGGTGCTCTGGAAGAGCTCTTCTAGATTCTTATAAAAATGTTAAGAGCCTTGAATGGCCTAGTTATGGGAGCCTCTTGAGGCTATAGCAAGAGTTTTATTCTTCTTATGCGAATAGACACCAGCCGCTTTGTAAATCTAATAAATCTTTCCTAACTCTTTCTAAAAGAGTGCGTCTCTTCCTACAGAAGCTGTTGAATAAAGAACGAGTAGGTATGTTTAAATTAAAGAAAAATATATATCTATCCGATTTTGTATTTTTATGTGTGTGCATCATGCTCTCATGTCAAAAAAATAATTGGGCGTAAACCACAGGTTAAAATCAAATGGATTAACAAATACAGCTCCTACTTTTAACCGGATAACCTCCTATGTTGATTCAAATATAAGTTTCTTGAATTATTACACTTCAGAACAGGAAATGCCTACCTAAGCTGTCAGTAAATAACAACAACAAATTTTCCGAGCATGAATGCGGGTTTGAAATCGACAAATACACGTCTTAAAAATAATATAACTTTTTTTAAAAAAGAATCAGAATTGATGAAATTCACTGTTAGAAGAGTTAGAAAAAGGTTCAGAAAAAATCAATCCATAAAACAAACTATTTTCATTGAAAAAATTACAACAGCAGATTTGGACCCTTCTCACAAATCTGTTCTAAGTTGTTCTTCCTAAAAAGAAAGTGCAGAAAATCCTGTTCTAAGGTGTTCCAAAGTATTCCAGACATACCCATTTAACAGCAAACCAGTGCCTACGTTAACTCTCGCATCGATAAAATCAGTCGAGAAACGATGAAATTTGAAACAAATCGTATGAGTTTTGTTCCATTTTTTATCGTTTCTCGACGAATTTTAAATATGCGACAGTTACAAAACGTAGGCACAGAACAGTTTAGAACAGAAAATTCCTCATTGAACAGGAAAAAGTTGTACTTTTCTGTTCAAAACTGTTCCGAACAGGCTCATTGAACAAACCTACTATAAAGACTTAAAATGACGTTTAGAGTTTAAATTTCATAAGAAGATACTTATAAGACTTACAGAGCTCTAGATATAGACTTTGAAATAAAAAAAAGCCTAGTTCTTACAATAAAAATGCTGCGAGACATATTTGAGTTTCATAACAAGATATAAAAGAATCTTATATGGGATTTTTATTTTCAGATTTGAAGATCTTTACTCTGGAGAGTAGTATGTAGTAGCACCCACTGAGTGATTTTCAATGCAATTACAGTGAAGCTTAAAATTTCATTAAAGTTTGACCTTCCCCACATTCAGTTCACATTCTTTTTTAACGACAAATATAGCATGAGGAAGACAAAAAAAAAATTGTGTGAGTGCCGGGACTCACGGTAAAAATGTGTAAACATCAAAGTGCACGGATCCAAAACGGACTTGTTTTTGATTGAAGGGGATTTTAAGGTTTTTTTTCACTGAACGCACCCATCCTAGTATGCAGATCGTAACGTTGCACGACGTAACGTTGCACACGAACGTTCACTTTTTTCACTCTACCGCCAGCATAGATGTTTACACATCAAAAAACTGCAATTTTTTCGTTTAATCTCGTCCAGTCCAGGATGCTAATCTTGAGTAGGTATAGAGCATAGAATATCCGGTTGGCACAGGCCTATAATTTGCGTAACGACTGCAGAAAGGAACTTTACTCGTATAGTGGTATTTTTTTTTTTTAAATTATATTAAGATTATGGCCACAAAGGTTAGCTATATAAAGGGTTTTTCAACAGGGACGCTACAAAAGTAGAGCAACAGGGACAGCAAACGACGCCATACTTCTTGCCGCTATTTTGACATTTCTCTTCAGTAGGGTTTGCCATTTTATGATGGAAAGATATACGAACCAACAACGAGTCGATATTATTAAAATTTACTACCGAAATTAGGAGTCAGTGGCCTCAACGTTAAGAGCGCTAAGTCCAATTTATAGTCGTCATAAACGTCCTAGCAGATCAACAATTGAGCGTCTTGTGGAAAAATTTGAATCCACATGCACAGTACAAAATCTTCCCGTGCCAGTGAGACAAAGAAGTGCCCGTAGTGTCGAGAATATTGCTACCGCTGAGGCTTAAGTTGCAGAAAGCCCAAATGTGTCTCTCACACGTCGTTCTCAAGCGTTGTGCATATCTATGACGTCGTTGTGGCGAATTTTGCGAAAATATCTTGGCCTACATCCTTACAAGATTAAATTGACGCAAGAACTGAAGCCGCTTGACCACCAGAAGCGTCGTATGTTCGTGAATTGGGCTGAGCAAAAACTTGAAAATGATTCGGATTTTCATCGAAAAATCATCTTCAGCGATGAGGCTCATTTCTGGCTGAATGGCTTCGTCAATAAACAAAATATGCGGTATTGGTCAGGCAGCAATCCACACGTACTCCATGAGTCATCATTGCATCCCGAAAAAATTACGGTTTGGTGTGGTTTATGGGCCGGCGGTGTCATTGGGCCGTACTTCTTCCGTGATGATCAAGACCGGCACGTTACTGTGAATGGGGATCGCTACTGATCAATGATAACCGAATAATTTTGGCCCCAATTGGATGATATGGACTTGGAGGACATGTATTTCCAACAGGACGGCGCGGCGGCGCCACAAGCCACACAGCGCTTGTCACAATCAATTTATTGGAAACCAAGTTTGGAGAAAGTGTTATCTCACGAAATGGTCCAGTCGCTTTGCCGCCTCGGTCGTATGATTTGACGCCCCTAGACTATTTCTTGTGGGGCTACGTCAAGTCTATGGTCTATGCCAACAAGCCAGCGACGCTTGATGAACTTCGTACGAATATCGAACGTGAAATTGCAGCAGTATTGGCCGATTTATGCTTGAAAACCGTCGAAAATTGGGTTCAGCGTCTGGACTTCTGCAAGCGTGCCCGTGGTGGCCATGCAAAAGAAATCGAGTTCCATACATAATGGCATTGAACGTACTTTCACAGGAATAAAGAATTTCATTGATATCCAAAACCGTTTTTTGTTTTATTTAAAAAAACTTTTGTAGCGCTCTTATTGAAAAATCCGATATATGTATAGATATGGGAGACTTAGGCGTACAACGATATACCATTGCCGAACTTACTACTGGGCGCTGCAACCAGATCAAGAAAAATTTAATTCGCAACAAATCCTGCAAGGAAAGTCTGGAAGACCATATGCGGTGGACGTTTGATATTTTTGCCCAGCATCAACAACAATAAGGACAAATAAAAGACATTTCTAATATGTATTTGTGTGTGTGACACGAATGGATTAATTATATTTAAATATAAAATGACAATGCGAAAATAAATGCATTTTTATTTGTCGTTAGTTATAAATATAAGCGTTCACCACATGAACAAAATGGACATGTTGCTTCTCACCATCCAAATGTTCGATTCAAGATCCGTTCATTGCTGATAGAGGGAAAGAACAAAAAAATAGAGAGAAAAGACAAATACAAGAATATACAACTTACTGGTCACGGCGCGGCGGTAAAGATTGTAAAGAATTGTAACCAACATTTAAGTTAAAAAGATATAAGCGAGAAACAGATTGGCACAGCAACTTCAACAGCAACTTTGGGAGCAATGAAAACTTTGACATCAAAAGTCATGTAAAATAGATTACCAACGTGAACAGCGCTTTTGACAGCATAAAAACATATATAAAATTTGTCACATTTTCATTTTTTAGTGTTGATAAACCTGAAAAACTTCACTTTAAAGTTGGCATCATTTGCACAGCGACATCGAATTTAGGGTTTAGGTCTAACGTTGATGTCGATGTCGATGTTGCTGTGTTAATGTATTCAAAGCCATTTAAAACCACTAGCTCTAAAATGAGTGATGCGGTTGTTGAAACAACACATTCAATTTGTAAATATGTATATACTTACCATTATAAGAATTACACTGTGAAGTAATAAATTGAATTAAAAAAGAACAAATAATCATAGAAATTCTTTTATTTCAATCAAAAAATATTATATAAGTTAAATTTAGACAATACAAACAATTTTTAATTATTAACAAATAAATTTAATTCTAACATGGGTTATACATGGAAATAAAAGCTAATTTACCCTACGAATAAAATGTAAATAAATGTCCAAAGGAGCACCGAATTCCACCGACCAGGTAAATTGACGTGCTGCAAATAAAGAAAAAAAAAGGCAAAAGATGTAGTTATTTGTTATTACATATTCTTAAAATAATAATAAACAAATAATGCAAAACATCATATATGTTTACTATTACAACAAATTCAACGATATCAATTTTACAACAAGTAACACAACTACGACAACACAGAACACACAATTATTGTTATACACAATTCGAATTGAATTTATTTATATAAACAATTCGAATTTCACTTTATCACATATATTTGTAATTAATAATTACATTTAATAACCAATTTAGCACTATTAAGGAAAAATAAACTTGTCAATTTATCAAAGGGTTACAGAATTATAACCTCAAAATTGCTAAGTTTTTTCACACAAAATATTGTAGTTAACTTTAATATCAGAAACCGGGCAACGCTAAAAAACAATAATTTATATATTTCTTAGCGTTTATAAACAATAAAACATAAACAAACACGAGTATTTTACTAGATATTTAATGTTAAACAATTAACACATTGGTGAAACACATGTTGAATTAAACTTTGATATTTCGCACTTATCTTTATACACCAGTCAAATTGAGCACATTTCACGAACGAACAATTACGTAAAGAAAATAAATTTGTAAATTTGTATTAAAAATTATTATTTGTTTATGAAATATAAACAATTAAAGATATTGTAATTTAACAACACAAGAAAGAAAAGGAAAGCAGTACAAAAGGAAACAAAAAATGACAATTAGGAAATTTGCCTGAAATCAGTGCTGCCAATTTACATTCCATCAACAAAAAACAAGCAGATTAACGATTGGTATCACTCAGCATCCAAAGGCCTATATAAAGACGAGGAAATTAAGAACCAACTTTTTTAGAAACTTGATCTTCAACGTGATAGAAGCCCATTGTAAAAGGTAAATCAATTTGAAATTGCTTGTCAGTTGGTAATGACAAACAAATATATTTTAATAAACCACATAATAGAATTATTGTAGCAAATACGAAAATCAATTTGAAATTGTTTATCAGTGTGTAATGATAAACAAATATAATTTGATATATATGTAAACAATTAACAACAAGATATTAGTAGCAAAGCAAATCAATTTTGAAATCGTTTGACAGTGAGAAATGACAAACGAATATGAATTGATATAGTAAAACTAACAATCGTTGTAAGTAGTAGTTAAAAGGAAAAGGGAAGTTTTAATTTGAAATTGATTGATGATAAATTTCATCAATTAAACATGATTTAAAACACTTTTCTTATACAGAAATCATAGCAATAATTGTAACATCAAACGGTTAAGTGGAATTTATTGGAAATATCCAGTAACCATCATTTAACCCATAATATTTTTAAATTTATTAACGACTTGTTAAGAAACTTAACGAAACCAATAAACATCTTTTTTTAATCAAAAACTTACTTGTTCATTTTTTTTTTATTTCATTTTTTTGAACATTGTTGACTTCAAGTATTAAGTTGCACCTTGGGCAAAAACAGCGGTTGTCAAAATTGCTGTTGAAGTTGGTTTGCCAATCTGTTTCTCGCAAAAGACTTTTTTTATTCGGAGTTAGACTCTTTAACCCCACGCTTCGTTGCTGCTGCCTCTATAAACGCAGGATCGCTGGGTGGGTTTATCACGCAATTTTTTTTAAATCTGTGGTCCAGCTTTTTCTTGAATTTCTTTTAGAATTCCTATAAAATGTTGAAGAACGTTGCTCAAAATAATTTTTGGTCCTTGTAGTTCCCTCTTCACCATTTAGTAGATTCTATTGGCCGTGTTTAAATTACTCTGTTGAATCCTTTTCCTTTCAGTTGCTTCCGCAATCACTGTCGATGATGATACAGCTGAATAATCACTTGTGGAAAATATTGACTGCTGTTATCTGTCAATCAAGCACATTAATTGTCTCTTCTACTCCTCCAAGTCCATATCGCTCAGCTGGTTTCCTCTTTGGATCAGAATTGATCCTTCGAGGCACCCAGTAACCACTAGGCCAAATCGCAGTACAAAATTGTTTGGTTGCATTCGGTTCATAAATTGAAATATAACCAGCGGTATACACGTCCCGTCAACGGCTCCGGGATCTTAGTACCCCATATATGAGATATGCCAAAAAAAAGTATGCCATCTGAAAGATTAGTAATTGGTCAATAAGGATCAACTAGTTTCAGTTATCAGTCAGCCAGGTTTTTTAAGTGGAATAGAAAATGACTTTTAAGAATTCATAAAATATAAGATATGCCTATAACCAATTACTGAAACTAATGTTTTATGAGATTACTAAGACCTTTCATAAAGTATACTTTTTTGGCAAATATCCAATAAATGATGTGCCGAAAATCACTGATGACCTTGAAAGACTTTAAATATCGATTAAAAATGTTTTATAGTTGACCAATTTCTGAAACAGTGGACCTTTTTGAATAATAACTGACCTTCTATATGGCATATTCCACACATGGGTGTAAAGATCCCAGAGCCCTCGTCACAGTACGCAGGATACAGAACTTTCAGGGCAATCCCATACAAACTTTAACCAATAAATTTAACATTAAAGTCATTAAGTCCTTCAGGTAGGTTTATGTCAAAAATATCTCTTAATTTCAGCTAAAGTTAACTGGTGGATTAACTCCACGTGAAGTCGAGATTTAAGTCTAACATTTTTAAAATCAAAATTAATCACGATAGAATCACGCTACAAACCTTCCATCATTCTCCAAACCTGGATCACTTTCTATGCCAACCTTCTACAAGCATTTTAATTTGAAATTTTGTATTGCGACAGCAATTTAAGAAAAATTAAGCCCTCATTAAAACGTTTCCATACAACAACTAACTAACTAATTCCAAATCATGAGAAAACACTATATAGCACCCACTTAGCATAAGGTCAAATGCTTAAGGTGAAGATAATAACTCTCTAATAACGATACTCTTTTTAACCACCAAAGACGATTTATTCCGTCGGGTGTCTTTCAAATCCGATAAAAACCATTTGCGAGTCTAACAACATTCAATAGCTCTTAATTTACATTTTAAACTTTTAAACTAACATGACCATGCTCAATGCTCATGCCAAATAATGTTCAAGTGCTCAACAACTGCTCGACGATTAAACTTCCCATGGATCAAGTCACATTCAATTGCTGTAACGTGAACTGCCAATTAAAATTTCAAAGCTCATGTGATTAGGGTCGATGACGATGAAGACGCGATGACTACGACATGGTGTGGATATCAGCTAGGTTCAAATTAGTGTCCCCCTCCTGTTGACCCAAAGTCTTTAACCGCAGTATATGTAATCATTTGCAAGACGACTTCAATTGTCATTGTTGGTTAAATTCAAAATAAATTCCTTATTTCCCAGAGATCTGGTGGAAGCAAGAGGAATGAGGCAAGAAACGGTTGTTGGTAGATGGAACAAACAGTCACTTTCCCCTTCGATACGAGTGTAACGGAGATAGCTTCGATGAAATCGAAAGTCAAGGAAAGAAAAGAAAATTCCTTAATCGGACATCATCATCGCAGCCAAACCACATATCTGCTAGACGATGGTAACTCTTGCACGACGATGCGACGACAACGCAACGTGCCATGCCAGAGAAGATACTGATGCAACCTGCTGCACTTCTGATGATGCACTTATACATCACGTCAAGATGTCGCTGTTGATTCATTCAGCTAATGGGTTCAATTCGAAAGGTTAAACGGAAGGTCTACGGTCTTCCGATTGGAAATGCCAAATCTCCGGCCAGTTCCGGCCATCCACGCAGAACCAACGAACGTGTTTGTTACCGTTATGCACCCAAGCTCAGTGAAAGCTGGAAGAATTAATGTTTTCCTGCTTTTCGTGATGATGGGGGCTACTTTAAGTCTACCGGTAGGTGTTGCACACGGAAAATTAAAACACCAATTACAACAGACAAAGAAGATAACATCACGGTCCGTGAGATATATGTACGTGTGGGGGGCTCGGATCTCATTCCATATAACAATTACTCCAAGGAGTAGAGGCCACCACCATCACTTACACCACCACCACCACCCCTGCCAACATCATCTTTTTTTGCAAACAAAGTAAAAAGATACCTGGCAAATGCAGAAACAATGTTTATAATTTTTTTTTTTTTTTAATTTTCATTTCCATTTTTCATTAGAGTATTCCTCTTGGCCATCATTTGAATCAAAGGCAGAAGCAGAGTCGGAGAGTCAGATTTTAAAAGAAGTTAGTGAACTTCAATAGTAAGCACCTGGCCCCTGCCACCGGCCCCCATCCACCGAGTGCCGTAAGCTGATATCGATACTAAAGGTAAACTACCTTAGTTATATCTTCAGATAATCATAGTACTTCCAGGCAGATAACTACACTCAACTTATAACCGCATCAGCTATAGCTGGGGTGACCATCGTTCTTCTTTTTATTTTAAGTAAAAGCTTTGTATACGCATATATAAACTATAGTAAATACTATCATGGAGAGGAGCGAGAGCAGCGACATCTGCAGCACTTACGCAAGACTTCGGTTTTGCAGAATAGGTATATAGCAATAGATATAATCACGGATATTTCAAAATGAAATGAAGATAAGGGATAATAAAGAAGAAGAGAAACAATTTTGTTATCATTCTGTCATGGTTAGGGAAAAAAAAGTTTTTTTTTTTTTGTCGCGAATTTGATTTTGTTTAAAAAGGAATTGTGAGAAGGAATAGCGCACAGGTATAGTTAGGTATACATATGTGTAGACTCTGTTAGGGCTGTGTCAATCAGGAACGATTCGATTTTTTTGATCCGATCATCGAAAAGTATTGATGATTGAAATCACAAATTTTCGTTTCAATCGATCAAAATCTCAATCATTTCGATTCTCGATCTCATCCCAATCTTAATCATTTCGATGATTCTCGATTTTCCATCCCAATCTCAATCATTTTAATGAATCTCGATTTCCGATATCAATTTCTGTTGAATTATAAATATATTTAATCGGAGAAAAGAAATATGGGTCAGATTGGGCTCGATAAAAATTGGTACAGTATTCGTTAACTTCGGAGATTGAATTTCATCGAAACCGAAATAAAAAAATTGCCTGAGTTTGACAGGTGTCAAAATATGTCAAAATTTTTGGTACGGCGGATCGAAAAACGGAGTACGCCAATTTAGGAGGTGGAAATTACCTAAAGTCACGCCAGTTCTCTAAGTCCTCTAGGTCCATTAGAACACTTTTAATTTGACAAGTGTCAAAATGTCAAATCATTTCCGAGAATACGCGTCCACGTTTTTATTTCACTCTACCGCCGACATAGATGTTTAGACATCAAAAATCGAATCGGAATAGTGTGAAATAATGAATTGAGTGGAATGAAAATGATCGAATGATCGATTGATTAAAATTATCGAATTATTTTGGTTATCGATTCTTGAACGATTCGATCATTTGAAATGAACGATTTACACAGCTCTAGACTCTGTCCATCAAAAATTGGCAGTGTAGGCAAGATAGGACGTTTGCCTCTCATCTGGCTACAGTGGATTGCATAAATCTGTCCTTCATTAAAGCTTTCACAGGGTTGTCGTAGTGTAGACGATAACTCTCATCATTAAAAGCTTTTTCTTAAAGCTCGAAAATCAAAAGCACCTTAACAGAAACTCAAGGAAAAAAAACTGAACGAATAACCAAATGGACACGGGTAACTCTGAATGTACATCAAGCAGCAGCCAATCGCCATTGGCCACAGCAATTCAGTGCACAGCACACTCAGATGTGCCTTGAATAGGACGTTGGGTCTGAGTCAGATGCTATTGGAAATTCACGGGCGGGCAAACACTTTTTGTGGAGGAGTTATTTCATTTTAATATGGTGTAAAAATATGGCACGCTACTGATTTTGAAAAAAACTTTCCGATAAGACGCGTACTATCTATCATAATTGAAAATTAAGTAATTTTTTACAAGTATGTACATACATACATTTTGTGGAAGTTTTGGGTGGAATTCAATTCATCAGCTTTATTTTGGCTGCAAAATAAGAAACATTTTTAACTTCAATGATAGATTTAACCGGCGCGCATAAAAATGGTTGTCGTGACCACAGTAATTTGCATTTTTCTGAGCAGGTCTTCCTTGAGATATAGGTACATATATGTACCTACCTACCTATCTCCTCCAGCAAGTTTTGGATTCGTACAAAACAATCGAACATGACATTGTGATGATATAGGGAAGACCAAAAAAGTGGGTGTCGTAAAAAGTTCCGTCTGCCCGTTTGATAGGCTAGCTACAGCCTAAACGAAAGGTTCGATTCGCTTTTTTTAAAGGACTATAAAAGACAACATTTAAATCTAGTGCAACTTTTTTTCACCAAATTTCCAATTTTCAAAAATAACACAAGTCGAAATTTCTATTTTAAAAAGTTGTCTATTTAATGATCTTTCTAAACAACACAAACAACACATGCTTGTTTTCTGAAAGGTCTTAACACTCGTTTTACCCTTTTGTAAGGTTATCAACAATTTACGAGACACCTACTTGGAAACAACGGTTTTGGTTTTTTTCTAACATTAACTAAAAGATTTTAAACAAAAAATATACAGTACTTCCCATACAAATATAAAAAAAAAACAAATGTTTTTATGCAGAAGTGTTTTTGGAATTGAAAAAATAATTGAAAATAATTTTTTGGTAGGTCGGTAAAATAAAATAATTTATTTCGGACTTCAGAACCAGTGTGATCGCACTTAAGAGTAAGTTTCTGCAACCTAGTTGTGCACTTTATTTTAAAACCTTATCGAAATTTGTTATCAAATAGTTTTGTCAAAGTTGATTAGGTTTTTGATTTTTATTTTAAAGGTACCTGCCTAGGTATAAACAATTAAAAAACATTTTCCGCTTTTTTCATATTTTTAATAGTTAGGTATTGTGCAATACATCCTATTGAATAGGTGTAATATTGTTTTGATTTAGATTTTTTTTTCTATGCTTACTATATATAAAATACCTACACTTTAACTGAAATAATTGTTTTCGACTGTAATGAACTCTGCATACCTACCTACAAGTCAACTTCAAAATAATTTCAATACATATTTCAATACAACTTCACTATTATATTAGTCGTGTTTTATTGGTAATTTTATAGCCAGTACAGTAAAATTTCCCTTGGCAAACAAAAACAAAAGAAAGAGTGTCGATAAATAAGCCAGTAAAAGAGTGGATATAAAAGTGGATATACATAGTTAGAACTTTGAAGATGAAGATGGCGCTCTTGAAAAGTATTCATGACTTGAACCTTAATTTTGTTTTTTACTCACAAAGTGGATGTGATCTATGATATTTGTAGTTTGGTGGAGACAAAATGGATGTCAACTATGATATTTGTAGCGAACAAAGCCTAAAGTTGCTAAACCGTTTTATTAACACAGCCAAAGCGTTTTATTGGTACTTGATTATTGCTCTAGCTATAAATTACCAATAAAACACAGCTATTCACTTAACTTCAGTTAATAATAGTTATTCAATACTACCTGCCTACCTACAAAGTTGACAAAAAAAATACCTACCTATATTGTTTTCATTTCTTTTCTTATACTACCTACCTAACTACCTACCTAATTAATTATTTAGCCGAAGTTCGATTGACTGAGCTTAACTGAAACAAATTTTCTGCAACTTGTTTCAATTAAGCAAAGCCGACGGCAAATCCTTTTTCATGAATTTGAAAATTTCAATTCATATCTATATCTACCCTACCTACCATCAAGAAAATATCAGCAAAAAAGGACAAATTTCTCCTTACATGATCGCTACCCCCATAAACCATAAGAGACAAACAAAAATATTCTTCAATTTCTGTGTCAGGTCAAAGCAGACACGAAACAAAATATTTGTTCGTTTTCTTTCCCATCTCCTGCTTACTATCCCATATGCGTATCTCCAATTCTCTCCCTCTTACTGTTCTGCTTCATTCCTTACCTTACCCTACCCTTCACCTTACCATCATCTTAACTTGGATCTTAACGACTCTAGCGCCGCCACAGGCTCTATGCAATACTAAAAAATTTGTGCCCATGATAATACTATAGTTTATGTTTTTTTTTAAATTATGATTATGTTTAAATCAATACCTTTTCCAAGTTCTTGTGTGACATTAAAAAAAAAGTTGTATATTATTTAAATTTTCTGAAATATGGTCACCACACATCTAAAACATTTCGAATAACCGTACTTGTAGTCTTATATCTAAAAGAAAAGATACAAAAAGGGAAAAAAAATCCAAGAAAATGTATAATTTCACTTTCAAACGAATGTAACCAAGCCATAAGCCGTCATTTTGAATGGTTCGGGTGGCTAGAGCTAGAGCTACAGCTATATACGAAGCTAGGTATAGCAGCTAGATTTTCGCGGTTGATGAAGTATACTATATTTTCGGTGCGAAACAATGGCGAGGTTGTTGGTATTTTATTTATCGCTGGTATAAAATAAAACTAAATGATTTTTTAGACATTTATGCAGATTGTGGTTGGTTTGGGCTTGGGGTCGGACGATAGGTGCTGGCTGGCTCTGTAGTAGTTTGCCACTCACCGTTTTGCGGTAAACACTCAGTTCACTAATCGATCGATGGGGTTTTGGGAAACAAATTAAATTTTACTTTACTACACTCGGTGGTTATACAGAGCTACAAAATAAAGAAAATACAATAATGTTTTGGCAAAAATACAATTATATATTTCAATACGGTATATGGTCTGATACTGATACGGAGATGTTTTGTAATTTTATTGCTTTGCATTTGGTTTGGTTCGGCGATTTGAGTGACTTATTGGACGTTTATGGGTAACATTGTTTTGTCAACGGTGCAACGCAGAGTTTTTTTTTCAATTTGACAAATTGACTGATAGATAAAGATAGAAGTCAAAATAAATGCCAAATCATTATATCAAATGACATTGCGGATTTTTTTATTGCAACACACAATAAGTTGTGGTGGGTTGTGGAGACAACTCAATTGCGACACAAGTACTCTTTAAGCTCCAAATATTTAACAAGTCTTCTAAAGGGTCCGCCATCTAACGTTTTTTTTTCAACTAGTGCTTATTTCGTGAATGGTAACACTTAGCTCATGTCTGATTTGACAGATAATTAGTTTTATCCTTCCGCTAAACGAATATGGTTGTGTATACGCTTCGGTAAGTGGGCCTGCGATCGACTTAGAGAAGATGCCGATTTTGCCAAAAAAATCATCTTTTCAGATGAAGCTCGTTTTGATCTTGGCGGGTATGTAAACAAGCAAAATTGTCTCATTTGGGGCACAGAAAACCCGCACGCATACATTGAAAAGCCGATACACCCAAAACGAGTCACTGTTTGGTGCGGATTTTGGTCCAGAGGCATAATTGGGACATTTTTCTTCGAAGATGAGCAAGGAGTTGCCGTTACAGTCAATGGCGAATTTTTGTTCACAAAAATTGAAGAGGAGGATATTGGCAAGATTTGGTTTCAACAGGACGGCGCTACGTGCCACACAGCCGAAGCTACACTCGATGTTTTGCGCCATTTTCAAAAAAAAAAAAGTTATTTGGCGGACCCTACATTTTGTTGGTTGAAATATTTACATGGGGTCTTCAACCCCGTACTATTCAATGGCTATATGAAGAAGGGAGAAAGGGAAAACCGACTCATTTTGTGGGAATATCATTCTTTTCTCGGAAAAGAGACACAAATAACCGCTGTAATGATTTTTAATAAATAGTTTTTTTTTTATCAAAATTAAAAAAAAAATCGATTTCCTCTGAAAGATAACACAAGCAGTCTGAATTTCAGGAATTTTCCCACTATGTGGAAAGAGTTCTATCAAAAACACAGCACAGGGCTTACACTTCAGTAATAATCAGACCAATTCTAACTGAAGGTGTAGCAGCATGGCCAGTGGCATACGCAAGGGGGGCTCAGGGGGCTTGAGTTTTCCTCCTCAAGCAAAATGAAATACTATGCTAAAATTTCCAATTACATCGAGAATAGTTTTTGCCATTTTTCGTTAATTTCAATTTTGTTAAATTTAAGTTTTAACAATGTTCTTCAATTTTAATAAAAAAAAAAAAAAAGAACTATAGGTATGGATATCGTTATGAAATCCATAGCTTATACCACACATAAACTTTGTTTTGTTTGACATTTCATACGAATCTCAGTATTCACAGAAACTCAAAATTAAGTTCATTTGCAATCAGGGAAAAGTCCCAAATCGATTTCAAACATTTCATTTTTCCTTTCTTTTTCCATTTGCAAAAAAAAAAAACAATAAAACGAAATTAAATCCCACCACCTGAAAACATTGCGTTCATTATCATAAAGGGTTTTTCAACAGGGACGCTACAAAAGTAGAGCTACAGGGACAGCAAACGACGCCATATTTCTTGCCGCTATTTTGACATTTCTCTTCAGTAGGGTTTGCCATTTTATGATGGAAAGATATACGAACCAACAACGAGTCGATATTATTAAAATTTACTACCGAAATTAGGAGTCAGTGGCCTCAACGTTAAGAGCGCTACGCAGATCAACAATTGAGCGTCTAGTGGAAAAATTTGAATCCACGGGCACAGTACAAAATCTTCCCCTGCCAGTGAGACAAAAAAGTGCCCGTAGTGTCGAGAATATTGCTGCCGCTGAGGCTTCAGTTGCAGAAAGCCCAAATGTGTCTCTCACACGTCGTTCTCAAGCTATGGGCATCTCTGTGACGTCGTTGTGGCGAATGTTGCCAAAAGATCTTGGCCTACATCCTTACAAGATTAAATTGACGCAAGAACTGAAGCCGCTTGACTACCACAAGCGTCGCCGTCGTATGTTCGTGAATTGGGCTGAGCAACAACTTGAAAATGATTCGGATTTTCATCGAAAAATCACCTTCAGCAATGAGACTCATTTCTGGCTGAATGGCTTCGTCGATAAACAAAAAATGTGGTATTGGTCAGGCAGCAATCCACACGTACTCCATGAGTCATCATTGCATCCCGAAAATATTACGGTTTGATGTGGTTTATGGGCCAGCGCGCGGCGTCATTGGGCCGTACTTCTTCAGTGATGATCAAGACCGGCACGTTACTGTGAATGGGGATCGCTACCGTTCAATGATAACCGAATATTTTTGGCCCCAATTGGATGATATGGACTTGGAGGACATGTGGTTCCAACAGGACGGCGCCACAAGCCACACAGCGGTTGTCACAATCAATTTATTGGAAACCAAGTTTGGAGAACGTGTTATCTCACGAAATGGTCCAGTCGCTTGGCTCGGTCGTGAGATTTGACGCCCTTAGACTATTTCCTGTGGGCCAACGTCAAGTCTATGGTCTAGGCCAACAAGCCAGCAACGATTGATGAACTTCGTACGAATATCGAACGTGAAATTGCAGCAGTATCGGCCCATTTATGCTTGAAAACCGTCGAAAACTGGGTTCAGCGTCTGGACTTCTGCAACCGTGCCCGTGGTGGCCATGCAAAAGAAATCGAGTTCCATACATAAAGGCATCGAACGTACTTTCACAGGAATAAAGAATTTCATTGATATCCAAAACTGTTTTTGTTTTATTTCAAAAACTTTTGTAGCGCTCTTATTGAAAAACCAGATACTAATAGTCGACTTGAGTCAGAAGTAGACAATCTTCTCATTCTCTTCTCATACTTGCCGTATTTTAATATCGCCGATGATCCATATACATCATCTCTGTATATCTATCTCTTTTTACCATGCGTTTATGTACTTTTTCTTTTATTTTTTGTCTTTTTTCTAAACTTTTTGTTCATGAAACGTAATTCATGTATTTTAATGATAAATTTGGATCTTCTTATAAAAATCATCATAAAAACGGCAAAGAAACATTTATGTGGTATGGAAGGATCTGAAGCAATTATTTTGTTTATTGTAACATAATGCTACACCGAATTTTTCGCAAATTGTTTGGGTTACTCCAGTGCACTTAGGAAACTTGCAATGTATCCTCTTTTCTTCCCAGATCGGCCAGTGACCGATTTGATCTTGTCGTACTGCTATTGGAGGAACATGCTGCGCGGGGCCTTTATCTGAGGCTTCCGTCCAATCTTGCATAAGGTCTCACCTATACCTCAAGTCGAAAATCAGCTGACTCTTCGGGATGCTAGCTAAGAATTTGCCATCGTAAGGTCTAATAGATGATAAAACATCCGAACTTGCCATCTTTTGCTTCTTATCATAATTTTGTATCTCCCCATGATATACTATCTATCAAATTTACTCCACCCATGTGCCGATTCTACTCTCCAACAAAATAAGAGCGATCAATGTTTATATGCCTTCTGTTAACCTTATCGTAACCTCTCACTTGGGTCTTAGGCAATTCAACAGCAAAAGTTGGTACGAGCGTTACTATCTTGTTGTCCTTCCATATGACATTTGACACATCGATACCATCCATGTCTGCCACATATTCAACCGAAAATCCTCGTTTTTTCTTCATCTCTTCCTTGTCAGTGGGTAATTTACAATCAGGAATTCGATTGCGGCTTACTGTCCTAAGACTCGATATACCCCCTTTCGCCAAATACTCCAGTTAAGGCAGAGATGTGAAATAATTATCACAATAAAGTTGAAAGTTCTAATGTCTTGGTATGCCTCGCGCCATTCTCACAACAACGTTTGATGAAGCTCATAAATCTGGTTCTCCGGGAAGCACAACATAGCGACATTCCAGGAAACTGTTAAGCTGATGAACTCGCTAAAAAAAAAGAACTATAATACCTATCTCAACAGGAAGTGGCTGCCAACAGTGGTCTAAGACTCAACCAATGCAAGAACTGGGTAGGAGGCCATTTTGGGCACAAAACCATATAATGACTTTAATGGACAAAGACATTCAAACGGACTATACTGCACCACACATTGATTTCACCCCAGTGGCCCTAACAGATGTGACCTCAAGGGACCTCTGGGCGGGTCAACCGGGTCATAAATACTAATCATGTTTCTTCTCAGACAATCCACCCCTAAATAGATCAATAAAACTTCCAGATGTTAGAAGTGTTTTCCAAGCGGAAGTGCTTGCAATTTACGAGGCGCAAAAAGTCTTGCCCCTTTTGAACTTGTAAATAGAAACATCGACATCTTCATTCATAGTCAGGCGGCAATTGAATCCATTACTTCAATTGTCACAAAGTCTAAACTGCTAGACTGTTGCCGTAACGAGTGAGTTGAAACTACTCAGTGCATCAGTTCCAGGACATCGTGACATAAATGGAAATGAATTGGCCAAAATAGGATGTTCCCTTGAACTAAGCCAAACTGAAACCTCCGTTCTTATGCCACTAGAAGTAGAAAAAAGAAGAATTCACAAATGTTTCCTCAAAACCGCAAACGATTGCGATGGTCAGCAATTGATACTTGTCGGGTCTCGTGGAATCTATGGCCGAACTTCTCTAAGAAAAAGACAGACTTCCTACTTTTGGTTGGAATCCTAACGGGTCACAACTCAATGGGACCCCACACGCGCAGAATGGGCATCAGCTCATCCGATTTGTGCAGAGGGTGTCAGGATGAAGAAGCGGAAGAGGGCTCCTATCACTTTCTTTGTGAATACCCTAGCTTAGTAAGAATCAGGAAAATGGCACTCGGAGATTACTTCTTTGACGACCTGAATGACATTTCATCTTCGCCACTAAGGAACATCCTGAAATTTCAGTGAGGCATCTCATACCCATACCTAAACTCAATTTAACTCCTTTCCTCGCCCATCCTCATTTTCACCTATCCTGGGGGCCACAATGGATCCATTGAGATCCGAGTGCGATGATGCGATTTGCGTATTATCACCCCTTCTAACCTAACCTAACCTATCTCAACAGATAGGACAGATATTGGTATACCCATCCCCTAGAGTTATGCTAAACAAGATCCAACGCTTGACATGAAACGCTAGTGTTTGTAATCTTTAAGCAGATTGCACATTAGCTCCGTAATATGAGTCATATCTGGACACTGTCTAATAATAGGTAGGCTCGCCGTTGCTACGCGACTTGGCGATTTCTCCAGAAGCTGTATTGATGAAGATGAAACAATTCCTCACCTACTTTGTGCATGTCCTGCTTTGTCCCAAAGACGTAGGTGACTTCTACTACAACCATCCCCAGTGATCTTGCAAACACTGACCAAAAATTCTCGTACGGACTTCGTAGATCCTGTGGTATCAAAACGGGCCAACGTTTCGTCTAAGTGTGTCGACTCTCTGTCGACAGCCACTTCTACTTAACCAAACTTAACCTTACATAATATAATCCGTGATTTGCCGTGTTTATAATAATTAATACTAAAAAAATATCATAAACCAATAGTTATCTGGTTTACTAGGTAACACGTTTTGGCTAATGTTAAGGAGCCGATGATATTTGTTTTGTATTAATATGGCTTCATTCTGTTTGAATTGAAGAATGTCATTGAACTATACATATACCGTGCAGGTGCAATAGGCGTGGGAGGTTAGTTTGGTGGGAAACTTAACTCAGAAGATAGAAAAATGCGTCGAAAAAGACGCTCTACACCGAATGGACAGGACATGGTCTTTCAAAAAACACGTATGTACCTACCATCTATTCAAAAACCGTGACATATCGCTGGCACAACCGCCTGTGCATTAGGGTGTTTGTGTTGGATATTCTCTATCTATAACTCGAGTTTTATCAAATTGGAAAAATTGAAGTTTGTGAACACAAAATTATACCTTAAATATCGGGTTTTTCAATAAGAGCGCTACAAAAGTTTTTTTGCAGAAGTCCAGACGCTGAACCCAATTTTTGACGGTTTTCAAGTATACATCCGCCGATACTGCTGCAATTTCACGTTCGATATTCGTACAAAGTTCATCAATCGTCGCTGGCTTGTTGGCATAGACCATAGAATTGACATAGCCCCACAGGAAATAGTCTAACGGTGTCAAATCGTACGACCGAGGCGGCCAAGCAACTGGACCATTTCGTGAGATAACACGTTCTCCAAACTTGGTTTCCAATAAATTGATTGTGACAACCGCTGTGTGGCTTGTGGCGCCGTCCTGTTGGAACCACATGTCCTCCAAGTCCATATCATCCAATTGGGGCCAAAATTATTCGGTTATCATTGATCGGTAGCGATCCCCATTTACAGTAACGTGCCGGTCTTGATCATCACGGAAGAAGTACGGCCCAATGACGCCGCCGGCCCATAAAACACACCAAACCGTAATTTTTTCGGGATGAAATGATGCCTCATGGAGTACGTGCGGATTGCTGCCTGACCAATACCGCATATTTTGTTTATTGACGAAGCCATTCAGCCAGAAATGAGCCTCATCGCTGAAGATGCCGTAGCGCTCTTAACGTTGAGGCCACTGACTCCGAATTTCGGTAGTAAATTTTAATAATTTCGACTCGTTGTTGGCTCGTATATCTTTCCATCATGAAATGGCAAACTTTACTGAAGAGAAATGTCAAAAGAGCTGCAAGAAATATATCGTCGTTTGCTGTCCCTGTTGCTCTACTTTTGTAGCGTCCCTGTTGAAAAACCCTTTGGTAATAACTTTTTTACATTTAGCTCTACAGGAACCTAATATGCACACTAAGAAATTCATTTCTAATTGATAAAAAATTAATAATTATTTATAAAAAAAAAAAACTTGTGGTTTACTTTCACTATTGTTTTCTTCGTGTTTTTGTTAATGAAGTTCGGTGTCTTTTTGTGCCTATAGACAATTAAACAAAAGACTTTTTTTTTGTCTAAAACAAAAATCACTGACAAGTGTTTACCTTTCTTCTTATGCAACACACAGCATGCCCCCAAAGCAACATCATAATCAATTTAAGTATGTTGAGGTTGACTGCACCGATGTCTCACCAAAAATCTAGTGAAGTGACCAATTAAAATAGACAAGAAGAAGAAGAAGAAGAAAGAAAATGCCATTACTATACCAATTACAAAATAGCTCCTATAACGACCCCCGCTGGAAATCTTTCAAGCCCACACGAACGACAACACGCTGACGACGCGACGACATTACATTGCAGTAACACATGCGATGCACATTTTATTTTGATGCATAACACTCTTACCATCATAACCGCTAACATCATCGCCATCATCATAATCATCATCATCATGTATCTTGTATCTACCATGTTAGCCATGATCACATTATACATCTTCCAGCATTGTCATTATGAGCATATACGTTTACGTACCATCGACTTCTTCAGAGAACAACCTTTTACAGCAAAAAAAAATTAAAAAAAAAAACATCTCCAAAGATATAGGCGAACTACGAGATGCCATAGAAATCGAAAGCATTTCCATTTCTTTTTCCCGTTACCACCACCACAATGCACACGGTCCATGGATTCCCCCGGCTAAGCCAGGCCAGGCCAAGCCACAAAACAATGGGGCAAATACGCAAAAGCAATTGAGGAAAATTCGCTCCTCCAAGCCAGCCAGCCCCAACTGACAGTCTGGCATGTAAATCGCGAGTAGCTGGACGGAACTCCATTTCGAGCGATCACTTCCAGCTGTTAGTTGCAGTTGGTCTATGACAACGATCTCGTGTGCAACATAGCCTCGCATCTTGCGCTGCCATTCCGTTACTTGCGTGTGCATCTTTGAATTTGTTGCAAAATACATCTAATATCGGTTAGATAAACGATACCGGAGTCGTATGTTAACGTTAACGTCGCGTCGTCATTGTCGTAGCGATCAACGAACGCGTGTCTTGCTCTTGAGGCGAGAAGGTTAATGAAACTTTTGCTTTTTTTATTTTCCGTTTCGAATGAGATTTTTTTTTTTTGTTGTTCTCCTTATTGCCACATTACGTTGCGTTGTGTGGAAGTGAATTTTTGCACGGATCTACTACAATTAAGTGCAAATAACTAAATTAATGAGTTTTTTCTTTGAGGTAACTATATATTAATAGTTTGGATACATTTTCTTTGTCGTTAGTCAGTTGTAGTGTGTACGGAACAGAGGTTAACAGACTGTGAAAGATTATTGAATTTCTATTAAAATAAAGTTCTGATAAAATCTTTGAAAAAAATCACTTTCCATGGGAAAGAATAAACAGTGCATGTTAAAAAAAGAGCTGGGTGGGAATTTTCTTAAAAAAAAAAATAACATTGAACATTTCCTCTCATTTAGGAACATTCAATATTAGAAAGATGATTTTTAAAGTGCATTGGAGGTGACAAAGAGTGTAATAAAAATTTGAATGGTTGAAATAAACTATATTGTAATTTAAGTCCCAAAACTTCAAGTAAGCTTGTCCAAAACAAGCGGACTTATTAATTTAGATTTTTAAAGTGTTTTTTTTTTTTTATACGAGTACAAAGGCATCCTTATTCATTTTTAATTAAGGTATAAAGGTTTTTAAGTGAATATTTTACGTCTGATGTAAAATATTGAACTCGAAATTTAAATCCAACATTTTTGGGTAAATACTCCAGATTTTTACAACAAAATAATATTTTTTTTTTTTAAATCCGGAAATCTTATATCTATTTTATTTTTCAGTCGAAGAAAATGTTTTCAAACACAAAAGCAAAAAGAAAAGTTTAAATGTTTTTGATCTGTAAGCATCTATGCTGGCGGTAGAGTGAACAAAAAACGTTAACCATCGTGTGCAACGTTACGTCGTGCAACGTTACGGTGTTCAACGTTACGATCTGCATACTAGGATGGGTGCGTTCAGTGTAAAAAATCTTAAGATCCCCTCCAAGCAAAACCATGTCCGTTTTGGATCCGCACACGTTGATGTTTATACATATTAACCGTGAGTCCCGCATCAACGTTTACCCAAGTGCCTAATTTTTGTCAACGAACGTCATCAAAAGAAACATATTGAATAATTAACACTACATTACCTATCTGTAGGCAGTGCTTAAAAAGCTTAGTGTTGAAGGAACGGCAGCGAAATACCCAGTGGGGGAACCGCTGTAACGAAATTTCCAAGCACTAAAAGGCTGGTGGTGAAGCGTCCAACGAGCGGTGAAGGTTCGGTACTGAAAGGTCCTGCTTCGTAGTTCACTCTCAACTTTAAGATGACTTCACATTACACATGGTTATTATTTATGGTAATCACTCTCTGAGCATCGACAAACAACAACTTATGAAACTCCATCTTTCCACCGAGTAAAACTTACAAAAAGTTCAGTCTTAATTTTATACTGAACGAACCTCAAATGAATGTCACTATGAGATAGCCGGCGAATTATATATCTTGAGTTTTTAGAATATTCAGTTGCAGTTGTTGTCAGTGGAAATCACTAAAATCGCAGTTTCAATCGATTGACACCATCAATCGCCTATGGAATTGGACGCTGTGATTTTTAATGAATGTTAACTTTGTGCAAGTACAAAAGTAGCCGATAACTCTGCAATTTGTTCAACCTCAGCTATTTTGTATATCCCAGCCACCTTCATCCCTCGCCTACGTGCCTAAAAATTGCAAGAAGAAATTGCATCGTTTAAAAGCAGTATAATGTTAACGTAGAATTTAAGTTCAGATTTGTATCACTGAACGCACCCGATATCCTACCATACCTACAGCCATTGACCTACCATACCTACAGTCAATTGTCAATCCCTACAGCTGACTATTATTATTTTTGTTTTGATTTTGTTTTCTTTTTAATTACTAGTGTCGCGTCCATTTTGTTCGGGGAATAATTAAAAATTAAAGGAAAACATATAAAAATATAAGTGTTAAAATGATAAAATCGTCGGTCGCGCTAGAAACAATTTGCTTTCGTCGTTGGCAAAAACAATATAAATGAGTGGTCGCGATAAAGTATAATCTAATTGTCGGCCGCGTTAAAATCAATTTGTTTTGGTCGGGGCAAATCAGATTTCGTAACGTAACGTGCTACAAGTGCACGACGTAACGTTGCACACGAACGTTCACGTTTTTTTTTTCACTCTACCGCCAGCATAGATGTTTACCCATCAATAGGTTCAGTTCGGGAATTTAATCGTTCGGCAAATGTTTCTTTCAGTTGCATGTGCCGCCGGTGCCGTCCTGCTGAAACCACATTTCAAGATTGTATAACGTTCTTACCATAATCATTTTTGAAGACATAATACACCACCCATAAAGTGCACCAAACGGTGGCTTCTTCTGTATGTAATGGTGTTTCGACATATTGCTTGTTGCTCAATATGCGGCAATTCTCTTTGATGACATAGCAATGCACCCAATGCGGCGGTCTATAACCAAAATATGAGTATAAAAGCCTGACAGGGTTTTTAAGCTTTCGGGTGGGGCAGGGGTTTCAATAAAAAATTTATTAAATTGTAAAGGATTTCATCGTTCTACAATAATTTTACATTTTAATTTTAAAAACCTTGAACCAAAATGTGAACGCCGCCGTAAAACAGTACTAAAAAAAACCTTTATCTATATCTACCATTGATAAGCAACCAAACTAAATACAAAAAAAAATGTAATTTTATTCAAACAGTATGTTTTTTTTTTTTTATTAAATTGTATAACTTTGTAATTCTCACAACTCATCAATTTTTATCACTTTCCATAAAACAAACACAAAGTAGTGACACTTAAAACCGAAAAAAAAATCTCATTTACAATATTTATTTACACGATGATGGAGACATTTGAATTTCTTGAATTTTTTTCTCAAGGCATAAATTGTTGGTAATA
This sequence comes from Leucozona laternaria, assembly GCA_932273885.2. Taxonomy (NCBI): domain Eukaryota; kingdom Metazoa; phylum Arthropoda; class Insecta; order Diptera; family Syrphidae; genus Leucozona; species Leucozona laternaria. Next base: position 253,285,069 of record OW026366.1, on the reverse strand, counting down.
AAATTCCTATAAAAACTTTTCCTTAAATAAAATCATAAAACCAAACAAAACAAAACAAAAAAAAATCCATCCATTGTACAAAAAAAAAAGAAAGAAAGTAAAATGACTTTGCACCAGGCACATTACAATAGAATGACAAAAACTGACGGAAAAACTACCAGTTAAAGTGCTTGTAATTATCCGCTGAGGAAGAAGAAGATCCATGGAAAAGAGCTTAATAAAATTAAAAATAAAAAAAAATTAAACCAACAATACAAAAGTGTATATGTTTTTTTTTTTTTTTTTTCTCAAGACCTTTAAAAATAATAAAAACAAAAGAACATCAAAACCAAACAAAGTGTAAATAACAAAAATAAAAACAATGCTCATTACGCAGGCTATGTACGAAAATGATTTACCCGTACTTTCTGCCTTTGACAATATTTGCATGTATACATTCAACAACTGGCGTACATTCTTTTCAACATTTATCAATGGCAGAGAAGCGAAAGTTTTCCAATCAGGATAAATACCAGACTCCTGGTGAGTACACCTCTATCTCTACCTCTACCTTTTAATTGATTTAACTCTTTTTTTATGTAAATGCAGGACAACACTATTATTTGAAAACTATTTTTTTGTATAAGATTTTTGAGAATAAATTCGAGTGCTCTATATTTTAGTACCTTCTTTGATTTATGTTATTATGTTTCAGGGAAAATTGATTAATTGTTTTCAGTTGAGTTTTGGAATGGAGGTAGCTAGGTATTGGCAGATTTCCATTTTGTATGAAAAGCTAAATTTAATGAATCTTCGTGAAAAATAAATTTAAGAATAATTCTTTTGATCTCATTGTTGGCTTCTCTTTGCAGAGCGAATATGAAGTAATAGAATTAAATTTGAAGAAACTAGACATAATAATTAGGTTAGGTTAGGTAAGGTTGGAAGGGGTGATGATACGGCTAGAGCCACATCACCACATGGATCCATTGTGGTTCCGAGGGTCGTGGTAAGGTAGGTATAAGGGGGTAGATAGTGAATGAACCCTTATGTAAAGGGTTTTTCAACAGGGACGCTACAAAAGTAGAGCAACAGGGACAGCAAACGACGCCATATTTCTTGCCGTTCTTTTGACATTTCTCTTCAGTAAAGTTTGCCATTTCATGATGGAAAGATATACGAGCCAACAACGAGTCGATATTATTAAAATTTACTACCGAAATTCGGAGCCAATGGCCTCAACGTTAAGAGCGCTACGTCGAATTTCTGGTCGTCATAATCGTCCTAGCAGATCAACAATTTATCGTCTAGTGGAAAAATTTGAATCCACAGGCACAGTACAAAGTGTTACCGTGCCAGTGAGACAAAGAAATGCCCGTAGTGTCGAGAATATTGCTGCCGCCAGAAAGCCCAAATGTGTCTCTCACACGTCGTTCTCAAGCGTTGGGCATCTCTGTGACGTCGTTGTGGCGAATTTCCCGAAAAGATCTTGGCCTACATCCTTACAAGATTAAATTGACGTAAGAACTGAAGCCGCTTGACCACCAGAAGCGTCGTATGTTCGTGGATTGGGCTGAGCAAAAACTTGAAAATGATTCGGATTTGCATCGAAAAATCATCTTCAGCGATGAGGCTCATTTCTGGCTGAATGGCTTCGTCGATAAACAAAATATGCGGTAGTGGTCAGGCAGCAATCCACACGTACTCCATGAGTCATCATTGCATCCCGAAAAAATTACGGTTTGGTGTGGTTTATGGGCCGGCGGCGTCATTGGGCCGTAATTCTTCCGTAATGATCAAGACCGGCACGTTACTGTGAATGGGGATCGCTACTGATCAATGATAACCGAATAATTTTGGCCCCAATTGGATGATATGGACTTGGAGGACATGTATTTCCAACAGGACGGCCGGCTCCACAAGCCACACAGCGAATGTCACAATCAATTTATTGGTCACCAAGTTTGGAGAACGTATTATCTCACGAAATGGTCCAGTCGCTTGGCCGCCTCGGTCGTGTGATTTAACGCCGTTAGACTATTTCCTGTGGGGCTATGTCAATTCTATGGTCTATGCCAACAAGCCAGCGGCGATTAATGAACTTCGTAAGAATATCGAACGTGAAATTGCAGCAGTATCGGCCGATTTATGCTTGAAAACCGTCGAAAATTGGGTTCAGCGTCTGGACTTCTGCATGCGTGCCCGTGTTGGCCATGCAAAAGAAATCGGTTTCCATACATAATGTCATCGAACGTACTTTCAAAGGAATAAAGAATTTCATTGATATCCAAACCCGTTTTTGTTTTATTTAAAAAAAACTTTTGTAGCGCTCTTATTGAAAAACCCGATATGAGGTATGAGGTGCCTCCATGAACCATCTAGATTACTGAATGAATTTTAAGATGTTTCTTAGTGACTGAAACGAGACGTCGTCGTCGTCGGCCAGTTCGTCGACAAAATAACCGCCGAGGGCTGCCTTTCTGGTTCTTTCTAGTCTGGCGCCTCAAAGGGACTGCAAGCACTTCTGGTTCAAAAACGCTTCAGAAGTTTGAAGGCTTTATTGATCTATTCAAGGTTGGGTTATCCCCATCGGTTGGTGTAGTTTTCGTAACACTGGTTGTACCGAACCGATATACGATAGTCTCTGAATTTTGTCATTGTTTTAAGATTGGTAGTCTTATTTATGGTCTTATTTTTGGAGAGAGAAGCGAATTTTTTTTTTTTTAATTCAAAAACATACCATTTGCAAAAGTTGCGTATGGATCTGAAATGCATTTTAATAGTTTTTTTTTTTATTTTCACCGCTAGGGGTAGCGCAATGCGAGAGAAAAAAATCATTTTTGGTTTTCTTATTGTATATTTGTCCTGCAACTGATATATATATATGAACAACTTGGATAAGGTTCTTTTTTCATAAAACTGCCCTTGGTCATTTTGTTCATCAGCAGACACGGAAATTGTGTTCCCAAGGCCATCTGAGAACTCCCTTACGTTGGGAAGTTGGCAGACAAATTCAGGATAGAATAACTGCAATAAACTGGGGTCCACTGGAGCTTAGACACTTAACGGTCGAAAGGACTTAACAAGAACTGGTACTAAAGGATGTTTTCTTATACGTGATGTGTTTTTCAATCTGGCAATATTTTTTTCGGAGTTTGTCTTTTTGATAGCTGTTTGGTTTGCCAATTCATAGTGAATAGCTGAACGACCATGGGCCCAAAACGAGATGGCCACCGATCCCGATTTTCACAAGAAAATTTTGTTCAGCGATAAAGCTCATTTTTGGTTGAATATGGTACCGTTAATAAGCAAAATTGTCGTATTTTGAGTGATCATAATCCACAAGCCATTGTTGAGACGCCGCGCCGTTACATCCTCAAAAAGTCACTGTTTGGTGTGCTCTGTGGGCAGACCCACAATGTTACAGTCAATGGGGAATTGACTGTATTGGAGAACGTTGATGTGGACGACCTTTGGTTCCAGCAAGACGGCCGGCGCTACATGCCATACAGCCAACGAAACAATCAATTTATTGAAGGAAACTTTTGGTGAGCGCGTTATCTCTCTTGGTGGCGTGGGCCTGTAGCGTGGCGATTTTACACCGCTGCACTATTTTTTGTGGATTTATGTGAAGTCGCTTGTCCACGCAGATAAGCCCGAGATGATTGACGCCTTGGAAGAGAATATTCGGGTCGTCATTGCTGACATACGGCCCCAATTGCTGCAAAAAGTGGTCGAATATATAGCCTCTCGGCTGGAATTTATTCGAGCCAGCCGCAGCAGCCACTTTCCCGAAATCATTTTTAAAACATAATGGCAAACCCTTATCTTTTTAATAAAGCTAAATTCTTGGCGTTGATTTTTTTAAACGTGTGGAAAATGGCCGCTGAGACTGGCTCAAATAAATTCCAGCCGAGAGGCCCAATTTTCGACAGCTCCAATTGCTGCGCGCGATGGCGGATGGACTCATTCGGGTCTTCTTCGATACTCTTCTCCACAGCAGCAAAAGCGTGTTCAGTGCGCACTGTATGGCGTCTCTGAGGATGCGCATTATCCACTAGAGTAAACGTGGTGTGAAACCGATCAATGGTTTCTGGAATTTATGCGATTTTGCGATTATGTCGACCGAATATTGAACGCAGCACGCGATACATCGCGCTAACCGAACCATTATTTTGGTAATAAATTTGCATGATTTGCAAACTTTGTTCAGAAGTAAGTCTATTAATTATGAAATGGCAAACCAAACTGAGAATAAATCAAGTGACAGCTATCAAAAAACCAACTTAACTCATCAAATTTGATGAGTTAACTCGGGTTTAACTTTAATCTCGCTCTGAAAACTGTACCTAAGAGTTTTCTACTCTCACCTAGTAAGAAATGAACACTTTTTTTGAAATGTCAAGTTTTTTGTAAGATTAGGGAGCAAGCGGCCCTTACCTACCCCCCCCCCTCCCCAATAAAATAAACCCATGTAGAGTTGTTTTCAAGACTTAGGTACACCACATGCATTCGCATTATTACATATCTAATATTTCTTTTAATTTTGCATTAACAATTCCAAATCAAATGAAATAACATTTCCAAAGAAATCATCGTTTCAGATTGTGGTTCCCGGCCAGCTCGTCGACAGCCCCGTTCCACCTTCAAAGGCAATCAATTCTTCTACAATGACCGTATCCCGAAAATCATTGCTGGCTCACCAACAAAAGAGGGTCAGTTTCCGTGGCAGGTCTCTCTGGAATTGTTGCACCCATCGATGGGATTCCTAGGCCATTGGTGTGGTGGTGTGCTAATTCATCAATATTGGATTCTATCGGCTGCACATTGTGTACACAAGTAAGCCTCAATAACTTCCTCTCATCAATCCTTTAGCAAACTAAATATTTTATTTTGTCTTGCCCGCAGCGATCTTTTCAATTTGCCATTGCCACCACTGTGGACAGTCGTTCTTGGCGAATATAACCGTGTCGTTGAATCCGGCTACGAACAACGCATTCCTGTGGAAAAAATCGTCCTCCACAAGAGCTATCACAACTTCCTGCACGACCTCGTCCTCATGAAGCTCTCCGTACCTGCTGACTTGACCAAAAAGTCCAACATACGTCGCATTTGCTTGCCCTTCATATTCGATGAAAACGTCCAGTCCAGCCTAGAGATTACGTCTTCGTCATCGCTGGAGGACCACCACGATGTTGACACCTGGGACTCGCTCCACAAAATGGATAACTTCCTGCGGAGTGTCCAAACACGTCAGCCCAATATCACCCTGCCCAGCATGAAAGAGCTGCTGACAACGAAAATAATGAGCCGTTTAAGGATTAGCAATCAACATCAACGCACTGGCCGGATGCTCACACCTCCATCGAGGAGGCGTAATGACAAATTCATGAGGGGCCACTTCGACGATTACACCGATTATGAGTCAGCAGCGACAATGTCCAATGACAATGACGAATCGGAACCGAAGCATCCTCCCCCACCCCATCCGGACGAATACAGGGACCTGCCGTTCATTGATTGCGTTGCCACAGGATGGGGCAAATCGAACATTACCGGCGACTTAACGGATATACTGCTGAAGACGAATGTGCCGCTACATCATAACGGCAGGTGAGTGTTCGTAGCGCATATAATATGTGCCATTAAAACTAATTGGATCCAATCCATAATTTGAACCCTCGTCTTCCCTGACAGATGTAAGGATGCCTATGGCAGCTTTGTAAAAATCCACAGAGGACACTTGTGCGCTGGCAAGCTAAACGGCAAGGGTGGAACGTGTGTGGTGAGTGGTAATATATTTTTGCCATGAATTTCATTAAACGCCGCATTAATTAGGGCGACTCTGGAGGGCCACTCCAGTGTCGAGTCACAAAAAATGGTCCCTGGATTTTGGCTGGCATAACATCCTTCGGATCGGGATGTGCTCTCGAAGGGTTCCCCGACGTCTACACCAGGACCTCCTACTACATGAAGTGGATAAGTGATACAATACAATCCGAATAAGATTCTTCTTGATTTATTTATTTAATTTATTTATTGTTATTTGTTATATCGTTTTTTTTTTATTTTATTTATCTTATTTATAAAAAAGTACAAATATTATACAGATACAAATATTTAAAATAATATTAAAATTAAAACAGAAAAACCCACTCAACCACGAAAAGTCTAACTCACTCCATTCCCTTAAATAAATTGAGTTCACTTAAAGTAGAAAATATATCACAGCGTGTTGCTTTGTCCTTAATTTCCTTAGTCCTTAATAATTGTGCTTATATATCGATCGCTTGGTCCTTATCGCTTATTCCGTTGTTGGTAGGAAAATTGTGTGCAGTCTTCTTGTTTCTCTGGCTAAAATCTGAATCTGAATTCGAATCCAAATTCGAACCCAAAGTCACTTTTGTTTGTGTTTTTTTTTTTATTCTTCTTTCTCTCAACTCCTCAATTCTCCTCAGCGGGCATCTCGGTTAGACTCTGCAGCTGCTCAGCGTCCTCTTCGTCAGCAAATTTGCTGATTTCCTTCTTAATTATTGGAAATAGATACGCCCCCGAGTATCGGCGGAGTTCGAACTTCTGGTCGATATCTCTTAATGGCTTGATTGGTTTCTGCACACAGAGGAACAGAAGGGAGGCAAATCCAATTGTGGCTACCCCAGCTGCTCCCATCAGGATGGCAAATCCCATTTGCACGTATGGGAAAACATTGAAGAGTAACTGCAGTAATAATATCAGGTCAGGGGTTAGTTTCTCCACACCCTGCAAGGTCAACAGAAAAAAAGACACAAATATTAGTCGTTGAATAAAATCGAAATGTTCTTGGATTAATATTGAATTGATTTTAATCAGACGAAACACGTTTTGTAAATATATATAGAAAGTGAATTGAATGTGTTAAACAGAAACGTTATATACAAAATTTTAGCTTCGAATTTGTTTATTTATAAAAGTTAATAATTGTATATATAAAGCAATCATACAATAAGTTAAGTTAAAAAATGATATTTAATATTATTTTAAGTTAAAGTATCACGTAGGTATTTAATACTTTTTTGAAAATTATTTACTGTGATTGTAATTATTTTCTTAAATATAATGGCTCAAAATTTTAAACCATTTAGTACGATGTTAAATCATTTTAAGTATGATGCTTTGTTAAAAAGAGGTTTTTCCAAATTTTAAACGAGTTAGCATCGTTCTATGTATTTACCTACATTTTATTAAATTTAATATCACCAAATACCTATTTTATTTTTTTTTAGTATCATACTAGCTCCATATGTCACTTTGACAATTAAAAATGTCACTTTTTTGCACGAAATTTCACTGTTTTACGCGTGTTCAGCTTGAGTTTCGTAAGAAAATAGGTTTAGTATGATACTAGTTCAGAAATTGTTTAAAACTAAAAACATTTTAGAAAGGAGTTTGAAAGTTAGTAAATTTTTAAGTATAGTATCATTCATACTAATACTTTAATACCAAACTATTTAAAATTTTGGGTCAATGTTATTTAAAAAGTTTAGTTTTAGGTCTATAAACCTCCTTTTCTTATTTCACTCATTTAATTTTATATGGCGGCAATCATCAAATATGCAATCGTCGTGCTTGGGCACATATTTTTTAATGAACTTCAATTTTTTTTGCAGGCATTTGACGTTTTCGAACAAAAGCAAAATTGTGCTAACAATTTTCGAAGCACCAAGTCTGTCGTTTTCGTCACGTCCATTTTTGTACGGCACAGCTGCACCGGAGATAATGTTTTCGAACATGTGACTTTAGCAAACTGCATTATCGAACACAATGCTAATGGCCGCCTTCGGGCAACCATCCCATAGGCTATCCACCAATCCCAAAAATGTTCAGATAGCTTGAGTTGTTGTTGCATCAGCTGAAATCAGATATTTTTCAACAAAGGATAACAACAACACAAACCTATCCGGATAGCTTTGGATAGTTTCCCGAACGCGGCCAATGCAATACAATTTGTACGTATTTGCGTTTTCGAAGAGAAGACTTTTGCAGTTTGCGTTTAAGAATATTCTGCAAATGAATCTTTGACGCAGGTGACGTTTTCGAAAACGGCCGTAGATACAGCCTCTTCCTTTGAAGTGACAAATCTTTTTGCCCCTTTAAAGTGCCTTTCAACTTGGCTGTTCAAATTCGGGACAAAAAGTGTAGGTCCCCTTCAAAAAATAATTCTTATTAACGCAGCCTAGTAGTAAATTCACACCAACAATTGTCAGCTTGATCAAAATTTTGGCAATGACGAACTTCGTGGAGAAAGACCGTTATTTATGTAAAATCTCCGAAGACTACCGATATGGTTGTCTTGCCTGATCTTCAAGGTCAATTTCTTATAATGAAGGACAAATGTCAGTCTTATTCATGGGAATGTGAAATACTTTCAGACTAGGGGCGCTTGAGTGAAATTTATATTTATATTCAAATTCATTATTCATTATTCATATCCATTCATATTCATAGTCGTCGAGGATTCGATCGGATCCCAAAAAAAAAAAAAACAGATTTTCAACTACTTTTCTCGGGATGTGGCAGCCACCTAAAAGTTTCATGACCATGACAGACGTTTAGATGAACGGAAAAACGGTCGGACACTTGGGGCATCCTACAAATGGAGTCATTTTTACGTTTCTGCTCGTTTGCCTGGATCCGTTCACGAATTGAGAGTTCTCAGGGAGTTCTTTCACAAAAAGAAGGGAAAGCATATAGATGTCACAACAATTTTGTCATTTAAAATTTGCAAGCTGCATAGCGTTTTGTGCTTGTCTTACCAGACAATTATGTCACCTGTAAATATTTTATGAATTAAATAAATGAATTAAAGTTCGACAAAATTTAAGAATTGTCATTTTTTTATAAAATAGAACCCTGGTCCAACAGATTCGGTTTTAGGTTGGCTTAGTAGTAATGTCAAACTAAATGGAAACTAAGCTTTCGAATTTTACAAGTAACAATTTTTGCATTCACATTCCTCCACTTCCAAATTCAAATTGCGATACTTTTCGAGATATTTAATTATAGAATACAAAATTATTAATGGAAATAGTCGGATATTCTATATTTTCGATACCGAGGTATAAAAATAGTGTTAAATGCCACTGCAATAAAATCTTCAAATCACGGAATGCGTTTTCACATATTGACATTACAAAAATTAATTATTACCCAAAATGTGTAATGGAAAAAAAACAAAGGAAAAGAGGATTATAATGCAAATGTACTTGTATGAAACAAATGCCTTCAATTACAATCCAACAAATCAGAGAAGAGTGATTCTATGCTTGATATTCAAAATTAAAAAGCCAATCTTTTACTCTTTTTATAAACATTCCAGACACGATTTGAGTTCTTATTGAATGATGTAGTTTATTAAAGAGTCAGTACTAGAACACAGCATAGAAGTTACGAAAAGCCGTGGCACGCGATTGTTGCACAGACATAAAATGCTTAAAAAGTTACCACGAAGACTATATTTAGAAATCAACCTAAAATTAAGATTTCCACACCACATAAAAAAGGTCTTAAGTAATTTTAAGCAATAGAAATGCATAACAGGAAGTATGGAACTGTTACGAAAAATTTGTCAAACTACACCTTTCTGGATTGTAAGCAGCAGTTGAATTTTATACTGATAAGTTCCTCCTCAGAAAGCAATCGCGTACTGCAATTATGAAGATACCATAGTAACAGTAAGTAGTGCTAGTGTCCAGTTAAAAAATGTGCTTATAGGGGCTCCGTATGACATGCGAAGTTAAACCTTGAGTCAATGTAAACGCCCATGTATTTTAAGTTTTAACTATTTCAATCACAAAACAATGATCGCTACAACTTGATTGACTGTCATAAAAGGTAGGAGTTGGACATGCTGAGCATCCATATGTTTTGAATCTTAGGCATTCAGGGGCGTGATGTAAAACTTGAGTTACAAAAGAATTAAGGGAAGATAAAGGGTTTTCCAATAAGAGGTGTTATTTTGAATAGCCCGCTATTTCGGTAGCTGTCACTTTTGAAGCTGTCATTTTTTGATATTTGACAAGTAGAAACTACGCCATTAATAAAAATGGAACGATACACGCTTCAACAACGCATTGAAATTATTAAAATTCACTATAAAAATGGTGAAAATTTGGCAGAGACGGTTCGTAAAACTAAAACATTTTTGGGTCGTCGTGAAGCACCTTGTGTCCTTGTCGGACCGCAATACAGAAATTGGTGGACAAATTCGAGCTGTTGGGACAAGTTAGTGATGTGAAGAATAAAACCCGTGCACGTCGCTCAAGAACAACTGATAATATTGCTGTTGTAGCCCAAAGTGTTGAAGAAAACCCAGGTTTGTCCATTCCTCTTCGTTCTTTGGAATTAGGCATTCCACAAACGTCATTACACCGTATTTTGCATAAAGACTTGGGTCTTAAGGCTTATAAAGTTCAGTTAACACAAGAACTCAAGCCGGCTGATCATCAACAACGTCGTGTCTTTGCTGATTGGGTCCTTGAAATGCATGAAAATGATCCGGAATTTCATCGAAAAATCATCTTGACTGATGAGGCCCATTTCCACCTCGGAGGCTACGTCAACAAGCAAATCTGTCGCATCTGGGGCTCGGAAAACCCAAGAGTTATTGTTGAAAAGCCTCTCCATCCTCAACACGTGACTGTTTGGTGCGGTTTATGGGCCGGCGGGGTCATTGGACCTTACTTTTTCGAAAATGAGGCTGGAGCAACAGTTACGGTCAATGGATTGCGCTATCGAGAGATGATTAATGATTTTTTATGGCCGGAATTGGATGGTATTGATCTGGACAACGTTTACTTTCAACAAGACGGCGCTACGTGCCACACAAGCAATGAAACCATCGATCTTTTACGGGAAAAGTTTCCGGACCGTGTTATCTCTCGAAGAGGTGATCACAATTGGCCACCGAGATCTTCTGATTTAACACCTTGCGACTTCTTCCTTTGGGGCCACGTGAAAGATAAGGTCTACGCCAACAGCCCAGCGTCGATTCAAGACCTCAAAGATGGAATTCGTGAGGCTATCGAGGACATAGGGCAGCCACTTTGCGATTTGGTTATGGAAAATTTCATGAAAAGGATATGGTCCTGTAAGCGTGGTCGTGGCGGCCATTTGGCTGATGTTGTATTCCATTATTAACGGCATACCTTCCTCTTTATAATGAAATAAACATTTGATCATTTATCTCAAAAAATGCCATTTTTCTTTGAATATCAAAATAACACCTCTTATTGGAAAACCCATTATATTGAAAAATATAATTTTTGTTGTAGGGCTGATACTCAACCTGTGTTCAGCAAACCAATATCTTAATAATTCAAAATCCCAAATAATGAATTGATATAAATTAAGAATAGATTTGGTCACAAAACAAAACCCTGAGGCACACCTATGTTAAAGAAAACTATACTACACCTAGCCATTTGCGATCTAAAGATATGAAATAAACTGGTCCAGCATAAAACCACAAAAACCAGCCATTTCAAGTTCTTTCAACAAAATATAGTGATTGGCCATGTCAATGCTCTTTTTGATGTCAATAAATAAACCACCCGTTTTTTTTTTCAAGATTAGAGAAAACACTTGAGCAGAATTGTAGAAGAGCTTCTTCAGTAGATTGTCCTTTTTGAAAACCATTTTGAACTGGGCTTTGACAACTTTTTCAAAAACCTAACCACCTGTTGGAAAAAGTGATATAGGTCTAAAATTGATCATATTATCTGCCGAATCCTTTTTGAAGAGAGATAACACTTTTCCAGGACAATTGATGTTAGAACAGATAGAACAAGTTGGTTGAATGTAAACAGATTGTGAGCTACCAGCAATTGAAGTAGAGTAGTTATTAAATGCTTCAGGAAATATAAGAACATTTTTAACAACTTGCCATTCATGTTTGAACTTTCGGTCAGTACTTTTTTGAAAACGACGTTGTTGAGGCGGAACGATGATAACCAAATTCTTATGGCCAAATTGAATTATATGGACCTGGACAACATGTGGTTCCAGCAGGATGGCGCTATATGCCACACAGCAGACGCTACGTTTGACATTCTGCAGGAACGATTTTCTTGTGGGGTTGCCTGAAGTCACAGGTCTATGCGAACAAACCACAATCGACCGATGCCCTTAAGGCGAACATAACACAGGCCATCGCTTAATTTAAATTTAGCCGGATCTATGCTGCAGCGGCAGAGTCATTGAAAATAGGACCACTCGGATCCGTGCCACCGTTAAAAGCCGAGGTGGGCATTTGAACGATGTCATATTCCATACACAATGGCATACATGCCCCTTTGAAATAAAAAAAAGAATTTTTTTAATACCGCACACACAGCTTGTTTTATTCCTTTTTTAACATACCCGTCCATATTGAAAAATCTTTTCATAAGCTTCGTCAAGTTTAATTTTGGTTTTATATATTAGCGCTTATCAAGAGAATTGTCATTGTCTGATAAGTAATCATAAGGTCAAATACGTATTTTTCGCAAGCACGCGAGTTATTGTTGAAACGTCCGTAGATACGGTCTAAACAAGTGCCTGACCTACATATGTATAACCTATGTATATTTCGGCCTTTCCAAAAGCACTGGCTCAAATTAACATCACTTTTTAGGATGTGCTTAATACACACACACATACCTACAAGCTCTTCACAACTTTTCCTTCAGTTTTGTCGGAATTTTGTTTGTCTATATGAAATAGGCTATCCAAAACCTTTCTTACATTTAAACTTTAACACCCCTGTTTTTGTTAATGTCTTTTCTATTTTTGTGCCCAACAATAATTTGCCCTTCATTTTCTCAGACATTTTGATAGCACGATTTTTGCATTATACTTAATCTTTCAGACAATCTCCACCAAAAATTCAAAAAGGACAAAAACCAAAACACAACTGAACTGAACTTTAAAAGGTGTCAGCGAAAATTGGTGGTTAATTTATTCTTATTGCCTGCTGTAAAGTTAAACTTTTGTTTCACGAAAATAACGATTGTTGTTTGTTGTTTTTTATAGAAGAAGTTTTAGCTATGGGATGCGATAAGAAGTTCGTTTGGCGGTTAAAAAAAAAAAAAAAAAAAAAACAAGTGAACTCTCCAACAGCAAAAGGAATGACTTTTGTTTCCCTTTTTTTTTTGTGTGTTAAGTACCTATATCATCTTTATTAATGGAAGGTGTTAATAAGTATTCTTGAAAGTTTTTTTTTTTTATTATAGAAGACATTAGAAAGTTTATTAAGTAGATTCAGTTGAGTAAACGGGGCCAATTAATTTTGTTGGGGGGTTGAAATCAAGGCATAAAAAACCACGCACTTAATTTAAAGTGTCTGATTCCAAACAAGCAGTGTAACAAAAACATTGCTTTAAATTGATTAAAGGGTGTGATACACTTAGAAAAAAAATATGTGAGTGCCGGGACTCACGGTTAAATATGTGTAAACATCAACGTTTGTCCAAGTGCCTAATTTTTGTTACTGAACGTCATCAAAAGAAACATATTAAATAATAAACACTACATTACCTATCTGTAGGCAGTGCTTAAAAAGCTTAGTGTTGAAAGAACGGCAGCGAAATACCCATAGGGGGAACCGCTGTACCGAAATTTCCAAGCACTAAAAGGGTGGTGGTGAAGTGTCCAACGAACGGTGAAGGTTCGGTACTGAAAGGTCCTGCTTCGTAGTTCACTCTCAACTTTAAGATGACTTCACATTACACATGGTTATTGTTTATGGTAATCACTCTCAAACGATAACTGTCAGCGGAGATCACTAAAATCGTGGTTTCAATTAAATGACACCGTACCCAAATTCCAAAGTGTAAGAGATCTTATTTCTTACGATATAAGACCTTGGAATTAATTTCAATTTAATAAAGTATCTGGCAACTCTTTACGATCGCAAGCAAGTATGTAAAATTAAAAAGCTTTCATTATGTTTTAGTTCAAAACATATAATAATTATTATGTATGTATCCATTGTAACAGAATGATCGTACGATCCCAAGACAGTTTTATGTACTTAACTTTACTGTTTAATACAGTATTATATTATGCTTACTAAAAGCTTTTCTACTTTTATTATTTTTGTTAATGTTAAGTCAGTTGTAATAAAGCATCCAAACGAATAACTTGTCTTTTTTTAATGATTTGCATGAAAAGTCTCTGCGCGATTTAAGTAGTTAGTTTTTGCACGCCTATATTTAGATAAGATCAAAGTTTGATTTGCACGCTTACAACCTATCAGAAGTGCGATAGAGTACCGAAAATTTAATCGTATTGTAATTGCATGTTACGCTTGTATTTTATCGATTTTTTTTTCTCGCAAAATATTAATTAGTTTATGAGAATGGATGCTAATGCACGTGCATCAAGTTTTTTAGAAACTGCCACTGGGCAGAAACTAAAAGACAAATTAGCTGAAATGGGTTTGGCTACGAATGGTACAAAGGCTGTACTTAAGTCTCGCTTAAATGAAGCGATTACTTCGCTTCAGCTCAATCAAATTGATGCTTTGTTTCCTGACGATGTTGATGGAAGCGATAATAGTGACTTGGAAGACGAAGACGAAGATGTTTCACAACGTTTAGAGAGACTTCGTGAAATGGTTAGGAAGAAAGAGGAGATTCTTTCTTTGGAGAAAAGATTGGCTGAACTTAACAACCCTGTTCGAGAGTTTCACCCTGCTGGTGCATGCTCGTCTCGTGACATCGAAGATTCCTTGCCAACGTTCTCTGGTGATGATGATTATCCTATCAAGAAATGGATTGAGAATGTTGAGGACGCAATGGTCACTTACCATCTTAGTGAGTCAGAGTCTTTCATTTATTTCAAAAGGCTTCTCAAAGGTACTGCTAGGTTGTTTCTAAGGTCTAGGACGTTTCGAACATGGAGAGAGCTTAGAGCTGCTCTGTTGTCTGAATTTCACCATCATACAACTGCAACAGATGTCCACAACGCATTGCGAAACCGCAAGAAACGTAAAGACGAAAACTATCAACAGTACGTTCTGGCTATGCAGGAGATAGCATCCTCAGCTGAAATCGACGAGCAAGACGTGATTGCCTACATAATCAAGGGAATCCCTGATTCCTTCTTCAATAAGCAGCTTATGCTTACGGCGAACACCCTCACTGAGCTAAAATCTATTCTGCGAAAATATGAAAAAATGAAATCTGAGCTGCAACCATCGACGTCTGGCTACAACAGACCCGTGCAACATTCGAAACCTCCGCCACGAATCGAAACTAAAGTCAAATGCTATAACTGCAACGAAGCTGGTCACATATCAACCACATGTCCAAAACCACGTCGAGAAAAGGGTTCATGTTTTCGCTGTGGCAAAAAAGGGCATGTTGTAAGCAATTGCCCACAGACATCATCGGTTCTCGTCGTTCAAAATAAAGATTTGCCAAAAGAATGTCACGTGTCTGCGTTGATGACTGATTTTCATGGAATTCTGGACTATGAGTTTGAGTCTGCGAATTGTGAAGCTGGAAGTGTTCGAGTTTTCATGCATGTGATGACTGTCATTGATACTGGTAGCCCAATAAGTTTCATCCAACAACAATACGTGCCACTTTTTATGATGACATCTCTAGAACCATCCACAACTAATTTCGTTGGTATAAATAATTCCAAATTGGTTATTTTAGGTAAATTATTATGTAAAGTTAAATTTTATGGTAATTATGTGAATTTATGTCTTTATGTTGTGAATGATAAAACTATGAAAAATCCAATCATATTAGGTAGAGATTTTTTACGTAAAACAAATACTAAATTGATGATTGGAGACTTGAACTTAAAAACTTTTGAAAACGAAAGAGCTGTTGTTCAAAATTTCGATAATGTTAAAAAAATTGATAATGTTAAAATTTGCGATGATGATTTGAAATTTGTTGATATTAACGATGATAAAGATTTTGAAGATTTAGAATTTGACGAAAAGATTTTAAAAATTGATACATGCGATATCCGCGATGAAAATATTTCCTTGAAAATTAATGAAAATTTGAGCTACGATGAAAATGTCAAATTAAAAAGATTAGTTTTCGGGAGTATTACAACTAACGCAAAGTATTCGGATAATAGTTATGAAATGCAAATAGTCTTAACTAGCTCAAACAGTTTTTTCAGTTGCGCGCCTAGGCGTCTCCCGTACGCTCATAAAATTGAATTACAAAAAGTTTTAGATGACTTGCTTCAAAATAATATCATACGCGAGAGTAGTTCACCGTATGCATCGCCAATTGTATTGACTAGGAAAAAGACCGGTGAAGTTCGTCTTTGTATAGATTACCGCCATTTAAACAAAATCACGGTCAAGGATAATTTTCCATTACCGTTGATCGAAGATCATCTTGATAGATTGCGAAACAAGAAATATTTTTCATTGCTCGATCTTAAAAGCGGTTTTCATCACGTGAAAATGGCTGAAGATTCAATAAAATTAACATCCTTTGTAACTCCTATGGGGCAGTTCGAATATCTTCGCATGCCTTTCGGGCTGAAGAACGCCCCTGCCGTGTTTCAGCGCTATATAAACAAAATTTTTAAAGATCTTATAAGCTCTGGTAAACTTTTAATTTACATCGACGACCTGTTAGTTGCTACGGAGACAAAAGAGGAGCATTTTGTGGTTCTGAAAGAGGTTTTAGATATCGTTTCGGAAAATAGCTTGCAGTTACGCCTTGACAAGTGTGTACTTATGTATGAAAAAATTAAATATCTTGGGTATGAGGTTTCTGTTAATGGAATAGGTCCAAATTTCGATGGATTAAAGGCTGTTGCCCATTTTCCCATACCCACAAATGAAAAGAAATTACACTCGTTTTTGGGCCTATGCTCTTATTTCCGAAAATTTATAAAAGATTTTTCTCTGTTGGCAAAACCACTTAACGATCTTTTGAAAAAGGACTCAAAGTTTGTGTTTGCCGAAAAGCAGCTGGAAGCTTTTAACATATTGAAGCAAAAACTTCTTGATGCTCCACTTTTGAGCATTTACAACCCAATTGCTGATACAGAACTTCACTGCGACGCTAGCAGCTTGGGTTTTGGTGCTGTTTTACTACAGCGTCAAGACGACAAGAAACTCCATCCGATCTTCTTTTTCTCTAAGCGATCCACTGATCAAGAATCTAGGTACCATTCTTACGAGTTGGAAACTCTTGCCATTATTTATGCTCTACGAAGATTTCGAGTTTATCTCACAGGCATCCGGTTCAAAATTGTCACCGATTGTAGGTCACTGACTCAAACTCTGAATAAAAAGACTTTAAATCCAAGAATCTCTCGTTGGGCTTTGGAGCTCCAGGATTTTGATTACGTCATTGAGCACAGAGACAGTAAAAGAATGGGTCACGTTGACGCCTTAAGTCGATGTCACAATATTTTAATCGTCGAATCCGAAACTTTTGAGCACGCACTTGCTGCATCCCAGCAAAAAGATCCAGTTATAAAAAGGTTAGTTGAGATGTTGGAGAAAAGGGAAAGTCCCAGCTACGAACTCATAAATGGGCTTGTTTATCGAAAGATAAACAAAAACGTATTCTTTTATGTTCCGGCTATGATGGAAAGAAATGTCATTCAAACACACCATGAAAGTTTATGTCATCTTGGTGTTGAAAAATGTTTAAATTATTTAAGGAAAACATACTGGTTTCCTAGCATGAAAAACAAAATTAAACAATACATAAGCAATTGCTTAAAATGTATGCATTTTTCTCCACCTAGCGGAAAGAAGGAAGCGGTATTACACAATATCCCCAAAGGAGACAAACCCTTCGAAACTATCCACATTGACCATTACGGTCCCTTGCCACCCTGTACTATAAATAACAAAAGGCATATATTTGTTATAGTTGATGGATTTTCGAAGTATACGAAACTTTATGCTGTAAAAAGTACAACAACTAAAGAAGCGATCCAATGCCTTGAATCTTATTTTTGCTTTTATAGTAAACCAACACGCATTATTTCAGATAGGGGTAGTTGTTTCACGTCGGATGACTTTTCAACTTTTTGTGGAAAATGTAGCATTCAACACATTAAGGTGGCTACGAGTTCACCTCAATCGAACGGCCAAGTTGAACGAATTAACAGGTGCTTAACACCTATGTTGTCGAAAGAAAGTGAAATTGAATCAGGTAGTTGGATGAAATATTTGCAAAAAGTTGAGTTCGCTCTTAACAACACTGAAAACAAAAGTACAGGTGTAAGTCCCAGCATTTTGCTTTTTGGAGTTTGCCAAAAGGGTGAAATTATGGATAACCTAAAAGAATATTTAGATGAAAATGTCATAGAACAAGAACCTCGAAATCTGGAAGAGCTAAGGAAGAAAGCAAATGAAAAGACTGTTGAAAGTCAGAATCGAAACAAAATTTATTTTGATAGGCGCCGCAAAAAACCTTTGCAATATAAAGTCGGCGATTATGTTTTAATTAAAAATGTTGTTAATACTCCTGGACTAAACAAGAAATTTTTGGCTAAATATAAAGGTCCATTTAGAGTTGTAAAGATACTACCTAATGATCGATATCTCATAAAGGACTTAGAAAATTTACAAATATCTCGCGTGCCGTACGAAGGAGTATGTTGCCCTGAAAATATGAAGCCTTATGTTCAAGCATAAATCTTTATTCGTGCACATTTGTATGTATCAATATTTAATATCGTTTAAAATTTAATCTTAACTTTTCATAAAAATGTTGTTCAATTATGAAATATTAATTACTTAAAATATAATTATTAAATTAAAAACAAAAAAAAAAACAGATTATCCAAATCATTATAAATTATGTAGTTGTTATACTACCGTATAATATAATTTTTGCTATCCTTATGTAGGTATGTAAAATCATCAATTTCTGAATTAAAATATTCAAAACATTTTAAATGTATTCATGTACGTGTACCTATTAGTTTTATTATTTAAAAAAAAAAAAGAAAAAAAAACTTTCTATGTATGAATTTACATTTTCTCTTATCAGTATTTTTCCGAGTTTTCATTAAAATTACAACACATAAATATTACGTGTATCTGTAAATCAAAAGATAATAACAATTACTATGTAATTTCGTTATAAAAAGAAATATGTATCTATATGTAATTACAAGAAAACGAATGATTTATGTAAATGCATGCAATCGTAAATCGAGGACGATTTACTGTCAGGATGATCGAGTTGTAAGAGATCTTATTTCTTACGATATAAGACCTTGGAATTAATTTCAATTTAATAAAGTATCTGGCAACTCTTTACGATCGCAAGCAAGTATGTAAAATTAAAAAGCTTTCATTATGTTTTAGTTCAAAACATATAATAATTATTATGTATGTATCCATTGTAACAGAATGATCGTACGATCCCAAGACAGTTTTATGTACTTAACTTTACTGTTTAATACAGTATTATATTATGCTTACTAAAAGCTTTTCTACTTTTATTATTTTTGTTAATGTTAAGTCAGTTGTAATAAAGCATCCAAACGAATAACTTGTCTTTTTTTAATGATTTGCATGAAAAGTCTCTGCGCGATTTAAGTAGTTAGTTTTTGCACGCCTATATTTAGATAAGATCAAAGTTTGATTTGCACGCTTACAAAAGGAACTTAATGGTTTGACTGACAGGGGCCGAATTGAAATATCCAGTTAGAACTGTCAACGAACTTACAACCCTTATGAAACTCCATCTTTCCATCGAGTAAAACTTCAAAGTTCAATCTTAATTTTATACTGAACGAACCTCAAATGAATGTCACTATGAGATAGCCGGCGAATTGTATATCTTGAGTTTTTAGAATATTTAGTTGCAGTTGTTGTCAGTGGAAATCACTAAAATCACAGTTTCA
The DNA here is from genome assembly GCA_932273885.2 of Leucozona laternaria. Taxonomy (NCBI): domain Eukaryota; kingdom Metazoa; phylum Arthropoda; class Insecta; order Diptera; family Syrphidae; genus Leucozona; species Leucozona laternaria. Next base: position 253,265,212 of record OW026366.1, on the reverse strand, counting down.
ATCGATTGACACCATCAATCGCCTATGGAATTGGACGCTGTGATTTTTAATGAATGTTAACTTTGTGCAAGTACAAAGGTAGCCGATAACTCTGCAATTTGTTCAACCTCAGCTATTTTGTATATCCCAGCCTCCTGCGTCCCTCGCCTACGTGCCTACAAATTGCAAGAAGAAATTGCATCGTTTAAAAGCAGTATAATGTAAACGTACAATTTAAGTTCAGATTTGTATCACTGAACGCACCCGATATCCTAACATACCTACAGCCATTGATCTACCATACCTACAGTCAATTGTCAATCCCTACAGCTGACTATTATTATTTTTGTTTTGATTTTGTTTTCTTTTTAATTACTAGTGTCGCGTCCATTTTGTTCGGGGAATAATTAAAAATTAAAGAAAAAAATATAATAATATAAGTGTTAAAATGATAAAATCGTCGGTCGCGTTAAAATCAATTTGTTTTGGTCGGGGCAAATCAGATTTCGTAACGTAACATGCTACAACGTAAAGTGGACGACGTAACGTTGCACACGAACGTTCATGTTTTTTTCACTCTACCGCCAGCATAGATGTTTACACATAAAAAAAAAGTGTGTGTATATGCTAGTATATGGACGCACGATGTAACTGAAGCTTCTAATGCGTTTCTGTAGGTACAAACATGATGCGTAAATGGTTTAATCTAGCACTAACTTTCGTCCCACAAATCAGGCGCAGATACAAGGGGGGGGGGGTCTGGCAATGGGTGCAATTGCCTCCCCCCGTTGGCAATTCTGCATTTTACGCTTATAAAATTAAATTTTGTATTTGTTTAAATTTTAGATACCTACTTCAATCCCTGTCTAAAGCTATAACAAACAACACACAAACGCTAACGGATTCGTTCTCATGTTATGTTTCAGAATTATGCAGGTAGGTAGGTACCCTTATCTTAACTTCAAATTCCGGCACGTTCTTGAAATTGCGTACAAAAATAACACGTTTTAATTTTTTTTTTTTTTGTTCGCAAAGGCAGAATAAAAGTTCAGAGCAGAGTATATCTACTTGCAGTGAGTAGGGAAACTCTCCACGTGTTCTTCTTTTGTTTACAATTTTGAGTAAACCTATTTCTCGTGGATGTATTTGAGGAACTAGCGAACTGACTGACAGAACTGACGAAGAAAACAAGTCCCATCATGAGGAAAACTGGAGAGAAACCAGAAAAATATTAATTGACGAAGAGAATTTTGGATGGAAGTTCTACATCTAAGGAGTTGTCCTTAACTGGCAAAGCCATTGGATAAATTGTATTGTCCCAGCTAAAGAAGAAGCTCAAAGTTCCTCTTGAATGGTGTGTGGGAATAGGGACAGACGGATGTGCTGTTATGCTTTAAGAAGTTCGAGGTGCTGTGACGGTAATTCAGAAAGAAGCGAAAAATGCTGCGAAGACTCCATCACGCCACAGTCACAAGCCTAACAACTCCATTTCTCGAAACTCATTCGGGACGATGTCCTGCACTCACATCTCATTATGAGACTAGATGGGTAGACCGGCATGAAGGTGTAAGTACTTCTTAGACCTCCTCAAGATTGTGGAAACATTGGAAACGATTTCGCAGTGGTGTGACCCAAGTAAAGCCAGCAAAGATTCTTCAATTGTAACAACTTTATGCAATTCACAGTTTATTCTATCAGTAATGCGTTTAAGTAACGTGTTGTCCTTAACACAGCAAATTACTATACAAATGACAATATGCACCTCTGCTAGATATTGCCCTAACCGGTTTGCGTGAAAGATCTCAACCCGAAACTGATGATGATGTGTTTAAACTTACGATTTTCATCCCGGAAAATATTCAGATATAATAGTGATGAGTTTGATACCACCGCACCGTTAAGTCTTTATTGGATCGCTTTAGAAAACTTTAAGACTTAAATATAGACGCTGCCTTTTTTTGCTTAAAAAAGTGAGTTGGTGCTGTGGGGATGTGTTTGGTATAATACATAGTTTTCCTTAAAACATATTTAAGGTCAACAATGGATGAAAACCGCCTCCGCGGTCTGGCACTCATGCACATCCACAGGCAAATCCCGATGAATGTTGAAAAAGTAATAACTAGGTTTTCAAAAACCAGACACACGAGAAGACTAGATTTAAGTATTTAAGAACTATAATGTATATCATGTACAATACTTTCATTACTTCATTTAAATTAATTAATTAATTTATTTATTTATTTTTTTAATACGTACGAGTTCCTATAATACCTTAAGAGATACAAACAAAGCATTATTGAAAGAGGCTTAAGACGAAGAAGTTTGATTTAAATTTAATATTTATATACATACGAACAATGTACCTGCACAACATATGCTTTCCGTATTTTATTTAGATTTAATAATTTGTTCTTTTTGTATTCGATTGATATTATATTTAATATTTTTAGGACAGACATACAGAGAATCCTTAAAAAAGGTGTATAAGTATTAGAAATTGTGCCCACCCCCCTAAACAAAATCCTGGATCCCCGCCGGCCACAAATAAAGGGTTTTTCAACAGGGACGCTACAAAAGTAGAGCAACAGGGACAGCAAACGACGCCATATTTCTTGTCGCTCTTTAAACATTTCTCTTCAGTAAGGTTTGCCATTTTATGATGGAAAGATATACGAGCCAACAACGAGTTGAAACTATTAAAATTTACTACCGAAATTCGGAGTCAGTGGCCTCAACGTTAAGAGCGCTAAAAATCGAAAAATCAACTTCAGCGATGAGGCTAATTTCTGGCTGAATGGCTTCGTCAATAAACAAAATATGCAGTATTGGTCAAGCAGCAATCCACACGTACTCCATGAGGCATCATTTCATCCCGAAAAAATTACGGTTTGGTGAGGTTTATGGGCCGGCGCGGCGGCGTCATTGGGCCGTACTTCTTCCGTGATGATCAAGACCGGCACGTTACTGTGAATGGGGATCGCTACCGTTCAATGATAAACGAATATTTTTGGCCCCAATTGGATGATATGGACTTGGAGGACATGTGGTTCCAACAGGACGGCCGGCGCCACAAGCCACACAGCGAATGTCACAATCAATTTATTGGAACCCAAGTTTGGAGAACGTGTTATCTCACGAAATGGTCCAGTCGCTTGGCCTCCTCGGTCGTGCGATTTGACGCCGTTAGACTATTTCTTGTGGGGCTACGTCAAGTCTATGGTCTATGCCAACAAGCCAGCGACGATTGATGAACTTCGTACGAATATCGAACGTGAAATTGCAGCAGTTTCGCCCGATTTATGCTTGAAAACCGTCGAAAATTGGGTTCAGCGTCTGGACTTCTGCAAGCGTGCCCCTGGTGGCCATGCAAAAGAAATCGAGCTTCATACATAATGGGATCAAACGTTCTTTCACAAGAATAAAGAATTTCATTGATATCCGACTGACCGACCGACCGACAACTGACATTAAGTTTGCTTAAAACCAACAGTGTTGAATTAACCCTCAAACATCTCTTGGTATTGTTTAAGAGAAAAGGAGCCAATAGCTGTCTAGAAAATTGTGTTTTAAAATTCTGTAAATTTTCATATTTTTTTTTTTTGATTTAGAATGCCAAGAATCGAATTGATATTTCACTCAAGCACACTTCTATTAAGGAAGTTATTGAAACCCCATATAATTCGTTTCCACAAAATGATAATTTGAGCTTCATTTTAAGACTTTAACCTTGAAGATCCAACAGTTAGAACTCAAGATATAGACTACGTTACGCAACCATATCGATAATAATTTTGTGGATATTTTGTAGTTTTGATCAAAACTGGGTTCCTTCTCGCTGTTCTGCAAGAAAATCTCTCCGTTGAGGAACGGTTATTAAAAAAAAAAAAACTGATACTATTTTTTAAATCATAAAACATTTTTCGCCATGTATTTGAAAAAAGCTGAAGCTTATAAAATCAACTTATTTTCCTTTTCAAAAAAAAAGAATAACAAATATTCAAAAAGGATGAACACATACAAAATGATTTGTAATGAAGGATAAGTAGGAGGTGGGTCGTAGACTGTTTTATTTCATCCCAAGGTTTTACTATACTAAAAAAAATCGACTTTATCGACTGGAAAAACATAAAAGGATGTTCTTTCTTCGAAAATGTTTAAATCATTTAAGAAATGCTTACAGCACATTTTGTTATGGTGTGAATAATACGTGAGTAATAATCCCTCTGTTTGCTTTTGTGATGGATTGAATTTTAGCAATCGAATATATAGAATTTTAAAATGCTCTCGTTTCTGCCGCTTAATTTCTTATTTAGAATGTTAAGCGGATATAACGGATATAGGATTTAACTTACAATTTCTAACCAAAATATTGGCAGCACCATGTTTTTGAACGCACTCATCTCTGAATTGAAACTAATGTCACCCATCAGTAAGTTTACTTGGAATCGTGTAAACACTCTCATCGGAACACCAAGTTGCTGAAATATAAAAATATTGTAAAATTAATTAATTTTACCAACAGTTTTGTAATTAATTTAAAAATACAATTTTTTTTAAATATTTACAAACAGTCAGAACTTTATAAATTAATGGAAGTTACTCTAGACATGCCAATTTGCCAATTATAACAGTTTTGGTGGTTTATATAATCAAAGTACTGTTTATGCGGCCCCGTAGGAACAGGGCCCTCCGCCGGCCGGTGAGTATACTTCGGACACCCAGAGTTTTTATTCAATTCGCGCGACTTTTAATGGTGATAAACTGTTATTGAATTTTTGAACAACAACAACAACTTAAAGGTGCTACCACAAATTGTTTACGAATTAATTTATAATTCGTTTATCTTGGCTAGAGATACAGCTGTTTCAAGGGGTGCCAAACCACCTATCATCAGTCTCCTCTTATTAGTGGTGCTGAGCTTTAATCCAATTTTATTATGAAAAACTTTCTACATGCCCACCATAGGGATCGAACCCACGATATCATATTTGTTCAGTCTTAGAAGCCGTATGCACTACGCATTCCGCCGCTTGAGACCACTGACGTCACAGATCAAAAATGGGTTGTTTTGGTTTATCAAATGCAATTGGAGCATCATCATTTTTCTAAGCGCCTTTAAGTAAGCTGTCTTGTTCCGCCTCCATTTTCTCCATACCTTGTTTCGATAGACTACAATTCGTTGTACGTATCAAAGGGGGAGAGTGTTGGAAGACCGGTAACAGACCAGACTATTAAGTTATTCTTATTATTAATTATACTATTCATACTATTCAAACTAGTCGATCCCTATGAGGGGCATGTAGAAAGTTTTTCATAATAAAATTGGATTAAAGCTTAGCACCACTAATAAGAGGAGATTGATAATAGGCAGCTTGGCAGCCTTTGAAACAGATGTATGTCGAGCCAAAATAAACGAATTATAAATTAATTCGTAAACAATTGGTGGTAGGACCTTTATGTTGTTGTTGTTGTTGTTCAAAAATTCAATAAAATTGACGGAATAAAGAATGGTCAAGTCTAATAAACTGACATTCTAGTATGAATAGTACAATAAATAATAATGATAAACTGTTATAACTGTTATAACTGTTATAAATTGACATTTCTCTAGTCTCGTCCTTTAAATATTACAAAAATATTAATTAATCTTAAAAATATTATCTTACTCACCGGTTGGATAACAATCTCAGTGCCATGTTTCTTGATGTCCGGACTTAAACCTTCTAAGTTTTTTAACAAACTGGGATCGGCATTATAGAAGTGTGGAAAAGAAATGGCACTTGGAATATCTTAAATTTCAATTATTTTAAGTTTAATTTTTTATTTGTTTTTTTTTGTTTTTTTAATCTATAATTGAGATTGAAACATAACTTACTGTAGTAACAGGGTGTTATTCGTCCTAATCCTTTTTTGAGACACGTATTTTCTTTACAAAAACAAGCTGTTTCTGCATCCGAAGCATTCGTATCGAAGGCATATTCAGCCAATTTGAAGAAATAAGCATCAACACCATCAAGAGACCCTGAAAAATGAGTGATTAAGTGAAAGAGATTATAATATGCTAAATAATTGTGTAACATTCTGGAACAATATATATAATAATAAAAAAAATAAAAAAAAAAAATAAAAAAATAAAGGGTGTTTTTTTATAGATCTGTAGTTTTCAATCTGGCAATACTTTTTTCAAAGTTGGTCTTTTTGACAGCTGTCACTTGATTTATGCTCAGTTTGGTTTGCCATTTCATATAATGCATAGAATTAGGGCCAGTTTCACAGTCAGAAAAGTGACAATTAAGTGGGGAAAGTGAAAGATGAATTCCCAGTATCAGAGTGCACTGTGCCTGAATAAGTGGCACTTAAGTCTCCGATGTTGGTGACTTAAGTTCCACTTACGCATGGCTATGAAATGTAGCTAAAATTCCTAATATGGGAAACTTAAGTGCCACTTATTCCGGTAAGTGTCGACTGTAAAACTGGCCCTTACTCTTGAACAACCTTTGGGAATCGTGCAAATTTATTACTAAAATAATGGTTCGGTTTGTGCGACGCATCGCGCGCTGCGTCCAATATTCGATGAAGCTCATTTTTGGTTAAATGGGTACGTTAATAAGCAAAATTGTCGTATTTGGAGTGATCATTCATAATCCACAAAACATTGTTGAGCCGTAACATCTTCAAAAAGTCACTGTTTGGTGTGCTCTGTGGGCAGAGGGAATCATTGGTCCAAATTTCTTCAAAAATGAAGCCGGTCATAATGTTTCAGTCAATGGGGAACGCTATAGAGCCATGATTTATGACTTTTTCGTGCCGGAATTGGAGAAAGTTGATGTGGACGACCTTTGGTTCCAACAAGACGGCCGGCGCTACATGCCAAACAGCCAACGAAACAATCAATTTATTGAAGGAAACTTTTGGTGAGCGCATTATCTCGCGTCGTGGGCCGGTGGCGTGGCCTGACTATTTTTTGTGGGGTTATGTGAAGTCGCTTATCTACGCAGATTGACTGCTTGGAAGTGAATATTCGGAGCGTTATTGTCTCCCTCTTAAATGCGAAATATAGCAAAAAAGGTGAAAAAGCAATATGTATAAAATGGTAGGTACTTTTTTCTTTCAGAATATAAAGGATTTTTCAATGTTGAAATGGAATACAACAAGCTGTGTATGAGGTATTAACAAAATTCGTTTATATTTGAAAGGCGCATGTATGCCATTATTTATATGGAAAATGACACCGTTAAAATGCTCGCCTCCGCTTCTTACGGTAGCACGGATCCGAGTGATCGAATTTTCAATTACTCTTCCGCATAGTCCCGGCTGAATTTGAATAAAGCGATAGCCTGTGTTATGTTCACCGTAAGGGCATTGGTCGATTATGGATTGTTCGCATAGACCAGCGACTTCAGGAAACTCCACAAGAAAAAGTCTAGCGGGGTCAAATCGCATGACCTTTATGACCAATTCACGTCACCTCTGCGAGAGATAACCTAGCCCTTAAATCGTTCAAGTAGACTGTCAATCGTGACATCCGCTGTGTATCACGTAGCGCCATCTGCTGGAACCACATGTCGTCTAGGCTCTTATGGTTTAATTTATGGCATAAGAAATTGGTTATCATTGATCAGTTAGGGCTATCCATCGATAATGATGGCAATGACATCGTCATTTTCAAAAAAGTACGGACTCTCACGGACAGCCGCGATGTTTTCGATATAGATCTTGCATTTCTTTGACCTATGGATGTTGGCTGATATCTCACTGAATTGGCCAATTCGAATTTGGCCACTAAATGTTAAATAATCGCCTGGGAAGGACGCGCATCGTTTACTAAAAGAGATTTTGATATTAAAGCTTTTTTCATTTGGACGACTATTAGAAAAAAAACAACAGCTTTTAGTTGCATTGTGCTATTACACAAACAACATTCATTACATGCCTTGTCTTAATAGAAAAATATTCAGCTTATGTACCTTGAACGAGTTGTGAATATTCTGCACTCAAAGAAGTTAGACCTTTCCTTTCGTGCACGAAACATATTCACAAATTCATAAATCTCGCAAAAGATCTTCGAAGGAATGTGGACTCAGGAAATAAAGAACTAATGGCTAATTCGAAATTGATTGCAGAAGAAATTTTATGTAGATTTCAAGGACCAAGAACAGTGAACTCTCAACAAAAAATGCTCAAATCAGCCTTCATCAATGGATGTAGTTGAATTTTGGAAACGATCGCTCTTGATTCCGAATTTATATTCCATGATTGTAGCACTTGAACGTATTGAAAGTTCGCAGATGAAAACCTACCATGTAGAAAATTAACATAAACGAATTCAAAGAAAACTGTTGAAATAATCGTTTTAATTTTTGCTCTTAATGTATTATATTAAACTTATTTTGTACTGTACTCTTATATTGACAGGTTTCACATGGCCTTAGATATATAAATATAACCTAACCTGTCATTTTTGTAAAGCTCTTTCTTTCCTTTTTAATAAATTCTTACTACGAACAGATTATGGGCCCAGGGTTCTCTGTCTTATTAAATAATTAATTATAATTAGTTAATTAATTTTCTTTTTTTTTATGTCTAAGAAAGATTTAGCTGCTGAGAGTTTTTCTGATTCTTCCATTAATACGCATTCAGCAGATCCAGAAAGAGAAATTAAAGAAGATATTATTGAGACTCCTGCAATTCCGACTGAAACACACGTGACTATGTCTGATCAGAAGGTATATCACATTCATCGATTCAATGGGCAGGATTATCATCTTTGGCGAAGGCAGATGGAGATTTATATGAACGAGAACAAACTTAAGCAATATATTTTGGGAACCCTGACTCGTCCGAATTCCGACTTTGCGGCTTGGGATAAAAAGGACGCAGAGGCGCAAGCTTTTCTGATGCGTGGTCTGGAATTGGGCCAATTGAAATATTTGTCTGACTGCACAACGTCTGCTCAAATGTGGTCTAGATTAAGAACAGTGCACGCAGAAAAGAGTGATCAATCTGTACAGGTGCTTTTGGATAGGTTCATCAACTGCAGGATGGAAGATGAAGAAAGCATGGCCGATTACGCCGCTAGGGTTATGTCGCTTGCTCAGCGTTTGAAGGACATGGACCTGGAGCAGAAGGAGCAAGTTGTAATAGCGAAAATTTTAGGTAGTCTACCATCGAAATTCGACAATGTAAGAACTGCATGGTATGCTGTGCCACGGACAGCTCAAACAATCGACAAGCAAACTGACCATTTGGTTAACGAAGAGGCTCTTCTTAAGTCAAGGTCAAATGGAAGTGAACGTGCTAGTTCATCTGAAGCTGCATACATGGCAAGTAGTAGCTGGAAGAAATCAAATAGAAACGGGAGCAATAACAAAAACTTGGGTAGTACTTCAAAGCACAGAGGTAAATGCAATTATTGTTCCAAAGAGGGTCATTGGGCTAGAGAGTGTCTCAAAAAAAAAACGAGATCAGCAGGGGAGAAACAATGCTCAGTCGTTTATAGTCGAATCTGGTCCAAAGGCCAAATCATCCTCATCTTTTACCGATAGAGCAGAGCTATTTACGTTGGGTACATTGGAAACTTCTAATAAAATGCGTCATGTTTGGTTTGCGGATTCAGGAGCCAGAGACCACATGTCTTTTCAGAGGGAGTGGTTTAAAAACTTCGTAACATTTGACAACAAGAATTTTCATGTTCGAGTTGGTGATGGCTTCTCATTGAATGCAGAAGGTATGGGTGATGTAGATGTACAGGTAATCAATCATGAAGGGTCATCTCCAATACATACCATTAAAGACGTACGTTATGTACTACAATTGGACAAGAATTTTATATCTGTCCTTAAGGGAACAGAGAAGGGTTTTAGGGTCATCTTTGAGGAAAGTGCCAACCGAGTGATTTTTGTAAAGAGTGGTCAGCTGGTTGTGGATGGTTTCAGAGATCGAAAGCTTTATAAAATGAATCTAAAGCCAATCAAGAAAATGGAAGTTAATTCCTTGTATTCTGAATCATCCATGATGCTGTGGCACGAGCGTTTTGGACATGCGAACTTCAACATATTGAAGGAGATGTATAGAAATGACGTCGTCGAAGGTTTGAACATCAAACACAATACCGAGAAAGATCCGTTCTGCGAGGGGTGTGCATTTGGCAAATTACATCGTTCAAGTTTTCCAAAAGAAAGTGCAAGACGTGCTACGGTTCCTGGTAAAACTTTTCATGCCGATTTATATGGAAAAATGAGTGTCGCTTCTATTGGTGGAGCCAGTTACTTCATGCTCTTGAAGGATGACTATTCCAGATTCTGTTTTGTGTTCTTCTTAAAGAACAAATCGGATGTTTTGGAGAATCTGATGCATTTTTATGCCGAAGTTCAAGCAGATGGATATCATATCAGGAGATTGAGAACTGACGGAGGCCTTGAATTCTGTAATGAGGAAGTTAAAAAGTGTCTGTTATCTAAGGAAATCAAGCATGAGTTATCAACACCCAGAGCTCCAGAACAAAATGGATTTATAGAACAGGACCATTGTAGAGAATGCTAAGGCGATGTTACATGCTAGGAATTTGCCACAATATCTTTGGAGTGAAGCCACAAATACCTCTGTTTATTTGAGAAATAGAACTGCATCGCGGACTCTTAATGGTGTCACTCCTTATGAGAAATGGTATGGAGTAAAACCTTCGGTGGCACATCTGAGAGTTTTTGGAAGTGAGTGTTATGTTCATATTCCAAAAGAATAGCGGACAAAATGGGAGTTGAATGCTGTGAAGTGTCAGATGGTTGGTTACAGTGAAGGTAACAAGGCATATCGAGTTTATGAAGCAGCAGGTAGAAAGATTTTCATTAGAAGAGGCGTTATATTTAATGAAATGTCTACAATGCCTCACGTTGTGACTGAGAAAGCGTCTAATTCAATAAAAAACTGCCACAAAGATCATAGTGATGACGAACGGCTAAAGGATGCAGAAGAAGGTAAGCAAGATGACGCGAACAAACCTAAGTGGAAAAATCCAAGGTTACCAATTCCAAGGGACCCATATCCAAAGCGAAATAAAAAGGTTTCTGACACGGAAGTAACGATTGCTGAGTTGTGCGTGGTGCAGTTAGATCCATTTGGTCTTTGCGTCTGTGCGTTCACTGTAATTTGAGCTAGAACCAAAAGGGGTGGACCGATTTGCGTCAAACTTGGTACAGAACATTTTTATGTGATTCCCTAGACGACGAATTCAAATTTTTGTTTTAGCTCATCTAGAACGGGTAGCTTCCATACAAACATTTTGGTGTTGTCAAACGTTCTCAAAAAAAGCTCTAACGATTTTGATTAAACTTCGTACCTGTAATAACTAAGTTAATTGTAAGAAAACTGCGTTTCAGGTTTTTCTCAAAAAATTCATAGTTATAACGGAATTAGGTATTCCACGTTTTTTTGAGAAAATGGTCTCATCTGGTGTTCTTCAATACTTTAAACATTTGCATTCAAATTTTTTTAAAAAAATATCGTTTTATAAACAAAAATGAATCAATTTTTTAGTGCCGGAACTTTTGACTCTTTTAATATTTTATCTTTAAATATATACATCATGCGTCTTCAATGTGTGGTTACACACAGTTGTTTGCCACAAGAGCAAGTTTGTGCGATGAAAATCAGGCAAATTTTTTTTCTGGCGAATTTCTTTTTTCGAAATTTCAGCCAATCTATCGACTTTTATAAGTTGATCAAGCGACTTTTATATTATACGGTTGCTACAACAAACCTAAGCTTCGCATAAAAATTACAAAAGAAAACATTATTTTTTGACTTTTTGCAATAGAATACTTTTTTCTGGGTTTTAACCCACTTCAGGTTATGAAAGGCTAAATTTAAAAAATATGTCCCCATAAGTCCAATTTTTATTGCTTTCCCAACACAGAACGAATTTTTGTATAAAAAAAACATTGTTTAATTGATATTGCATTTCACTGTTTTACTAGCATTTTTTAAAAATAACTTTTCTAACACAAACAGAATTTTTTGAAATCGGATACTTCTTTCTTGTGTTTACCCCACTTTACCCTACAAAATTTAAAATTATTGAAAAAATATCCCTTAGGCCATCCATTAACAATATCCTTTCAAACACAAAAAGAATTTCTTAAATCGGCCATTTTTTATTTTTATCCTATTTCACCCTATAAATAGAAAAATTAAAAAAAAAAAAACTATCCTTGAGGCTATTTCCTAAGAATAGCCTTTTAAGTGCAGGTAGAGTTTTTTTTCAATCGGATGCGTCCTTTTCATTTAACCCCATTTCACCCTGCAACGGGATTTATCCGATATTCAGTTATAGTAATTCTTCTATTCGTGGCGGAGATAAATACAACAAATTAGAGATCATTAACATCTGTCTAGCCGTTTTTGAGTTATTAATGCGGTAACAAAACCGACTTTTTTTTATATAAATATTAACATGTAAGTACAAAGTACATGGTTGCACTTCACTGTACTTAGCCTTATTTCTTGGGGCCTAATTTCCCGGAATTATACCTAATTATATAATAGGAACTGTAATATATGGTTTTTATTTTTTAAACAAGATTGGATATTAAAATTAACATGCTTCCTGATATATAAAATAATAATGCATTAAAGAAAAAAAAATTTTAAACAATAATTTGACAAAATAGCTAGCCTAAAATTTTAGTGACATTAAAACAAACATTTTTAAGTTCTACATAACTTAATATGGAACCCAGTCAATTCTTGTCACAAAAAAATCTGATTTCTTAAGTTAATTTAAAATTGCAAAATAAATAAATAATTAATATGCTTTAGAGTTCGTGTTATCTTATGATAAACAATTAATTTAGCAATTCCTTAAATAATCTCCATCATCGCTTACCAGGATGTGAATATATAACGGGCAACGTCCGACAGAAAGCCTTTCGATAAACCCGGAACGTATCTCCTTGTGACATATTCTTTGGAAACAGAGTTCCATCAAATGATCCCTGTAATGTGTTACATGCGGTATTTCTGCAAAACATTTAGAATGTTTTCTTTCTATTAGAAAATACAATTAATACTCACGACGAACCCTCCTCGTAGCCCCAGTGCTTCAACCCCTTCAGTCCATTCCAGTTGTCTATCGAAAAGTCCCTCGTCAATGGCTCAAAGTTATCGAACTTATTGTCTGCATCATCAACCGCCACCGCCGCCGCCGGCGCCGTAACATCTTCAACATCCTGTCGCACTACCTTGCTACCTGGCTTTGGGGGTAGATTAATTGTCACCAAATTATTGCCCTCATCAAACATCTGTCAGGGAATATTAAATGTGCGTATACACAATAATTAGAAAGAAGAACCCTTTTTTGTCGGTGTCGGTTAGCCGAGCCGCAAAAGGCCATTAGTCCATTAGGCCCGGCCCCCGGCCCACTTACCCGGTCGAGAAGTCCAAACTTTTGGAAATTTATCACACTTGGCACCAACTTGGAGGCAATGTTCACCAGCGGATCTTCATAGCCCCACAAATACTCATGGACACTGACCTTAAGCATGACTTTCGCATCAAATTGCCGCACCAGTGTCCGCACACCAAATGCTACCCAAAACCCAATACTCGATGCTGCCGTAGTAATCCCCATATACGGGATGTTGGGGGAGACTATCATGTCGGTGTTGGGATCTCCGATTGACTGCTCCCGAATGAATTTCACTTTTCGCAAAGGGTTGTAGGACAGTGTGTCGTTGGCATTGAATGTGGCATTGTGATGCTCCAGGAACTCCTGGTACACATACGGCCCGATTTCCTCGAGCTTCAGCTTGGCATCGAGTCCATGGACAAAGCGCTCATAGTTTGTCACATTAAACATAAACACTTTAATGAACACATCCAGTGGTGGCTTCTGCCATAATTTATACAAAAACGACCCTTCGTACATTGTTAGTTTCTGGAAAGGAGGAATTATTAATTGGAATGGATGGGAAGACTTTAAAAATTCCTTTGCATACGTAATCGGCAACCATTTGAACTGGATTTAAAACTATAATCAGTATGGATGTTGTTAACAGACCCAAGCCAATTGCTGCGCATTTTAGAATTCCTATAAAGAAAAACAAAAACAAAAACAAGTTCATTATAAGTAACTATACCTATTTATTTACAAAGGTTGCGCTCTAATTCGATTATAATCGCAACTGCTTGTCAAATCACATATAATATTCATTAAAACAATACCTGTAATCAGAATTAATAGTTTCAATTGTTTAAAAATGTTCCTTTACTCATTCGAACTCATATTTCATTTTAATTCATCATTTCATTGTGGGACTCGTTAAAGTGTTATTATACATTGTTCAACCCCCTCAGGGCACCTTTAAACGTCAATTTAATAATCAAATTAGCTGTCTAAAATGCTTTTCCTGTCATATTGAATGGTCAAGCTATTTTTTTAATTGATAAATAGATTGGAGCAGTGATTTGCATGCCACTCATGATTTCAATATTTAAGAACCGGAGTGTCTAAGTAGTTCAATGTTTATTGCATTCTGTAAGGCTTGCTGTTTTAAAATAAAACGAATCAAACTTTGCGAAATTGAGAGAAAACGATGGTGGTTCTGTTTCATCTGTGCAAAGTCTAAATCATACAAATTTAAAACTTAAAACATTGGAGTAACATTTTAGATGATTTAGTTTGATGTTAAAGCATTTTAAGTAAAAAGAGGATTTTCTAAATTTTAAACAAGTTCAGCTCCAGCTATCTTTTTAACATTTTAATATAAAAATACACTGATGGGTCAAAAATGGAAGAAGGAACAGGAGCTGGGGAGGCATTTAATATTAGAGAATCATATAAACTCGCAGATGAGTGAAGTGTCTTTCAAGTGTCTTTTCTTCACAAGAAAAAAATGAACTCTACAGCCAAGCTGCTCTCACGAGACTATAAGATCCATAGCCAAATGCCGAAGCATACAGAACAATATTTGCAACACCAACCAAGTCAAACTCTGCTGGGTTCATGGACACAGCAATAGACAAGGGAATAACTCAGAGACAAATCGGAGAGGAAGGGGTCAGTTTCAAATAGAAACAGTAGCACCCAATTAGATATGGGACCAGACGTCCCTATCGTCGTGATTAAAAGCAAAACAGACCTAATAACGAAAGAGCACATTAATAACACTCGGATGACCAGGAACGACTGCATTATCTCTAGAAGTTTATGGCCTAGAATTAATGATAAGGAATCTCAGTATATTTTATCGTTGAGTAAAATGAATATTAGAATCTTGATAGGTGTACTAACGGGTCATTCCGTCATTGTGCTATTGGCACAATGGCCACTAGATTGGGTGTATTAGCACCCGATTTCTGTAGGAGCTGTCAGGATGTCGAAGAAATAGAAACTATTAAACACCTGCTCTGCGATTGTCCAAATTTCAAAACAAATACAAATCACCTCCGTTACTTTGGAAACAAGTTTGTTGGAGAACTGGACGATCTAGCGCAGGTCTCAATAGTACGGGGTATTTAGATTTTACTTTAATTCCGCGACGCATTTTGACTTCCATATACAAAAGGGTATCAGTGTCATTTGGGGTGTCATCCCAGTCCATCCTGATACAACTGGTCCCAAGACAACCCATCCCCGACCATTCATCCCAAGAACAAACTGGTACCAGGACAACTCACATCGGGACAACTCATCCCCGCACAACTCATCCCAGAAATAACAAGTCATCCCATGGATGTTTTGTGCGAAACAAAGAAAAACAGCGCTTCGTTCTTGTGATTTAGTACTTTGCATACACCCAACCTCCCATAGTGTGCCAAGCAGGGGGGTTGAAGTGGGGCAGCATGCCCCCCATACATATCTTATACATTCATTGGGATAAGTTGTCCCGGTATGAGTTGTGCGGTTTTTGGCTCGTGTACCTTTTTGAATTTGAATTATTTCTCAGGAAAATCTAAATGCCCCGTACTATAATGGCAAGTATGAGAAAATATTGTAATGTTCTACCTAGGTTCGATAATAAAACTTATTTCTTTTAAATAATAACTTCCACTTATTTATTGATTCAAAATTGCTTTTAACGGCCTTTAGTCCATAAAAATTGGCGTTTCGTCCCGGCGATCTCACTTGGACTCATCAGTTGACTAGTGAGTGCCTTGTCAATACGCAATTTTTATTAAGTTCAGTTCAACTTACATGAACTTTTTGACAAAAATTCAATGTGAACTATATCCAACAAGATTAAAATTCTTAATCATTAAACTGGAAATTTTGCCCAGGGCCAGGCTTTGTTTTTATATGAAGTCTTCTACTTGGCTGATGTATTTCAGTAGTATATAGAATTTGTATTATAAAAAACCTTCATATCCACTTATTTACTTTTCAAAATAAATACACTTTATTTCACTTCAAATCTATTTTATTATTCTCCAATCACAATAGTATGTCATTTAAAATTCACTTCTGGATACACTTTTACTTCTTACTTTACGTTATCACATTCAAAATTAAACTGTCTACTCGCTCGAAAACATCTCCTAATATAGGGAAGTAAATAGTTCTAGACTTCACTAGTATCCACTGGAATATGCGAGTATATCTCTTTCTAGAAGTTTCCTTTCCAGTCGCTGACAGATGGAACATTGGAATTGATACTCAGCTGAATCACAAGATGGCGCTGTGAACGGTTGAAGGTTTGATGTTTAGTTTTTTTCCGAGAGATGGCGCTGCAAACAGTTAGAGGATTTTCTCTTGTTTCAAATTCAAAGTAGTTGGGTAACCATCTACCATCTCTTTAGTATCATATTTCTCTATATGCAACTTTGACGTTTACAAATGTCATAAATGGTAGCTATGTTTGCTTAGTTTTTGCACGAACTATCACTGTTTATGGAGTGTTCAGCTGGAGTTCATCAATAAAACAGGTTAAGTAATATGCTATAGTTACAAAATATTTAAAACTATGAATATTTTAGTGAAAATTATTAAGTAGTAGATTAGTAGTATTGCTAACATACACCGTAACATCGGAGTGTTTACAATCTTGCTCCTTTAACTTTAACTTTCGATTCAAATTTTGTATATCGCTTACCAATTACAGAAAGTAGGTACTTGAAATTTGAGGTGCTAAGATCCCGAAGCGCGAAGCCTAAGGAAACGAATTTCAAGGATTCCTGTACGAATGATAAAATTCACCATAAATGTGTTTTTGTTCATTAAAACCATTTAACTCATTATTTCAAGTATTCGAAATATGAAGACAACTATCTTCCAAAGCTCTGGGGTGAACACCATAACAAGCTGCTAAAGAGTTGTCGCTTAATAAATGTCCAATCATGGCGTGAATTTATCACTCTGTGAAAAGTTGGTGCACTTGCTTTATGATAGCTTTAGATGATAATACATTAATTAACATGGTTTTGGAATGATATAATTTTTAAATCTTTAACACCAACTATTGAAATTGATTGATTTATATGAGTAACATATACATATGTAGGTATATATAAAAAAAAGATAACAAAAATTCCTACATTTAAAAAAAAAAGTTGTCACTTATATACTAACAAGACATTTGAAAAATTAGCAGAATCTTTAAACTTATCACAAATTATAAATTAATTAAATTGAAGCAAATCGGCCTACGCGGTTAAGCTGTAGCTCAAATTACAATGGAAGCACATTCGCAAAGACCGACGCACGGACGGCATGTCGAAACACACTTTTTCGGACTTCTCGATCATCGTAGTGTTAGTTTTGATATACTCATTTCGATTTTGCGCTATATAGAGCAAGTAATAGTAAGTGACTGCAAATCAGAGCTGCCGAATTGAAATCTAAGGGAGTATTCGTACTCTCCTTGCATTCACTGTACTCCCGTACTCCCCTCGAAAATATCCAAAACTTTTGCTAAAATTAATAAATATTAATTGTGGAAGTAAAAAAAAAATTAAAGAAGGAATATCTCCGATTCCATTTGGTGCGTTTAACCCTTAAATGGAATGTATTCATTCTTATAAGCCTGAACTCTGAACTATAAATGTCAATGTCAATCTTGTCAGTTGCATATGTCGATATCCTTAATGGAGGAACTGACTGGGAGAATTTGTACAGATACGTCAAAAACACGAATCATTACTGAACTTTTCTAAAACATATTATAATACAAAGACAAAAAAAAAAACACTGTTTAAATTACATTTATTTAAGTATTATTTGCCAACTGGCAGGCGGCGTAGGCCATGTCATATAATGAAAGTCAAACAAATTTTTTGTAAATTTCATGAAATAAAAATCATTTAAAATCCTTAAATCCGAATCCGAAATCATATTTAATTTTCTTATTATTATTATTTGTTTATGATTATATGACCTACATATATTATATGATTACTGATTGCCCAAAATGACGTCACAAGTATCAAAACCCAATGCAAAGAAATGAACTGAAGTGAAGATTCACTCCACTCAAAGGCAATTCGATGCCTATAGTCAATGTGGTATATTCAAATGTATATAGTCATAAGCCCAATAACACGATGTCACATTAAGAATTAAATGTGTTTATGATTTACACATTGCATAGCGATTGACAGTAACTGTGTAAGATGATAAGTTCAGATTCAGATAACTGACCATCCACAAAATATCCAGACGTAGGTATGTTAGGTTGCTGTGCAATGTGTGTTTTGGAATTGGATGTGCATATATTATATACACAATAATAGTTCTTTTTAGGTTTCCTTCTATTTTATTTGGAAGTGACTTTAGTCATGCTAATTATAACAGTTTTTCATTATAAAAGTACTGTTTATGCCGCCCCACAGGCGCAGGGCCAGGGCTCTTCTCCGGTGGGCATACATCAGGCACGAAGAGTTTTTTTTTCAAGTAGCGCGTTATAGCACTCCCAATTTTAATGGCGAAAAACTGTTATAACTGTTATAAATTGTCATGTCTCTAGTCTCGTCCATTTTATTTATTAGTTCCTGTTATTTTTTTTAAGTTTTATAAAAAGTGCAATTAATAAAATCATATGAAATCAACTGAAATCTTTCTTTGTGTTAAGAATTTCCGTTGGTGGCACGCAGTGGCCTTAAATGGCACTTTCTGTTGTGAGTGGTGGCCCTTACAAAAACTCTTTTCCGGCAATGCTGGTCACAAGAGCATGATAGTTTTTTATTAGATGATCAAGGCCTTTTTTATGGATCGGCGTTGAATATGATTTTTTCCAAAAAGCAGGCCAGTTTCAAAAATTTTAATCATTGAAAAGCGGTAATTCCTAACTGATAAGACAGGTAAGGACGGTATACCATTCGGGCTATAGAACTTAAGAGTTCATCAAGTTTAAAGATAATATTGTCATTAATTTCTATCAGTTGTGCAATGTTCATAAGCTGACATACATATACATTATACAGAGTGTTTCCTTATTAATGAACAATATTTGAGGAAATGATTCTTGGGCATATTCTAATAAAAATTCGAAATGGAAATATTTATATGGACGAGACTAGTAGAAATCTAAATTGTAACAGTTTATCGCCATTAGAATTGGACGTGCGTTCAGTGACGTCTTTAGGCATGGGCCCGGTAGGCCAGGGCCTCCTCCTCCTTCACGTTGTTTTTGTGTTTTTCTTTATTTTTTTTTTGTTTTTTTGTAATCGAATTCTACTTTCTGTGTTATAACCCACTCCATCACTTAAAAATATGATACTCTAAGTCCAACACAGAAAGAATTTTTATATTGGAAAACAACTGTTTTATTTTTATCCTATTCCACTCCATAAATAGCATTTTTTTTAATAAACTTTCTAACACAAAAAGCATTGTTTTAAATCGGTTATCTCTTTTTTGTGTTTACCCCACTTCACCCATTAAATATTATTTTTTTTTAATGTCCCTAAAGGCAGCCACTTAAAATAACCTTTCAAACACAAAGAATTTTTGAAATCGGATACCACATTTCCTTTTTACACCACTGCACCCTAGAAGTCACAATTTTTTAAAAGAAAATACCCCTTATTCCATCCACTCAAAAAAAAACCTTTCAAATACGAAAAGAAAACTTGATTTTTGTTTTATTTTTACCCTATTTCACCCTAAAAATAACAAAATTTAAAAAGAATTTCCGAAATCGGCCAATTTTTTATTTTTAACGCATTTCACCCTACAAAACTCAAAATTATAAAATTACGTAAAGCAATTTCGTATGAATAACCTTTCAAACGTAGGTAGAGTTTTTTTTTAATCAGATACGCCTTTTTAAGGTTACCCCATTTCACCCTACAAACTGAATTTTTCCGATATTTGCATAGATATTCCGCTATTCGGTCGGAGACTTATAATGGGTGATTTTTTAAGAGGTTTAGAACTTTTTTTAAAAAAAAAACACAAAAAATTCGAAAAAATGAATGAAATATTTATTTGAATCGATAGTTTGAACCTTGTAATTTAATGTTTAAAGATAATTTCATGCAAATGTTGACCGCGGCTGTGTCTCAGGTAGCCCATCCGCTGAGTCCAATTTTGGCATACTCTTTCACACATATCGGCCGGTATCTCACGAATTAATGCATGGATGTTGGCTTCCAGTGCGTCAATCGAAGCGGGCTTGTCCCTATAGACATTAGCCTTGACATACCCCCACAAAAAATAATCTAATGGTGTCAAATCGCACGATCTAGGCGGCCAATTTACCGGCCCGAAACGTGAAATTAACTGTTCACCAAACTCGCCTCGCAATTGCGCCATTGTTTCGCGTGCTGTGTGGCATGTGGCACCGTCTTGTTGAAACCACATATCATGCAAGTCAAGAACTTCCATTTCGGGCAAAAAAAAGTTTGTTATCATCGCTCGGTAGCGTTCACCATTGACAGTAACGCTGCGATTCGCATCATCTTTGAAGAAACAGGCCCAATAATGCCGCCGGCCCATAAACCGCACCAAACAGTGGCTTTTTCGGGATGCATTGGTAGCTGTTGCAATGCTTCTGGCTGATCTTCACTCCAAATGCTGCAATTTTGCTTATTTACGTACCCATTCAACCAAAAATGAGCCTCATCGCTGAACACAAGCAGCGCGCGATGAACATTTCGAACCGAGCACGAATTTTGAAAGTAAAATTCAATAATTTGCAAGCTTTGTTCATTTGTAAGACGATCCATGGTTAAATTGCAAACCAAACTGAAGCTGTTTGACAGTGACACAAGGTACTAAACACACGTCAGCTGTCAAAACCAGTGTTGCCAAAACCAAACCAGCTAAAAAATCACCCGTTAGAACAATACTAACTTTGTTTTATGATCATAATCTACAAGTTATTGTTGAGACGCCGCGCCGTTACATCCTCAAAAAGTCACTGTTTGGTGTGCTCTATGGGCAGAGGGAATCATTGGTCCATATTTCTTCAAAAAATGAAATGTTACAGTCAATGGGGAACGCCATGATTAATGACTTTTTTGTGCCTGAATTGGAGGATTTTGATGTGGACGACCTTTGGTTCCATCAAGACGGCGCTACATGCCATATAGCCAACGAAACCGTTATTTATTGAAGGTAACTTTTGGTGAGCGCATTATCTCGCGTCGTGGCGTGGGCCTGCTGTGTGGTCTCCAAGACCGTGCGATTTAACACCGCTGGACTATTTTGTGTGGGGTTATGTGAAGTCGCTTATCTACGCAGATAAGTCCGAGACGATTGACGCCTTGGGAGAGAATATTGCTGCAAAAAGTGGTCGAAAATTGGGCCTCTTGACTGGAATTTATTCGGCCACTTGCCCGATATCATTTTTAAAAAATAATGGCAAAAGCCATGGAAAAAACATTAAATTATATGCGTTTTATTTCTTTTTGAAAACCACACATCTAAAATAAAGCCCTTTACTTCAATGTATAATAATCTTGTGATTAAAATTTTCACTTGTTTAAAATTATAACATCTGTATTTTTTTTTTTTTTTACTCCTACTTTTCCAATGTTTTCAGCACTTTTACTACAAGAACTTATCAAGTGCTAAGTTAAAAAAAATTTTAACCGAAATTTAACAGAACAAAATTTGTATAAAAAAATTTCCTGAATGGGCCCCCATACCTTCAAGGGCCCAGGGCGCCCAGTTATCTAAAGACGCCCCTGCGTGCGTTAAAGCACTTCGTGCGCCTTGAAAAAAAAAGTATACCTACCAGCGGAGTACCTGGCTCTACGGGCCCGTATAAACAGTACGTTTATAAATCAAAACTGTTATAATTGTCATGTTGTATAGAATCACTTCCTTTCCGTAATCCTATTGTTTGTCATCGTTCGCATAATTCTATTAAACTATATAGGACGAGACTAGAGACATGCCAGTTTATAACAGTTATAACAGTTTTTTGCCATTAAATGTGGGCGTGCGTTAAAGCGCTTCGCGCGCCTTGAAAAAAAAAACTGTGGGTGTCTGAAGTATGCCCACAGGTGGATGGCCCTTAACAGTACTTTTATAAACCAAAACTGTTATAATTGGCTTGTCTAGAGTCATTATAACCATCCTAACTGCTAGTCATCATATACTCTCAGATTTGATGTGAAAAGAACAGAGAAATGTAGGCAACAAAATAAAAAATAAAAATTTAAATAAGTAAGAATATGAGAACAAAACAAGAACCCGCTTTTTATCTATATACACTAAAAGGTACCTTTGTACGATGTACTATATTCAATACATTTTTTTTTTTTTGAATTATTAAACACAAACGAAAATTGATTTTCCAAAGATTTTACCAGCTTTAAGAAATCTCATTTTTTATTATTTTATTATATTTGTTTACTCACAAATCTTACTTGGATCAGATGGCAGGTGCTCTAACTCAAACAGATAACCATATTCAGTCATAATTAAATTTTCAGATTTTATCTTTTTGCAGAAGCCAATCTTCTGCCTTGATTATAAATTCATATTTATTCTTAAAATGCGATAACGTATCAACACTAAATGACACAATAACTAGACATAGGTACCTACATAGGTGGAATCAGTATAGAAAAAAAAAAAACTCATTCCTCTTCATCATACGGATACAAAAATATCTGCATAGATTGTTTAAGATTCACTAGGAAAATGTATACATCATTATATTATAAATGACACTTCTTTTGCATAATTTCCGCAATTATAGGTAAAAAACTTCAAAACAAAAACAACAAAAACTTACTATTCATCATGTTTTATTTTAGTTCCACCACAAAAGTTCGTGCTGAAATTTTCTTATTCATCACATATATCACTTTTTCTATTGTAAAAACAAAACAACAAATTCTAGTTTTAAATAATTTAATTAAGTAAGTATTTATCATCAGCATCTCGTTTACCTACTAACAGTGATAATTTTCTATACTTTGCTATTTATTTAACTTTTAAAGATTGCATGATAATTCTATGGGATTTTTAAGCCCAGCAGGTATAAACCTCTTTATCAAATGCATATCTCACATCACAATGCTATCAATCATACCTGATTTCAGAACGAAATGCCTAACCAGTGGGGCTCCTAATTCTAACCATTCATTGATTATGTCAAAGTTTGACGAATAAAATTGACATCAAAAATATGATCAAACATTCTGCATCCGCAGAAGAAGAAATAACAAAAAACAAATTGAAGTCATTACAACCTTGGCATTAAAAGGGCCGCACTACATTATTTTTGATGACCTTCAGCGCATATCAAACAAAAAAATATATATCTGCCTCACGCACGCCCCGTTGGAAGAACTTATACCTACACATTTATACCATTTATACTACTTTTGAAGTTATGAGGTGAGATGAGATGCGGTGCCATTTACTTATGATTTCATCGAAAATTCAGAGTTACCATATACTGAGATTTGCCTTGAACTTGACCCAATTTCAAAAATTCGAAAACTTGCTTCAAATACAGTATCAAATACAGTATTTTACGGATATAAAAAAAATATTTATATTGGAAAAGGAAGTGACTCCAGGCATGGGAATTTATAACAGTTATGTTATTACAAGTTTTGCTTATGAGGCGCTGCAGGACCAGGGCACTCTACGCCCGTGGGCATACTTCGTAAGCACAGAGTTTATTTTTAAGTTGGTGAACTGTTATAACGGTTATAAAGTGGAGTTTATTCAGTCTCGCCTATAAGACAAACTACCTTAAGACACGGCAGCACTATAGTTCAAATTTATAACAGTTATAACAGTTTTTCGTCATTAAAAGTGGGCATGTGTTAACGTGCGATTTGAAAAAAAAAAAAACACTGGGTGCCTGAAGTATGTCTACTGGCGGAGGGCCCTGGGCCTGCGGGGCAGCATAAACAGCACTTTAATAAACCAAAACTGTTATAATTGGCATGTCTAGAGTCACTTTCAATTGTTAAAGTGAAAAAAGAAATGCTAACTTATAACAGTTTTTGTATACTGTTTATGCAGCGGCCAGCCAGGCTAGGGACCTTAACTAGTAGGCATACTTCGGCGCTTTGATGCACGCCTTATTTTTGAATGGTCATAAAGCTTTGTAACTGGTATAAATTGGAATTTCTCAAGTCTCGTGTTATAAATGGAGACATGGCAATTGATAAAAGTTTTAACTTTAAAAGTATGAAAAATTAAAGGATGAGACAAGAGACATTCTAATTTATAACAGTTAAAACACTTCATACAAATAAGAATTATGCGTGCATCAACGGGCTTCGCGAAACTGAAAATTTAAAAAAAAAAAACTCTGGCTGCCTAAAGTATGCTGGCCCTGCGAAACTGCCTAAACTCTTTATTAAAATACTGTTAGAAATTGGCAATACTTTAAGAAAGTGACTCTAGACATACCAATTATTACGGCTGTTCTGATATTCGGTCGAATTTGAAAACGGAAACAAAAATTGATTCCGTGCGAATTGAAAACGATTGTTCTGATTTCCAGTCGGATTTACTTTTAAGTTTTACCAACTTGATCAACAAAACATTTTCGAAATCAGCTGTTATGTATGCAAGAGCTTGTAATCCGCCAACAAAAAGATAACCGAATTTAAGACGTCAATTTGGCGGATTGTAGATCCGTTCGTTTTGCCGAATCCGCAAAACGTTTTCGAATACGGAATTCGGAACAGCGAAAATTCGAAAACGTGAGGATATAGAATTCAAATGGAAATTAGAACAGCCGTGTATAACAGTTTTGGTTTATGAAAGTACTGTTTATGCGGCTCCGCAGGGCCAGAGCCCTCCGCCGGTGGGCATATTTCAGGCACCAAGAGTTTTTTTTTCAAGTCGCACGAAGCGCGTTAACGTACGCCCACTTTTAATGGCGAAAAATAGTTATAACTGTTATAAATTGGCATGTCTCTAGTCTCTCTCTTGCTTTAATCTCTTTCAAAATTAAATGGCTTAAACATTATCTTTTATGAGTTCCTGAAGTATGCCCAGTATGTCAGACGTCTCAAACCCTGCAGGGCTGCATAAACAGACTGTTATAAAGTGGTATACATTTTTATATATCTTTAATAACTTCACTTTATCCAACTATGGTTTTATTTATATTGTGAAACCGATTTAGTTTAAATATATGGATACAAAAAATGCCAATTTATAACAGTTTTGAGTATGAAGGTTCTGTTTATTCTGCCCTGTAGAGGCAGGCCCTCGATCTGGGAGTATGCTTCGGTCATCCAGAAATTTGTTTTGTTCAAGTTGCTCGTGAAATAACTCCCCATTTAAATGCTATAGACTGTTATAACTGTTTTAAATTAGCATTTCTCTAGACTAGTCCCAAGTTTTAAATACAATGGGGCATATTCATAGTCACTTTTAAACTCCAGTTTATCTTAGACCTGGGTTTATCCTATCTAAATAACATTGAATAAACCCCAGTCTAAGATAAACTGGAGTTTAAAAGTGACTTTGAATATGCTCCAAGAAGTTTATAGCTTAACATAACTATAAACTGCGACTGTTAGACTTGCCATTACATTTAAAACTACTTTTATTTTTCTTTAATTTTTAATTTACTTACCAAATTTTAAATATTTTTTTCCCTAATTAAGAATTTATTTTCTTAGTAATTTGTATTTCCGATTTTGTATTGTATTTTTTATAATCAATGCAGATGACTTTAAATTTGTATTGGCAACACATTCTGACCGCAGCGCGCCAACCGGCACTGGAAAAAAAAAAGAACAAGGTTACCAACTGATCTTGTCGATCTTCTAGCTCGATTTTTTGTTGAGGTACTTCGAGCTAGCATGTCGGCGACATCATGGTCGTTCAGTCAACAGAGCATTAGCATCACACCACACTAATCGACCAAAAGTTAATACAAAAAAAAAAAAACAATCTCCGCCGGACAAATGAGATTCATGTAAACATTGATCCCAATATACAAACATGGCAAAGACGGAAACTAGCAGTGCTTGACCTTAAGAGGCACTGAACTTAAAATTTTGTGATGATATCTTTTTTTTGGAACTCGGTCGATTGAAGCACGTTTTGCCGTCATCTCCAAGCTTCAGGTTTTATTTTTTTATTTTCCTCTCTTTCGATCATACTCACCGCATGCCATGCAACTCGCGCATAACTCAGACTCTAAATGACGGTAAGATAAATAAATCGTTAAATATGTTTACCAACGTCATTAATGGTAAACAGGCCGCGGGCATGTAGAATGTGAAACAGTTTCCATTTAAAGACATAAATACATGCCTACAATTCTACTCATATATCGTTGGATCTTGCATAACACCAGCAAAGGCATACGTTCTGATATCAGACTCAAGTTCATGTTCCGAAGAATTGTGGCCGAAGGAGACTCATATTTTTTTTTTTGAATCTTGATATCCGATCGAAAAGGATATACCAAACCCGTCAGTATATGGTGTGGTGAATGTTAAGATGATGTCTGGAGATAGCGTTGTGGATGATTGAGACTTGAACTTGACATATATTCGACTTTAATGAGATTTATTGAGTACGTGACGTTATTGGTGGCAAATAATAATTGTCGTCATCATCACATCACGTATTATTGTTCTTATTATTCGGAGAACGTAATTGATGCAATTTACTTTCACATGAATGCAGCTTTATTCGAGAGAGAGAGAGAGAGAGGAACAAATCATACTGAATTTATTATTAAAATGAAGGTTAATGTAGGATAAGGATGATGATGCAGTCATGCAATATGCAGGTGGTTGGTGTTTTATGTGTTGGATTCACAGGAAATCGGTTTAATCTACATATATTGAAAATCATACTTTTCAAGGATAAAAAGAACATTAAAAGATTTTTATTTCTCTTCGTGTAGAGAAATTATTGTCCTTGAGTTTGAGACAAATTGCTGCAAAACAAATTTTGATAAAGTGAATTATCCACCACAAGTTGTTTTGACATTTGACACGAGATTAAAAAGGGTTTTCCAATAAGAGGTGTTATTTTGAAAAGCTATTTCGGTAGTTGTCACTTTTGAAGCTGTCATTTTTTGACATTTGACAAGTAGAAACTACGCCATTAATAAAAATGGAACGATACACGCTTCAACAACGCATTGAAATTATTAAAATTCACTATAAAAATGGTGAAAATTTGGCAGAGACGGTTCGTAAAACTAAAACATTTTTTGACATTTGACAAGTAGAAACTACGCCATTAATTAAAATGGAACGATACACGCTTCAACAACGCATTGAAATTATTAAAATTCACTATAAAAATGGTGAAAATTTGGCAGAGACGGTTCGTAAAACTAAAACATTTTTGGGTCGTCGTGAAGCACCTTGTCGGACCGCAATACAGAAATTGGTGGACAAATTCGAGCTGTTCGGACAAGTTAGTGATGTGAAGAATAAAACCCGTGCACGTCGCTCAAGAACAACTGAGAATATTGCTGTAGTAGCCCAAAGTGTTGAAGAAAACCCAAGTTTGTCCATTCCTCGTCGTTCTTTGGAATCAGGCATTCCACAAACGTCGTTACACCGTATTTTGCATAAAGACTTGGGTCTTAAGGCTTATAAAGTTCAGTTAACACAAGAACTCAAGCCGGCTGATCATCAACAACGTCGTGTCTTTGCTGATTGGGTCCTTAAAATGCATGAAAATGATCCGGAATTTCATCGAAAAATCATCTTGACTGATGAGGCCCATTTCCACCTCGGATTCTACGTCAACAAGCAAAACTGTCGCATCTGGGGCTCGGAAAACCCAAGAGTTATTGTTGAAAAGCCTCTCCATCCTCAACGCGTGACTTTTTGCTGCGGTTTATGGTCCGGCGGGGTCATTGGACCTTACTTTTTCGAAAATGAGGCTGGAGCAACAGTTACGGTCAATGGATTGCGCTATCGAGAGATGATTAATGATTTTTTATGGCCGGAATTGGATGGTATTGATCTGGACAACGTTGACTTTCAACAAGACGGCGCTACGTGCCACACAAGCAATGAAACCATCGATCTTTTACGGGAAAAGTTTCCGGACCGTGTTATCTCTCGAAGAGGTGATCACAATTGGCCACCGAGATCTTGTGATTTAACACCTTGCGACTTCTTCCTTTGGGGCCACGTGAAAGATAAGGTCTACGCCAACAGCCCAGCGTCGATTCAAGACCTCAAAGATGGAATTCGTGAGGCTATCGAGGACATAGGGCAGCCACTTTGCGATTTGGTTATGGAAAATTTCATGAAAAGGATATGGTCCTGTAAGCGTGGTCGTGGCGGCCATTTGGCTGATGTTGTGTTCCATTATTAACGGCATACCTTCCTCTTTATAATGAAATAAACATCCGATCATTTATCTCAAAAAATGCCATTTTTCTTTGAATATCAAAATAACACCTCTTATTGGAAAACCCTTTATAACGAGGAGGAGGACCTCAGGCAACAATTAAAAACCCCTTTAGGTTAGATTGCCAAAAATATCAATTAATAACTAATATTTCTCATATAACTAACTAAAAAGATGAGAACAGCTGCACAACTTTGATTTTTTTAGAAAATCGTAATTTTGAAAAAATCCGTAAAATTTGGAAATTTTGTAAACATATTTTCGGTACAAAGAAGCGCAAGTTGAGCACATCACAGCACTTTCATTCTTTCGAAAATCGAAAATGGCGGTGCCAACTACACGCTTCGCAACATTAATTTTTTTGCTGAAAAAGTTGTAAATATCTAAGCGATTTTTTTTATCTTTTCGGTGCATGGCAGTACAAACTGAATACTAAATCGAAAATGGCTGTGTTAACCTTCGCAATATTAATTTTTGTTTGCTGTAAAAGTTGCAAATATTTCAATTTTGTATGTATTAGGCTTGTCTATACAGCATTCATGCCTGATTCACAATGCGACGAGGAAACGGGACGTGAGCATGACGAGAACAGCTGTCATCTTTTTCTAGTTACAAAATCGTGGCCCTACTCACAATGCAGCGAGCGTTTTTATGACCAAATTCATTTTTGTTAGAAAAATCAATAAAATATATCAAAACAAAATAACTCATAAAACAATAGATTTATCAATAACTTTATGCGTTAAACACAATTCATTACATCTTTCGTGAAAAATCTGTAAATTATTTTTTCAGAAATAAAAATCGTCGTCACGTCACGTATTTTTTTTCTTCAATTTTTCGAATTCTTGGCGTGACGTGGCGATGAGAATGTTTTCATAATTTGAAATTGGTTTGATAACAACGGGTTCTCGTCACGATCACGTCTCGTCTCCTCACCGCATTTTGAATCAGGCTTCAAAGGCGAAAGACGCCAAAAGTTGTAAGTAATCTCCAACTAGTTTTGACTGAGAAAGCAGGTCAAAATTAAATAGAAATAGAAATAGATAATAGTTTTTCGCTTTTTCATATAATTATAATAAAAATGCAAGAAAAACTAGAAATTCCTATCGTGCTCCAACTGACAACTCTACAGACGTCAAAAATTAAACGCCACACGTGAATAAGCAGAAGTGGGAAAGAAAACTTTATAAATATTGACTACAGGGGGTTAATTCCCAATCAGTGAATTGATAGATTTTCTAAGCAGGATAGATTTTCTAAGCAGGACTGTTTACCTCCGCCAGTTTACCACCGCCAGTTTACCACCGCCAGTTTACCACCGCCAGTATAGCTCCGCCAGTTTTCCTCTGGACAGTTTACCACTTTACCTCCGCCGGCCGGTTTACCACCAGAGCTTAATTTTCCTAAATGTCCATTGTCAAGAGACCATTTTTGGCTGGAATTCAACCCTTTATGACTTGACACATAGGGGACAAACTATATTTTGGAATGCAAATTATTTCCTAAAAGCCCTGAAACACTGTTTTCTCCCGCGGTAAATTTAATACTTGAAATTATATTTCCAATTAAGTCCCTCTGAAAGAAAACGACGCCAACGTGAAATTCTTGATATATGAACTACACTTCATCTTATTTATTGGTATAGCGATTTATTGTGCATTTTCAAAGTAAATTTCTGTGCTACCAAAGAAGCCCCCTGTAAGCATCAAATTGGTAGTTCTACGTCATTTCACCTGCTCTCTTCACCGGCCGGCGGAGGTAAACTGGCGGAAGTAAACTGGCGGAAGTAAACTGGAGGAGGTAAACTGGTGGAGGTAAGCTGGCGGTGGTAAACCGGCCGGCTGGCGCGGCACGGCGGTGGAAAAACTTCATGTACCGAATTTTTTCACACCTTCACTCATAAATCGATTCTCGATGTGTGTAAAAGTGAAGTCAAATGTCAAAATTATTCCATATGATAACTTTTTCATCATATTCAAATCATTCTGTGAAGTAGAGAAGAAAAGATGAAAAAAAAATATAAGCGTGTACCGAACGAATGCTTCAGAAAGTCAAAAAATTTATTTATTTGATTTTAAAGCCAGACTTAGCCAACGAACAGAGTAAGTAAAACATAATAATAACATTTGATGTGGCTAGATATATTTAAAACAAAATTAAATCAACAGATTCACGACAGTTGACGGCGCAAATCCCTCTACAATTTTATATGACAAGGAAGCGTTGAAAATTATTCAGGAATGGCTTTAGGTCGTCTATTTAATCCATGCATAAGTGTTTTGGGGATCTATAACGTTTTATAAAGTGCTCCCCAGTTATAACTTCGAATAGATTCTGCCCATCTCGAAGGGATCGCCCGCCGCAATTCCAACTGAAAAATATTTTATAATTATTGCTCGAAACAAAGCGACGATTTAATAGAGGTTCCGCCATCTAACGTTTTTTTTTTCAACTAGTGCTTATTTCGTGAATGGTAACACTTAGCTCATGTCTGATTTGACAGATAATTAGTTTTATCCTTCCGCTGAACGAATATGGTTGTGTATACGCTTCGCTAAGTGGGCCTGCGATCGACTTAGAGAAGATGCCGATTTTGCCAAAAAAAATCATCTTTTCAGATGAAGCTCATTTTGATCTTGGCGGGTAGTAAACAACCAAAATTGTCGCATTTGGCGCACAGAAAACCCGCACGCATACATTGGAAAGCCGATACAGCCAAAACGAGTCACTGTTTGGTGCGGATTTTGGTGCAGAGGCATAATTGGGCCATTTTTCGAAAATGAGCAAGGAGTGGCCGTTACAGTCAATGGCGATCGTTATCGGGCCATGTTGAACGAATTTTTGTTCACAAAAATTGAAGAGGAGGATATTGGCAAGATTTGGTTTCAACAGGACGGCGCTACGTGCCACACAGCCGAAGCTACACTCGATGTTTTGCGCCATTTTCAAAAAAAAAAAAAGTTATTTGGCGGACCCTTTATAACTTAATACCTTTGTTCTTTGCGGCGTCTATTATTAATAATGATGAATCGAATTATCATTCCGGACATTATTCGCAACGAAAAAAAAAACAAATGAAATACGTTCACTTTTCAGAAAAAAAAAAAAAAACAAACATGACACAACTGACAGAATTTATCATTTAGTACATTTTAGTACAACCTTTGACAGCCATTTATCATAAAGTGTTCGAGAATCGCTTATGTCTGGTTCATGAAGTGATATAAAATGAAAAACTCTATGAAAACTGAAATGATGATATTTTTATCACTTTACAACTTCATAGATTAATAGATCTGGAATTGACCCCCAGGTCATAACATAATTTTAAAAAGAGATGAAATTACAATACACGAATGGTTCGGCATTATTAAGTTGTTTTTAAAATAAATGCTGATTAATTTCAGTGGCGGATTTAGGTTTTCTGCCGCCCTAGGCCGGGTTGAGTACGCTGCCCCCCCCCCCCCCCCTTATTTTAGTTTTAAATAAATTCTTTTAATTGCCTTTATTCTAATCGTTCTTGCAGAGCCTTATTTCTGTGCTGCCGCAGAAAACACCCCAACATTTTTAACACGCTATTAGATTGCCCTACAATATGATATTATGTATACCGTCATCAGGGGAGGGAATGTGGGGTCAGATACCTTTATACATTATATGACAGCATCTTTATTTTAATACTTCAAAATAAATTATAGTTTTAAAAAACTACAGCTCTAATAGAGAACCAAACTAAAAAGCAGTGATGCCACATGAAAACAAAAGAAGTACCTACAGCATAGACAAAAAATTCCTACATTTTCCCTACACCCGCACAAAATGGATAAAATAAATAAAAATAACAAAATGAAGATATTGTTTTTTTGTTTATTTTTCTCCTTTTTTTTATTTTATTTATCTATTGTTTAAAATATGCTCAAATAAATAATAATAAAGTTAACAAATACTTAATAGTATTAAAAAAAATTATAAAATTATATAATTTATGGTATAAATATATAAATAAATTGTAAAAAATCACTGAATTTTTTTAAGTTTTGGGCTTTTTTTTCAAAAAAAATAAGATTTTTATTATTTGCTAAAAAAAATTTTACGGCAAATACCGTTATTTTAGGTTAACAAAAAATAAAAAACGTGTGGGGGAGTGCCAAAAAAACGCAAAACGTTTTAAGAAAATCGACCCACTCGATTAGGCTGCAATATAAAGGACAGACAGACGGACAGAATTGCGAGAACCATTTATTTCGACTTTGCTATAATCGTAATGTGAAGTTTGATCAAAATCTCGAGATCGATTTTTTTTACGAATCCATAACTTGCCATAATGTACCTATATATCACAAGTGCAAATATTCTTACATGTAATCGGTTTTTTCTTACATGTTCATATTGCTTAGAGACGGAAATTGCAAAACAAAACAAAATATATCCAACACTAAAAAAATATATAAAAAGTAGGTTTTTATAAAAGTTGTGTAGGCTCGCACTACCTCACAATGACATTTCACATGTTGATACATTAAATTGCAATTTTTGCAATGTGCAAATAATTTTTTTTTTTTTTGTAAAGTTCAAACTTAATTCATTTAGTACCCACTTTGAGAATCAATTATTTTTCAGCGCCCCCAAAGATAGAGAACCAAAATATAAAATATTATTTTACCATTTTTTCAATAAAATTGAACTTTCTCAACAAATTATCCATAGTCCTGCTAAACTACTTTTTCACAACAAAATATTCCCAGGTCTGTTGCCACCCCCCTGTGGCCCACTAGCGCCCACAGGCATCATCGCTCACTTTGAGAATCAATTATTTTTCTGCTCCCCCAAAGATTTTGCCGCCCTAGGCCGGGGCCTCACGGGCCTAAGCCTAAGTCCAACACTGATTAATTTAGCAAATGCAAAAATTTATCTTCCGATACACACATATGTTCTATATTGCAAGTTTTCCACTCGAAAACAAAATTTAACTTAAAATTATGTGTCCCACTTCCTACAATTTTGTCTATCTTACTGATGGGCCACGCCCACAACCTGAACGGGTTGCTCAATTCTCCTTGAACTTGGCACCTAGCGTTTTTAAAACACTCTCGCCAAGTTGGTTTTTGTAATTTTTCCTGAGCAAAAAATAACGTTACTAAAAATCTTTCTTTTCTGGCCACTGTACATTATACATTTTGTAACTAAATACTTTTATGAGTTAAACCTTAAAACCTTCTAAACTATGGAAGAAGTTTGTCTCCAATCACCTATACATAAATACTCTGACTAATGTTATGGATATAGTCATTTGTAAAAAAATATCTGATTGTTAGGTTCCCTCCCCTATAACTATGTGATACAGTCATGCATTTTATTTCACATCAAAAAGTACTTTCTGATGTATATACTATTCATTATTTTCTGAAATCAATATTTCTAATCTATACGTTCAAACTTCGAAGTGAAAAAAATATTTGAACTAACTCTCAAGTAGAGTGAGTACTTGTTAATTTGTAATTAATGTTAGGAAGGGTCCATAATGGCTTATAGCAAAAATTCTATGACTCCTTAACGATCGTTGAAAAGTTCTTTTTAATACAATATACACAGCATGACTGCGCCTGCAACGTGCCTCAAGCACTTGAACTTCGTTCTTTAAATAGATTAAGTTATCGTTTACAAGGTGATAGTGCTAAGGTAAAAAGCATAGATAGGTATCTTTGAGTAGGCGTTTTAACGCATTGTTTTTGATTTACATCAATTGAATAGTTAGTAAAACGAAGACAGGTACAAGTTTGGCTAAAAATAAAATAATAGAAAAGTAAAAAATTAGAGGAATATTAAAATGGAAAAATGTTTTTGTTTGATTGATTTATAAAGGGTGTTTTTTTTAGAGGTATTGAACTTTAAGTTGACAGCACTATTTGAGCTGGTGGCCATTTTGTCAGCTGTCAAATGATTTATTTTTAGTTTGGTTTGGCATTTCAACATGAATATGTTACGGTAAATTTTGCCGTAACAAGAATTGTTACGAAGAACGAATACAATAATGTTTGCAACAGGTTATGTGGATGGTCAAGAAAGCAGTAATTTTATCAATAATAAACACGAATGCAATAAAGTTCTCAAAAATAAATCGAATACAAATAAACCTAGTATCATCATTGGATCTGATTATCACTCTTCTCTTAATATAGTTGTCAAGTCGAAGTGGATACACATTTCTAAATTCGATAAGGAAACTAAATGTGAAGATATTATTAACTATGTTTCAACTAAAACTAATATTCCAACAAACCTTTTAAAATGTTTTAAATTAATAAAAAAAGGTGTCCCAGAATCTGAAATAAAGCATGTTAACTTTAAACTAAGCGTACCTTCGACCCTTCTTAACGACATGTTGAATGACAGTTCATTATGGCCATTTTCGGTTCAAGTTAAACAGTTTATGAATTATCCAAAAAACCAGAAACTCTAGTCTCAAATCGTAACAACATAATAAATAATTCTGAAGATGTTTGTGTTGCTGCTCCTGCCGGAGAATCATCGCCATCTTTAATTTCATCTCTAAATTTTTCAAATAAATCATCGACCTCTCATTATGGAACAAATAAACTGTCATTTTACTATCAAAATGTAGGTGGGTTAAGAACTAGACTAGATTCTGTGTTTGTTTCTTTATCTTCATGTTTTTTCGATATTATTATTCTTACGGAGACTTGGCTATCTCTAAATCATTTAAAATCTGAAATTTTTTCAAATTTATATACTGTGTTCAGAAAGGATAGGTGTAATTTAAAGACTGGAATGAAAAGAGGTGGTGGAGTTTTGATTGCGGTTCGGGCTTCGTTGCCGTGCAAGGAAATAGCCTTAGAATCAAACTCTTCCTTCTCTGACTATGATGTTGATCAACTAATTGTATATATAAAAACAGGTGACTCTGAATTGTATGTTTTAGCCAGTTATATACCTCCTAAGAGTACATTAGAGCTTTATAATTTACACTTGCTAAATTCTAAAAATATTTTGGATAATTTTAATTTACAACATCTTTGCCGGGGACTTTAACCTTGGCAATATAAAATGGAGTTTAGACGTAGATGATAAATATTTGTTTCCGTTTAATGTTACTTCCATCAGAATCAAGTAAATGCGTTGACATTGGTTCACTTGTTTTGTGCCAAACAGAACTAGAACAGGCTTTATTAAGCCTTGATATAAATAGTAGTGAAGGCCCAGATAACATTCTGCCTATTCTTTTAAAAAAATGCGCAGCTGCGCTAGTCCAGCCACTAACACAAATTTTTAATTTATCATTAGCTAAAGGCCTTTTTTTGAAAACGTGGAAAATTTCATTTCTATCTCCGATTTTTAAATCTGGATCAAAACAAGAAGTCACAAACTATAGACCAATCTGTAAGTTATCTGCCATTCCGAAGTTATTTGAAAAAGTAGTTTACGACAGAATTTCATTCCTCATCCAACAAAAAATATCAGTTTTTCAACATGGGCTCGTAGTGGGTAAATCTACTGCAACTAACCTAACCATTATGGTGAATGCAATAGTAAAAAATATGGAAAAAGGATCCCAAACGGATATTATCTTTACTGACTTTGCAAAAGCTTTTGACAGAGTCAATCACAAAATTGTGCTGCACAAACTTCTTTCTTTTGGCATTAATTCTTCTCTTTTAAAATGGTTGGATTCTTACTTGACTGAAAGAGTACAAATTGTCAAAATTAAAAATTTTCATTCTGATGACATTTATGTCCCATCGGGTGTTCCACAGGGAAGCCATTTAGGACCGTTACTTTTCCTAATATTCGTTAATGATATTCCTGCTATTTTCAAAGACTCTCACTGTCTCCTATTTGCAGATGATCTTAAAATTTACCTTAGGATAACCTGCGTATCAGATTGTCATCTTCTATTTGAAGACTTAGGTAGATTGGTTAATTGGTGCATGGTAAACCATCTTCAATAAAATGTTGAAAAGTGCCAAATACTATCGTGTTTCAGAATTCTTACTCCAATCATTTTTGACTACAATATCAACAACAGAAATCTTGCAAGAGTAAACCAGAAAAAGGATTTAGGAGTAATCCTTGACATTAATCTTTCATTTCTTCCACATTATGACTTCATGATCAACAGGGCCTATCAAATGCTAGGTTTTATTAAGAGGAATACCAGAGAATTTAGTGATTTCTTCACTTTACTATCTCTTTTTAATTCACTGGTAAGATCATCGCATAGTGTGGAATCCTTACTATGCTAACTCATCTGTAAGAATTGAGAAAATTCAAAGAAATTTTACGCGGTATGCTTTTTTTAAGTTGAATTGGAGAATAGTTACACCTTCCTATGAAACCAGGTGTCTTTTATTCGGAATAAAATCGCTGGAAGCTCGCCGTAAATACTTTTCAATTATGTTGATTCGAGATATCATTACAGATCATATAAATTGTCCTCCGCTATCAGCTTTAGTCAATGAGGGTAGTGCACCCCTAAGAGTAACGCGGGATCGGTTTGTAATTTACGATCAATTTCATCGCACTAACTACGGCCGCAATGAGCCCATATCCCGTTGCATCAGAGAATGCAATTTAGTTTGCCCTGGGGTAGACTTTTTTATGGTTTGCACCAGAGAATCTTTTAAATCAAGAATTCTTAACAAAATTAAATAATTATAAATTAAATTACTTGTTCTTATCATATTTATGGACCTATATTTATTTTATACTAAACTAATTATAACAAGTTAGAAATACTGTTATTTTTTTTTTATATACCCACCTGCAAAAATGTAAATATGTATCTATACTGTATGTATCCTAGTCTATAAGAGTATTATTATGTTCTGATTGATGATGATAAATAAATAAATAAATTGCTCTTTCGCTTCCCCATCCTAGGTTCCTTTCCTTCCAACTTTCTTTTACAGGTGCTTCTTTTTCAACTTACTGAGAGAGAGAAGGGCAGCAATGGTCTATCAGCCATTGTTTCACTCTCTCAGTATCGTGAAGAAACAATAATTGTAGTTGTTAAACTTGACAGTTCCGGTGGGTAGTTGGCCGACTCATCATAAAATTGACAGACGGACGGTCTGGCCATAATAAATCTTAAATAAAGCACGGACGACACTTGGCCCCCGATTGCTGAAGTCACTCTTTGTGAGAAAGGGTGCAGGCCCAACGTAAAACTTTTGCTTTAATTTATACTTACAATTGTAAAAGATGGAACGTTAACAGCTGGACCCCATTCCCCCCAAATCTGAGCAAAACCCCAACGAAGTAGGTTAAATTCGCGTTGTGGAAATTTTCTGTCAAACTCTTTTCTAACTTTTGAAGAATTGATTTAACTCATTCCAACTTTACACAATTTTATTTTGTCTTAGTATTGCAGGGGAAAATTGCACGTGTGAACAATTAGGTTTCTTTCGGTTTTAAAAGTTTTCTTTTTCATATTGAATTGGGGAAATTAGGTGGCTGAATGCGGTCATTGGATTGCTTACCACTGGAAGTCATGTCAGAGGTCGGCGAATTCAATGAGGATGGCGATGCATGAAGCTGGGGTGTGAAGGTGCGAGTAGGAAAGGCTGCTGGGTTTCAACTGCGTTAGCGCGCTTACTCAAATATGCGTAGTGTTGCTGAATGATGACGCGATCGAAATCCCGGGCCGAAAGCACGGGGGTTTGAAAACGAGAAGGTACCATCCAGGCATGGTGAAAGCCTGGAAGGTCACTTCTTGGCAAGCTACAAAGCAATATTGAGCTTCAAATAAATTTTGAGAAAAAGAAAATTTTGGAAAATTTGTAAGAGATTTAATTTGTCGATTTGAGTTTTAAATTAAGAAAATTGAAAACAGGAAAATTGAAGGAAAATTGTGAAAAGTTGGAGAAAAAATTGTGGAAGGGATTTCGTGAAATCATCACTAGGAAATTACATACTAGAAAGGAGGAAAATTGGCAGGAAAATTCCAGATAAGTATAGTGAATGTTGAATTAGTTGAATAGTGTTCTTTTTTTTTCTAATCGTGTGTGATAAAATCTTCACATAAATTCCGTTTGGGTTTTGCTTTCCACTATTCGATTATTATTCGTCTGCTTCCTTGTGAATTCTTCCTTGTTAGTCTAAGTCGTGTTTTCTTACTGTCGGTCGTGGTGTAATTCGTCGTTTAATCAAATAAATCAAAGACTTGATTCGGTTCGTCGGGAAAAAGGGCAACAAATAGACTGAAGCCTGGTAACCGCGCATAGTTTCACGTTACGGACCAGTGAATTGGCCTCCAAGATCGTGCGATTTAAGGCCGCTTGACTATTTTCTGTGGGGATATGTGAAGTATGCCAGAAATCATAATTAAATTATAATGCCACAAGACTATCTTTCGAATAAAGTAAATTTCATGTCAATTTAAAAAAATACCTCTAAAAAAAAAACCCTTTAGTTCCACAAGTTAGCAATTCCATAAAGTCCACTTCATAATTTTGCCCCAACTATGCTAATTTTTTTTCTGATAAAACACCCTTTAAGCGAAAAGCTTATGTCCAAAAAAGTTATTGACCAAAAAAATTTTGTCCAAGGTTATAAAATCTGGGCTTTTTTTTGACAAACAAATTTCTAAACGATTGAACCCTAGGTACTGCCTTGAACTATCATAACAAGAAGGTATGTGCGATGAAGTCGTGCACTATATTTTATATCGTAAAATGCAAGTACAAATCGGTGAATCACTATAGACGACGCGGTTTATGTTTATCGAATGTAATTGAAGTAAACCTCACGCCAGAAAAAAAAATAATAGTATTTATTTCGCAAATAGCTACGCCCCTCTATAAATCTATTTACTTAAGTCAATTGTGTTTGTTCACAACTTACAAATTCTTGGGAAAACCCGAATACAATCTTAGCTTTTAACAATAAGCTCTTAACTACAGATTCATTAAGAAAAAACAATTATTTTTTATTTAACCTATAAAATAATCAAAGTGTGTATGTTTGTGTGTGTTTTTTTTTTTTGTTTTAGGCGCCCAAACAACTCCACAGATTTCATTATTTAAGGTATCGTTGGAAAGGTGACAAAATCTTAATAATTTTAAATGTAGTATTGTTTAAAAACTTTAATCTGGTCAAAAGTTATTGACAATTTTTAAACTTAAACATTTGGAACATTTTCAGCTAAACCACTCAACTGATTGTGTTTTTGATATTAGTGAACTTATTGTTTTAGATATTTGATAATTTTTGCATTTGTATAATTTGCAGCGTAGTGTCATATCAGACGTGGCAAAAGAAGTCGCATAAATGCCCTCGCGGAACAGGCTGATGAATCAGCTTTCAGATGCGACAGTAGCAACGTCTATACAAGATAATCAAGGAATTGGTTGGAAATAAATCCCTAAAACAACACCCCCTCAAGGATTTAGATGGGACCCTACTGGTTACGGATGAGGATAGGCTCAGAAGATGGAAGGAACACTTTGCCACCATACTTAACAATCTAGACTGGCTGCAGTGTAGGTACTGTCTCCAAACTCAAGTGAGCAAGTCGCAGCAGCAAGTTCCCGTATACGCTCCTTCCCACCCAGTTTAGCCGAGATAATTTTAGCTATCAAATTCCTAAAAACCAACAAAGCGGTAGGGGGTTAGATGGCATTCCAGCTGAGCTTTATCAATCAGCTCCACAAACATCCACGAAAATGCTACATCCTTTGATAGGACTTAAGTTTTTCCGTTGAATGGAAAAAAAAATTACCATCGTCAAATTAGCGAAAAAAGCGAAATCTCACGGATTGCGCAAACTGGAGAGGGATCTGCGTCCTCCCTGCAGTGGAAAATATAATGGCAAAAATAATCTTGGAACAAATCAAAGAGCATCTCGATTCTACCCTCAGAAAGGGTATAGGCTGGATTCCGGGCTGGTTAATCCTGCATAGATCACATCAACACCTTAAGGATCATAATAGAACAATGCATGTAGTTCCGTTCCCCTCTCAATCTGCTCTTTATCGATTCTGAAAAGGCTTATGACAGTTTGTGAGTTGAGATTTTATTTTGGTTAGCTTCACGCAATAGAGCTATACACGAGAAGCTTATCGCTATTATTAATACTACCTATACGACGGTGCAACTTTCCAAGTCCTACATAGCGAAAATGTATCTGCGGTCTTCGAAATCCATAGTGGAGTTCGACAGGGGTGTTTACTGTCACCATTGTTATTTGTGGTTGTTATTGAAGATGTTCTCAATTTATAGCCCTAGCCGAAAAAGCACGTGGAATTCGGTGGACGATGTTTTCTTTCTGCACCATCTCGACTACGCTGATGATATTGGTTTGCTTTCACAAAACATCATGGATCTACATCAAATTGTGAACAAGCTTGAAGGTGAATCGAATAAAGTCGTGCTGAGAATCAACACCGGGAAAACGAAGATCCTTAACATTTTTGATAACTCTGCTCAACTTTACCTTCTGGGACAGCAGGTTGACGCGTTGAACAACTTTGTCTCAAAAGACAGTGGTGTTAATTACCGAATTGGCAAGGCTAAAGCTGCTTTCGTCATACTGTCAAAAGTTTGGAGGGCCAACATCTACAGTACAAAGACCAAGCTACTACTGTTCCGCTTTAACGTAGAGTCCTTACTACTAAGCTTTTGTGAATTAATGTCTGTGAAACATTCTTAGGATTTTTTTGCCGAACACCATCTCCAACCAAGAACTCCATCGGAGAACTGGTGAAAAACCAATTGACATCGTTGGCGTTAGGCAATAACGCCCAAAGAAATAACGCCCAAATCGATTTGGAAATATCGCCCAAAAAATTCTGAACAATTTTTGTTGTTTTCTCAATTTGGGCGTTATTTCAATTTTAATTTTTTTTTTTAAAGGAAAAAAGGCCCAAAATAAAAATTTTCAAAGTTAAATGGGAATTAACGCCCGAAATTGAAAATATCGCCCAAAAAAACCAGAAAAAGGAAAAAACGCCCAAATGCTGGGAAAAAACGCCCAAATCAAAATCTTGCCAATAATTGTACTGAAATAACTCGGTTTTAAATCAAATCAACTTTAATTCACTTTAATAAAATAAACAGTGAGGTATGTATGTAACCCCCCTGCTTGGACACACTATAGGATTTGGGGTATATGCGAAACTGGGTGTATTCAAAGTTTCTTTAAATCCAGATTCTTTAAATGCAAAAGAGACTTTTCATACACCCCACCTTGCACAGTATGCCTAAGCAGGGGGGCAGCATGCCCTCCCATACATAACTCACTGTTTATGCGCCGCAAGTTTCATTGAAATTTCGCTTTGGAAATATCGCGCAAAATTGAAGAAATAACGCCCAAATTTTACAACAACAATTTACATTGAAGTCATTTGGGCGATATCTCCATTTTTTTTTTTTTGTTTTTTTGGGCGATACAAAAATTTGGGGGGTATTTCAAAATCGATTTGGGCGTTATTGCCTAACGCCGACATCGTTG
Source organism: Leucozona laternaria (assembly GCA_932273885.2). Lineage (NCBI taxonomy): Eukaryota > Metazoa > Arthropoda > Insecta > Diptera > Syrphidae > Leucozona > Leucozona laternaria. The sequence continues at coordinate 253,223,006 of OW026366.1, read as the reverse complement.
TTCATATAGAAGGAAGGTGCAGTGGATTGGTCACACCGTACGTCGTGGTGAAGACTTTATCCCCAGACACGCAATAGAATGGGATCCTTTTACTCAGAAGATCTGGGCACTAAAGAATATCTTGGCGCAGAACGGTTGAAAAGGTATCTCAGAAGTTGGGAATAAGTTGAGGAGAGCTCAAACACATTTGCAGAAAACAGAACAAGATGACGTATAGAGTGGTAGTTGCAATGCTCTATGCCCCACGGAAGGGTCAAGAAGCTAAATAAGTAAGCAAAACATGTATATTCACTTGATATAAAACTATAATTCTACTACTAACATTTTGATTTACCTAATACATAATTGTGATTCTTTCAATAAGCTTAGAAATGCGTTTCCTCAATCTGCCGGCATCGTCAGACGTCAATCTTAAATTATGTGTATCTACGACCAGAGAAAGTTCTGTTAATTGTTTGAGTTAATAAGACAAACGGCTTGCTTCTAGTTTTGCGGAGGTTGTAACTGCATATGATTCATATTGTTGACGCTTCCATTAACAGCAGCTGAGAGAACCTTTTCCGACCTTAAACTTAATAAAAATTATCTCAGGACTTCTCATGGGACACGAAAACGGCTATCGAACTTACAAAATCTTAAAAAAATCAAAAGTTATTGAAAATTTAATTAATAAATTTGAAGAAAATAAAAATTAAATGTGTTAATTTGAGAAGCGTTGCTCCTAAAATTGTAAAGTTGTGCGAAAATGTTTCCTGCTATATGCCCTTCGACATTTTCCATATGAAACACAACACAACCCAAGGTAAAATTGATACGGGGCCCCCACAGGGCTAGCTACGCCACTGCATGAAACCATCATCACTTAAGAAGCCAAAATCACCATTAACGTCATATGTTGATTATGATGATGAACTCCTTCGCAAATTAAACCTAAGAATTCGCGCGTCTGACAGTACTATTAACATTGCTAGTATTAAACTCATAAACACTCTAATAAAATTTTATTTATTAAAAGACGTATGTATACGATTAAGTACTGGAACATCAATTTAAATAATGCCCAAAAAATTAAAACATTTATAACCTCAAAAGTTCAATTATTGTAGTTAACCTGACCATCAGAGGATTAATATGTTATGAAGAAATTAAATTTAATATAGGAAATCTCTATGATCCCATGATTGAATATACAGTTGAATCTCCCTAAGTCGAATATTCACGGGATACCAAGATTTGTTCGAGTTAGAGAGAGTTTTGGAAAAATTCGAGTTTATAGAGAGAAAGATTTTTTTTATTTTTTTTATTTAATAAAAAAAGGTTAATATACATACTTACAAAAAGTTAAAAAAAATATATAGCTTCTTGCTTATTTAAAAAAAATAATAATAAAATAAGGTATGAATTCATCGAAACAAAACAAAAATATAAAATAAAAAATAAAAACCCTCTTTTTGCTATTACTATATTACTTGAAAAAATTGGTTATTTTTGATTTTGTCATCACAGGTGGATTTCTATTTTTTTTTTTTTAATGAGTCAAGTTAAAAAAGACATTTCTGAACTTCATCCGGTACATTATCTGATAATTCGATTGCAGATTGCAAGATTCTAGATTTCTAGATTTACTACTTCGGATTCTTCTTCTTCTTCATTTTCATTTTCGCTTTCATTTGGGTTACTTTCAGAATTTATTTCTTCTAAAAGAAGTTCATTTGCAGGTACTTCGGTAGTCACGATACCATCATCGACCTCCCATAAAATCTTTCCAATTAACATTTCCAAAACTAAACAAAATTCGACTTAAGGGGTGACAAAAAAATGCCAGTAATCAAGAGAATGTGTTCGAGTTAGAGAGAGATTTGACTTAGGGGGAGTTCGACCTAGGGAATGGTTTTTGTATGGAAAATTGAAGGGAATGTTAAAATATGGCGAAAAAGTACGAGTTAGAGAGAAATTCGACTTAGGGAGAGTACGACTTAGGGAGAGTCGACTGTATTTTCTACTTAAAACCAGAAAACTCATCGTGAAAATGATAAACAATTTGATTTTTGTTTTGTTTTTTTTTTTCACGAAAAGATTCACATGATATATCTAATGGTAATATTCCCAAACAAATGATATCCGGCAGGAAGTAGGAATCAATTGTGTATAGAACATCATTAAAAAACTTTGCCAAGAGGGCATCAATGCATTAATAAAAGTTCCTATATAAGTTAATTTGAAATTTTCCGCAGCAATTATCATTATGGGGTATATTATTATTATTATCATTATGTCGAAAGGCAAGCTAGGTTGAACATAAAATAATTACGCGTAAACTAAACTAACGGTTAAGTTTTTGTATCAGTTGATTTTATTTATTAATGCGGTCAATATGAAAAGTCATTTATTTTTATGTTATAATACTCGTAAATGAGAATTATTTGCACTTAATATTTCAAAAGCTCTGACGAATTTTGATATGTCTTTTTTTCTAATAGAAATGCGACCATATGGTTTCAATATCAATGACTTTTTCGTTGGATTAGTATTAAAAGTTGTGTGGAACGAAAGTTTAAAAAAAAAAAATGCTTCGCCATTCTTCCACATCACTATTTTTCGTATGAAATAAATTCTTTGCATTGAGTAGTACCTATACCCTTTAGCGTTGGTAAGTGCGTTGGACTATCACACTATATCATAACGGAGGTATGGGTTCAAATCCAGCCTACATCACTCATAATGTATTTTCTGAATAACTTCCTCTTTTTGAAAAGATGATGTGAAAATCCTTGAAGACACGGTTGCCGCTGTGCGACTTTAGTCGCATTTTTACCCTTATTTTCGACTTAAAAATTCATAGCTTCCACAATTTCTGACCGATTTTAATAAATGATTGCTCATTCAATTCAACATAAAAAATCAATAAATTGATACATACATTCAAAAAAAAAAAATCAAAATTCAAAATGTAGCTGAAATCGGTCTTCAAAGTCTAAAAAAACATGAAGCATTATGTGTAATTTTTAGATTCAATCAAAAAAACGCTACACACACAATTTTGTAGTATGTGAACATAAAAGCATATATTTTTAATAGGGACAAACACTCCTCTTTTTGAAATTGTAAAAAAATTTAAAAATGGTCAAAAATTGACTGAGTCAGAAATCAATTGAGAACACTAAAAAAAAAATCGGTTTTTAGACAATAAATTGAAATATTGTAGACCCTCTCCATTTCAACCGGTAACAAGTAAAGAAGAATGGTTGAGATTTTTTTTAAGAAACTAAGCCCCCACAAATGACATGTTGACAAATAAAATCCATGACTTAGTCGCACTTGTTACTAAGTACGATCTTACTAGCTTTTGTAAATATTATCAGAGCTGATCCATATACATACATAGATTATCAAAATACATGTTATACTAGTAAGGAACAACAGCTTGATGAATTACTTGATCCTGACAATAGGCGTGTTTTTTTGCAAGCCCGGCAAGATTTGGTTGAAAAAAAAACCACATCTGGGATTAGCGAAGCCATTGCAGAAACAAAATGGAGTTTCCCTACAAACTATCGATAACAAGTATGCAATTCACGCCAGTAACACAGTTTTTCTCTGTGCTTAAGTTAAGCCCCGAGAATTCTCCGCCCTTATCCTAGAACGAAGGGGATTAGTTGTTGTTGCATTTAACATGTAAATTGCAGGACAGGACGTCTTTTTTTTTCGACCAGGCTCCTCGGAGCTTGCAAAAAAACACGCCAAATATTGAAATCCATGGAATTTGCATTCATAACTTTAATTTAAATAAATTAATATGCAACTCTAAGTTTTACTTAAATTTTGTATCAGTATTTCTATCCTTTTAGTAGTGAGATCGTCGGGAAGAAACGCCAATTTGTATGGACTAAATGCCATTAAAAGCTATTTTGAATCAATAGTTCAAAAAGTAAAATTAAATAGTGCTAAGTCTTCTGCTTGGCTGATTTATTTCAGTAGTGTATAGAATTTGTATATTATAAAACCTAGATACATTTAATAAAAATCTTTCCAGCCTTTTCGAGAAAAATAAAAAAAAGTAAATTTGTATGGCAGCAACCCATTCCAGATGAGGTAAAACAAAAATTAAAATTTGCTTTCTAGGCAATCACATAAAAATGCACTGTCTTTACCAAATTTAAAGTTAAAGTAGTTTTTATCCCGAAAGTCGGTAGGCGCGGACATGAATCTGCTAAAGATTTCCGTCCAATCAGCCTGACCTCTTTCGTGCTCAAAACTCTCGAACATATCCTTGATACCCATATCAGAGATATCCTAGTGGGATTTCCTCTTGATAACTCTCAACACGCATACCTAAAGGGCAGGTCCACTGAAACGGCCCTGCATGAGGTAGTGCGTACAGTTGAGAAAACAATCCATTTCAAAGAATATACTCTCGCTACCTTTTTAGATATAGAAGGGGCTTTTAACAATGTCCTAACTGAATCCATTCTAGAATCACTCGTTGACATAGGTGTAGAGGACTACATCAGGAAATGGATTATTTCCATGCTCAATGATAGAAGGATACATGCTTTGTTAGGTAATACAAATTCCACTAAATATGTTAGTAGAGGGACACCTCAGGGGGGTGTCCTATCCCCTCTTCTGTGGCTTTTAGTCGTGAATAAAATTCTCGTCAAGCTGAATAGATGTGGAGTGAAGGCTGTTTTGTATGCCGATGATTTGGTGATAATGGTGTCAGGAAAGTTTACGGAAATGGCTTTGAGAAAAGTTAATAACTGGGCTAATAGTTGTGGCCTAGGTGTTAACCAAAGCAAAACAGAACTGATGCTTTTTACCACCAAAACTAAAGTACCCCCTTTCACTCTACCCAGACTCAATGGCCAAACTCTGTCGCTTTCATCCAGTGCTAGATATCTGGGTTTTGTTCTTGACCATAAACTAAACTGAAAACTAAATATTGAAGAACGGGTTAAGAAGGCCTGTATAGCCTTCTATGCCTGTAGCAAAACCTTTGGTAAAAAGTGGGGCCTACAGTCGAAAATGATACTATGGACGTACACAGCAGTAGTACGACCAATCCTCATATATGGATCGATTGTATGGTGGCCTGCTCTAACCAAGGCATATAACATCTACAAGCTTAAAAAGATTCAAAGAACGGCTAGTGTTGGAACCACAGGGGCCTTAAGATCTTGCCCAACTTATGCCTTAAGCGTTTTTCTGCATCCTTTGCCACTCGATTTACACATTAACTTGCAGTAACTTGCAGCGCGTTGAGACTGAAAGAATCAAATTGCTGGTTTGCTAAACCTTATGGTCATGGCAATATAGCAAACTTGATTCCAAATGATATTTTTTCGACTCCTACCGACTACTGCACCCCTACTTTGAGTATCGGGAGGGTTTGTAACGTTAAAATTCCATCCAGAGAGGATTGGAATGATGACTTAGTGACGAGTGACTTCGACACAACAATCTACACTGACGGCTCAAAGATGGAGTGTGGTGTTGGTTCAGGAATCTTCTCGGAGTCCTTAAATATCTTCAAATCTCTTCGACTTCCTGACTATGCTAGCGTTTTCCAGGCGGAATTACTGGCTATAAGGGAAGCATGCAAAATACTTAAACAAGACCCAAACCAAAATCGAAATACTGCAATTTTAACAGGCAGTCAGGCGGCTGTCAAAGCCATTGCTGCGGTCACATGATCCTCCAAATTGGTCCTGCAATGCCGGGATGAGCTTGCAAGTCTAAGTACCAATCTTAGTGTCACTCTTATCTGGGTACCAGGTCACTGTGGCATCGAAGGTAATGAGCGGGCGGACGAACTAGCTAGGCAAGGATCAGCCCTTCATAGCTCACTTGCGGAAAGCGTTTACATTCCCTTCGGAGTTATGAAGGGCAATCTTTATTCACTTTTTCTCATCAAATCCAATCGTAGGTGGAGCAGTCTAAGCAACTGCGTCATATCTAGAAAGATGTGGCCCGCGTACAATAAAGCCCGAACAAAGGATCTAATGTCCAGACCAAGACAATTCATTGCCAGGGTCGTTGCAACATGCACCGGGCACTGGCCAATAGGAGAGCATGCGGCCAAACTGGGTATTTCTTACAACACCCACTGCCGTAGCTGTGCGAATCAGCAGGAAAAGGAAACATTAGTTCACTTCCTCTGTAGATGCCCTGCCCTAGCCCGTTTTAGGTTGCAATCACTTGGAAAGGCTTTCTTTAACGACCTTGATGAACTTTCCGAACTGAAGATCAAAGACTTGATCTCCTTCTTAAACGAAACTAAATGGCTCTGAGACGATATTCGGCTTTCTGCTGTCTTACTCGGGGCTTTACATTCCTGTTCCACAAACCCATTCCTAAACCATAGGTTCAAACGAGTTTTGTTATCAAAACGGCGCTTTTTGCGCTAATTGGGTCAGCGAGCTAGTTGGCTCGTTGGCCGCCATTTCTACCTACCTACCTACCTTACCAAATTTGAAGAAAATTACAGTGGAGCCATGGACGCACAGACCGACGCGCGGACGGTATGACATGTCAGGGAAGTGCCTAAAAAACTCTACGTATACCAAAACAAGGCAGGACACACAGGCGGGCAGAATTGCGATACCCACTTTTTTCGTCTTTCTTATCCTCGCAGGGTCAAATTTGATCAAAATTTCCAGCTCGATTTTTTTAACGTCCCTATTTCCGGAAACGAAGTGACTCTAGACATGCCAATTATAACAATTTTGGTTTATAAAAGTACTATGTTTGCTGCCCGGCAGGGCCAGAGCCCTCCGCCGGTGAGCATACTTCAGGCACCGAGAAATTTTTTTTTAAGTCGAGCGAAGCGCGTTAACGTACGCCTACTTTTACTGCTGAAAAACTGTTATAACTGTTATAAATTGGCATTTCTCTAGTCCCGTCCTTCCGGAAATTACGTCGCGTGCCGAAGCAAAATACGCCAGAACTATTTTTGGAAAAAAAAAAAAAAACAGAAAAAAACCATAGCTAATTGTTTCTGGCTATTTTCTCAAAAATTTTTCTGACTTTTATTCCAATTTTTATCCAAACAAAAATTTCTGACGTTTTTTTCCAAAAATATTTTCAGGCATAACTACCGTAAGTGCTTGTGTATACCTACTATATCCTAACTGAAAACTTCCCCGCACAGCAGCAGCAGGCACGCATAAAATCGAACAAAAAACAATACTTATTGCATGAATAAAAATTTCGAAAAAGAACTAAATTGTTTTATAATTAAACTCAATCAACATTAAAGGATTCTGCGTTTTAATTATGTGTGTTTGTGTGTATGGAACACGTTTGAATATAAAGGGTGATTTTTTGGCTGGTTTGGTTTTGGAAACACTGGTTTTGACAGCTGACGTGTGTTTAGTACCTTGTGTCACTGTCAAACAGCTTCAGTTTGGTTTGCAATTTAACCATGGATCGTCTTACAAATGAACAACGCTTGCAAATTATTGAATTTTACTATCAAAATTCGTGCTCGGTTCGAAATGTTCATCGCGCGCTGCTTGTGTTCAGCGATGAGGCTCATTTTTGGTTGAATGGGTACGTAAATAAGCAAAATTGCCGCATTTGGAGTGAAGATCAGCCAGAAGCATTGCAACAGCTACCAATGCATCCCGAAAAAGCCACTGTTTGGTGCGGTTTATGGGCCGGCGGGATTATTGGGCCATATTTCTTCAAAGATGATGCGAATCGCTACCGAGCGATGATAACAAACTTTTTTTTGCCCGAAATGGAAGTTCTTGACTTGCATGATATGTGGTTTCAACAAGACGGTGCCACATGCCACACAGCACGCGAAACAATGGCGCAATTGCGAGGCGAGTTTGGTGAACAGTTAATTTCACGATTCGGGCCGGTCAATTGGCCGCCTAGATCGTGCGATTTGACACCATTAGATTATTTTTTGTGGGGGTATGTCAAGGCTAATGTCTATAGGGACAAGCCCGCTTCGATTGACGCACTGGAAGCCAACATCCATGCATTCATTCGTGAGATATCGGCCGATATGTGTGAAAGAGTATGCCAAAATTGGACTCAGCGGATGGGCTACCTGAGACGCAGCCGCGGTCAACATTTGCATGAAATTATCTTTAAACATTAAATTGCAAGGTTCAAATTATCGATTCAAATAAATATTTCATTAATTTTTTCGAATTTTTTGTGTTTTTTTTTTTAAAAAAGTTCTAAGCCTCTTAAAAAATCACCCATTATTTATTCGATTTTAAACCTGGACGTGGTTAAAATCAATTGTACTGTGAGGTGAATGAAAATGAATGTTCCATTTGAAGTAATGACGATGCGACGCGACACAGTGTTTCGACTTATAAATGAGTATAGGTGCAATCAATGTGTTGGTTGATTAAATTCCTAAATTGTTTTAAAATGCAAAATAGTCCGATTTATACAGATTATTGTATAATTATACGAGTATATGAGTACAAGTACGTAGATAGGCAAAAATATCAAAGTATGTAATGCAGGTATATTGTAATGACATTTACATTTTAACTGATTAATAAAATAACATTTTCAAATTAATAATTAATTGAATGAATGAAATGAAATGAAATGAAATAAAAAAAGAAAACAATTGTTTAATATATAAATCATTTGTGGATTATGTTATTTTATTTGAATTTATTCAGGTAAGAAGTGGCGAATGATTTTGTTTTGTATTAAAGAGGTTTGAATGAAACAACAAAAACAACTTGAGTGCGTGCTACCACAGATTTTATAGGCTGGAGCAGTAAATGGTATTGGCTCATTATTATTATTGTCTGCGCTTGATGATCGATATGGGGATAGAAATATAATTACCGTGGGGATGAATAAAATTACAAAGCAAAGACGTCACTGATTAATTTAAGTTATAGATTCAAGAGCATCAGAGCATAAAATGTTTAATTTTAAAGATGGGGTGAAGATTCAGCCCGAATTTCAAAGCGGAAGGAAGTCTCGCTAATAATCTTCAATTCAATTTAAATAATTATTACTCGGATACGGCTGCTATCCGAGTTTGCCTTTAAGCTAATTCAGGGGAAATTCAGGAGAAACACACGATTTATTTGCACACATATACAGTTGGCGTCCATTCACCAACAAAATGCCGGTTATTTTAAAAATGCCATGAGTATGTTCAAAAAATATAATACATGGAGCAACCAGTTATCAAGTGCTAACCCGACCTTATGTGTATAAGTTTGTGGAAACAAATTTTGAAAGCGAAAATTTATAATCGATTTAAGTATATTCGATTGTCTTTTGTTTTTTACTCTCAATTTATTTAAACAAACAGTTAATATGATAAAAAAAAAAAAACACAATAATATAAGAATAAGAAATCAGAGAATCAACGCAACTGTCGTAAGAGATCCTTAGGCGTGTTTTTTTGGATCTTCCGGAGGAGATTAGTCGAAAAAACAACGTCGGGGCTAATAAATTACATGTTAAATGCAACTACAACTAATCCATACGGGCTTAGCTAAGGGCGCAGAATCTCGGGTTTTAACTTAAGCACGAAGAAAAGCTCTGTTATTGGCTTGAATTACATACTTGTAATCAATAGTTTTTATGGAAACTTTATTTTTTTCTGTGATGGCGTCGCTAATTTCCAATATCATTTTTTTCAACCAAATCACTCCGGGCTTTTATGAGCATTATATATGCGGAACCAATAGAAAACTATCGAAGACCGAAATTTCAATGTATAATAATCCTAACTAATCACGTTATTTTATTTTATTACTTACTGTTTTTTCTGTGATTCTCTGTCCAAGAAATTTCTTTGAATAGAAAATCACAGTTCAGCAAAATGTCATTATGAGATTAAAAGAATGAAGGCCAAACATGGTGTCATTCACGGCAATACGAAAAACTGCTATTATACACTACTAGTTTTTAGTCATTACTTCTTTTGAACATAATAGAGTGGGTCATGTGGCTCGTAGGCCAAATTTTGGCCACTGATTTTTGACATTTCCTATTGTATTCCTTGTTTATTTAACAAGTCGCTTCATTTCATTCCGTTGTTTGTAGAGCGCACATGTATAGCTGTATGGTTGTTAATATACATAAATAAATATAATATATAGAGAGCATTACAAATTTCAATAACCAATAATAATCAAATTAAAGGGAAATTCCAAATTTGAGTCAAGATTTAAAAATCAAAGTGTAACAGCGCACGACTCACAAGATGAATTTTCAAAAAAAAAAAATAAAGCAGTTTCATCACTCCAAAGTCGTAGTGTAATAGCGGACTTATGCCCGATTTCATAAAGGACTTTTAAATATTTAAAAGCCCATTTAGCGTTGAAATGGGATTTTTTGGTTTCATCAAGTGCTTTTAAATTTAAAATGCTTTTAAATGCCTTTATAAACTAAAAGCCCATTTTCGTCTCAATAAATTTTAAAAGTGTGATTTGTGAAGTCTAATATGTCAGATGTCAGCCGACGAGTAAGAAAGTTATAGATGATATTTTACAGTCACTTTTTTATTTAATTTCTTGCAAATATAAATTGTGAATAGGTCGAAACAAAAATATAGTTTGTGTGTAAATAATAATCTTTTAAGGCTCTCCCAAGCAAACGCGAATACTTCCGAACGACGACAAGACTTTAGCCTTTCTTAATTTATTTACATGGAGATAAATGAGAGCACCCACATTGGCGCGATGTGAATCTTCAAACATTGTTCAGTCATCGCGTATTCGTTCCGAATGTTTCGCGTGGGTTTCGGAAAGCCTTCATAATTTGTTTGTTTTAAGAATAATTGATTGTTCATCTTCATCTGAGGATGAAGAGCAGCATATAGTGAGACGTCCAAGAATATTCCGAGTTCATATTGGAATCCGTTCTGCAAATATTTTTTTTTCGTAGCATTTTTTTCTACATATAATGCTTTTTCACGTGCATTTCGAATGTGAGAGGGAAACAACCTATTTCCATATCCAGGGATGTGAGGCGAACCCAATTTTAACTAAAATGTCCCTAAAATTTCCTTTTTTTAGATGGTGAAACTGGATATATTTAAAGGTCTGATAAAATTTAAAAGGACTTTAGAAAAAAGGGATTATAGTGTATTTTTATGAAATCGGGCATTAGCATCATTAAATTTGTGTTTCTTTCAACACAACCCGATATCCCACCTAACATCCCCCATTTTAATGGTGAAAAGCTGGTGAGTTGGAATTTTTTTAAAGATGGCTGAGTTATTTGCACATAAAAAATGGTCGATCTAGCAAAACAGAACAAACACACCCCTTTAAATTGTTGTTGCAATTCACATCTATTCATCAACACGGGATGAAATTACAAATACAACAATGTAAACAAATGGGTTGTGGAGGGTATCCTGTCGAACGATTTTTGAAATTCATTCCAAATTGTGGCCATAAAGCCGAAGATCTGGCTAAAATCTTCCTTGAGACTTTGAAAAGATACGCCTTGGATATCTCCGATTGTCGGGGCAGTCTTAAGATAATGCAAGTAATATGTCGGGTGTGTATTCTGGCCTTCAAGCGAGAATAAAACTAGTTAACCCTCTGATTGATTTCGTTAATTGTTCGGCTCATTCCCTGTATCTTGCTGGAACATTTGCGGCCGAGTATTGTCATGTTTTTGTAATTTTTGAACTGGCATCAACACATCGATGGGAAATTTTGCAGTTGAAACTGAAACCCAATTCAACAGTCTTAAAGAGTCTTTCCTAGATAAGATGGTCTGCTGGAGCTGACGCCTGCCGAAGTCTGTGTTCTTCCTGGGATGAAATCATGGCAGCTCTACAGATAATTGCCAATGATTCAAATGAGAAACCGTCGATGATCGCTGAAATTTGTTTTTTGGCAATTCTTTGGAACGATATCCTAGAAAGGTTCCACAAAGTCGCACAATGGGGCAAAACGCAAAAAAGCTGGCATTTAATCAAATTATGAAGTTCAGCTTTGTTTAAAATAACCGTTTTATTTCTTTCCGAAATATTACAGAGAATTAGAAATGAGAGAGAAAAAGTTTATTCGCATCACGTGGTCTACTGGAGATCGTCACAATTGAAGAGTAAGTTCACGTTTTGCGTCGAGTGTAGACCTCTTTCTACCACTTTGCGTTGTTTTAGTAAATTGTGTTATATTTTTTATTTATTACGTGTATTAAATTAAATCTTTTTGCGATGGAATCAGTAAGCTCAAGTGCGTTTTTATATGTTGAGTATTTTGAGAAAAATATATTCTTGTTATTTTAATTTTTAGTTAAAAATGAAAAAAAGGAAAAATGTGTGTTTTTTGCATTTTTCTGAAATCCTTATGCGATTAGTTGTGTTTCCCGTGGAATCCCAATATGTCATTTTGTTCAGTGGTTTGTCTTCTTTCAGAATATGTCCAGTTTTCTTGATACAATTTGCTCCCCTGTGTGTAGCATACATTTTTGTTGGTGACGTCATTTTCTAAAAATACATGTTTTTGCCCAGAGTTATAGTATTTTTGAAACTTCTTAGGCCGAACAACATTCAAAACGTTGTCAGTAACCAGGCAAGACCTTTACAATGTAATGAAGGCGTCAGGTTGTCAAGGGCTGGATAGCCAGATAAAATTTACAAATTCAAATGGCAATTCAAAACGCGTTGGGAAAAGGCTAGTCGTGCAGACCCAAGATTTTTAAAAACCAATAGAATTTAGCTTAACACTACCATTCTCTTCACATATAAATGTCCTTCAAAATCTAAACGTGGTCGTCCTTCAGTGTCTTTTGAAGAAGGATCAGAAAGGAAAAAACGACAAAAAACTGAAGAGCTGAGAAAATCAACGTCTTTTTTTTGAATTCACAATTACGACCGAAATGAGTTTGCGAGCATCTGGGCAGTCGGGAGTTGCGAATCTAATCCACGATGTAACCACCAGTCCAAAGTTGAAAAGTATAGGAAGTGAAGAAGCCTTAGATTTATTTATTGAAGCAAATTTACTCGCTTTCAATTTTTTACCACATAAAACAATAATTTTTCGTCATATAAAATAATTCGGAAAGTAATTTAATTCGTAATTTAGTTCGTAAAATATTCGAGCCGACAAATTTTTGGTTTCAATTTTTTTTGATTAATAAAAAAATCGCTGCGTACACACGCACACACAACATTTCTCTAAAAACCATGGATTTAGATTCTAGGGACCTTGAAACGTCGATAAATGTCACAATTTTCAATTCGACAAGTCGGACCGATGACAATAACTTCCTATGGGAAGTTAATAACAATAATAATAAATCAAATCAAAATTGAAAACAAATCTCAAAAGTGGCAACCCTTTTTTTAATTGTTTTATAAATGCAATCGCATTACAATCAATTAGAAAATACCTAGAATAATAATCATTTATGATACACAAAGTTTTATTAACATTTTGAGAAATTTCGAAATTTCGAAATTTCGAAATCTTACAAATTTGTGTATGGGTGGTAACCCTAAAAATGGGCGTGGCCATTAAAAACTTTGACTATGCATTAACATTGGTATCAGTAGAATTTGTGCCAAATTTCAGGTTCCTAGCCCAATTGGTTGTTTAACAACTTTTCGTGATTCTGCCCCACTGTGCGTCGCTGAACTCTATCAGTCTTTGGTAATTTATCCAGTCCTTTGACCTTTATGAGTCGAAAGCTTTCGAAAATGGGGTTATAATAATAACTATGCTCGTGACATGTAGTGAAAACGAAAACGGAAAGTCCATATCGATGAAGTCAGGAGAAACGAGACCGAAATCCCTGTTAAGGACAGATTTAGAGTTACCACTTAAAATGTCATTATTGATAGACTTATTGCGGAACTGCAGTAACGGGGATCGGCTTATAAAGAGCTAAGTAAAAAGTTTGACTTTCTTACGAAACTCAATAACCTGGAATCAAAACATATTAGTGAAGAAGCTAGAAATCTAATAGCTTTTTATCCAGGAGATTTGGATGGAACTTTAGAAAACGAGTGTCTGCACCTTCGAGCTCACTTGTCATACAATGATGAAGTTACAGAGTTGTCGTCAATAAAGCTATATCAATTTTTGTTATAAAAGGGCATTTTGGATATTTATCCAACTGTAGGAATCGCGCTCAGAATGCTTTTATGTACACACGCGTTCAGCAGAACGGTCATTTTCGGCACTAAAGAGAACATTGAAGAAAACAGGCTGAATTCACTATCTGTACTGTACATCGAATCAGAAATCGTGAAGTCAATCAATTATGATGATGTCATTCTGTTTTTTAACCAAAAGAAAGTTCGCCGAATGATAAATTAAATTATATAGGTAAAAGAATCTATTTATGTACATAAATGTTGTATTTTCTTATAATTAAAGTCGTTTGAAAATTATTGCCCTATCATTTCTTCAAATTGAATAATTTGGTATTTGGTATCGAAGCTTGATGAGATGTAAAACTGGAAGTTTAATGTTGAGCCAATGAACATTATACGATTATACGATGAATTGTATAGCATCTCTCTCTCTCCCTCTCTCTCTCTCTCTCTCTCTCTCTCTCTCTCTCTCTCTCTCTCTCTCTCTCTCTCTATCTCTCTTTCTCTGTTTATCTCTGATCTAAATTTCTCGCTGTTATCTAAATTTATGAAGCTCTTTTAAGCAATCCCAAAACGTTGTTCTGACCATGGTCTTGGCCCACATAAAATGTTAAGGGTCCGGGCCTTAATTTCCTAGATGAACTTCCTCATATCAAATTTTGAACGATATTCCCGTGAGATACTGCAAATCGACAAGCCTACCTCACCTTTGAGGGCAAAATATCACAATTTCAAATTTAAATAATAATTAATTATTGCTACTCATTTAAAAAGATTTAATCCTTCACTTTTTTTTTAAAAAAAGTTCGTCGTCGTTTTCCACCTGTTCTTATACCTAAGTTAAAGTCTAATGTGATAAAAAATGTTTCTGAAAATTAATACCCACAACATACATACTCTTGTTCAGCCTACACAACACATTAAGCCTTAAATATGTTCATCATATCCAATTACAAATAACAAATTTAAAATTTGTCAACAAGGATTAAGGACATTATAATCGTATGTTCGAATGGCTAACATCCCATAAGCAACATTTTTTATTTCAACCTACTTCTAATGCCAAGTCAGGAAAAATGTCATCAGATTTAATAGCTTTAACAAAATGATGCACACTTTGCCATAGTCATGATGATGACATGATGAAAAACATTTTAGCCAAGATTCCAAATTACTAAAAGAACTACTTATCGTGTGTTTCAAGGCATCATGATGCTGATGGTGTAGGAAGGTACAATATATAGCATTTCGCTTAACTCTTCCATCTGAAGCTCACTCCCTCCCTATACCCAAAAGCTTTGATGTGTCAGTTTAGTTTCTAGAAAGAGCTGTATATAGCCATATTCATCAAGTTCAGTGTCAAAGCCGAATGTTGTAAGAGACTAACAAAATTATACTTCAGATTTTACGAGGTGTGGTGTTGTATGTTGAAAAGTAGGTATCACACATTATCTGAACATTTTGATCACACACACACATATATATTGCGCAATATATTTATGAACTGTATATGAGGGATTTGTTGTCATGCTAATGGATCAGTTTTGTTGTAAACTTAACCAAGGTATGTACCTCTATTTGGGGATATAATAAATTAGTCATTCATTAAAGTGTATCAAAAAAAAAAAAAAACAAACGTGTCGTGCGTGGTTTTTTTTCTTGTTTTCGTGTTTGATGGATAGCAGGGTGGGTTATAAAAGATAAATAAGGAAACTTTAGTGACGAAATTGACAGAGTTTCCAAACAAAAATTTTAGTTTGACAACTTTGTTACCCATTGTAGGTGCAAGCAGAAACGTATTGCAACTGACTTATAATGTGGGTGGATGATAAAGAAAAGAAATAGAAAAATCGTGGTTAGCGATAGAGAGTAAAACTTAAATCATTTACACCGGGTGCCAAATCGTTTTCAAAATGTGATAAAATATGTAATTTAACATCAAACATGAAACAATGATAAGGTTCGAGATGCTCTAAAAGACTCATAGTTATAGTAAAATTGATTGGGGGTAGGGGTTAAAGTTCCCTAATATTTATAAGGTGTATTTGAAGAGAAAAGCATTCAATTACAAATTTGTAGCATGAAAGCTTTCTCACAAAAATATATTGTATATATCTGCTGGGCCATATCTATTGGGTTCTTTTTTAATCATATGTCATTTTGACACTGACAGAAACTCAGTATTTTATTTCCACAGCACAAAACAGATCGATTTACGCTTGAAAAACTTTGAAAAATATTGCAAAATTACTTCCAAAATGGATGCTGTGTTGACGAAACAATGCGAATTTTAAATAGAAATTTCGGTTGAAACAATTCACCAAGGGCAACTATTATAAGCAAGTTTGTGCAGAAATTCCTTAAGAGTGGTTTTCTGATTTTTAACTAAACATACAATGCCCATGTTGCGTTGTGTGGGCACAACGAAGAATATTGCAGCTGGTGTGATTTTTGGAGTGTTGTTATTGGTCCATTTTTTGTTCCCAGACGACACGACGAAATAGAAGAAATGTTACAGTCAATGGAGATCGCTACCAAGGCATCATAACCGATCTTTGTTTGGCTTAAAATTCAGGATTTGGACATCGGTGAGCTATATGTTTCCAGCAAGATGGTGCTTGCTACGTGCAACTTAAGCCGTCCAACAATAGATGTAATGCACAAGCACAATATGTTCAATATTCGTTTGTATGTTATCAGTCGTTCCGGTGATGTTAGTTAACATTCACCGAACAGTGATTTCATGCCGTTGGATTTTTTTGTTTGGTATCATTAAATGAGGCCGTGAGAAGCAAGGTGGCCTACCTGAATTTGGACTTGTTTTTAAAAAGTCGAAAACTGATATTTATTTTGGGAAAAATATGCGTTTTTGAAGCAGTTATATCTATTTATTAAAGCAGTAAATAACTATTTCAAAAAAAAATTGGGTGAGTGCCGGGACTCACGGTTAATATGTGTAAACATGAACGTGCGCGGATCCAAAACGGACTTGTTTTTGCTTGCACACGAACGTTCACTTTTTTTCACTCTACCGCCAGCATAGATGTTTACACATCAAAAATTATAGGTAACTTATGAATTGTTATCAAAAAGTTCTTTTGCTGTATAAATAAATTGGATGTCATATATCTATGAAGATGCTGCCACACTATGATAAATCCAAGACAAACAACCCATACTCTACTCTGCAATTATTCCAGCATAGCCATCAGGACCGTTGCAACCTGTAAGGAACACTGACCAAAAAGAGACCAAGTGTCAAAGTTTGGCATCCCTCACAGCTGAAACTGTCACTGCTGTCTTAATGGCTACTGTAGTAGAATTTGGCTATTTTGTTGAGGAAAGGGCTACTGTGCTACCTATATACCTCAAAATGGCTCCCCAAGTCACCACATTTTTTAATAATGCGGACAAAATTTAAACTTTATCTTACATTTTATAAAAAAAACACAAATTTTTATTTTTGCACATCCCTGTTTCAACAAAACATTGCACATCTCTGTTAGGTTTCAGAAGGGGATAGAGATATTACGAAGACAAAAAGGGGAACAGCATTCAGTGCCTACGTTCTGTAACTCCCGCATGGTTAAAATTGGTCGAGAAACGATGGAAAATGGAACAAAACTCATACGATTTGTTTCAATTTTCATCGTTTCTCGACTGATTTTATCGATGCGAGAGTTAAAGAACGTAGGCACAGGTTGAAACAGTGAATGCTATTTTGACAGCAAAAGAAAAATACGAAAAACAAACCCCAGTTTTTTAAGTAGTTTTCAAAAGATTAATAATTATTTATATAATGTTGATAGTGATGTACATCTATCTATTTTTATATCATTAACATAATATAAATAACTGTATTCTTTTAAATTAATTAAAGTTAATAACTGTTTATGTTAAAAACAGATATTGCTCTAGAAATTTTAAAAAAATCAAAGAAAAATATTCTTAAAAACAATTAAGTATACATTAATTTATTAATCGAAGAAAGTCGTATTTATAACAAAAAAAATTTGACCTATTGTTAAAAGCCCCCCAAAAAAAAAAACTTCATTTTTTATTATGTATCAATTTATTAATTACAGTTGTGAAGTTTTGACAGGTTTCGTTTAGTTTTTTCTATTTTTTTTTTTGTTTAAAATGAAATGTTTGCCTCTGTTCATTTGTAATTATATTATTGTATGAAATTTATACATTTTTATGTCATCACAACCAGATCAAGATTAAAATCATTTCTCGAAGAAAATTAAAAAAAAAAAACGATATGCATACATTTGAATGGGAGGTGTCGTTATTTTTGGTTAGGTATATGAATAAATTATTCACTTTTTAAAATCTTCTAATCAAAATTTTAATAAAAAAATTTTATTAATTAAAATGTATCAATTATCTTTCATAGAAAAAAACTGATAAAAAATAGTCGAACACCCTACATGAAAACCGAAAATCTAAAAAAAACAAAAAATGGTGCCTTGGGATGTTCCATTAATAATCATTTTTTTTTTGTTTACTAAAAAGTGTATTCAATTTTGAGAAAAATAAGAATTTAATTTTTGGCCGAACAATTTTTATGACTATGTAACAGTATTTTTGGTAAAAAAAAAAGAGCTGCCGGGGAAATGTCCACAAAACGCTAGGACCCAAGTTTGAAGAAAAGAGACTCATGCGTTTTTGGCTGTAGCCAAACTGACAGACAGAATTAACGAGGTCCACTTTATTCGTCTTTCCAATGTAATGTCAAGTTTGATCAAAATCTCCAGTTGAATTATTTTTACGAATCCAAAACTTGCCATATAGTATGTGCCTACACACATATATTCCAAGTAAAAATGTACATGATTATAGTAAAATAGTTAAATGTACAGTACATTTCTTTGGTCATATATTATAAGATCAGACTCACAATTAGTAAAAATTGACAAAAGTACATTGAGTAATTTTTATAAATGCTAAACATTTATTACGTTTGTTATGTTTCACAATACAAATCACGTGTTGAAGTAACAAGTGAACAAATTTGAATTAAATTAACAGAATTTAAGCATATTAATCATGGTGATCAAGAAAACGAATAAGTATAGAAGCAGTTAAAGGCCTTGGGCGACATTAAGTGATGCTAATTTTGCAAGCGAAATATACGCAAAGTTTTTAGAAATTTGTGTGAAAGATAACAAAAATTTTTAGTATTGCTCTTTAAACTATTTAAGTATAGGTAAAACATTATGGTTCCGGAGAAGACGGCGCGGCGGCCGGCGTTTTCAAATTACAGTAGTGTATTAGAAAAAGTGTACGGTGTCACTATTGGTAACTACAACAAAACAAAAATAAAGTAAACATTTAAAACTTTTCTATACGTTGTTGTTTCAGTAAGAAGAGTTTCAGGGTTGGGCGCGAAATCCCGCAGCACCAAATCCCGCAGGATCTACTACATTGCGAGAGCGCATACAATTTTTCTTTCCAATAGGAATTGGTGCCTCGATTGTATGAGGATTGTCTGCTGTCCGGATCTGGTCGGCGGTGGGTCTGGAACTGGGGCATAGGTTCTGGCCCTAGACCTGGGAAATAGGTTCTGGCCTTTAGTCTGGATCTGGGACAAAGCTTCTGGATGTGGATCTGGAACTAGGACAAAGGCCACATTTATTTGAAACAAGCTTCTGGAGGTGGATATGGAACCAGAACAAAAGTGCTGGAAGTGGCTCTGGAACTTGGATAACGGAATTTTTTTTTTTTGTTTTTGGAAACAACTTTTTTACAAATTAAAAAAAATGTTCTGGATGGGGTCTGGAACTTGGACAAATGAAAATTTTTTTTTTGGAAACGAAACATTTTTCATAAACTTTGTTTTACAAATAAAAAAAAACAATGCTTTTTTAACTCCCTTTTTCGGTTCCCTAAACCGCTCACGTATAACTCCGTTCAGTCGTCAGGTAGTGGTCTATGTCAGAAGTTTTTTAAGGATTTTGACTCCCTTTTTCGGGTGGTCATCTTGTTCACGCAACTCCGTTCCTCCGCTTAGTCCTGGCAGGCGAAAATGTCAACAGTTTTCAACTAAAATTATACTCTTTTTTTCAAAAAAAACTCAATTTTTTTACTTTTCATTAATTTTTTTTTTAAAGAAACAAATCTCACTTTTTCTTACCAAAAAAAAAAGATATTTCTTTTTTTTTTAATTTTTCCAAAAATAAAGTTGTGAAAAATTCATTTCTTTGAATATTTTTTTCAAAAAAAAATAATGTCCATCTCTATTCAGGTCCAGAACCACCTTTGTCCAGAAAACCAGAAAAATATTACTATATTCGAAATCACTAACATTCTTCCAATTGTATTATTTAATTTGAAATCACCATAAAAAGTCTTCCAATCGTATTTTTTTGAAAAGTATTGAAAGTCCCTCAGCGTACTTTTATTGACGTGTGTCAAGTTAGCACTACACTCTTAGAAATTAAATAAATTAAGTAAACAGTTAATTGTAGTTAATTGTAAAAAGTTTCAATTAGTGCCATCTTTACATTTTCTAATTTCCCTTTCTAATGCCTGGACTCAGAGTGTCAACTTAGCACTACCTACCCAGTTTTCGTTTGAAAACTTCGTCAAAAAAATTTTTAGAATTTTTATCTCTCCACAAATAATTTACAACAAAGTAGCTGCAATTAATTGTGTTCTTATTTTTTTTATTTTCTGAAAGTGTAATGCTAACTTTTTTATCAAGTAAGCACTACATACCAATTTTTTTTTTTTTTTTAATAGATCTACACATTTTTTTTCCACAACTAATTTACTACTAAAAAGCTACAATTAAATGTGTACTTAGTTTGCGGGATTTTGTGCTGCTGGATTTCGAAACTATTCCGTTGTCGATATTTCTTTACATTTATGAGCTGTTTCGTTATTTTGTATTTTTTGTTTGGCAATTTTTTTACTATTTTGGGATTTGTTTCCCATTTGACTATTTTAATTTTTTATTTGGGGTGTTTTTTCATCTCAAAAACAATGACAAAACAATGAAATAAATGGATAAAATTACAACAACTATTTGTTCAGTGTATTTTTGGGTTTTTTTTTCAAATTCGGGTTCGTATTGGTATTGTGATTTTTTTAGATAGATTCCAGAAACTATAATTATATACAAATTTCAATCGAAATGGTTAGTAAAGCCACAATGAATGTAATGAATTGTCGTAGTGGATTGAAATTTCAATTTGAATCTAATTAAAGAAACTAAAAGTTTTCTTATTCTTGTGGGTGTTTAAGAGGAAGTCTAGTAACCTCAAAGGCCTTGTTTGATGCTTACTTTTATTCAAATAGCACTCTTCCTTAATTTTGTACCAAAAAAAAAAAACACATAAAAGCGTACACAACACACACTCAAATTATAGAAAAGAAAATAGCAATAATGAATTATTTTTATTACCAAATAGGTGTACGCACTTAAAATATACCTTCAGTATGTATCTTGCTGTATATTAAGTTTATATTCAATGCACGAAAAAACTTAATACCGATCTTAAAAACCTATGATTAATTTAAATGCCATACGGCAGTTACACTACTAGCTACATACAGTCCCCAAATTGCGAAACTTTTTTATCTTTCGGTGTTATAAAAAAATAGGAATGGGTAAATATATAAATGCAGAGCGTTCAGTGTTTACAAACAACACTACATTCACTACAACTATCTGCAACAACTGAACTGGACCTGGACCTGAACTAACAACCATGCTTTCAAATGCCAGTTTAAAGCTGGTTTTAGGTGGTGCTACTGTTGCATTCTTGTCATTTTTTTTTTATTAAATGCGAAACTCTTTTCCTCTCCATGTAAGGCATTGGAAAGAATGGTATAGTGCTTATGGGATATATCAGGTGATTCGATGAAGAAAAGCGGTCCGGGATCTTTATGATTTCTTATGTAATTTCTATTGCAACAGACAAGCAAAAAAAATATAAATTGGAAAAAAGATTAAGTTTGGGAATTCATTAGATATAAGTATTTTAAGTTAATTTTTTGTCCACTTAGAAGTTATCGCTGGTTCAATTTAATTCAATAATTTAGAGACAGAGCGAGTGCATAAAAACTTGAAATGTTTTTTTTTTCACATAATTCAGCAAATGAACGCATGCCGAGAGTAAAGCTTTTACCTTTTTCTTGTTCTTGGGAACAAAAATTTAAATGGATAAATCATTTTATGTGTATTTCAATCAAAATAAAATAAATAGCTCTTGTAAAACACCTCTTGTAGAACAACTCTTGTAGAACAGCTCTTGTAGAACAGCTCTCTTAGAACAGCTCTTGTAAAACACCTCTTGTAGAACAACTCTTGTAGAACAGCTCTTGTAGAACAGCTCTTTTAGAACAGCTCTTGTAGAACAGCTCTCGTAGAACAGCTCTTGTAGAACAACTCTTGTAGTAAAGCTCTTGTAGAACAGCTCTTGTAGAACAGCTCTTGTAGAACAGCTCTCGTGGAACCCAGGTCCATGGTGACTTACAACTCTACATCATTTATGTGTGCGTTTTAAGAGCAGGAATGGAAGGTACCTACAAAATTCCGCAGGAACATTCATATGGTACGGATAAAGAGAGAATCTCTGTACTTGCGAGAACATGGAATTGTTTGGAATTGTTTAAGTTGAGGTATCTTTTTCACTGGAAGACTGAGTTTATTAAAAATGGTAAAAATAATGATAGACATGTGCTCAGAAATTTATCTGTGGTAATGCACATAACAATAACTGAAAGCTGTTCCGTTGACTCGATCCAATTACCTCTCAAGCAAAGTATTAAAGTTGTCGGGTTCCACTTTAACGACAGAATGCAGTATTGAGCTGTCGAAGCACAAATTTATAATTTATAATTTAGGTGGGGGCAAAAACCCCCATTTATTCGGCTTAATGCAAGCTTAATCTAACTTAAAACTAAGGACTTAATCTAACTTAAAAATTACGAAGCTTAAAGCTAAGATAGGGATGTATTGGGGGAAGGATTGAGTAAACGGAGTTTAAGACTGGAGTTGCTTAGGTTAAAGTCGAAAAAGTTTGTGTTCGAATTAGCACTTCGCAACATTCGAGTTAAAGGCTCGTTGGAGCCATATGAGGTGCCATATTGGTAGTCCGTGCCTCAATAGTTAGTGCGTAGGACTGTCATGCCGATGGTCTGGGGATTGAAACTCAGCACATGCCATCTAAAAAAATACGGATACTCCCTCGTGCGAGGAATTGACAAATACTTCAATAGAATCTCTTGTTATGAAAAAGTCCCTGTAACATTTGCCATTAGAATTCGGCAGAAAAAAACATGAATGATTTTGAGTTGTTGACATTCTAATTTTTAATATTTTTGAAGCACATTATAGATACTCTACGAATATAACGCTGGCCCGAATTGGATCCTCAATCAATCCTAGTCAGGCAGAACTAAACATAAACGCACCAATCTGCTATTTCAAACAGACAGTGGCAAAGAAAATTCTTGAGAAAATAAATGTTAGATGGATCCTTCTCGACTCTTGTGCGAATACCAATAAATGTTGTCCATTTTTGACATTTTGACAAGGGAAACACAGAAAAGGTCTTAAGACTAAGTAATAAATCACTGTACTCTCTTGTAGGTATCGTTACCGGACACAACCAGCTGAAGTTACAAAAGAAAAACCCCAGGCTCAGAACGTATAATTTGTGTAGAGGTTGTGGCGATGAAGAAGCACATGAAGACTCATCTCACTTTTTATGTCACTGCCTAGCACTCTCACAACTAAGAAATAAACACGTAGCAGGCTATTTCTTTAATAACATAAAAGAGCTCTCCAACTTCTCTTGTGTAAAATTGTGGAAATTCATTAATGCCCCTAGATGGCTTGATAACCCATGAAAACTTATAGGCTAACTTATAAGGAGTGTCCAATCCTCCAGGGTATCTAAATTGATCTAAGTGTGACAGGAATAAGATCTACTATCAGACTATACTCTACGTATTTTTTAATTACCCATTGGATAATTCTGCCGATATCATAATTGAATGATTTTATCACACGCTGCCATTGATAAATCCACATTCGAAGAACAAGGAATTGAATTTTAGTAACGAATATGAAAAGCTGAAGGTACTGTCGTCTTCAATATAATTTTATTGATTGAAAGCTTCAGACAAAAAACATTCCTCAATATGAAAAAGAAATTTGTAAACAAAATGGAACCCTGTGGTACACCATTATTTATTTTATAAAACCATCCAATAAAATTGTCATTGAGCGATCGCTCAATTTATAACCAATGTTGAAAGAAATTTATCCTGACCAAATACAAGCAATTTTTATTTGCAATTATAGTCACTATTAATGATTTCTTATTTTTATTTATTTATTTTAACTATTTTTACATTTATTTATCAACTTGAATATTTATGTGTATGAATTGTTAAAATTTTTAAATCTTTAGATGCTGCTCAGTTGGGCTAAAGAACAATATTCGTTTCGGAATGGTTGGTAGCCATAGATTTTTTTGCTTGACAATAGGATGTGTTCTTAAATGTATACCGGGTAGAAATAAGGCTTAGGCATTTCATTTCGAAATAAAAATTCACTTCTTTACGAAACTTGACATTGATTGGCAGATAGGGAACAAACATTATTTTGACGTTTGCAAATATTTACAAAAGTCACCAGAAAGCTCTAAAATTGCCCTTTTCAAAAAATAAAATCTTAATTTTTTTTGAGTTTTAGAGGGTTTTTAATCCATTGGCATCATCTAAGCCATCCTTCAATTGATGGCGTGACAAATAGGGGTTTGATCAAAATTGAGAATATTTTGTTGCAAATCTCAACTCATTGCTCTGAAAATGCATTTTTCCGGTGCAGATCATAAAACGGAAAACATTTCTGATTTTTAGAGGGTTTTTTAATCCACCGGCATCGTAGCCATCGTTTAATGAAATTTGACAGTTTATTGCTTGATAGTCTACATTAGCCACGATTGGTGTCGGAATAACTACTGACCCTGTTCTGAAAAGAAGAAACAATCCTTCAATCCTTTTTGAACCAAAAGCGTTCACACATATGGAATTGACATTCACTGGACATTAACTAGCTTATACCCCGTGTAAGCCAGATGCAAAAAGGAACCATCGAACGCGCCCAAACACATTTCAAAACATAGAACGAATGCAAGCCATCCTCAATCTCAACAACGAAGCAACGATTTTGTGTCAAAAATTATCATGAGCGACGAGGACCATTTTCACTTAAGTGGTTACGTCAATAAGCTATATCTTCGTCTCTGGGGCACTGGAAATCCGTGTGTGATGCACGAAGAGCCATTACATATCCACTCAAAGCCATACTGTCTGGTGCGGTGTTCATGCGGTAGGAGTGATTGGTCACTGTTGCTGGTGAACGCTACAGGGCCATGATAAACGTCTTCTTACTGCCGGAATTGGATTAACGGGGCTTGGTGAACATATGGTTTCAACAAGACTGTGCAACCGCACACACAGCACGATCCACAATGGATATTCTGAAGAAAACGTTTCCTTGTCGCTTAATCTCCCGTTTTGGTATGGCCATCAAAATCGCCATTTTCAACATTCCCAGACTTCTTTCTTTGGCGCTACTTGAAGAAGGGCGGGTTTATGCCAACAAACCTCAGACAATCGAAGCTCTTAAGGAGAATATTTGACAGGAATGCGAACAGTGTTATCACCGGAAATTTGGCGGAAAGTCTTGGAAAAAAGCGATAGAAAGGGCACAGGGAAAAAATTATTAAAGTCCAAACAAAGATTTTCATCACTCGAAATCATTTTTTTTTTTTTTTTTATTTAGTAAAAAAGTAATTCAAAAACAAAATTAGATGATTTATTTTGCGCCACCTTGTATATTTTGTTAACACTTTTGTTTCGTTATCCATCATATCAATAAGCTAAGTTTGTAAATTTTATATTTGTCACTGATTGTTTTGATATCGAATGTCATTTAATTTGGCACGATTACCAATTTTGAAATTAAAAAAAAAAATAGTAAAAATAAAAGTGACTTAAAGTGTTTTATTCAGAATTCATTACTGCGCTAGCTATAATTTTTACCAAAACAAACAAACTGAAAATATTTGAAAAAAAGCTTAGAAGGAGTCCTTAAAATATTCAGTGTATGTATGTGTGTACATATGAAGGAATATAAATGTATCTACAAACTTACTTGTAAATAATTTTGAAGGCCAAAGTTATCTAACTAAGAACTCTCGTTACCTTTTGCATGATTTGAATAAAAACCATTTCTGATCAAATACCACATTAAAACTTTTAAAACTCATTAATTGATAACTTTACATAAATAGGTATACTCACTTAAATTATTTCGTTTGTTTGAACCTAATAGTTTCATGATGATCACTATTCAGAATGTGTAATCTCTTCAAAGTATGAAAGTAAGTCTTCTCCAGATGATGGTATTTTTATTTACAATTAAACGAGTTAATTCACTTTTTATTTCTTTTTTCTTTTTTCTTGTCTCAAACTGTGATACACCTTGCGGCATCAAAACCAAATGACATCCACATCGATCCAATGATAACTCACTATTCTGAAATTAAAAATAATACAAAAATAAATAAAAAAAATAGAAAAAAAAAATAAATTAATATGCAAGCATTGATTTATTGATTGAAATATTATTTTGGGTATCTAATTGTTTGGCCACCGTAATGTCTCTTAACTTTTAAATACTTTCGGATGAAAAAATAAAACAACAAAATATAAGAAAATCATTTAAAAAACTCTTCGCATTCAAATATGACGGCTAGAAGTATAATTAAATTAAAATAATATTAATATTAATTTTAAGATGAGTAGGAAGTTCATTTGAATTTGTGTGAGTCTTTATGTTGAACAAAAGAAAAAATTCAAAAAAAAAAAAAAACTAATTAACATGCATTTTTAATCTCTTTTGGAAGCTAGGTTATGTTGGATTATCTATTATTGGTCATTTTTTAGCTACTTGTGTGCTTGAAAAGAAATACAAAAAAAATAACTATTTTTGTTTGGATTTCAGCTGCCAAGCAGTCATAAAAAAAAATGTTAAATCATACAAAATTGTTGTTAAATCTTTATTCCAATTATTATTGAATTAGAATTTGGAAAATTACGGCGAGTAGTAACTCATTTTTAATTTTAAACGCAAAACAAAACCAAATTAGGCAGCAAAAGCCATGGTGTTTATGTTCTCCTCTAAAGGAAAACATAGCCAATATTGTACTCTTTTTTGTTTTTCACTTGATTTTTCACTCTGGGTAACAGAAAAACATGTTTTGTTATTGTTTTGTGAACAAAATAAAAAATATGAGTAAACGAATGAAGAAACACAGTTGTAATTGATCATAACTTCTATTTTTTGCTTCTTTTTACATAAATAAACATTCTGTTAACAATTTACGTACATACATTATTGAATTCATATCTTAAAAAAGAATTTAGTGTTTTTGTTTTATTTATTTTGTCAAAATTAGACACCAAATTATTTAACAATTTTTTAAATGTTGCATGGTTGTTAAAAAACAAAAAATTGATGTAATTGTTTATGTTATAATAAATACATAAAAAACATAATGTCAAGAAGAGCCTTCAGTCATCATTTTTTGGAGAATTTTATTTTTAAAGCAATCTCTGCTTATATTCGTATTAAACACTTCAAAATATTTGTTAAAAGTTTTTTGAGCAACGATTAAATGTTTCATTTGTAGCATAATTAGTCCTTGAGTTAGTTTCGTTTAAAAACCTTGTATGTATGTCTTAGAGTACGAGCATTTGGATTGACAGAAATTTTGGAACATAAAGTAAAAGAATCACTATTACATTTAAAAAGGTCAAACGCAAATAGTGCTTTAGATAATTCCCTACGACAAACGACTCTATAGATTTGGTAATGTAAGGATCATTAAATTCCTTAGATCTACGTTTAACAAAGCCTAGCATACACATACTTTTTTAGTGTACTTTGTTGATATGTTGCTTTGTAACGAAGTTACACATTTTCATAGCAGCGCCTATCCTCCAATTACAAGATTACAATTTCATCACATACCTCAAGGCGCCCACGAGAATTGATGACGAGGTTTGCCGACAACAACAGCTCACGACAGCACAACACAACCAATGCGCACGACAACAATTCAATGACTTATATGAAATTAATGTGTAGTGTTTTTCTACCTCACTCGATTCACACTTCCTTCTTACCGCCGAATCTATAAGGAAGGGTGAAATGGTCACTGCAAATAAGGAAAATTTTATCCTCCGTGGTTCTGCTAATTCAATCCTTTAAACTTAGTGAGTACCAAGAAGCAACCTGCTGGATGTGTAGTTTGTAGTACACCAGTGAGAAGTTTCAATTAATTTTTGGCTTTAAGCCGTAAAAAAACCCCTTCGCCTCCTTACTTTGCCACAACTTCTTGTTGCGGCTAGGGATTAATCCCAAACCAATTAAATCCGCCTCCAATTCGATAAGGCTAGGGAGCTTATCCCAAATAACATTTTTGCTTTAAAAATCGCTTGGAGGCTAGGGAATTTATCCCACCGTCCGCCTTCGTACCGTACCTTTGGCTAGGGAATTTATCCGTGCCTTCACTTCGGTGTTGGCTAGGGAATTTATCCCACCGCCTGTCCATCGTACCGTGCCTTCACTTCGGTGTTGGCCTGTCGTTCGTACCGTGCCCTCACCTCGGTGTCGGCTAGGGAACCTATCCCACCTTCTGTAGCCGTATATACAAGACCGTGTTATTTATTTAAGTTATAATACAATTGTAAGATTTATACGAAAATAATAACCCTCGAGCCGCTGACCTACCTCAGCTGGAAACTAAAAAAGCATCACAGCGTAAACGTTAGTTTTTTGTCAATAATAATTCCTAAGTCTTTTATCACATCTTCACGAGCTAATATATGTATTTTCGTCAATAGTATAGTCAAGAGATATTGCACTTTTTTTTCTCAAAAAAGAAATAATGGTGCATTTTTCCACATTTAGCACCATTCCATTGACTTTACACCAGTTTACAACACTGTTTAAACATTGTTGTAGTGATAATCCGTCGTGAATATTGTTAACATTTTGAAGAAGTTTGAGATAGTCGGCATATAAAAGATATCTACACCCTTTTAACAATAAGGGAAAGTAATTTATAAATAGAAGGAAGAAAAGAGGACCAAGATGGCTTCCCTGGGGCACTCCTGAAGTAACATCAATTTGACGAGAAATAACATCACAAAATCTAACACACTGAGTTCTATCTGACAGATATGATTCAATCCACTTTAATAATGTAGAATTTATGCCATACTTCTTTAATTTGAAAAGAAGAAGGCGATGGTCAACTTTGTCGAAAGCTTTACTGAAGTCGGTATAGATTGCATTGATCTGGTTTCCTTTTTCCATTTCCAAAAGAATATGTGAAGTATAATCTGCAAGATTAGTGGTAGTTGATCTTCCTTTAAAGAAACCATGTTGATGCTCACTGATAACCGACCTCAGTTCAGCGCTCAACTTATCAGTGACTATTTTATCAAAAATAATTTTTGAATAGTCGACAAGATTGCTATACCCCGATAATTTTTTATGTTGGACCTATCACCATTCTTATCATTCTAATCTCCGAAAAAGAAAAAAATCGTCAGAGTCATCGATGGAAGTAAAATCGGATGAAGTAATGGTTGTCGCTGCTTCATAAACTTCAATAGGTTGATTTGGATGGATGTAACAACAGCCAACATAAATATTTTTGTCTTCTACAGCAATTTTGGCCCAAACTTGTTGATGTAAATTGTAGTCAGATGAAGATGGTTGTACAGTTACAGGAAAACAGAGCAAGGAAGTTTGTTTAGATGGAACAAAATATAAAACAAAACATTATTCGCATTCGCATAAGGTGTAAAAAATAGCTAGAGCGTGTAGGTGGGGTAGAGACAAGAAAAAAATCGCCTAGGAGGGGGGGGTCTATCCCGAGCTTAGTCAGGAGGGGCAACAAAAATTATTAAAAACAACGGTAATACTTACAATGCCATGCTATGCCTTTTTGTAAAGCTAAAAATCTCTTCTTGTATTTTCTTTTTAAAGAGTGCTTATTTAGTAAACAGTTTTTGAATTAATAAATTTCAAACTAAAAATTTTGAAAAAAAATTTAAAAATGTTGTTCAAAATTTTGCGTTATTAGGTAAAATTAAAAAAAGTAAGAAAAAGGCCAAAAACCAGATGCTAAAATCTCTTGCTCTTTAGAAAATTGAAAATAAGAGAAATACAATTCCCTTTCCGTTACTTAAGTTGCACTAAAGATCATATTTCACGTATACGTATTCGTACATACATACCTACAAAAAAAAAATTATTGAAGGAGCAAAATGAAAAGAAGAACGGTTAAGTACTGGCTAGTTATTAGGCATAATGAAGGAGTTTTTGTAGAGTTTATGAAAAAGTGGTATCATATCTGCAGCTCTGTTCTTTTAAAATGTTAATTCGGAACAATTTCTCAAAATGAGCTTTATATCAAACATTTTCATAGGTATTTTGTATGGCTCTGGAGGGTGCAATTTCCCCCCTTTGACCCCCCCCCCCCCTGTAGTTACGCCACTGAAAACAGTTCAACTAGGAGTCAATTGACACAAACGCAGACGCATCGAACCAAGGGAAGCATTAAACTTTTTTCCGTTCTCGTACGCTATTTAATTCCTACTATTGGTATAAGTCTTGGAAATTACCCCTGAAAGTGGTGAAACATCTTAAATAATATCCGACCTTATTAAGTCTGCAGCAAAAAAATTCGACTTGTATACAAAACTCGTTACTAAAAAATGGTTTCGGTGATCGGAAAAAAAAAAGTTTGAAACCAAAATTTTTTGCTTTAAATTTCGACTATTTCAATTCTCTCAAATGTGATTAAATGTTTGAAGGTTTTTGAGCCCAGTTTCACAATCGGTGTAAGGAGAATTTAAGTTTCCAATACATTAACTTAAGTCTCAATATTTAACTGCACACTTACGTCAATGAGTGGCACTCAATTCTTCCATACGTATTGGCCACTTAAGAGCAACTTGTCAATAGCAACAAGAAATCCTGGGAGATGTTTCAAAGAAGCATTTAAATTTAAAAGTTAATTTAAAAAAGATCCATGCAACGAATGGGGGAAGAGTGAATAGAAGTGAAAAGCAAACTTTTTCTTTAAGAACGATGGGGAATCGCTAAGGAAATGCAGTTTCAATAAACGTTTAGATACAAATCACTTCTTAAATATATATTGTAATGTTCTACCTAGGTTCGATAGTAAAACTTATTTCCTTTAAAAAAAATAACCTCCACTTATTTACTTTTCAAAATAAATTCACTTTATTTCACTTCAAATCTATTTTATTATTCTCCAATCACAATAGTATGCAATTTCAAATTCACTTCCGGATACACTTTTACTTCTTACTTTACTTCATCACATTCAAAATTAAACTGTCCCTACTCGCTCGAAAACATCCCCTTATATAGGGAAGTAAATAGTTCTAGTCTTCACTAGTATCCACTGGAATATTCGAGTATATCTCCTTCTAGAACTCTCAGCTGAATCACAAGATGGCGCTGTGAATGGTTGAAGGTTTGATGTTTAGTTTTTTCCGAGAGATGGCGCTGCAAACAGTTAGAGGATTTTCTCTTATTTCAAATTCAAAGTAGTTGGGTAATTATTAAATCGTTACAATATTAATGAATCATTTCAATGACACATTGTAAACAATCTCATCACAAATCTCGTTAGCCATGCCAATTTTGCAAGCTATTCATCTTCCAATAGGTTTTTGATAAAGCAAATAGAAATCAATGAAATTTACCTCGGCATAAACATCAACAAAGCACGATAAAGCACCAGGTACGTACTGATGGTATTCCGCATGAGTTCTACAGAAAAACAAGCATTTAATTTATTGAGCAAATATGTAAATGGTCTAGTCAAAACATCTTTGTTACAGAAACTATATACCTTCTTTCTTCAAAAACTCTATAATTTACCCACTTTACAAAAAGTCTTACACCAGTTTCCTATGCAATAAGGGCGAAGGCAGGGGGGAGAAACTCGATGGTCTAAAAAGTACAAAAGCATCGAAATCTTCAAAGAGCATTTTGGCAGCATAGTCAATTTACTAAAAGAGTATTCAATTGAAGGAACTTCTTTAACAAAAAACAACTGCTTATAAGTTGCAAAATATTCAGCTTGCCTTGAACCAGTTGTGAATAGTCTGCAATCAAAAATGTTAGACCTCCTTGCGTGCACGCAACATATTCACAAAATTGTAAATCTTGAAAAAAATAATCGAACCAATACTCATGAGACATGAGCTGAAGAACTTATGGTTAATTTGAAATTATATGCAGAAGAAATTGATGTAAAACTTCAAAGGCCAAGAACAGTGAACCGTCAACAAAAATCTCTCAAATCACCCGTCATCAGCTGCAGTCTAATTTTGGAAGATATCGTTCTTGATTCCCTGTTTAGATTTCTTGATTGTAGATTCCCAGATCAAAACCTACCAGCAAAATATTCTCTAATTGCATCCAGCAAATTTGTTGAAAATGAACATAAATGTATGCAAAGAAAAATCAAAAGTTTTGTTGCTAGTTCTACCCAAAGTTTTATTGGAGAAGTTGAATTGTGGTACAATCTTTGGAAAAACAAAAGAATATCCACTGAAGATCTGCAAAAACTTGAATTATGAAGCAGACGTTTTTTTCCCAACAACAAAACTTCCATACTTCATATTGGCCTAGCGTTAGCTTGTGCCACCAGTTTAATTGAAAGGACCTTTAGTAAAGGGTTTTTCAACAGGGACGCTACAAAATTAGAGCAACAGGGACAGCAAACGACGCCATATTTTTTGCAGCTCTTTTGACATTTCTCTTTAGTAAGGTTTGCCATTTCATGATGGTATACGAGCCAACAACGAGTCGAAGTTATTAAAATTTACAACCGAAATTCGGAGTCAGTGGCCTCAATGTTAAGAGCACTACGTCCAATTTATGGTCGTCATAATCGTCCTAGCAGATCAACAATTGAGCGTCTAGTGGAAAAATTTGAATCCACAGGCAGAGTACAAAATGTTCCCCTGACGGTTTGGTGTGGTTTATGGGCCGGCGCGCGGCGTCATTGGGCCGTACTTCTTCGGTGATGATCAAGACCGACACGTTACTTTGAATGGGGATCGCTACCGTTCAATATGATAACCGAATATTTTTGGCCCCAATTGGATGATATGGACTTGGAGGACATGTGGTTCCAACAGGACGGCGCCACAAGCCACACAGCGAATGTCACAATCAATTAATTGGAAACCAAGTTTGGAGAACGTGTTATCTCACGAAATGGTCCAGTCGCTTGGCCGCCTCGGTCGTGAGATTTGACGCCCTTAGACTATTTCCTATGGGGCTACGTCAAGTCTATGGTCTATGCCAACAAGCCAGCGACGATTGATGAACTTCGTACGTAAATATATCGAACGTGAAATTGCAGCAGTATCGGCCGATTTATGCTTGAAAACCGTCGAAAATTGGGTTCAGCGTCTGGACTTCTGCAAGCGTGCCCTTGTTTGCCATGCAAAAGAAATTGAAATCCATACATAATGGCATCAAACGTACTTTCACAGGAATAAAGAATTGCATTGATATCCAAAACTGTTTTTGTTTCATTTGAAAAAAAAAACTTTTGTAGAGCTCTTATTGAAAAACCCGATATTAAAATAAAAATAAAAATCAATCTTTTTTCAGTTTCATTTTTTCGCGTATGTATGTGACTCTTAGATGTTTTAGACCAAATAAAAACAATTTAATTATTCACATAGTCATTCAAAACATTAAAAAAAAATAATCCATTTATCTATTTAGGACCAGTTTTTCGGTGGGAGATTAAAGTTAAGCCTGAGTTAACTCATCAAATTTGGTTAGTTAACTCAGGGTTAACTGAACAGATGCTTTTTAGGTTTTGTCCACCGATTTTTTTAGTCGTTCCCCTGCATTCTCCATTAAAAAAAAAAAACGATTCCTCAGTTAACTGTGGGTTAGTTTATATCTAGAGTTAGCTAATTTTGGTTAAACTCACCACTTAACAACTGGACCTTAGAATGTTCTTAATGAGGATATTAGCTTAAACGTAGTTCATGGAGAGTGAATAAACTGGCCCTAATTTCAAACTATTTAAAATTATATTTATGTATGTGTGTATGTATATATTATTATTTGCTGTGACAAACATAATTTTACACTATACCTATCCCTTATTAAAACAAATAAAGCTCCTGCTGTCAAGTCTTAGGACCGTTAATTATAACCACGTAATACCTAATAATGAAAGAACATATTTTTACCAACAAAAAAATAATATATAAAGCCTTTCCTATATCCGTATCTACTGTTCAATGATGTTCAAATTTCTATAGCAATATAAATTGTTAATGGAAACTCTTTTAAATGTTATTTATTTTAATAATAAATAACTTCAGACAATACTCTTGACAACTTCAATAATATAATTTGAATAATAATGACAATGAGTTAAATATGCATTTGTAATGATTTCAGGAAGTAATTAGCTACATTAATTTTAAGTATTTCCTTTATTTACACTGCACAAGGTGCAAATTTTAGCTATTTATTGTTTTGCGGTATATTTAAAAACTTTTTGACTTTTTTTAATTAATTTAAATCAACACATACAAAAATTAAGAGTGGAAAAGTGGAAAGTAAATACCTGTTCTAGAGATACCTACATATATTTGTGAAAAAATTGTTTTTGATCTGTAGACAGGCGCGGATCGAGGATTTCAGTTTGGAAGGGGTCACGTTGCCCGAGGACAAATCACCAACAAAATTATATAAAACGCATGCAATTCCTGGAGATGAGAAATGTATCGGACTTACATTCAGATAGCGATAGTATCGTTGACAAAGGTTATGTTGGCAGAAAAGATACAAAATTAAAACATTGCAATTTTTTTATTATAAAATTGATTTTTGCAATGAATATACCTATACATACTAAGCAGTTTCTAGATTCAAACTCTGGTTTGATATTTCATCTTCAAAAATGCAAAAAATGCCCCAACCAAGACTATACCGAGCCGAGAATAAGTTAACGAGACCTAGACGACTATAAAATCTTAAAGTTGCCTGAATGAAATAACTACTTTTTAGGTAAAATTCAGTTCATTTTTAGGTTAGTAAAATGTTTTTTAAGTGGACATAGCGTACAGAAGAAAGAAGTTATCAGACCAGTGAGACCGAAAAGTAGTTGTAACTCAAAAACACTACTCGATTAGAGATAAGGGGTCTCTTATGCCACACGACTTTTATTTACTAGATTCGTCCGTGATTCTATCAGTTTCAGCAGTTTATCGCAGAGCTTACTCAAACCACCGCCCGCCGTTTACTCACCGAGAGTATATCCGATGTACGGATTCATACTGTAATAACGAAAATTGGGAGAACGCACAAGACCCGTTCCTAATCCAGAGATACCATAAATAATATCAAAATCTACTTAAAATCAAAATCTAATTAGACAAGATTTTGATCATAATAAACTTCGTTAGATCAAACCCAGGTAGACCAGCGAGCAAAGTTCCAGGCTTTGATAAAAATTACATCAAGTTCCCATAGATGCACAAATCAAAATTCTTTGCGTTTGCATCCATCTACACTTTTTTCTGAATATTTTGGACTACAGCTATTAAACCTATTTTTAAGTATGTCTAACTGCCCAACTCCAAAACCTTATTTATAAATATTTTCCATCGATTGTCTAACTAAGACACTGCAATTGGATGTCCAAACCCAGTTCTAAAATGAGTATACCTGCAACGCCAAATGTAAGTCTAGGAACGAATTGAAAAATTATTCTTGAAATTGATGAAATGTTCATTGAACGTATCCATGAAAGTCCACGAAATTGACTTTTTCAAGTTGTTGACATTTTCAAGTTGTTGCTCAGCCCAATTCACGAACATATACGACGCTTCTGGTGGTGAAGCGGCTTCAGTTCTTGCGTCAATTTAATCTTGTAAGGATGTAGGCCAAGATCCTTTCGCAAAATTCGCCACAACGACGTCACAGAGATGCCCAACGCTTGAGAACGACGTGTGAGAGACACATTTGGGCTTTCTGGAACTGAAGCCTCAGCGGCAGCAATATTCTCGACACTACGGGCACTTCTTTGTCTCACTGGCACGGGAACATTTTGTACTGTGCTTTGGGATTAAAATTTTTCCACTAGACGCTCAATTTTTGATCTGCTAGGACGATTATGACGACCATAAATTGGACGTAGCGCTCTTAACGTTGAGGCCACTGACTCCGAATTTCGGTAGTAAATTTTAATAATTTCGACTCATTGTTGGCTCGTATATCTTTCCATCATGAAATGGCAAACCTTACTGAAGAGAAATGTCAAAAGAGCGGCAAGAAATATGGCGTCGTTTGCTGTCCCTGTTGCTCTACTTTTGTAGCGTCTCTTTTGAAAAACCCTTTACCTCTTGATGTTGACGAAAGCTACTTAAAAAATTTACATATACCTATGCTCAAACTAATTGCAGTAATATCAATGTCGTTGTCGTATTTAAGAACTTCTCTCATCGTTAAATGACGATTACTCATTTGGTCCATATGAAAATCTCTCAGTATGTACTTTAAAAAAAAACTGTAGATTTTAACTAGCTCAATCCCTTAAATTTTGAATCAAGTTTTCTATTAAAACAGAGCAATTTCCGTGCTTATGGAAAAACTTCTGTCTGACTCCTATTTTTATAAGGGTGACAAAACTGATATTAAGAACTATAGGGCCATATCCAAACTGTCATGTATTCCAAAGCTCTATATTAACAAGTTTTTTGGAAACTCTAGCATTTCACACTAACAGCCATATTATTGACTTGTTTCTAAACTAGTTTAAGGGTAAAACTAGTTTTATAGATGTTTGGAAGTGGAAAAATCGGTATTATTCAAAAATATTTTGACACCTAAAACTCGAAAACTTAAAACTAGCTTTGGATAAGACTCTAATGTCATAAAACCGTGTAAAATTTGGGACTCCAAACTTCTATAAAACTAGTTTTGCTATTAAACTAGTTTTGGAACAAGTCAATAATATGGCTGTAAGCATATAATTTGTGAAGAACAGCTGGGTTTATGAGGAAAAAATCAATAGTGACAAACCTCTTACAGGCCGATATTGAAAACTTTTCTGTTTGGTGTGCTAAAAACGGACTTTCTCTTAACCCTTCCAAATGCCAAACAATTACGTTCTCAAGAATACGTATTGCAAATACTTTTGATTATTCCATTTTTATAGCACAAACTTGGTCGTGTCCTTAGCTTCAAGCACTTAGGTGTTAAATTCAGTTATGAAATTCATAAAAGTCGTATTCAATCACTACAACATAAATTCATTCGCTTTGCTCTGGACGGTCATCCTCGGGCTGATCCGTTCAACCTGCCACCGTACAAACATCCGGATCCTGTAGAAAAATTCTCAAGCTTTATAGCAAAGGCGTGTTAATAATGATTCAGTATTTCTTCACCAACTTATCAATGGCCAAATTGACGCTCCCGATTTGTTAGCCTGTATTGGCATAAATAACCGTAGAGTATCTCACCACCTGCGAAGATTTGAACTTTTACATGTGAATTTACATAGATCTAACTACGGCATACATGAGCCTCTTAACCGTATGTGCAAGCATTTTAATTTTAATTCTTCCTTAGTTGAATTTATATTTTAACACGAGTAAAATGGGATTAAAAAAATTATTTCAAACCAGTGCTCCACCATTGTGATTTTTTTATTAATTCTTGACAATAGTAAGTTTAAATGTTTTCTGTATAATTTTGTAAAATTATTTCATTACATAGAAATATTATTTATTTATTATTATGCATCTGTTAGCTTAGAGTATTTGCTATCTACTAACCACTAACACATGCACTTAGCACTTATGATGAGCCGCTGATTTTAGGTTGCCGCTTGCTCTAAGCTCACTACAACAAAGAATATGAAGTTTTAAAAAATATTTTCTAAATATATTTGTCTTAAGAATGTAATTTTATCTTAAAAAAAGATTTTTATTTAAATGATTAATTTACAGTCTTAATTAAATTTTTTTTTTTAATCAGTGAATCTCACCTTAAAGATGTAAAAAAAGAGTTTCTTCCTTTAAAATCGTTTCGTTGAATCAGCCCAATCTATACGCGTTTTTAAATTTTTTAAACACCAAATAAAAGTATCTATTTATTTTACAATTTTAAATAATGAAAAAATCCATTTAAAACATATTAAAATAATTTTAAACTTCAATCTAAAAAACGACAAAATGGAGCTTAAATGTTAACTCGGAATTTTTATTTTAAAGTTATTTCCACCAACATGATTTAAAATCATATGCACCTGATATTTTGAATGATATTTTTAACACTTAATTATACAACTTATTAGAAGTTTTACAGGAACACTTCCGGTCTGAGGAGTCTTTATACCTTTAGGAAGGATATTCTTTTTTTGTATTTTATGCATGAAAGGATATAATTTTTAAAAATTACAGATTATCTAGTAGGTAATCAGTTACTTAAATTATAAACAAATAAACAATTAACCTCAATGATCTATTAAAGGCGATGATTGAAATAGAGACAGTACATCGTCTGTAACGCGTTTTCAAAACTGAGAACACTATTGCTTAGGTCGCAATCACAAACTTATCAATTGATTATATTTTCTGTTTTGTTTTCCTCCAACGCACGTTATTAAAAAAAAAAAATTGATTGTTTGTTCTATGCTAGCGTATTAATCATCAACATGACAGTAATAAAGTCTTTCCATTTACATAAATTGACCTTGAAGATGAAAAATTTTTGTTTTATTTTCAAACAAATAAAATAAATTATCCATTAGGTACTTGAATACCCAAACCCCCTGCCCTCAGCACTCGCCTTCTAAATCTTCCGCATCGTAATAAAATAAGTTGATACAAAAAAAAAAAAAACAACATAAAGTTCAAAGAACGCATTAATCAATTAATGTTGCGAATATATTCCATTGACCTTAATCTTTTAATCCTCATGTCTAATTGTCACCTCTATTTTGGTAGTGTAGTATAGTTAGTTACAAACGTGCAAAGCTCACAAATCGCAATTTAAATGTTCATATTTAGACAATGTAACTCCACTGTGCATATTATACCATCACCATCACCACCACCACCACCAACACCCTGTCATTACTACAGTCGTCAAATCAAGACGAGGTGTGAAGCTAATTGAAACATATTGACAGCATGTTGACATGGAGTGGCGCGTCATAAGCATTGAAACATATCGTTAAGTTGGAAGCTTCAATATACTTCAGGTTCACACGTTCAGCCCCCAGGGGTCTTAGTTGAAGTATAATTATCAATTTCACAACAAAAATTGAGTTATTATATCTTCATTATGTCTATCTGGTAGATGTACAGAAGGTAGATGAGACTCGCGTGTGCCTAGAGACGTCATTAGATTCATGTCATATTAAATTAAAACCTCTTCAAAAATATTTAAATTGTTTTATTTTAGACCTATGCATATCATAATAATTATTTAATGTTGTGCTTCTTTGAAATTGATAATTTCTTTTCATTATCAAGTTATTGCGCGTCATTAAAATTAGTTAATGGTAGCATTTTAAATAAGGATCATTATAGCTACCTCAGGAGGAATATAAATATTTTAAGCATGAATAACTGACGCATGTTTAGCAATACGAATTGGATTTTTTAAATTACTTCTATAGAAATTCATTGAACAATTTACCAAGGCCAAATTCTCCATTCTGATAAAAAACAATTTTGATAATTAGAAAAGTCGGAGAATGTGTCATCTTGACAATACCAAGTTGCTGTTTTTGGGGGTTATGACATTTTTTTTTTTGTGAACGTGTTGGCTCTCTGGTGTCTCCAAAAATACACTGCCAACGTGACTCAAATCAACGTATAAAATATTGACGATCACACGAATGACTCTAGTCAGTCAATAGTGTTAGAAAATATGTTGGTGTGTAATATGTGTAAACGATATGACACAACTTGGGCACATTAGGCGCGTTCAGGAAAATGAGACTATGACAGTGAAATTGAGAATTTTGCTGAGGTCTGTGAGATCTCATTTTCCTTAACATTGGGACACCCATCGCTGTCAAGTCGATGACTGTCAAATTCAAAACTCGCGTGAATTTTGGGACACTCGTTATGTGTATACAATATCTCAATTTTGATTGAGAAATATTGAATTTTTAAGAGAAATTAAAAGATTAAGAAAAAAAAAATGTTTCGGAGGAATTTCCAAAGAGTGTTGAGTAAAAATCTTCCAAGCCATTTTGTCTAAAGCTCAAAAGAGACACAGAAAGACAAACAGATTGAGTTTTGACTGATCAATCATCAATCATTTAGCGATTGAAACCAAAAAACAATGTAAAATATATTGGGTGGAGCTCCTTCTCAAAACTCAACTTTTAAGAGCAGGTGCTCCATTTGATATGAATAAAACACTTGAGAAATTGCTCAAGGATTGAGCATCTACGTATTTGATGAGCACCTCATGTGAGTTAGCTCATTTGATTGCTCAACGTTGAAGTAAATCATCATCATCATCGTCGGCTCGACAACCGGGGTGCGGTCCTGGCCTTCTTCAACAAGTCTCTCCACCCATCCCGGTCTCGAGCCACCGTCATCCAGTTGCGCACCCCAAGGCTCCGGGCGTCCTGGTCTACGCCATCTCTCCAGCGCAAGCATGGTCTACCATGTTGTCGTCTCCCATAGAATGTACCACAAAGAACTTTCCGAGCAGGTTCATCTTCGCTCATGCGAGCTAGGTGCCCTGCCCACCGGAGTCTACCGAGCTTAATTTTTGTCACGATATCCGCTTCAAGGTAGATTGCGTACAATTCATGATTGTACCGTTTCCGGAATCGTCCTTCCTCACATATGGGGCCAACAATTCTCCTTAAGACTTTTCTCTCGAACGCGGCTAAGAGGTCGGAGTGCCTTTTGCTAAGCACCCAAGTCTCGGATCCATATGTGAGTACTGGCAAGACCATGGTCCTGTACAGCAGCAGTTTTGAAGTTATGGTGAGATTTCTGGATTTGAAGAGCTTTGACAGACTATAGCAGGCTCTGTTGGATTTGAGAAGCCGCCCGCGTATTTCTTCTTCTATATTGTTATCGGCTGCTACTATTGACCCAAGGTATTTAAAGGATTGCACCACTTCAAATTCGTGCTCCGCTATCTTGATTGTTTGACCAACTGTTCCTCTCGCATTCGACGCCACCATGTACTTTGTTTTACCTTCACTAATGTGCAGCCCCAGATTTTGTGCCGCCTGCTCGATCTGGATGAAGGAATCATGTACAGCTTGCTCGGTTCTTCCGATGATGTCGATGTCGTCTGCGTAAGCCAGTATCTGGCTGGACCTGTTGACGGTGGTCCCTCTTGTCACCGTGCCAGAGTCACGGATTGCTTTCTCCAACGCCAGGTTGAAGAGGAGGCAGGCCAAACCATCCCCTTGTCGGAGTCCATTAAAGATGTTGATTGGTTTGGATAGCAATCCGGCTATTTTTACTTGGCTTGTTACGTTGGTCATGGTCAACCTACATAGTCGTGTCAATTTATTTGGGATGCCGAATTCTCTCATGGCTTTGTAAAGTTCTACCCTGGCTATGCTATCGTAGGCGGCCTTAAAGTCTGATGGTATGATGGGATGTTAAATTCTAGACATTTTTCCATCGCCTGCCTAAGGGTAAAGATCTGTTCAGTTGTTGATTTGCCTGGAATGAATCCACACTGATATTGTCCGATGATGGTTTTAGCGTATGGGGTTATCCGGTCTTGTAGGATAGAGGAGAGTATCTTATAGGCGGTACTCAACAACGTGATACCTCTATAATTGCTGCACGTTGTGACATCTCCCTTCTTATGTATGGGGCAAATTATACCTTTTCGCCAGTCTTCTGGAATTTCTTCATGCTCCCACACGTGCACTATAATCTCATGAATTGCTTGACGTAAAGCTGGCCTACCGTGTTGAAATAGTTCGGCTGGTATACCATCGGCTCCCGGGGCTTTGTTTTTCTTTAGCCGGCCTATAGCCTTCTCAACATCTTCTATGCTTGGTGGCGGCAACATAGGGTACTCTTCTTGAAGTAGTGGAGCCTCCACTTCTGCAGTGAGCTGACCATTTAGCAATTCATTGAAGTACACTTCCCATCGCTCCAGTATGCTTTGAGGATCGATGATCAGATTTCCCTCTTCGTCCTTGTAGTATGTGCATGTTTCGGACGGATTGGTAGAACTTCCGCGCCTGGTGCGGACCTCGCTCTCGGCTTTTCTCTATTTCACAGATTATGTCCTTCTCCCAGGCTGATTTTTTCTGTCTGTGAAGCCGTTTTTCAATTCTTCTGAGCTCTTTATATTCGTCTTCGCGTGCCTGCGTTCTATGAGATTGTTGCATTGCTCGGTACGCAACATTCTTACGTTCAGTCGCTAGCTTGCATTCATCATCAAACCAGTCGTTCCGATTTCTACGACTGCTGCCTAAGATGGAGTTGGCAGTACTAATGACAGTATTCTTAAGGCGTGTCCACTTCTCATCTACGCCCAGCATACTGGCTCCAGGACTTACTCTACCCAAATCGAGTAGTTCTAGGGCGAGTCCTAACGCATTACCAAAGGTGTTACTGGTGTTTTCATTGCGCAGAGCAGCCGTGTTGATTCGAACCTGATCGGTGGATGCAATACGTCTTCGCAAGGCAATCCGCCCTAGGAAAACCATACCAACAAGATAGTGATCCGAATCGATATTGGCACCTCGGTACGTTCGTACCGTCATCAAGTTCGAGTAGTGGCGACGGTCTATCAACACGTGGTCAATTTGGTCTCAAAACTATGATATGAAAATCACAAAAAATAACTCTCAAATGTACCAAGCACCCGAGAGTAAATCTCGAGAGTTTACCTATAGCAAAAGAACTCTCAAGTTGGCACTTTGGCAGGCACCTTAACCTACACACATTCTATAAGCACTATTCATTTTGATTAAATAGCTGAGCTTATTAAATATTCAATCTAAAAGAAATATTGCAAAATTGTTTTTTATATGTTTTTTTTTTTTTTGAGTTAAAT
Organism: Leucozona laternaria; assembly: GCA_932273885.2. NCBI lineage: Eukaryota > Metazoa > Arthropoda > Insecta > Diptera > Syrphidae > Leucozona > Leucozona laternaria. The sequence goes on along the minus strand of OW026366.1, from coordinate 253,179,750 downwards.
CGAGTAGAAATTTTAAAACTTTAAAAAGTATAAATATACAAAATTTCATAGAAACAATCTGAGTTGTTCTCAAGATATCTCCTTATTATAAAAAGTATCTTTATTAAAGAAATTCATACTTCGGCTGTTATGTCATGTTCATACTTTTTTATGTATAATATAAAACTTGCATTTGAAAACCGGATTAATTGATCTTCTTCTTACATCAATAGGCGAAAATCCAAGTCGCGGCCGTCAAAAGTTTGCAACATAACCGGCATACCTATGTGGGTACATACCTACATATATCTACTCGTGCTCATACCACAAAACTTAAATCTCGCATGATTCTTCCATTTTTGTATTCATTTCTTTTTTTGCAATGGATATCAATATACATATACTCTCGACTTGATGTTTGTGCAATAAAAAGTCGCACATTTTACTTTTTTTTTTTTTTTAACTTGATTTATCGTTGGTAAATCTTTTAATCGGAACTCTATTGGCTTTGCGCCATTATTGTGTCTCACTGATGTCTACTCCTATGTCTACAGTCGAACTAACATAACAGGTTTTCTTTCTATTTAGTATATATAGACAGCTCGATCTGGGGAATGCAGAAGTGCATATTTCCGGAGGTATTCGTCAGTTCACCAAACACGTAATTTGGATCAATATTATATTTATTTAGTTTGCCATAAGTCTAAACAAGCTCTAACACACAAATGCAACGGTAGTACAAAATGTACACAAATTAAATTCAATCAATTTAAATGCACAAATTTGGCTTAACATGGTAATCATAGGTCTAACATTCCCTCATTATTAAACTAATTATGCACACATGGTTAATATTCAAATAATACCACTGCTGTGGCCTAGACTTTATCTAATTTAAATAAATCGAGAGTGTGTGATACAAGTTTTTGATTGAAAATTACTACTTTTGATTTTATACCAACCACTCAGCCGAGCTGAAATCATAAACAAACTTAAAGTATTTTCCCATTCTATTTATAGCAACTTTATTGAGATTTATTTATTTCCCACAAATCATTGATTTTTTATGATATTTTTCTCAACTCCTTGACTAACATGACTAATAAAAGGATAATCTACTACAACTTTTTGACCCATATTTACCGAATACAAAACTAGTACGGCTTCTAGTAATAACAAAAAATAATAATTAATTGTACTACATATATTTATGTGCGAACGTTTTAACTTTGGTTTTAGGTCGATGAATGCAACCGGCTGCTGTTGCTGTTGCTGTTGCTATTGCTGCTAGCTGGTTGTATTACCAATCACTCGTCCACTCCAACCGATATTAGTTGAGACATTTTGGTCCATAATTATAGATATACATATGTATCAACGGAAAGAGTATATACATACGTGCTTTGGAACATTTTTAATCAATGAAATTCAAAGACGAAAAATCCAAACAAGAATAAGCTGTCATTATGACATTACAACACACACCTAAAAGCTTATGCAATACAAAAAATTCGTATTCGTTCGAGTCACAGTGATGTGTGTTGTATGGGTATATCTGTGGACGTGATCAATGTTGTGAGATTGACAGCATGCAAGGGGTCGAACAGTGGGATATTTAAGCTTAAGAACATGGCATACAATTTTATTTTAAGCAGTTATACATTTGACAGATGCATACATGTTTTATCGGAGAGGTTTACTTTTTGTATTAGGTCGCACTATTCTGGTAAACAGATTTTGACAGTTTATGTTTCTGCCAAATAAGTTTTATACGAACAGACATACCTAATATATGCATGAGACATTGTGTTCATGACCAAAATATGAAATTATTTTAGTTTAGGACTCTCATGCCGAAGATCGTGGTATCGAAATCGAATCCTCTGCCACCAAGCATTTTTCTCATGGGTACTGCCCCAGTGCCTCCTCGAAGTAATTGAACAATTAATAGGGTAAACTAGGGTAAAAAAAATATTATCTGATTTAAAAAAAAACCGTGCGTGGATCTGTCATTACTCACCAATTCAAAATTGGGAGCTTCCTTTACTCACGATTCACGAATGCAATAGTGAACGAAAACTGAACGAAAAGTAACCATCCGTAATTATGGACGCTTCATATGGATATTGAACAAGAAATACGATAATAGGGTGACAAAAAAATAACATCGAGAAAAAAGAGAAACACTTCAAATGTCTGTAAATTCTGTCAGCAAGAAGTGATAGAACTGTCAAAACACCAATCTGTCAGTTTCTTTTATTTTAAACTTTGAATATATGTGGGGGACCAGGAAAGCAGACAAGTAACAGCTATATACGACAATAGTTAAATTTGGAATTTGCAGTTATTAACATTGCCTACCTATAGTATGTAATATCATAATACTGTTATATGTTTATTTATTTATCCTTTTTTTGTTAATTTTTTATGAAACTAAGATTTTCTAACCGTGCAAAGCCGCGGCGGGCCAGCTAGTACTTCTATAAATTCTATAAAATATAATATACGTATTTTTTTTTTTGAGTTATTCGGGTCAAATTTGATCATCTCACGATCCGTTTTTGTACACCTATGCTTTTTATTAATAAGGTTTTTATGTTTAGTTAGGTTTTCTTATGCTTAATAATATAGGTTTATTTAAATTCAAATCAACTGTTGTCATTTTTTCAAGAAATGTAGCTTCAAGAAGTATTGAATGATTGTTGACAAATTTAGATGGTAAATATAAGATATTTTGTTGACAATTTTACTATTTATTTGATTTGACATACCCCGGGTCGCCCGCTGGAGCGGACAACATCGAACGAAACTATTGTTCGCAATATTTTGACATTTCCCTTGATTCTAGTTCTAATTTTTGGATCTTTAAGATTAAGGTCTTACATTGAAGGACAAATGTCTAGTGGCATGGGCAGCATGGGCGGGCTTGAAGCATAATTTATTAAAACAAAAATTAAATCATCATAAATAAACTAGTGTTAGGAAAAAAAAACCAGGCATAGAGAAATAATAAAGGATCTTCCGATAGGGACTTCCGAACTTTGACAGTTGATAGCCGCTATATTGTTGAAGCTACATCTGTCAAATTGACTGTCATTTATTCAGTCTGTCAAATCAGCATAGACGGATATAGCGTTCAACAACACGTGCAAATGATAAAATTGTTTTAACAAAATGGGTTTTCTGTTCGGGCAACGTTCCGTGCGCTTTGTCGATTTTACGGTCACAATATTCGTCCTACCGAGAGAACTATTTACAGTGCCGTCGCTGTGGATAAATTTGAATCCATTGATTTAGTAAACGATGAACGATAGGCCAGATTTTCCGAAAATATCGCCGCTATCCGTGAGAGTGTCCAGGAGAATTCGAGGAAGTCGATTTCGCGTCGCTCACAAGAACTCGGCCTATCGCAGAGCACAACTTGACGAATTTTGTGTCATGACTTGAGGCTGCAATTGTACAAAATTCAACTGACCCAGGAGATGAAGGTGAACGACCATAGATAACGACGTGTGTTCGCTGGATGGTCACTGGAACAGTTGGAATTTGGACCTAGTTTTCATCGAAAAATTATCTTTAGCGATGAGGCCCCTTTCTGGATGAATGGGTACGCCAACAAACTAAATTTTCAAATTTGGAACGATACCAATCCACATGAGATCAAAGAGCGTCCAATGTATCCCGAAAAAATTCACTGTTTGAGGTGGAATTTGGGCTGGCGGCGTCATTGGTCCAAACATCTTTGAGAACGATGTTGGCCAGGCCATCACCGTCAACGGCAAGCGTTATAGGTTGATGATTACCAGCTTCTTTTGGCCTGAATTGGATGATATGGACACCAACAAAATGTAGTTTCAACAGGATGGCACTACGTACCACACACCTCATGCCACATTGGAAATTCTGTACGAGAGATTTAAGGGCATGGTCATCTCGCATGGAGGTGATGTGAACTGGCCACAGAGATCGTCGCCGATTGGACTCCTTTAGACTTTTTCTTGTGCGGTTTTCTTTCTGATGTCGCAGATCTATGCGCATAAGCCACAAACCACAGCGGCTCTCAAAGCCAACATAACCCATACTATCGGTCAAATACAGCCTGATTTATTCGCCAGAATCATGGAAAATGGGACATTTCGGATGCGCGCCACATAGAGAAGCCACGGTGGACATTTGAACGATGTTATATTCCATACAAAATGGCATCAATAGGCCTTTCAAACGAATACAAAATTTCAGTCAAATGTCACATTTACACTTTGTTTTATTTAAATTTAAAAATTTGAAGCGCTTTATGAAAGACCCAGTACATACAAGCAATCAAGTTGTGTCGCCTTTAAACAAAAAGAAAGCCTTTCATTTTCCTGCTAGTTTAAGTGATACCTTAAAAAAAATGTCTATCAAAATTAAAACTGAGTCCAAAAAAAACCCTGCCTACGCTACTGTACATTTCTACACATTAATGGTTTTATTTGTTTTTAAAAATTATTAGAAGGGTGTTTGAACCTACATTAATTTTTATTTTCATTTTTCAAAAATAATACTTTACAAAATTACTGCCCACCCCCTCCCCTTCAATATATGTTGGTTTTCTTATTGAAAGTAAAGAGAATGAGAGAGTTTGTAAAGGAATTTTTATTTCAATTGCCACCAAAAACTCATTGTAGAATTGGCCTTGGAGCCCTAATCTGTGGTCAAATGAATTTTATCTAGGGAAGGTTGAAGACGAATTTCGGTTCATAGAATTATCCCCAAATTGAATTTTTGGGGTCTAAACAGTCTGGTAGAGCAAAAGGTGCCCTTGAAGACTTTGAAAAGCAGGTGACATTAAGTTAGTATTTCAATTTTTATCGGTACCAGGCTTGTTAATTGCCTCTTAATCCACCGGTTGTTTTTAGTTAAGTATCAATGAAAATGAAAACTTAATAAATACTGACATAAATACGACTAGCTTTCCTTCACCAAACAAACTCTAAGCATACAAAATTTCATTGAAATCAGTTGATGTGTTCTTGAAAAAGCTGAAATAATACATATGTACATACATGAAGTATAAAAAAACTCATTTGAAATTTAACAAGACAAAATTTAATTTATACCATGTTTTTCAAGTAAACAGCCCACTGTGGCGCATATAATAATTTTTTGCTATTATAATGACTGTTGTCGAAAGGGTTGACACATTTAACGTGAGCTTAACTTTAATTGCACGTTAATATAATTTAAAACTTGTTTTCGAGAAAATACTTAATCCTAATATTCAAATGATCTAGTTTATAAATATTATTGCAAGTATACAATTTTCTTACATTTAGTGTCTGTCTAAGCACAGTCACTAAATGCAACTGGCGGCATGTCAATCACAAACTGTGTATATAGCATCACCAGTATAAGTAACAAATCAAATCAAATCAAATGTGACATCATATTAAAAGAGAGCTTTTAATTTTATACACAAAATACACACACACACACGCACACAACGCTCATCGCGCATCTATGAATATTGTTTTCTTTTTTGGATCGATTTGCATAAGTGTGGTGTATGGTGTGGTGGATCGCATAAGTTATTTGACCTCGAATAAATTTGCCAATCGAACAAACGTCCAAGTTAAAACATGTATACTATCAAACAGAAAGCAAAAGTGTTTTGGTTGCCTGTGTGATTGAGTGTAATTGATTTAAAATACCTTTGGAATGATGAACTACTGTCATAGGGTTTTATAGTATTGAACTCAAAAAGCGTATCAAATGAAGGATGCTTTTATCAATAGTACCTACTAGAATGAATGAATAAATCACGTGCAATGATATGATATTTTTATACTTTAATAATTACAGAAAAACGTGCTTTTCATTTACAATTATAGACATGCAGTAGGATATCATCAATTTAAGAGATAAATAAAAATATTTTGATCGGTTAATATTAACAATATTAAGTAGGTATACTATGCAAAAGCCGGTCCTAGGCTTGAAATTATTTACACTTATGATACAAAAATCACCGATTTCAGGAACAAATGGTAAGACTGGTAGATTTATTGGTTTCAGATCAATATTGTTTATATTTTCTACCGGGGAAATCTTTGAACCTAAAGAAATCTTCTAGATATTTTTTTTTTGTACACTCTGAAAGAGTGTTCGAACTACATAGTACCATGAATACAACTTTGGAGGTGTATAGAAGGTTACAAACAGAGGGAACAGTTTTATCAAAACAAAGTTCTAATAGCAATCGTGAATGGTCTGTGATAAAGGGTTTTCCAATAAGAGGGGTTATTTTGAATAGCCCGCTATTTCGGTAGCTGTCACTTTTGAAGCTGTCATTTTTTGACATTTGACAAGTAGAAACTACGCCATTAATAAAAATGGAACGATACATGCTTCAACAACGCATTGAAATTATTAAAATTCACTATAAAAATGGTGAAAATTTGGCAGCGACGGTTCGTAAAACTAAAACATTTTTGGGTCGTCGTGAAGCACCTTGTCGGACCGCAATACAGAAATTGGTGGACAAATTCGAGCTGTTGGGACAAGTTAGTGATGTGAAGAATAAAACCCGTGCACGTCGCTCAAGAACAACTGAGAATATTGCTGTTGTAGCCCAAAGTGTTGAAGAAAACCCAGGTTTGTCCATTCCTCGTCGTTCTTTGGAATTAGGCATTCCACAAACGTCATTACACCGTATTTTGCATAAAGACTTGGGTCTCAAGGCTTATAAAGTTCAGTTAACACAAGAACTCAAGCCGGCTGATCATCAACAACGTCGTGTCTTTGCTGATTGGGTCCTTGAAATGCATGAAAATGATCCGGAATTTCATCGAAAAATCATCTTGACTGATGAGGCCCATTTCCATCACGGAGGCTACGTCAACAAGCAAAACTGTCGCATCTGGGGCTCGGAAAACCCAAGAGTTATTGTTGAAAAGCCTCTCCATCCTCAACGCGTGACTGGTTGGTGCGGTTTATGGTCCGGCGGGGTCATTGGACCTTACTTTTTCGAAAATGAGGCTGGAGCAACAGTTACGGTCAATGGATTGCGCTATCGAGAGATGATTAATGATTTTTTATGGCCGGAATTGGATGGTATTGATCTGGACAACGTTTACTTTCAACAAGACGGCGCTACGTGCCACACAAGCAATGAAACCATCGATCTTTTACGGGAAAAGTTTCCGGACCGTGTTATCTCTCGAAGAGGTGATCACAATTGGCCACCGAGATCTTGTGATTTAACACCTTACGACTTCTTCCTTTGGGGCCACGTGAAAGATAAGGTCTACGCCTACAGCCCAGCGTCGATTCAAGACCTCAAAGATGGAATTCGTGAGGCTATCGAGGACATAGGGCAGCCACTTTGCGATTTGGTTATGGAAAATTTCATGAAAAGGATATGGTCCTGTAAGCGTGGTCGTGGCGGCCATTTGGCTGATGTTGTGTTTCATTATTAACGGCATACCTTCCTCTTTATAATGAAATAAACATCCGATCATTTATCTCAAAAAATGCCATTTTTCTTTGAATATCAAAATAACACCTCTTATTGGAAAACCCTTTATAATACAGGGTCTTTCATTAAACGCTTCCTATCTTTAAATTTAAATAAAACAAAGTGTGTGTGTGAGATATCACCGAATTTTATTATTCCTTTTAAAGGACTATCGATGGCATTACGAATGGAATATAACATCGTTCAAATGGCCGGTGAGGCTTCTATGGGTTGCGTCCGAGATGTCCAATTTTCCATGACTCTGGCGCATACATCACGATGAATTTGATCGATGGGATGGGTTATGTTGGCCTTGCGGATCGCTGTGGTTTGTGGCTTATTCGCAAAGATCTGCGACTTCAGAGAACCTCACAAAAAAAATTTAATGGTCGAATCGGACGATCTTGGTGGACACTTCACATCACCTCCATGTGAGGAGACCATTCCCTCAAATCGCTCGTGCAGAAATTTCAATGTGACGTGAGCAGGCAAATGATAAAATTTTTAAGTTCAAAAATCAAATAAAATTCTCGGATAAAATTTTAATTATGATTATTTCATTCAGGCGCATTAATATTAAGACTTTATTTATTTGCATAAATATAAGCTACCAGCTTTGAGTAAAATATTAAATGAATTGTGGATTTTATTAGAAAATAGAAGATTTTTAACAAACGAAGAACGGACACTCCACCGTTACTAATACAGCAAGTAGATAATCGTTTTAAGGCCATGTATCAGGTTTTTCAATAAGAGCGCTACAAAAGTTTTTTTAAATAAAACAAAAACGGTTTTGAATATCAATGAAATTTTTTATTTTTGTGAAAGTACGTTTGATGCCATTATGTACGGAACTCGATTTCTTTTGCATGGCCACCACGGGCACGCTTGCAGAAGTCCAGACGCTGAACCCAATTTTCGACGGTTTTCAAGCATAAATCGGCCGATACTGCTGCAATTTCACTTTCGATATTCGTACGAAGTTCATCAATCGTCGCTGGCTTGTTGGCATAGACGATAGACTTGAAGTAGCCCCACAGCAAATAGTCTAACGGCGTCAAATCACACGACCGAGGCGGCCAAGCGACTGGACCATTTGGGATGCAATTATGACTCATGGAGTACGTGTGGCCTGACCAATACCGCATATTTTGTTTATTGACGAAATGAGCCAGAAATGAGCCTCATCGCTGAAGATGATTTTTCGATGAAAATCCGAATCATTTTCAAGTTGTTGCTCAGCCCAATTCACGAACATATGACGCTTCTGGTGGTCAAGCGGCTTCATTTCGTGCCTCAATTTAATCTTGTAAGGATGTAGAATTTTCGCAAAATTCGCCACAACGACGTCACAGAGATGCCCAACGCTTGAGAACGACGTGTGAGAGACACATTTGGGCTTTCTGCAACTGAAGCCTCAGCGGCAGCAATATTCTCGACACTACGGGGACTTCTTTGTCTCACTGGCACGAGAACATTTTGTACTGTGCCTGTGGATTCAAATTTTTCCACTAGACGCTCAATTGTTGATCTGCTAGGACAATTATGACGACCATAAATTGGACGGAGCGCTCTTAACGTTGAGGCCACTGACTCCGAATTTCGGTAAATACCTATGCTAACAAAAATGGGTTCGATAGTAAATTGGGGGAGAATCCTTATCCGCATTGAAAAAAAGTTGCAGGAAGAGTGAAAACTGCTAACTGCTATTGTGTAAAAAAATATCAAGAATCGGTTGCAGTTCGGGAAAGTTAGAGCCATTTAAAAGGAATGAGATTAAAAATCATAAAAACCGTTATAAGTTGAAAAGGAAGCAAAAAACAAAGAAAATTTCATCTTAATTTTTGTCCACTTAAAATGACCTCAGGAACCCATGGTTTTCGTCTGCGACGGAGACAGTGGGACACACTGTATAGTAAAAATGAAATGCTGTTTCTTGCTAAGCACATAACTTGAGAATGACCAACCGATTTTCCATATTGAAGGTTTATATGAAACAACAACCACTTTAGTGAGCTACCATCGGTTTGGCAGCCATGAAGTAGCTATAACTCCAGCCTATAATGACTTGGTTGTAGCTCACTCAAGTGATTGTTGTTTCATTCCAAACTTCAATATTAATATGATGGTGCGTAAGCTTTGCAGCCATAATGCGAGTGTGTTATCACACAAAAACCAACTATCAATATGATTTTCCTTATTTTTTTTTTAAAAAATTTGCAATAGTCCGAATAATGTTCTAACTTGAAAAGTGGCTGGAAAAATGGGCAATTTGGAAAAAACTTAGTGCTTTTGCCATAAGATTTTTGTATGATTTGCATTATTTTTTTCCTAATCCAGTTGTATGTTGTTAACAGTTATTCTAGTAAAATTTGCGCATTGCCACGCAATACTTGTTTTATGGTGCTCAAGTCTAGGTGTTAAAAATTATGATTGATGCAGTGGAAAATACTTCGCTTTTCTCCCTCAGAAAAATCTTTTTTCTGCCGATTAATACACCAAGATATATTGTACCATTAATGTAGAAACAGGGCTATCTACTCTCTACGTGTCCACTCTAAAGCAAAGTGCAGATTTTTTGGCCAGAGTAGGGAATATGCGGGATACGAGATTGTCTAAAATTGTGTTAAAGGAGGCTGTTAGCCCAAATGAGTATTTTTGCAAAGATTGAATTGAACTTGTGGCAGAGTATGGAATTACGTTGCACTCTCGTCTGAGGTGTATATTATGCCCATTTGAAAAGCAACTATGCGGGATCATATAAAATATCGACGAAAATGAGAGGCACGCATTCATTGAACTAGATTCTTTTACGCCTTAATCGAAACTATTTTAAAAAAAGATTTCTCGAACACAATGAGTTGCACGAATTTCAAAGTAAGAGGTGAGCTGATTTAACTCAATTTCATGCAACATAGAACTGACTTGGGTTGATATATGCATCTGCATAGAATGATGATTATTAATGAACGTTTTTAAATCATAATTACACATAAAATAATTAGTTAAAAAAAAATAATATATCTAAATTTAAAGTTACTATTGTATTATTATTTTGATAGCTTTTCTAAAATAATCCAAAATTTTGAAATTTTGTTTAAAAATACATAGTACTTGTACAATGTACATAAAAGAAATAACTGAGCGACAAAGAAATTGAAACAAAAAATAATCACTCGGGTCAATCCTAAATTATTCAAAAACATAACGGTACATGACGTCCCAACTAACAATTTAGCTTGTATAGGGTCCAGTTTTTCGAATTTGGCAAGTAATAGCCTGTATAGAGCTTGCATAAAGCATATTTTCGCAAGCTACACATTTCACACTTTGACAATTAGGAAATAGCTGCTTTAAGGCCTTTTAAAGTGAGTTTGGCAAGTTCTATACAAGGCTTGTAGATAAAGTTTAAAAAGTTGCCTGTATATGGCCTTCCGAAGTTGTTTACTGAAAATTAGAGCTATGATAGCTGCTATAAGGCTATCCACGACAAGTCAAAGCAAACAACTTGTGTAAGGCTTGCCACTAAAGGCCTTATGCAAACTAAATTAATATGCTATCAAGTAGTTCCCATTTGATGACATTTTTCTCAACAACGAAGTGGCGTAGTGGTAGAGTGCTGGAGTGGTACGCGGAAGGTCTCGAGTTCAAACCCAGGTAAATAAAAATTTTTATAATTAAAATATGACTTCAATCATTACAGAATGCAATGGAAAAGGTTTCGGGAGCTGACTGCGAAGAGGAATATATATAAAAATACAATACAAATAAAAATAATGCAATGAAAACACAAATACTTAAACAATACAAAAATAATATATTTTTTTTTTATTTCCAAATTTGTTTTACTTTAACCTTTATATAAACACCTACGGCAAGCTACTAGCAAATAGCTGTCATTAAAAGGCTTGGTTAAAGCCCTTTTATAACATCTTAAGCAAGCTTTTAGCAATAACTGTCATCAAATGGCTTTTGTAGGGCCTTTTTATAACATCCAAAGCAAACTATTAGCATTAGCTGTCATAAAATACCCTGCTGGGCCAAGCTAATTGCATTTAATGACAAGCTATTTGCTGTTATAACACCTGTCAACAAAAGTCTTATAGCAGTTAAATAGCTTGCGTAATGTGCGCCAAAATTACTTGCATAAGGCCTTTCACTGTTACTATAGCAGTCTGAAAATAGCTTCTTTAGAAACTTATACAAGTTAAATTGTTAGTTGGGCGTTTTACCACCGCCAGCAGCGCCACTGGTTTACCACGGGACAGTTTATCACCGCTGGTTTACCACGGGACAGCTTACCACCGCCACTTTACCTCCGCCGGCTTACCACGAGAGCTGGTGAAATTAGATGCAGAACTACCTATTTGATGCTCACAGGAAGCTTCTTTGGTAACGCAGAAATTTACTCTGAATATCAAATAATTAATTTGATATTTTAATTTCACGTCGGCGTTGTTCTCTTTCACTGGGACTAATTGAAAACATCATTTCGAGCATTAAATTTACATCGGGGGAAAACGCTGTTTCAGGGCGTTTAGGAAATAATTTGCACTAAATGGTCTATAAGCCCGAAATCGTAGTTTGTCCCCTATGTGTCAAGTCATAAAGGGATGAATTCCAGAGAAAATTGGCCTCGATGTTGATTGATAGCGAAAGCTCTGAACAATTTGAAAAAAATAAGCTATGGTGGTAAACTGGCGGTGGTAAACAGTCCTGCTTCGGAAATTTTGTTATTAAGCTCTTTTGAACCTTCAGAATAACAATTTTATTTTATTTGAAATCATCCCTCTGCCTTGCCCACTTTTCTTATAATTGAGTTTTCTTCCTAATAAATATTCTTACAAAGTAAAAATTGTGAAGAAAAAATCTTAAACTTAAGACAAGATAAGGGTAATAATTTTTTCCATCCATGCTTTTAAAAATTTGAACGACCTCCTTATTTTAAAAAAAAAATCATACCAGCCGTTTTCAAAAAAAAAAATGTGCGGTAATATGCCCAACTTATGCTGCCTTGTGTCGTAAATATTTTTACAAAATCAAGATTTTTTTCTAATTCCAAAGTTGGTACTAAAAATTGAAAAGATAAATAAAATTTTGCATATTTGCAACTTTTATGGCGGATACTAAATTTTGCGTAGCCCCATAGCGTGAAGATAGTATCGCCATTTTGGATTTTCAAAAAAAAATTAAATGAAATTAATGTTCTTGCGTGTCAGTTTTCGGTTTTGGGTTGAGAGTAAAATGGTTTTTAGCTTACAAAGCGAAAGTATTGCCTTATTAAGAGGACGTTTTATTTGTTAGTAGGTAATTGATACTGTTTTCCGAAGGTACTCTAATTGAAAACAGAAAAAACTTTGCCACAGCAATTTTTTTTTATCTTTTCGCAGCACAAACTTAACACAAACCAGCACAACTTTGATGTTTAAGAAAATCACAATTTTGCAAGAAAATCTATCCATAAGATTAACAAATTTGCGAATTTTGCAAAAATCGAATTTTGCAAAATTATTAACGGCACAAGGAAGCACAAGTTGAGCACAACATTTTGTTTTGAAAATCAAAAATATAACGATGCTAATTCCACGCACATAATCTTTTAAGTTTGTTATTTTAGATTTAAAATTTAATAACTAATTCATTCATTCTAAATATTTGTAAACTCGGCAGAAATCCATAATTTGAACAAGTTATGAGGATTGCAGTAACAATTTGTAGCGCATACATATGTACATACATCATTTTTCAAAACTCTGAAATTGTGCATTGCTGTATTTATTCAGAATACCAAAATCAAATTAATTTCCTTTTTATTTGGTTTAGCCTTGGTATAGGTTAGAAGGACGATTCCGGAGACGGTACAATCATGAATTGTACGCAATCTACCTTGAAGCAGATATCGTGACAAAAGTTAAACGAAGAGGAACCTGCTCGGAAATTTCTATGTGGTACATTCTATGGTAGATGACAGCGCGGTAGACCATGCTTGAGCTGGAGAGATGGCGTAGACCAGGACGCCCGGAGCCTTGGGGTGCGCAACTGGATGGCGGCGGCTCGAGACCGGGATGGGTGGAGAGACTTGTTGAAGGAGGCCAGGACCGGACCCTGGTTGTCGAGCCGATGATGATGATGATGATGATGATGATGATGATGATGATGATGATGATGATGATGATGATGATGATGATGATGATGATGATGATGATGATGATGATGATGATGATGATGATGATGATGATGATGATGATGATGATGATGATGATGATGATGATGATGATGATGATGATGATGATGATGATGATGATGATGATGATGATGATGATGATGATGATGATGATGATGATGATGATGATGATGATGATGATGATGATAGGTTAGAAAACATTGAAGCAATTCGAAAGCACCGTTTTATAAAAATAAAAACCATGATTTCTTAAACAACAAAAAACAATTTCTACTATTTCTCCTTCACGAAATCCTTTAAAACTTATAAACTGTATACCAAATATGAAGAAAATATACCGGCAGACAGTTTTTTCTCATCATGTTTGCAAATCAAAGTACCTCCATAAAATATTGTACAACTCAATTTGTATAGGAACATAACTAATTCTTCTAAATCTGTTATACTAAAGCAAAAACCCTATATGCCCATTTTTTGAGGCATCGATTCGTAATGTTGAATTATATAGGTATATAATAAATATTAATAAAATAAATTAAATTTCTAATCATCAACAAGAACTATAATTTAAAGCGAAAATCATTAGAATGTTCGGAATACGTGAAAAAAAGAATTTTTTGTAAATTCTAAATTCAGATTTGCACCTAAATCTGGGGGAAAAATCAAAATCCATTTTTTTTGTTATATAGATACGGTTTTACTTTAAAAAATCATGTCAAAAAACATTAAAGTAACGCCCTAGAGCAGAACTAAAGAAAAGCAGTATTCGAAAGAAAAAAAAACACTCATACGCCATGGTGCCTCTATTGATTTCGAGATTAATATTTTTAGTAAACCCATTGTTATACATTTGTTTCCCTCTAAATATATACTATTTTGTATAATTTAAATCATACATATATCATAAAACAGAACTTATTTTAAGAAAAATCACATAAAACATCAGCTGCACCCTTGTAAATCATCTTTATTTCAAGAATATTATATGTGCAAAATTTTTGTATTTCCCCAAAAACCAATCCCAAACCATTTTTTTTTACCTATGCTGGTATAAAATTTCAATAAATTAATTTTGATCTCATTTATATTTAAAATTATCACAAAACTCATAGATTATTAACACCTTTATACAGTACGAACTAGTGGAATTTCCAATTTATCCATTGATAAATATAAATATGAATGTAGATGAATCCTTTAACAAAAAAAATTACAAATTTAATAAAAAAAAAAATTCCTCAATATCTAATATCATCATACTCATGGGTTATTCTAGCTGTATCATAAATCATTAACGTATGATAACTTCTAATGTTTATTTAGCTCTTCATACAAGAAGCTAAGTGCAAATATAAACACATTTTTTTTTTTAATTTTTATGTTTAGCTGTATGTATCTGAAAATTCAAAAAAAATATAAATAAAGCTATCATATACCAAGGTGAAACTAATTTGCTGCCGCAAAAAAATGGTAGAGAATCTATGTTATTTCGATACAAGAAAAAAAAATTTGACCAATAGATTCATGATGAGAAATAATAGTTTCGAAATGAAATTCAAATATAACCATCTGCAACACCAATGATTGTGTCACTAGAGTAAATGTGGGCTTTGATGAAATAAGACATTTTTAATTCAAAAAAAAATAATAAAATTTAAAATCAAACTTGGATTGTAATATTCGATTTTATTTTTTGTTTTAATAAGAAATAAAGAAAATATTAAATTTTGGAAACTTTTAAGACAAACATCTCATATGTTTAAAGATGGATTATTTTATGGCGTGGAATATTCTGCTTTGTAATACCGGCATTACTCATTATTTGACGGAATTTTTCAATCACATTTTACCCGAAATAACAATAAAACTTTTGAGTTGAGCCAGTATGGCAGAAAATTATAGAACTTTTGATTCTTAAAATTTTAGTTCTCCAGAAAATTTATTTTGAAAATATTTAATAAGAGTTTTAAATTTTAAATAATAATAATAAGGAAGTTCTCACTATTCATTTTTGTCTTTGCTTTAAATCTCATTTTATTTGAATTTCATTTTATTTAAAGAAAAAAGTAGGTTGCGCGACAGCTCGTGAACAGCCAGTGACATACAACTCTATACTTTCCCTTTATGTGTGTTGCTTGTCTGAAGGAATGGAGGGGACCTACAATTTTCTGCCAGACCTGAACGGCTTAGATGAGAGGTATTTATGTATTCCTCTTGAAGGCATAGGCTGTAGTCAGTTTTATTTTTGTATTTAGGTCAACGAGGCTGGGAATCGAACTCAGGCCTCATACCTGCATGACAGTCCTACGAACTAATCATTTTAAAAATTTCATTTCATTTATTATTATACATTTGAATGATACGTATGAACATATCGAAAACATAACAGATACAATTTTTGCTTTACTACTAGTAATATATTATGAATGCATACTTTTATAAAAAGAAATAGATGTGTGTTGTATACAAAAATATGAAGATAATAAATATAAAAATTGATTGAGTTTGAATTCAATTTTGGTCTTCATTTTATTTAATTTTTATTTTATATTATTTTATTTAATGCTTCATTTATTATATTTTCTTGTATTTTGTTTTTTTTTTTTTATTTTATTTTATTTTTTTTTTATTTTTTTTTATTTTATTTTATTTTATTTTATTTTATTTAATTAAAATTTATTGTATTTTCTTGTCTTTTGTTTTATTTTATTTTATTTTATTTTATTTTATTTTATTTTCTTGTATTTTGTTTTATTTTTTTATTTTATTTTATTTTATTTTATTTTATTTTATTTTATTTTATTTTATTTTATTTTATTTTATTTTATTTTATTTTATTTTATTTAAACTTTATTTTATTATATTTTATTTTTGAGTCTGTATCTTATAATTTCTATTGTTTTATTCAATATACTAAATCATTTTTAAAATCTTCGAACAAAGGAAATTTGTAAAAATAAGAGTAAATATAAAACAAAAATATGCAAAGTTAAAAATAAAATATATTTAAATACAAAAAAAAAAAAACTAAAACTAAAACTAAACTAAATAAATACAAACAAAAATAAATTAAATAAAATACAATACAATAGTAAAATAAATTATATGGCATGAAAAGTTAAAATAAAGTTAAATATAAAATTAAATTTCACTAAAACTATATAGAAAAAGACAGTTAGAATTTGAATATTTAATAAAATATTTTGTTTATTGTTATGAGTTAAGATTTGTTGAAATCAATTAAATTCAAGCAAAATTCTTTTAAAAATAAAATTTACAAGTAAAAAACAAATCGAATACAATAAAAAAAAACACAAAAGTAAACACACAATTTCCGTTTTGACTTACACTATCGAAAACTGATAATTTTCAGCTGGTCACTTACTATATTTCCTGATTTCCAATTACTGCCAGAAGCACTTTACTTAGATTTGATATTCCTTTTTTTTTTTTGCAAATAATTTCAATTTATTTATGCTTAATAAAACATAAGAACTGCACTTATTTTAATAACTTCTTTAAGTTTCTTTATTTTTCATTTAAAAATTGAATTAATATTTTTTGTTGGAATTTTCTCTTTTACACTTTATAAATTTTCATGCTTTTTGTATTTATTTTAAAATAAAAAATATTTGTTATTGCTCAAAAATCTTTTTTTATTTTTTTTAATATTTCTTATTTCATTTATTTTCCACAGTAACAACAAAAAAAAAACACACAAAATACGACAAGCAAAACTAAAAATTAGGAAACCATAGACAATATAATATTATCTTCGTTAACGCGACGAGAGCACGAGCTAAACGCACGTTTTAAAATTCACAACGAAATGAGAGGTTTAAGCTTATTGCCTAGACCTTTATACGATTATCATCTTTCGGTAAGGCATCGATTGAGATGAGAGCCAATTTCATTCAAAAAAATGACCAAAACAACAACAATTATAAGACTATAAGTTTTAAACCAGGCTTGATCTCAGAGCGCCGCGCATAATATTAACGCATTTCTTTCTGTTTTTTTTTTTTTGTTTTCTTACTCCGAGACACTTGTATCTTTTAAGTCTAGGCAAACTCTGAAGTGGTTTTTATTTTATCTGTGGCAAGCAAGTCTACTTACTCGTACCTACTACTTGGTCAGTATTGGTGTGAGCAGAGTGTATGGACAGCCAGACTAGGGCTGCAACAAGTCCGATTCTCATTTTAAAAAAGCCGAGATATTTAGCTCATCATCATCATCAGTGTTGGGGCACCTTAATGGTCCTTTAAGAGTGTTGAACTTGACTCCTTGGCGCTGATTGAAAGATAGATATTAATTATAAATGCTCAATTACAAATGCAAAGACATTAACTCCGAAGATGTAATGATGTTCTACTATGTAATTCAACATGTACTTATCGCGTAATGTTAATTGAAATTTAGCGTCCAATATTGACGTTCAATAGCCACACACAAGGGGGGACTAGGTGGGCTTGCACTACCAATCATTATTCATAATTGAATGGATGGTTGGTTGACATCTAACCTCTTGTTCGTCATCATTTAATAATTTATGATGTGAGTATGTAGATAGATATAGGCATTTTAAATGATGGTTTACTTGGCTATTCGGCTTTATCTGGGGGCGTAGGGCACCCACCTGGTGGTCATAGGGTACGCCTTCGATTCGATTAATTGCTTCCGATTAAAGATATTATGATTAGCCAACTGCATCTTTGTGTATTTATATTTAATTGAAAGCTATGTAGTGATTGCTGCAATTTGGAAATATTATGGCAAGAGAGAACCCTATATACGCCGTACCGTACATGTTCGAGATCGGACGCATATACAAACTGAAATTAATTCAGTTTGTGGTTGACCTCGGACGAGAACGCATTTTGTCTTTAAGGAAAAGAAAAAAAATATTTGTTCGTGGAAAAGTGAGATCATGAGGAATTTTCAGAAGAGAATGAAGAAAAAATTCCCCGTGAATTTAACGACTTAAAGGACATCTGATATGGAATTTTTATTTTAGAAAAGGGCAAACCTAATTGATTCCTGGAATTCATAAAGAGTTGGTAGTTTGAAAAGTTTTCAGATCTAGAGATGTTGAGATGTATTCTGTTCTTCTAAGGTAATTCTCATTTTTTTTCATAAATTAAGGTTTAAAAACAAGTTCATAGGTACCTACATACATACATACGTCCAATTAGTCCTAAAAGGTATTTACACATTTATTTCATTTCTTTGAATGAATCGATTAACCCATTGGAATAAATAATTTGCAGAGAAAATAGTAATTTGAGTGACTTTTTAAATAAATCATTGGTAGTATAATTTTAAATTTTATTTATGATTATATATTTTGTACTATTTATTTAATAAGTTAATTTTTTGATCGATTTGATTAATATGATTTAATCATACCAACAAATTAAGGCACCAGTTATAGCTTTCATTGAAAGCCATCATTGAAAATTTTAATATTCAGTTTTGAGGCACTTAAAAGGCAAAATCAGTGCATATTTTGATGCCAATATGAAGGGGTGACTTAGTTATTATTTCTAACCAAAAAAAAAAATGTTCGTTTTGGCCCAACCGTCCACATAAAATAACTTTTATTATTTCAATGATTGAACTAAATTACCAATGATCATTGAAAAATTAAACTTCATTTTATGGTGAAGTTTGGGATCGAATTGATTTTTTTTTTTCACTAAAGCAGTAATTCAAAGCATCAGCTTTAATTTAGTCATGACGGTTTTCAATGATAGCTATAACTGGCACCTAAAGTCAGTGTCTGTGCAGTAAATTAAATTAACTAGATCAAATGACATTAGTTTGGTTAACCAGATGTTGATGGCAAAACCATATAACCATTCTTACCGTAAAGGCACCTGACCAGGTAGGTTAGGTTAGGTTAGGTGGGGTGATGATACGGCAAGCCGCATCATCTCACTCGGATCTACGTGGATCCATTGCGTTCCCCGGGGTAAAGGTATGTTGTGGAGGTGTATAGGGAGGGGAGTGAGTGGGACTTTTAGGTATGGGTATGGGGAGCCTCCCTGAACCATCCTGAATTCTGTATGAATTTCAGGATGCTATCCAGTGGCAAGGTTGAGATGTCGCACAGTTCATCGAAGAAGTATTCTCCGAGGTTAATTTTTCTGTTTCTGGCCAGGCTGGGGCATTCACAGAGAAAGTGATATGATCCCTCTTCCGACTCTTCATCATTACACCCTCTGCATAAGTCAGATGTGCTAATGCCCATTCTGCTCATATGGGTTCCCATTGCGTTGTGACCCGTTAGGATTCCAACAAGAAGGGATAGTTGAGGTCTGCTTAACTTGAGTAGATAATCTGTTTTTTTCTTAGAGATATTCGGCCAAACATTCCTTGAAACCCGGCAAGTGTCCAGTGATGACCACCTGTCGTTTGTGGCTTTGAGGAAGTTTTGGTGAATTCTGTTCTTTTCTTGTTCCAGTGGCATGAGTACCGATGATACGATTTGGCTTGGATCAAGAGATGACCCGTTTTTGGCCAATTCATCTGCCATTTCGTTCCCATGTATATCACGGTGTCCTTGGACCCATTTTAGGGTAACTGTGTTTGTGGCGCTGAGCAATCTTAAGTTAATGCGACAACAATCCACCAGTTTTGACTTTGTGATGAATGAGGAAATAGCTTTAATCGCCGCCTGGCTGTCTATGAAGATATCAATATTTCTGTTAACTACTTCACAAGTGGCAAGATGTTTTGTGGCTTCGCTAACTGCCAGAACTTCTGCTTGGAAGACACTGCAGAAATCTGGAAGCTTTATTGCCCTATTTATGGGTGGGTTATCTGAGTAGATGCCTGACCCTACCCCCTCATTTGTATTAGAACCGTCTGTGAAGACCGAAACATGGTTTTCATTTATCACCCGGTTTTCCTTCCAGAATTCCCTTGTTGGGATATCTGTTAGAGTCATTAGGCTGAAATCCATGTGCGGTGTGGTGTAGTCCGTCTGAATGTTAATGTCAATGAATTTCATTATGTTCTTGTGACCGTAGTGGCCTCTTTTCAAATTGTTACACTGTATAAGTCTTAAAGAACTTTTGGCCGCCAGCTCTTTCGTAAATAAGTCGAGCGGGGCTAGTGAAAGGAAGGTTTCTAAGGCTGCGGTCGGTGTAGTTCTTATGGCACTAGTAGCACCAATACACGACCAGGTAGGCAAATATCCAAACTATATTTAGTGTAAGATTTTTTTGAAATTGTTTACAAAACGTAGAAATGCAATGAGTACAAAAATGTACTAATAATAAAATTGATTCACTCAAAACTAATACACATTGAAATGTAACAGCAAAATAAAGAACACTAATGTTTGTTTTTAAATCGATATTAGGTGCCAGTTATAGCTATCATTGACGCTCCAAATTCAAAACTTTAAATTCTAATTTTAAGATATTTAAAAAGTAAAATTTGTGATTATGTATCTTAACGCCAAAAAAGAGCTTTTGACCTGGATTAATATTCTAGTTAAAAAAAAATAAACATTAATTCTAGCATAACCTTCCACATA
The DNA here is from genome assembly GCA_932273885.2 of Leucozona laternaria. Classification (NCBI taxonomy): domain Eukaryota; kingdom Metazoa; phylum Arthropoda; class Insecta; order Diptera; family Syrphidae; genus Leucozona; species Leucozona laternaria. The sequence goes on along the minus strand of OW026366.1, from coordinate 253,158,549 downwards.
AAATCAGTTTTACTATTTCAATGATCATTGAATGTTTTAAATTGATTTTATGTAAAAGGTTAAGCCAGAATTGAATTTCGTTTAACTAAAATAATAATTCCAATCATATGGTTTATTTTGGTTGGTATACAAATATTCATCAATCTTACTTTCTGAATGTTTGAAAATTTAAAATTAAAATTTTCAATGATACTTTTAAATGATACCATTAAATAGTTGGTTTGCTAGTTTGATCAAAAGAGTATCTATTATTAAATTAAAATTTATAACACCTTCAGTTTTTTTTTTTTTTTTGTCAAATCAGTCAGTCTTCTGACAACTGTTCTTATACAAATTTCACATAGGAAAATTAATATGGATGTAATCTAGTTTTTTTTCTTCAATTATGATTAGTTTGATTCCCATTTAGTTTGTGTTCTACTGTTAGGATAATAAGATTCTTAGGTTCCACATTTTGGTTACCAACATTTTAGCAGCACTTTTGTAAAGGGAATTCCTTGCAAAGAACAGTTTTTTTTTTTTGTATTTTCGACTTTCTAGTTAACGGCTTTACCGAATATAGATGTACAGGATTTTATACAGCAGCTCTTATATAAAGTTGAAACTTTATTTCACTTAAAAACTGCCGAAAATTATTTTGTTTTTTAATTTTTTTAATAATCTCCAAGACTTGTTGATGATTTATTTTTTGAAATATGTTTTTAAGTGAATATACGAAAAATGTACTTAAAAATGACAAACCTACTAATTTGTCCGGATCTATGAAAAAAAAGAATTGAATAAAATTAAAAAAAAAATTATTAAAAAAGAACAACAATATTTACGATCCTCAATTTTTTTTTTTTTTTTTTTTTGAAGTCAATAGTTCATTCTTTAATTTTCTTTTAAAATCTGCTTGTTTTACTGAATAGTTTTTTATAAAATTATTTTTCAAATTTTGAGAACATAAATTTAAATAAATATTGTATTGACTGTATTTAATCTCAAATGTCACTTTAATCAATATTTGGGATTTTGAAGAAGTCTTATTAACATCTAAACCATCCTTGGACTTAAAATTGCATTTTTTTTAAATTAAGAGGATTGGCTATGAAATGCTCTGTCTAAAAGTACACTTTTTTGAACCAAAAGTAGGAGTATAGTCTCCCACTTTTTGAATGTCAACAGAAAGTAAACAAAAATATATAAGCTTTGTCGTTGAACATTACCCAGGGTTGATCGAGGTTTTCTTGACAACCCCAAGTGTCAATCATCAATTACCTGCAGGATGTGAATCCACAAAAAAAACAAATGCAACAAGCAACAACTCACGTCACGTTGGCAGTTCATTCATTACCTCAACTCGCCACAGCAAAAAAAAACTACTTCCACTTTAGGGCGAGTTCAGGGCGACCACCAGAGATTTCATAAACATTTTCAGTTCATTCAAAAACGTCATCGTGATATTAATATATGTAAATAGCAAGATTATTGTGATTGAAATTATACTTTAAAATTGATGAAAATATTTAGTGTCACTTTTCACGTTGACAGAATTGTGAAGTTCGCTATCGACCTAATATCAGTAGGTAGGTACTGCTCATTTGGAAACTAATTAAGCATATAAGTTCTTTTTGGAAATAAAAAGATAGGCATCAAATTATTCTGTTGCAGTTTTAACTCCTTCAACTCAAATTTAAATAGATCGTTCAAGTGCCGACAAACCTACGTCAAAAACGCAACCCTTATCCATTTCGATCTTTTGGCCAGGCATATCAACGTACAATGAGCATGAGCATGCATTGCATAAAATGGAAAATTTCATATAAATAATATCTTGAAATTGAAGGCATACCTACACACACACATATGTACGTGTTTTAAAACTGAACGCATTCTTTATATATTTTTAAACACATTACATAAAAATATGCACTACTTGATCGCACGAACTTTCTCTTGTGGTTAAATACTGTATGTAACCCAACATTGAAGATGCCTGGTGTATATATTTAACGAGTAAATATTTAAAGATTTAAAGAGATTTTCTCAAAAAACATTGAACACCTAATTCCGTAATCTGATTTTTTTGAGAAAAACCTGAAATGCAGTTTTCTTACAATTGACTTGGTTATTACAGGTACGAAGTTTAATCAAAATCGTTGGAGTCGTTTGCAATAAAATTTGACAAACCAAAATATTTGTATGGCAGCTACCCGTTCTAGATGAGCTAAAACAAAAATTTTTATTTCTCCTCTAGGGAATCACATAAAAATGGTATACACCAAATTTTATGCAAATCGGTAAACCCGTTTAGGCTCTAGCTCAAATTACAGTGGACGCACCGACGCACCGACGCACCGACGCACAGACGCACAGACGCACAGACGCACAGACGCACAGACGCACAGACCGACGGACGGCATGACGAAACCCACTTTTTCGGACTTCTCGATAATCGTAGTGTTAGTTTTGATTATAACCTCGATTTTTTTTTTTACAAGAAACCAATACTCGCCCTATAGAGCAAGTAAAAAGAGATATTCTTGAAAAATTGGTCAATTTTTTGTTGTCCTTTTTAAAAAAAAAAAAATATACATTGTCATGGCCTAATAAGCTATCGCTCAACGAATTTCCATCAAAATCACTTTAGAATTTAATTATAATATTTTACCCATAATATCTACCTATAATTAAGATTGTTTAATACAAAAATGCAAGAAAATATGTAATTAACAGTTAGATAAATACAAGTTAATAATCTTGTATATAATTAATTTTTAGTTCTTCTACCAACAATCAAATTACCGTTTTCAGTAAATTTATTTGAACTCAAAATTAGTAACGAACATTGAACAAAGAGGAAATAATTCAACTGAAGTTTCCGGTTAAATAAGTGCGACATCTATGTCTCAGAAGTAAAAAACATTAAAGCACCACAAGATAAAAGCTTAAAGCACAATGCGATACTATAACCGTTAAACTATTCAAATTGAAGATAACAAAATCAACATGTTGTGTACCTATATAATTTAAATAATAGACAAGCCAACACTTTTCTGTTAATTTAATTAGATTTTTATAATTTGAATATGAAAAAACAGTAAGTATAAGCGCGCTAAGCAAGTCAGGTTAAAGAATGAGCATTATAGAAGTAGGTCATGTTGAATCAAGGGATATGAAATGCGGATTTTGTCCCAAAGTCTTACAATTTCATTTTAAGATGGTAAACTGACAATTGTCCCACAATGACGTTAGAATATGGCGCAAAAGTTGAAAATTACAAAACAATTATTTCGCTCTCTTTAGGAGTATAGAGCATGGTATCCAAAGAATGCGCAATAATTGTTTCCATTTTTAGCAGAATAATTCGTCGGTGATTTTCACCTTTTGCGCCAGGTGACAACTTTTGCGACACCTTGTACAATTTTTACTATACTTAGGAATATTTGTGTGCGAAATTTAAACAAAATCTCAAAACTCAAGAGGTTGTGAGGTGACTATCCTTATGATGATGTTAAGTGCGAGCGTTTAGGAAAGTTGGAGAGGATTTTGAAAGGAGATACCGATGCAGATTGGTTTTAAATGTCTGAACATCACAATGGCAAGGAGCCGGTTAAAGAATTCCACATTCGTGTACTTAACAGTTTGGCCGAAATTGGGCTCAAGGGTAAACTGATGTGCATTCCTTGAATTTTGCGTATTACGGTTGAATTGTTTTTTTAGGGAGGAAAATGCAACTGGCTTTTTCACTAGAACACTGTTTATATAAATAGCAATAAAATAATAAAAGACATGAAACATTGCGGCCTCGTTCGAGAGTTGCAATTGCTTCCGTTATAGTTTTATCACATACCATTTTAAAAGCTCTCTTTTGAATTCTATCTAATTGACTCAAGTGGATTATTGGAGTACCTGCCCAAATATGAGAATTGTTATCCATTTTTGGACGAATGTAGGCTGTATAGATTACAGCCAGATCAGAGGGGGAGAACAACCGAAGCAGGACTATTCAGTGCCGAACTTTCACCGTTGGACACTTCACCACTAGCCTTTAGTCCTTGGAATTTTCGTTACAGCGGTTCCGCCACTGGGTAGTTCGCTGTCGTTCTTTCAACACTAGCCTTTTGTACACTGCCTACACACAGGTAATAAAGTGCTTATTATTCATTTTGGCCGTTGTTTATTTTGAAAGAAAAATTTGGTAAGTTACGATAGAATACAGATTTGCCAGTAATACCAGAGTTTTTTTGACAACTATTGCATGGTGCAACATTTTAGATCATTTTATTCATTGCAATGTAAGGTGAAATCTTGCTAAAGAAGCGAATTCTGTATGTTTCAATTTTTGACGCAAACTTCAATTTGCTAAAATTGTTAGTAAAATATGAAAAAATTTCCTCCCGCCAGTAAAAATAGTGTTAATAAATGATTTTCTATTAATTTGCATCATTTATTTCTCATTTTCGTGTTATATTTTGTTAGAATCACTGTTCTGCAAAATTTCCTAAATAAAATGCAAATGATTAAATAAGCTGAAAAAGATTACGATTTGTTATTGAAAACAATAGCCGTGTTTCATTCCAAGCCCCGAGGAAATTGGTGAAAAAAAACGACGTCCTGTCAAGTAATTTACATGTTAAATGCAATAACAACTAATCCCATTCGGGCTTAGCCAAGCGCGGAAAATTCTCGGGGCTTAACTTAAGCACTGATAAAAACTGTGTTACCGGTGTGAATTGCATACGTGTTATTGATAGTTTGTATGGAAACTCCATTTTGTTTCTGTAATGGCGTCGCTTATCCCCGATGTCGTTTTTTTCAACCAAATCCGTCCGGGCTTGCAAAAAAAACACGGCTTATATAAATGAACTCCTATTGTGAATTAACCATTTCTAATAAAATCTACACTATATTGCCAACACGAAAACAAAATCCAGACACGAAAAACCTGTCACTAAAATGGGTGGCACTCAAATATTGAGCACTTAATGGCAACACTTAAAGATCCAACACTCGATCGGTGGTGTTGAAAAGTCCGTCTATCAATTTGCGGTGGGCAATGGTACTGTACCGAAGAAAACGTAAATACTTAGCAGCATTTTTGCCGACATCGAATATGTGATCATTCCACAAAAGGTGGTCTGAAAAACTTTCAGTTTCCTCATTGGGTATTGGGGTGGGTTCCGATATGACGACAGAAGGCAGCATTGTGTTTTTGAATAATTAAATTCTACCCAATATGTATTTCCCCATTGCACAATGCTGTCAAGATCAGAATTATATGACTTGACAAGGATTGAAAATGGCTCCAACAAGATCGTGTAATCCAATGGTGCATTTTGATTTATGTTTTATTATATGAAAAATTAATTCATCTTTAATTTAATTTTTTTCTTTGTTCGTTGAAAGAAAAAAAAGAGACTTGTTTTTGGTCAGCAATATCTCTGTAACAATAAGTGAAACAACACAAATCTTAGGGTAGTTTTCAAAAATTGAAAAAAAACATTGTAACAATTATTTTACTGAACCTTCACCGTAAAAAGGGTACAAAAAACAACTTTTTATAGACTTTTGGAAATCTTTTATTGCCTCATAAATATTTATGGGAAGTCAAATGCTGGTATGAGGTTTAAAGTTTAAACTAATATTGACTACCAAATGTAAATTTTCAAATTGATTCATCAAACTATTTTTCCGTATTGAATAATCAAGCATCGAATTCTCACAATCCCATTAAAGCCATTTAGCCGAAACAAAAATTTAATATTGAGGTTCAACATAATGAAATATTTCGTTTCAAAAAATCGCTCTTAAAGAACAAATTGTATTGTTCTTCAAACATTGTGTTATCATCATTAAAATGGAAAAAAAATAAAAATGTTGTCGATCTTTTTGCGGTTTTTATTTATTACAACTCTACTATGACTTGTTTTTGGACTGTTACCATATCGTAATAAGGGTAATACGGGGAACAACCACGGTCGTCAGACTCGTCCCCTCTCTATGAGTTCTCTTATTGAGTATAAGCGTTTGGAACATTAAAAATGAACATTAATTAAATCAGTCATTTAAGTTGTCGGTGTCGTCGCCGAGGAATGCGGAAATATGGTTTATTAATTTTTCAAGAAAAGGAAACATATTGAAATGCCTTTCTCCAAAACTGGAAAATATTTGACAAGTCGGTAGTAAGATTTAAAGTTCTCACTCAAAGATCTGAATACAATATCAACATCGTTAAAGTTATTTTCAATAATAACATGCGGAAAATGCAGCGTACCTAAGTGGTATTATCGACTGATTTTTAACGAGTTCTGAAGGCTGTAAAAGATCGCTATTTTCTTCAGCATTAAAGGTTACTCAAAAGGAAATTGCAATAAAATTTGTCTTGCAATTTCGATGAAAAAATTTAGACAGTTTTCGCGAAATAACTTTAAATTGCATGCATTTAATGTTGAAGAGGTAACAGCAATGTTTTCAGCCACTTTTCCTCCTAAGTATAGCTCTTTTAACGGCAAAAAATTCATTTTCCCGCACATACTGAAAATCCAAATAGTTTTCCAAAATGTTTTTTCATTAAAACTGGCCACTTTTTTTAAGATAACATGAATTTTTGTATCCTCACTTTGCATATCTGTATTTATTGAAATAAATGATGGTAATAATGGGTGATTTTTTAAGAGGTTTAGAACTTTAAAAAAAAAAAAACACAGAAAATTCGAAAAAATGAATGAAATATTTATTTGAATCGATAGTTTGAACCTTGCAATTTAATGTTTAAAGATAATTTCATGCAAATGTTGACCGCGGCTGCGTCTCAGGTAGCCCATCCGCTCAGTCCAATTTTGGCATACTCTTTCACACATATCGGCCGGTATCTCACGAATGAATGCATGGATGTTGGCTTCCAGTGCTTCAATCGAAGCGGACTTGTCCCTATAGACATTAGCCTTGACATACCCCCACAAAAAATAATCTAATGGTGTCAAATCGCACGATCTAGGCGGCCAATTGACCGGCCCGAAACGTGAAATTAACTGTTCACCAAACTCGCCTCGCAATTGCGCCATTGTTTCGCGTGCTGTGTGGCATGTGGCACCGTCTTGTTGAAACCACATATCATGCAAGTCAAGAACTTCCATTTCGGGCAAAAAAAAGTTTGTTATCATCGCTCGGTAGCGTTCACCATTGACAGTAACGCTGCGATTCGCATCATCTTTGAAGAAATAGGCCCAATAATGCCGCCGGCCCATAAACCGCACCAAACAGTGGCTTTTTCGGGATGCATTGGTAGCTGTTGCAATGCTTCTGGCTGATCTTCACTCCAAATGGGGCAATTTTGGTTATTTACGTACCCATTCAACCAAAAATGAGCCTCATCGCTGAACACAATTTTTCGATAAAAAAGCGGATCCTCGGCCAGCTTTCCAAGAGCCCATTCACCAAAAATTCGGCGTTGTGGTAGGTCGGCTGGCTTTAGTTCTTGCACCAGCTGTTTCTTAAAAGGCTTTACGCCCAAATCCTTCCGCAAAATTTTCCACGTAGTGCTGTAACAAAGGCCTAACTGCTGGGAACGGCGCCGAATCGACATTTCGCGGTCTTCTGTCACACTAGCTGATACGGCCGCAATATTTTCTTCACTACGCACAGTACGTAAACGTGTTGGTGGTTAAATGTCCAACAAAGTAAATTTGGTGCGAAATTTCGTCACAATCTTCCGAATAGACTGCTCAGAAGGTCGAGAATGCCGATCATAAAATGGAAGCAGCGCGCGATGAACATTGATAGTAAAATTCAATAATTTGCAAGCGTTGTTCATTTGTAAGACGATCCATGGTTAAATTGCAAACCAAATTGAAGCTGTTTGACAGTGACACAAGGTACTAAACACACGTCAGCTGTCAAAACCAGTGTTGCCAAAACCAAACCAGCTAAAAAATCACCAAATAAATGAAAAAAAGCCTTTTTAGACAGAAAAAAAGCGTCAAAGCCTCAGGCAGTGCAAAAAGGCCTAAAAGGCATGAAAAAGCCTCAGTTGGCATCGCTGAGCCACCTACAGTCATTTACCTCGAATTAAATTTGAGACGATAAAATTTCATTCAATTTTCATAGTTCACACTGTGTAATAGCCGCAGATTTATATAAGTCAAAGTGGAGAAAACAATATAATTGTTTTATTTCTCGACCGAGTGTGGGTACCAATCAAGTGTATATAGAGAATCAAAGATCGGGTCGAAACAAAATCATTTCCCAAGCTGTTTGCGTGACAAATAGGCATTGCTTAGCGGAGTTTACTCTGCTTGAGAAGCCAATATAAATATTTTTTATTAAATTGTTAGGGAAATTAGCAAGCGAGTAGGACAGACATTATAAGTTTATTATTAAGTACTTATTTCTAGGATCCCCCAACCGTTTGGTTCCTTTGGGCTCCTCTTCAAGAAGTTCGCTGGAAAAGCGACAAGGTTCTCCTCCGTTCCCTAGGTTGCTTACTAGGGATATAGGGCTTCCGACAAGGATCCCAGAACCCATTTCTTTCCAATGATCTCCTCTCCAAGTAGCTCATTGGACAAAATGCTCCTCCGAGAGTTCCACCCGCTTATTTCCTTAGGTTGTGTGCTATGGCCATAGGGTTTCCAATAAGGATTCCTGACCGTTTGGTTCGTCCGTGTTCCTTCTCAAGGTTCCCGTTGGACAAGGTTCTCCTACGAGAGTTTCCGACTGGTTTGTTCCCCAGGTTACGTGTTGGGACACTTTATATGAAGTACCGTGTTAGTTATAAAGGGTCCGCCATCTAACGTTTTTTTTTTCAACTAGTGTTTATTTCGTGAATGTTAACACTTAGCTCATGTCTGCTTTGACAGATAATTAGTTTTATCTTTCCGCTGAACGAATATGGTTGTGTATACGCTTCGCTAAGTGGGCTTGCGATCGACTTAGAGAAGATGCCGATTTTGCCAAAAAAAATCATCTTTTCAGATGAAGCTCATTTTGATCTTGGCGGGTAGTAAACAAGCTAAATTGTCGCATTTGGGGCACAGAAAACCCGCACGCATACATTGAAAAGCCGATACACCCAAAACGAGTCACTGTTTGGGGCGGATTTTGGTCCAGATGCATAATTGGGCCATTTTTCGAAAATGAGCAAGGAATGGCCGTTACCAGTCAATGGCGATCATTATCGGGCCATGTTGAAGGAAATTTTTTCACAAAAATTGAAGAGTAGGATATTGGAAACATTTTGTTTCAACAGGACGGCACTACGTGCCACACAGACGAAGCTACACTCGATGTTTTGCGACATTTTCAAAAAAAAAAGAAGTTATTTGGCGGACCCTTTCATGAAATAGTTTTTATTAGAGATCTATTCTCGTACCACATTAAAAACCCATTTTTACTTTCACTGCTACCGATATATGTTCCTGAAAGACTGTTAAGGCGAAGATAATTCATAATGCAACCCTATCATAGAAGTAATTAAGGTAATAATGAACAACTTTCTAGATCAATTTCTAGCTTTAAATCAGTTTGTTTTGATATAGATATAAGTTATTCAAACAACTTTCAAAGATGGATCTATTAAAAATTGAAATGGGATTGCCGCTTTATAGAAAAAAGCTGAGAGAGGCTTCTAATTTGCTGCACAAATATTTGGAAAAGATTGGAAGTCCATTGAAGGGCTCAAGTTCTTTAAAAAATAAAGAGGACATGAATGGTGCAAGGCATATAAAGGAACAAAATGATCCTATTTGTGAACCCCATTAAATTTCCAAGCAATGCCGAGTGTAAACAAAATATTGTCTTAATAATACTGGATGCCGTGTATAATGATAAAATGTGTGTACCTTTTTTGCAAGAAGCCAAAATTAAAAAAAAATAATAAAATGTTGTTTTGACCTTTTAAAAATGTCTTGTTTTTTTACTTATGTTGTTTGAAATCCAGATTTGATTTTCAAAACAGATTATACCCATATTTCTTTTAAATAGCTATAACTCCTAAACTAAAAACCTTGGATCATATGATTTCGGAACTTAAACTGTGGGGAATGCTGATTCAATCAGTCTTGAAAGATACAAGTTTTTCTCGATTTACTGTAGACTTATAAAAATGGATCCAACCTCTCCCCCTTTGATACGTACTACGATTTGTAGTCTATCGAAAACAAGGTATGGAGAAAAATGGAGGCGAAAAAGACAGCATACTTAAAGGCGCTTAGAAAAATGATGATGCTCCAAATACATTTGATAAACAATAACATCCCATTTTCGATCTGTGACGTCAGTGGTCTCAGGCGGCCGAATGTGTAGTGCATACGGCTTCTAAGACTGAGCAAATCTGATATCGTGGGTTCGATCCCTATGGTGGGCATGTAGAAAGTTTTTCATAATAAAATTGGATTAAAAGCTCAGTACCACTAATAAGAGGAGACTGATGATAGGCGGCTTAGCACCCCTTGAAACAGCTGTATCTCTAGCCAAAATAAACGAATTATAAATTAATTCGTAAACAATTGGTGGTAGCACCTTTAAGTTGTTGTTGTTGTTGTTCAAAAATTCAATGAAATTGACGGAATTGGTCAAGTCTAATAAACTGACATTCTAGTATGAATACTACAATAAATAACAATAAAAATGAATATAATAAGTTTTGTTTCTGATCCGCACATAAAGGGTTTTTCAACAGGGATGCTACAAAAGTAGAGCAACAGGGACACCAAACGACGCCATATTTCTTGCCGCACTTTTGACATTTTTCTTCAGTAAGTTTGTTATTTCATGATGTGAAGATATACGAGCCAACAACGAGTCGAAATTATTAAAATTTACTACCGAAATTCGGAGTCCGTGGCCTCAACGTTAAGAGCGCTACCTCCAATTTATGGTTGTCATAATCGTCCTAGTAGATCAACAATTGAGCGTCTAGTGGAAAAATTTGAATCCACAGGCACAGTACAAAATGTTCCCGTGCCAGTGAGGCAAAGAAGTGCCCGTAGTGTCTAGAATATTGCTGCCGCTGAGGCTTCAGTTGCAGAAAGCCCAAATGTGTCTCTCACACGTCGGTCGTTCTCAAGCGTTGGGCATCTCTGTGACGTCGTTGTGGCGAATTTTGCGAAAAGATCTTGGCCTACATCCTTACAAGATTAAATTGACGCAAGAACTGAAGCCGCTTGACCACCAGAAGCGTCGTATGTTCGTGAATTAGGCTGAGCAACAACTTAAAAATGATTCGGATTTTCATCGAAAAATCATCTTCAGCGATGAGGCTCATTTCTGGCTGAATGGCTTCGTCAATAAACAAAATATGCGGTATTGGTCAAGCAGCAATCCACACGTACTCCATGAGTCATCATTGCATCCCGAAAAAATTACGGTTTGGTGTGGTTTATGGGCCGGCGGCGTCATTGGGCCGTACTTCTTCCGTGATGATCAAGGCCGGCACGTTACTGTGAATGGGCATCGCTACATTTCAATGATAACCGAATATTTTTGGTCCCAATTGGATGATATGGACTTGGAGGACATGCGGTTCCAACAGGAAGGTGCCACAAGCCACACAGCGAATGTCACAATCAAGTTATTGGAAACCAAGTTTGGAGAACGTGTTATCTCACGAAATGGTCCAGTTGCTTGGCCGCCTCGGTCGTGCGATTTGACGCCGTTAGACTATTTCCTGTGGGGCTACGTCAAGTCTATGGTCTACGCCAACAAGCCAGCGACGATTGATGAACTTCGTACGTATATCGAACGTGAAATTGCAGCAGTATCGGCCGATGTATGCTTGAAAACCGTCGAAAATTGGGTTCAGCGTCTGGACTTCTGCAAGCGTGCCCGTGCTTGCCATGCAAAAGAAATTGAAATTCATACATAATGGCATCTAACGTACTTTCACAGGAATAAAGAATTTCATTGATATCCAAAACCGTTTTTGTTTTATTTAAAAAAACTTTTGTAGCGCTCTTATTGAAAAACCCGATACAACCAAACTGATAATGATTCCAAAATAACATCCTTATCACACCTACATTATTAGGGATTATAATAAATAGGAACTGTTTCAAATTCTGTGCGTAATACGTACGTATTTCCTGTGATGGTCTCAAAATAAAACTCATTTATAGTTAAATAAATAATCCTAATTCTCTTAATTCCAAAGATCATTAGCATTCCCTTTACCCAAACAATAAATTAATCTCCTTATTACCCATTTAACATCGCAAATCGCATTGAAACCCACATCCTAATATAAGACCTACAACCCATTTTCAACTTATTCGTCCAATGGCACAAGCACAATAGTGCAATATTTTAATTATAAAACACTGAAAATCAATTTAACACTTCGCGATTCTAAGCCCCTTGCTGATAAGATTAGATAGATATTTTATTGATGATGAGATTGCGATGCGCGCACATTCCGCAAAATGCTTTCGGACTTGATAATAATTGTAGTTCCTCCCGGAATACACTGCGAATGCACCGTTCTACAGATATACATATATACACATCTAGATAAGTATAGATACATTCCTATTAAACGCATTGTAAATATTTGCTATGTGTATAGACTCATTTTGTCGAGATATCAGTATCTACAAAGTATTTGCGCGGTGCAAACAAAGGATTAATATCCCATTAGAGAGTTTATGAATTATCAGATACATTCCCACCTAATTAAGATTTTTTTTTCTACTCCCAACTCCCAGGTGGGTCTGGTTGAAAGTTCACAATCATAATTATTTTTAATAAATGTTTTGTGACATTTTGAGGTCGAAAAAGAAGAGGAAATATACCTACATCAAGAAAAAAACGTATCCGCGGACGAAGCCATTTTACAGACTTTTGTTCGACATCTCGCCAACCATCATCATAATAAATTAACATTGACAGTAATCAGAAAACTTAGTCCGGATTCATCATTCCGCAATATTTATATCCACAAATTAATATTCAGATAACTCGTATAGATGGTAGGACTAATTTAAAATTTGAGTTCTTCATCTGTCTAGGGTGATGGGCACCCCAACCCCTATACACAAAACACAACTCTATGGGCTCTCGCTCTGCAAGCGCAGTTATTGTCTAAAAGCTAAAACCAAACCAACCCCCTTGCTGGATCCAAATAGTATATCCGTAGGTGGATTTCGGTAAATATAAATGAGGATTTCTTGTAGCAAGAACCATCATTTGTCAACAGGACCCTGAAGTGAGTGTAACTTTTTAGTGCGCGGTATCGTAATTTAGATAGATACAAGTTTGTTCTACGATTTAATTTACGCCAGAGGGCAGCATACGCATATTATTATATTTACAATACAGTGAGTGCATTTTAAATGTGTTTTTATTTAATATACTGTAAGGCATTTTATGTAATGTGGGTACTATGACAGTACGTAACTTGATTTCCGAACTAGAGAGTGTAATCCGGGTTTGTTATTGATATCTATACTAATTATTCAATGTGTTTACAATTATAAATTATGATTAAACCTTAAGATAATGATGTGCTGCGAGTTAATTTAATCTTTCATTTTGATATACTCAAGAGTTGAAGAGCGTCGGAGAACAATGTTTTAAAGAAGCTATAGGTTATATCTATGTATTCTTATGAATTAAACGAATTTTGAAAATTTGTGAGTTTAACTATGAATCCTGTTTAGTCATTAATATTAAGTTAAAGTTCAAATTTCGGTTTCTTAGTTTTTTTTTTTTTAGTTTAATGAAAAATAATAAAAGTTTATAACATTTTCTAGTACCTACATATATTTTAAAAATGCAGTTATTAAGCACTTTTGGATCAAATTTGTCAGTGCGAGATTAAAGTTAAACCCGAGTTAACTCATCAAATTTGGTGAGTTAACTCAGGATTAACTGTACAGATGCTTTTGCTGTTTTATCCATCGAGTTTGTTAAGTCGTTCAGCGTGCGTTCTCCACCGAAAAACTGCTTCCTCACTTCACACTGTGGGTTAATTAACTTTTACCGAAATATTATTCACTAGATACATCCAGATTAAAACTTAAATCCAGATGTATTTACATTGAATTTGTAAGCTTTACATCTGGATTTAAATTTTTTATCTGGATGGCTTAACTTAATTTTTATCGAATACATAGGTTTTCGAATATGCTTATTTAATTGATTTTTTTTTGTTAAGGCTTGACAACAACATCTTTAGTGTGCTACGACTAAGTTTATACTGGAGTTATAACCTTTTCACGGAAACCAACCCGATCCTTAACTTGTTGATTTTGATTTCTATCAAGGCTTATGTTGAATGAAATGTAAAGAAAATAAGACCTGATACACATCCAGGCTAACGATAAGCTGTATAGTTTAGTTACTACATGGTATTTCATTATTTGTTTTGCTTTAAATACATTCAATATTAGTAGTTCAGCTATTGTTGTTTTATATAATTGAAGTGTTTTCTTAAGACAATGTAGATTAGGACCAAAATCTTTTTTAAATTATTTGACAAGTTTAAGGGTACTTTTTATAGCATAGATTTCAATAATAATTATGGGCCTTTTGGTATAATTAAGTCTAGAGATGAATGACACTCCATTAAAAATAGGACTTTTCTATGGGAAAAACTTTCTTACTCACTAAAGTAGGATATTTCGTATCATTAGTAGGGAATATTAAGCATAAACCCTAGGAATATTAAGCCTTAAAGACTAAAAAAAAAAAAAGACACACAAACAAGTCTTACTTCCCCCATTTAATTGTTATTAGTATAGTTTTCGAAAGAAATATTAAAAAAAAATTATGGACAAAACGGATTTTAGTTCCTTGTTAATTAAATTTTATTTAGGGAAATCATTTTAAATTAATTGTTATATATTTTTTAAATTTTTTAAATGTTAAAAATGTGTATTTTAAATTATATTAACCAAATTCTAGCAATAATTCTCGAAAATTAAATCTTTCCCATGGATCCCAAAGAGCATAAAAGAGCAAAAAGACGTATTTCCTTTTTTGGGAATTTTTAAAAAAACAAGAAAAACTATTTTGTAAATCGTATTTTTTCTTAATGTTTTATAATCGAAAGAATCAACAAATAGTCTTTTTTTAACTTGTTGCAATTTTTCCAAATGCTCACATTGATTACACGGTTAAAAATCTTGGACTGTTTTTCAGTAGTACTAAAGTATTACTGCATATTTTCAATGCAAGCAGTATTAGATTTAATAATTCCCAAAATATTACACAATTTTTTTAATATATTTTGTATTGTATATTCAAAGAACTTATGTATTTTTAATTAAATGGTTATTATGGTATTTCCCTGATTTATGACAAAAAAGAATAAAATACAAAACATCGATATTATATTTGAAGTCAAAGTCTAGTAAAAAGGATTAGTGACAGGATTACTTGAAATTAAATTTCCCAAAAGTATTGCTATAGATTTTAAATTCTATTCCAACCCGTATTCAAAAGAATATAAATATTTTCAAAACAATACAAGTATTGGTTTAAATTTAAATACGGGGCGGTTTATTTTAAATCAGAAATGAAACCAAGTCTTAATTGGTGTAGTTTCATGAGGTAAATTCATGACGATGACTCATAAAAAAGCATCATTAAAAAAATAATTCTCTAAAAGTAATACAACAAATTTTAAATTTCAATAAAGTCCGTATTAAAAAAGGAAAATATTTTCAATTCAATTCAAAATAGTATTAACTACTGGTTTAAATTTAAATACAGAACGATTTATTCTATGCCAATATTTAATAATACATATATTTTGGGTTATACTACAGCACAAATTGGTAAAAATTGTATAACACCCCCAGTTAAAGAAATGTTATATGCACAACGTTTAACATTTTGGGATATTTTTAGTTCACGTTCTTCGTATTACAGAAATGTGTAACACATAAAGTTTTATTTTTTAATAATCCATAACCATAAAACATTTTTTGTAATAATCTTATACTACATTCTAATAGTTTTGTATTAAAAATATTATTTGTAACAACGAAAGGATTAGAATTTAATCCATTGGATTACAATGTATAACTCAAAGGACTAGAATGTTATCCAAAGAATTCAAATATTGGAATATTAGAATGCTTTACCTGAAAATTAGAATCTAACTTTGCAAACTTTTATTTTAATAATGCGGATTTTTTTCAATTCATAAAAGTATAAAATTTTAATTTTTTGGATGTCACTAAAATAGGAAGCGTCCCTTTTTTAATTTAAGAATTTTAAAATGCAATTCAAATTGTATCAAAAGAGTATAAAATGTAACAAAATGTTTTCTGTATATTTTAGGGTTACCATAACTTAAAAAATATTTTCTATTGAGACCACGACTTTAACAATCTGTACGTTTTATATTAAATTTATATTTTTCTTCTAATTTTTGATGAGATGACACTATTTATTGTTTGAAAAGGAAGTAAAGGGTTTTCCAATAAGAGGTGTTATTTTGATATTCAAAGAAAAATGGCATTTTTTGAAATAAATGATCGGATGTTTATTTCATTATAAAGAGGAAGATATGCCGTTAATAATGGAACACAACATCAGCCAAATGGCCGCCACGACCACGCTTACAGGACCATATCCTTTTCATGAAATTTTCCATAACCAAATCGCAAAGTGGCTGCCCTATGTCCTCGACAGCCTCACGAATTCCATCTTTGAGGTCTTGAATCGACGCTGGGCTGTTGGCGTAGACCTTATCTTTCACGTGGCCCCAAAGGAAGAAGTCGCAAGGTGTTAAATCACAAGATCTCGGTGGCCAATTGTGATCACCTCTTCGAGAGATAACACGGTCCGGAAACTTTTCCCGTAAAAGATCGATGGTTTCATTGCTTGTGTGGCACGTAGCGCCGTCTTGTTGAAAGTAAACGTTGTCCAGATCAATACCATCCAATTCCGGCCATAAAAAATCATTAATCATCTCTCGATAGTGCAATCCATTGACCGTAACTGTTGCTCCAGCCTCATTTTCGAAAAAGTAAGGTCCAATGACCCCGCCGGACCATAAACCGCACCAAACAGTCACGCGTTGAGGATGGAGAGGCTTTTCAACAATAACTCTTGGGTTTTCCGAGCCCCAGATGCGACAGTTTTGCTTGTTGACGTAGCCTCCGAGGTGGAAATGGGCCTCATCAGTCAAGATGATTTTTTGATGAAATTCCGGATCATTTTCATGCATTTCAAGGACCCAATCAGCAAAGACACGACGTTGTTGATGATCAGCCGGCTTGAGTTCTTGTGTTAACTGAACTTTATAAGCCTTAAGACCCAAGTCTTTATGCAAAATACGGTGTAATGACGTTTGTGGAATGCCTAATTCCAAAGAACGACGAGGAATGGACAAACCTGGGTTTTCTTCAACACTTTGGGCTACAACAGCAATATTCTCAGTTGTTCTTGAGCGACGTGCACGGGTTTTATTCTTCACATCACTAACTTGTCCCAACAGCTCGAATTTGTCCACCAATTTCTGTATTGCGGTCCGACAAGGTGCTTCACGACGACCCAAAAATGTTTTAGTTTTACGAAACGTCTCTGCCAAATGTTCGCCATTTTTATAGTGAATTTTAATAACTTCAATGCGTTGTTGAAGCGTGTATCGTTCCATTTTTATTAATGGCGTAGTTTCTCCTTGTCAAATGTCAAAAAATGACAGCTTCAAAAGTGACAGCTACCGAAATAGCGGGCTATTCAAAATAACACCTCTTATTGGAAAACCCTTTATTTACCTACATAAAAATGTGGGAACCGATCGTTATGTGCATATGTACATATATAGGTGATTCTGAAAGAAATGATTTCTACAATTTTTAAGAATTTTTCTCTTCAGTTGTATTGTTAATCAATGGTTGGTATTAGTCATGCACAATTCAGAATTGTTTAACTATACAAAATTCATTTGACACTTAAAATTTTTCTACCTTACCATTCGAAACTTGATTGTACTATAACTATTTCTTCTAAAATTAATCTGCTACAAATATTAATTTCGCACGTCGAACTGCAAAACAAAAAGTAGAACGATATTTTTCGCTTATGTATCATTTTTGTATAAAATTATTTGCATAGTAGGCTTTAACTTGAAAAACAGTAGATACTCCAGGACGATACATCTTGACATATTATATTAATTTTATGGCAATGTTCACATAACATTAACTTCGCACTATAACGGCAGTTTTTTATTTATTAGTTCAATGAATAAAAACGAAATAAGTATGTATGAATACAAATACCTAGATGTATTTTTCTCCAAAAATAAGAAAAAAATGATCCAAAAACATAAAGCATGGTAACCCCATTTCTAATTAAAAATCGAAATTAAAAATTTTAAATATGCATTATTTTGAAGGCGCTTTGAATTTTCTCGAGGTAAAATGTGAAAATCAGTAGATAAAACTTCAATCGCAATAATATTTTAGTTCACTTATGCGAAAAACAATAAAGAAAACAATGTCACCATTATAATACAAATAATAACTTAGTGATGAAATACTCTGACAAAAATAATCATTCATTAGATATTTATGTTCTTGTAAACTAATATATTTTTGGATTCATTTTAATTAATCTGGTTTAAATTTATTGCATAAAAATAAATTTTTTTTATAATTCTTATAAGATTTTATTTAAATTCAATACAGGGATATTATAAATTAATATACTGAGCATTTTAACTCAAAAATGAAGAATTGCATTTAATTATTCATTTGCTTTGAATTCATTCAACGAAATTACAAGTTATATCATTTTGTATTATATTCAATACCAACAAAACAATTCGAATTGAATTTGTCTTAAATTAAAAATACTAATATAAACGAGATTAAAACTCAATAAAATAGTAGAATTTCAGTATAATTTGTATTCAATTACAAAAATAAAATTGATAAATTTGAAACCAAATGTATTATTTTGAGGGAACAATTTTCCCATCTATTGGGAAATTTTTTGTATTCATTATATTGATTACATTTTAATATTAAAAAAGGATTAACCAGTTTTTTTTTAACCGTTGCATGTATTTAATTCTAATAAAATTTTGGTGTGGTCCGAAATACAATACAAATTTTACTGAAAAATAGTCCAATATTTTTAACCGTGTACAAATAAAACAAAACAAATTAATTTTTATAATTTACTTTTTGTTTCTTTTATTGAAAAGTTATTTCTTTATTTCTTTTGAAACCTTCCCCACCAAATTGTATATTTATAGTAGAATTCTTTTATATATAAGTCACATTTTTTGCTTTTTATTTTAGCATTTCAATTTTTGTTTTATATTTCGATTAAATATTTTGGCTTAGGTACATAGTTATAGCATGTTAACTTGTTTTAGTTTAATTAACATCATATTAAAAAAAATGTTATTGACATTACAAGAGATATCATCCCTCTGATCCTAGTTATAGAAACTTCTTTACATAAATCTGCATATTCCCCATCAATGATATTCGTAAAGCTACATATTTTCAATTTTTGTGCTTACGTTTAAGGAACAAACATCAGGTAGTGCACCTATTTAAGTATGTTCCTAATGAAAAATTGTCGATTGTCACTCAGAGAAAAATCGCAAGCTAAAATCCAGTAGGTATAATCGGCCTTCTTTTAACATCTTTGTATTCTTACATGCTCAATCTTCAAATGACACCAATAATTCTAAGAAAAAAAAAAGTTGAATTGAGATTAGAATTATGCTATATTCATCTCCCTAAAGGCGATATTACACTCTCATAAATATATGTCCCACTAAGCCATATAAAATATGACATAATATTTGTTGTATGTCAAAAAAGCATTAGTCTCCATGTATTTTGTGTCATATAAATTTGACTATCACACTTATATGACACTTTTGAGACATATTTATTTAGAAAACTTGCCATATTTATATGATAATGTAATACTGCCTTAAGTCTCGATATAAGATCTTCTAAATTAAGTGCGTTACAATCTTGAGTTAGTATTTTGTTTTTGAAACAAGCCCAAACAATCTTAAAGCACAAATTAAGAACGAAACAATGTTGATATCTACAAGATATGTAAAGGGTTTTTCAATAAGAGGTGTTATTTTGAATAGCCCGCTATTTCGGTAGCTGTCACTTTTGAAGCTGTCATTTTTTGACTTTTGACAAGTAGAAACTACGCCATTAATAAAAATGGAACGATACACGCTTCAACAACGCATTGAAGTTATTAAAATTCACTATAAAAATGGTGAAAATTTGGCAGAGACGGTTCGTAAAACTAAAAAATGTTTGGGTCGTCGTGAAGCACCTTGTCGGACCGCAATACAGAAATTGGTGGACAATTTCGAGCTTTTGGGACAAGTAAGTGATGTGAAGAATAAAACCCGTGCACGTCGCTCAAGAACAACTGAGAATATTGCTGTTGTAGCCCAAAGTGTTGAAGAAAACCCAGGTTTGTCCATTCCTCGTCGTTCTTTGGAATTAGGCATTCCACAAACGTCATTACACCGTATTTTGCATAAAGACTTGGGTCTTAAGGCTTATAAAGTTCAGTTAACACAAGAACTCAAGCCGGCTGATCATCAACAACGTCGCTTCTTTGCTGATTGGGTCCTTGAAATGCATGAAAATGATCCGGAATTTCATCGAAAAATCATCTTGACTGATGAGGCCCATTTCCACCTCGGATTCTACGTCAACAAGCAAAACTGTCGCATCTGGGGCTCGGAAAACCCAAGAGTTATTGTTGAAAAGCCTCTCCATCCTCAACGCGTGACTGTTTGGTGCGGTTTATGGTCATTGGACCTTACTTTTTTGAAAATGAGGCTGGAGCAACAGTTACGGTCAATGGATTGCGCTATCGAGAGATGATTAATGATTTTTTATGGCCGGAATTGGATGGTATTGATCTGGACAACGTTTACTTTCAACAAGACGGCGCTACGTGCCACACAAGCAATGAAACCATCGATCTTTTACGGGAAAATTTTCCGGACCGTGTTATCTCTCGAAGAGGTGATCACAATTGGCCACCGAGATCTTTTGATTTAACACCTTGCGACTTCTTCCACGTGAAAGATAAGGTCTACGCCAACAGCCCAGCGTCGATTCAAGACCTCAAAGATGGAATTCGTGAGGCTATCGAGGACATAGGTCAGCCACTATGCGATTTGGTTATGGAAAATTTCATGAAAAGGATATGGTCATGTAAGCGTGGTCGTGGCGGCCATTTGGCATTATTAACGGCATACCTTCCTCTTTATAATGAAATAAACATCCGATCATTTATCTCAAAAAATGCAATTTTTCTTTGAATATCAAAATAACACCTCTTATTGGAAAACCCTTTATATCAGTAATATACTTATAAAGAGAATATTGAAGTTTAAAGATTAAATATTAATTCACCAATTTAATTAATTAATTAATTTTAAAATGTTCATAAAAAACCAAAATCACTATTTAATTTATTGAAAAAAAAACACACACAGAATTTATATTAAATTAAGAAGATGAATGAAATGTTCAAAAATAAAAATTAGATATAAATGCTCGAGAATTTAACTAATTAGAGATCCAAAAAAAACACATGAGCAAACCCTTTTCCCATCAGCAACAGTTGCGACGACTGTAACTATGATATGGACTTTTTGTTTCACGAAATAAAACAAAAAAATAATCAAAACTTTTCTTATGTATTCGGCCACCAAATTCAAAACTAAATACAAACAACAAACACCATATTTTATATCGTTTTGGTTCCCAAAAATTGTTTGATTAAATGAAGGTATAGTGTATTTTTCTGTATTACAACTTAACCATCAAAAATGTTACAACTATAGCATCACCATGTAATTTAACACAAATAAATAGCTCAGATATCTACATAAACTTGTACTGTATCTCTTCTGGGTCAAAAGAAATACCAAAAATTAAAGAAAAAAAAGTTAAAAACCAATCAATAAATTTTCTATTTGACGTCAAATTCACTACTAAGAAATAGACGTGGAGTTAGATTTGGAGAAGTCGAACATTTTTCCCCTTCATTCGATTCTTAATTTTCGTTGGAACACTCTTATTTTTAGCTGTTATTTTTCACCTCTGTTACTTCTAGCCCCGCTTGCCCTTACTTGCTCACATGTAACTACATTCACCATCACTGTGGTACCTCACGATTATAGGGAAGACGAAAAAAGTAGATCTCGCAAAAATGTCCATTGGTCTGTGTGTTCGGCTACAGCCAAAAAGGATGGGTTGATTTTCTTTAAACTTGGTACCAAGCGTTTTTTGGATTTTTACTTTTTTTTTGCCATAGGGGAAAATTTTATTTTTCTCCAAATCGGCAGCACAGATTTTTATATTTAAATTCAATAATTTTTTTTGATATTCGCTTTTCTCGAAAACGGTCAAACTGATTTTGATAATTTTTTTTATGAAATACTGTGATACTGATAATACTGTGAACCAAAATTTTTCAAAAAATATTTTCTGAATTTTTTTTTTTTGAGAACTCAATATTTAAAAAACGACTTGGTCGACTTCAATAAAAACTTCACAAAAAGCAGTTTTTAAACATTAAATAGCTAACAGATTTAAAAAAAAATGATTCTAATTGCCAAAAATAACAGTAGGTGCCTCCTATACAAATCTATGAAGACCGTTAAGGAAAATCTTTTTTTGCTCAAAAATGACTCCTATGGTTGTAATAACATTTAATGGTGTGTATCTACCATTTAATATTAATAAATATAACATTTTACTACTATTCACAGTACCTACCTCTCATAGGACTGTTTTTTTATTTTCGACTATCTCATCTATCTATCTATCGATTAAAACTTAAATTTTTGTATAGAAGATTGTAATAGGTTTAAATAATAATGGATATCAAAATTTTCAAAAACATTATTTTTGATTTTTAAAAAAATACATACATACATATATTCAAAATATTTTTTTTTTTTGAAAATTCGAACATAGCTATCTACATATGTATCTGGAAAACGTGTGGAAGATTGTTTGTGAAATTCAAAATCGAAATTTTTTTTTAATCAGTAGTTTTCACTTCTACATTTTGTTAATCGATTTTATCAAATCGATATTTAAAAAAAAATCGATGATAAAACCTTTTTTGATCAAATTAATGGCCAACATTCAATTCAGCAAAAAGTGATGAAAACTACCAAGTCTAGTCATAAATACTGATACAAGGAGAAATTAATGCCAAATGATAATGCAATGATATTTTTAAAAACTTTTTTTGTATTATTTATTGGACAAATCATTAGCTACATTTCATAAAAGACATCATTCAAAATGGCCGCCATTTCCCTTATTGCAAGACCTGAGACGCACGGGCCAATCATCGATCGCAGCACGCACCTCATCCATTGGGAAATTGTTCACTTCACGAACAAGGGATCGCTTTAACGACTCAATATTTGCGTGTCGCGTAGAGCAGGCTATTCCCTCTAAAACGGACCACAACTTGTAATCCAACGGGTTAAGGTCTGGACTACCAGCTGGCCAATCATCCGGTGATATGAAGTCCGGTACATTTTTTTTGAGCCACTCTTGAGTGGTTTTAGCCTTGTGAGCTGGGGCAGAATCTTGTTGGAATGTCCAATGCTTGTTTTCGAACATTTTCTGGTTGAGGGGCTTTACGACATCTTCCAAAACAGTCGTTTGATAGACTTTTGCCGAAGTTTTCAATCCTTTTTCACAAAAATGAAGGTCGGTAACTCCATGATAGCTCACTCCCCACCATACCATTACATTTGCCGGATGGTAGCCTCTTTCGACACTTGGAATGAGTTCAGACGCTTCTCTTGATGTCAGAGCATAAACTCGATCATTCTGTTTATTGAATGATTCTTCGACAGTGAAAATTTTCTCATCAGTGAACAGAATCTGTCTGTGAGCTTTCTTCGCGTACCGTCTGAGCAGAGCTTTTGATATTTGTTTACGTTTCTGCTTCAATGCGACTGTGAGCAGGTGTCCAGTGTCCCAGGTCTTCTTTAATGATGCGAGACATGGATTTCTGAGAAATACACATTTCTCGGGACAAGATTTTCTGTTTTCTTAATGGTTTTCGTCTGATTCGAGCCTCCACGGCTTTGATGGCACGCGGGGTCCTCACAGTGCGTGGGCGGCCTGATCTTTTGCGGTCACTTACTCCACCAGTATCCTCGAACAATTTTACCGTACGATAAACAAAACAACGCGTGATTCCGAGCGGCTGCAAGGTCCGAAAGATATTACCTTTTTCCATGTTACATTTGAAAAGCCCAATCACAACAATACGATTTTCGATGTCACCCCACTCCATGATTGTAAATGACTGGAAACAAAAAACTTTTACCCGGCAATGAAGCATAAATGTAACAGGTTAAATAACGGTAAACATAAAGACTGTGAAACAAATAGTTTATTATATATGGATGCGTTTAGACTTGTATCAGTATTTATGACTTGACTAGGTATAAATCAAAAGTACCTATTTTGTTACAAAATTCAATAAGAAGGACTTCGTTGGAAGTTATTTTTCATAACAACATGTTTATTATTTCAAAAAGGAAAACATTTCGCCTTTATTTTTACCCCAATACCTTTTGAAGTTTTTCCATTCCTAAAGCTCTAAATTAGTTACCTACACCTCAAAAGATTTCAAAAATAAATTTGTTTTGCCCAAAAAAAAAACTGTTTTTTTGTTTTAATTTACCGACATCTGGAATTAGTTTGTTTTATTTATACGGACTATATCCCAACTCCTAACCCGAATAAAGCAGGGCGTCTGATGTATACATTTATATATATTGGATACCTATCTTCGTCTCATAACAAATATTCCTGTTTTGTTGGTATATTTTTTTAAGAGATGATACAATACCACGTATACCAACTCGTTAATGTGTATAAATTGATAATTTGGTATTTATTTGGCCAGATGATATTAAAAACAAAGAGGCTTATTCATAGTCACTTTTAAACTCCAGTTTATCTTAGACTGGGGTTTATCCAATGTTATTTAGATAGGATAAACCCAGGTCTAAGATAAACTGGAGTTTAAAAGTGACTATGAATATGCCCCAAACTCTTTAAAAATTTAAAAAGAAAATTAACCCCACAGGCTACAATTTGTAGTTGATGGTGTAACAGTCACTTTGCCGCACGATTCAGCCATTCAGCCAACCAAATTTTCTTTCGTATAACCTTACAGCCTTAAGTGCTTTTAAAATGCTTATTTACAGGGAGACTACACGATGCCTACTTATATTATTAAAATTCCTATTACTATAAAGGAAAATTACTAAGTTGGTGTTGATTCTCACTTCTTTAACGGATATTTCCATAATTTGGTAATTTATTTTACTTTTCTTATCAACCGTAATATTTTTGTGAACTGTTTGTTTGGCAGGGTGAAAAGTAATAACAGGTAAATGATTGCAAAATCCCACACATTGCAATCAATTCACAACACATACAAATGAAAAAAAACTCAAACATATTTCTGATATTAAATTACATATACCCACTTTTTTTGGTTTCTGTCAAACTTTTTGTAAATTTAATTTCTTATTACTCATATACATTTGTCTAAAAGTAATTTATAAGTACCTTACCTATACATACATATAAAACATGATTAACAGTCTACAGCTTCTTATAAATAGTACCTAAATTATTTTTTTTTGAATCAAACATTTTTGTTTTTAAAACGCAGAAATGGCTTCCCAGACAGTCAAAAGGCTCGGTATCTTCATCTGTATCATCATGTTGGTTGGCTGTGTTTCAGCATCCATGTCCCGCCCGCCAAGGAATAACGACATCAACAACATGGCCGATGCTCTAAGGTATCTCCAAGATTTAGATAATTACTATGGCGACAAGGCCCGAGTCAGGTATGCTATTACAAATCTTTGTCATAACATATCAAAGACGAAATCTAAATTATTTTAAGGTTTGGAAAACGTGGTCCACTCTTGCTAAGAGATAGATTGTTGGAGGAAGCAGATTTGGTAGGAAATTCTCAATATTATCTCTAATTAAAAAAAAAAAAAAACTACATATTTGCTTTCGTTTGCAACCAGAAAGACTCACAAAGGCATTACAGCTTCCGAAGATGAACCATTCTAATCCGAATATATTCAACAACAACTGCTGACAAAAATCCAACTAAAACTTCTTAAAAAACTTAAAAATAATAAATTTGTCATTTGATGTTAATGTTATTATTTGTGAATAATGTTTAATATTTTAAAATTGATCGAAATTGAATTTCTCAGTGAGTTTAAATAAATTTAAATGGAAATTATTGAAAATTAATTAAAACAAAAAAACAAAATTATTTACTTAAAAAAAAAAAAACTTTTTATTTAGTTTAAGAATAATTTAAATTAATGGTTTATTAGATGGGCAACACCAAAGTCAACAATGCGCAAACTGAAATGAAAAAAAATGAAAAATATTCAAGAAGCTGGATGATAATTCGGGTTTGAGCTTAAGGGCCAGTTTCATAGTCGAAACTTACCGAAATAAGTGGCACTTAAGTTTCCCATATTAGGACTTTCGGCTAGGTTAAGTCAACAATATTAGAGACTTAAGTGCCACTTATTCAGGTAACAGTGCACTGTGATATTTTGAATTAATCTTTGACATTCCCCACTTAAGTGCCACTTTTCTGACTGTGGCCCTAAGACTTTTTTACATATAAGCTCAACAGTTTAAACTAAACAAATTAAAGATTTTGTATTATTTTATACTCACGAATGATTAGTCCAGAAAATATGTAAAATGTTATTTCACAATAAGTCTCCAATGCAGCTCCGATAATATTATTGCCTACCACACTACCAAGTCTTCCAATCATCAGACAAATACAGACTGCTTTTCCTCTATTTTAACATTTTTTTATAAAAATTATTTTAAAGATTTAGGGTCTGTTTCACAAAGTTTGAGTAAAGTTATTATTAGTTACTGGACACTCATAGATATTGAAATTATTTTTGGATTTAGAACCTATTCGGGTTGGTCAAAAAGCAACAGTGATTATAAGCTTCTGTGAACTTGACCCTGTACCAATATTTATGTGTAAAATAACTTTATTCAAACCTTATGAAACATACCTACCCTTAATTTCATAATAAAACACTATAGACTAACCTCAAATGTGTAGGTATCAGATCAACAACAGAACCACTCATAACGGATACACAAAGTCCCGATAACATGAGATATCCACAAAAAAGGATCACTATAGCCGTAGGTTCATCTACCCATTGCAGAGCAAGGCCACATGCTCCTGATATACCGAGGGCACCTGCTAATACTGCTTTGCGACCCAAAGGATTAATGATTATTCCTAGAAGAAGGTATGCCACAACATAAGATGCTCCTAGAGTTATGCTGTCGATGTATGTTTTAGTGCTAATCTCATCACTGCAAACCTTTGAAGTATAAAAGGTCAATTTCAAGAAGGTCTACAATACTCATATAGGCCCAGTTTTTCAGTGGTGAGTTAAACCAGAGTTAGCTAGCTCCAGAAGTAAACTAACCCACAGTGAGCTAAGGAATCGGTGGAAAAAACAGCAAAAGTATCTATTCAGTTAATCCTGAGTTAAGTCACCAAATTTGATGAGTTAACTCGGGTTTAACTTTATTCTCACACTTACAAACTGGACCTTAGACCCATAGCTTTCCGTAGCAAGTTAATCCAAATTTCGGAGTTAATCTGGTGTTGAATCAGAGTTAAACCATACAATTTGGTAAAATATCTCTGGATTAACTAAGAGGTAGCAATTAATTAATGGCAAGGTTAAACCACTCCGATTTAACTCCGAGTTAACTCAGTCCTTAAAAACTGAGCCTTAAATTCTTACAGGTTCCATTGTTTCTTGATGTGTTTCATTAATCTTTTGATTTATAACTCCGCAGATGGTGTTATGTGAGTTCACTGTCCCAAATCCAAGACGGTTTTGAATTTCCGGATACCAAAGACCCATTCCAGCCGACCTAAAAAGGTTTTTTTGTTTTAAGATCTTTTTGTATTCCAATAATAAAGGCTTGTGGTATTTTAATACAACTTACGAGAAGAACAAACCAAACATTACAAAACAGCAAACGGAGTAATTCCAAGCATGTGGTGGTTTAAAGAGTGGCACAGTTTGCTTCCACATAGATGATGCTATTTCCCAGCTTTAAAAAGACAAGAAAAATATAAAAATTTGTAGTTATAAATATTTTTCATATAGAAACAAGACTCACGTTGTCTTTTTTGTTTGAATAGTTTGTAAAAATTCCTCATCCGCTTCTGGTGTCAGTCGTTTTACTTGAAAATCTTTTGATGGTTTTCCTGTATTTCTTTCATATATCCAGTATAACACTTTAAGAGCATCAGCATCTTTTCCATGGGATAAATATAATTTTGGTGTCTCGGGAAGTGCCCAAATCCAAATGGAGCCAATCAAACCAGGCAACAGATTGAAAAGTATCAATAATCTCCATGGTCGGAAGTCGAAAATTCCAAAAAATGAAAAACTCCACGTTTGGGGTAGAATTAACCATGCAACCACTTGAAAAAAAAAATTAAATTATAATGAGAGCAAAGTAAAGAAGAAGAAAAATAAATTTTTGTTTTTTTTTTCAGTAGATAAGTTAAAGTTCAGTAAAACTATGGTTTTACATCACAAACATTTTCTAACAAATCAAATCTAATTGATCAAATCAATTGTAAGAAAACTGCGTTTCGGGTTTTCGCTAAAAAATAATAACGGATAGGCTGAAAACACACCAGATGAGATAAAACGTTTTTGTTTCATAAAGCAAGAAAACGTGTTTTGTTTTCACACACACCAACCGAAACACAATTAAGCAGGCAACGCAATTTCACTTTTCTGTTTCGTTTGCTTTGTGTTGAGATATAACAGAATAAAATGTTCAACAAGGACTTTCAAATAATTACAACGCTAGTGTCAAACAAACAACGAAACATGTTTTTCTGTTTCGCCTTTGTTTGGTCGTATACGGTGTGGGAAAGATGTGTGTAAATATCAACAATGACGGTGGATTAAAACAATATGTTTTCATTCGGTGTGCGTTGGCCATAGTGGCGTATTTCCGGGGGGGGGGGCAATTCCCCCCCCTGTTTACTACTAAAATAACATTATTAGCTAAATAAACATTGTTTACATCTTATATGCGAATTACCCTGTATAATGTTTTGTTTTATATTTTGTTCTATCTAAAAAAAATTGTTTGCCCCCCCCCAGAGCAAAATCCTAGTTACGCCACTGGTTGGCCGTATACAAAGTCATGTTTTAATACCAGTCAAAAAAACCATTAACCAGTCATAAAAACAAAAACATGTTTTTTTTATTTCGCGGGGTTAGTTTGTTGGTTCATAAGAATCAATGGATTCTTGTTTAATAAGACACATGTTTTAAATACAATTACTTTGAACTTTTAAAAACAATATTAACCAGTTTAAAATGAACAATAAATATCGTTATTTTTGTACACTCCTAAATACATACATAATGTAATTGCCAAGCCAAGTAGATAGGTACATACATATTTTATAATGATTTTCCATCAGTCTTTTATTTTTTTTCGAAATTTAAAATTTAAGATTCTGCTTGCAATCTATATATATAAAAATGGATCGTGGTGTGTTCGGATGCTTAAAACTTGAAAACGACTGGAACAAATTGGATACTTTCTTTTGCGGGTTTGTTCGTAATTGCTACGCGAAGGCTTGGAAAAAAAAATGGGAACATTTTCAACAGGTAAGAGCACATTTTGTTTTACAGTTCAGTTCAATTACCGTTCCACAGATGGCGGTGTAAGCGGTTACGAAATGACTTTTGTGATGTTTTTTTTTCAAAATTGGGGTAAAAATTAAAAAAAATTGTCCGATTTAGGAAATTTTTTTTCTGTTTAAAACGTTTTTTTTTAGGAAATATAGCTAGGGATATTTTTTTTTCAAATTTTGTTCATTGTAGGGTGCAATGGGTTAAAAATAAAAAAGTATCCAATTTAAGAAATTCTTTTTGTGTTTGAAAAGGTTGGTTGACGTTTTTAGGGTGAAATATGCTAAAAACAAAAAGTGGCATCTGATTGTTTTTGTGTTTGAAAAGTTATTAAAAAAAAAAAAATGGTATGTATAGAGTGAAATATGATTAAAACAAAAAGTTGTTTTTTTAATAACAAAAAAGTAATAAAGGTTGGACTTAGAGGAACATGTTGTTGAATTTTAAGTAGTATTCTATTAAAAAAAATTAGCTTAAATGTTTATTAATATTTTATTTTGTAATTTTTATGCGAAGCTTAGATAAATATACCCGTGCGAAGCCGGGCGGGCCAGCTAGTTTAAATATAAATGTTCTTGCAGATCAAATGTTGATAGAATAAGAAAGAAAGAAAAATATTTAAAATTGATTCACTTAAGTTTACCTGCAGAAATAATAAGAGAAATACCAAGTGGTATTGTCACATAATTGATCACAGCAGGACGATATTTCATTGCATTGAATTCGCCCAAATAAGGATATAAAGTTGAAGTTGAACCAGCAACTCTAAAATATATTTTATTTTTATAATTTCGTTTCCATATTCGGTAAATCACAATTATTCTTACGCAAGACCAGTTAAAAAACGAAATAGCACGTACACCCACACATTCCAAGCAAACATCGATAAAAAGGAAAATATTGTTGAACCAATTGTTGTCCATAACAAAACCTTTCGTCTACCAATAATATCAGCTAGATGTCCCCAAGGATATGATGCCAAAAGTACTCCTACAGACAAGAATAAGAAATTACTTGTTTTCCAATCCGATCAGTAAGCCTGGCGCACATAATATCTAGAGTACATACCAATAAACACAGCTGCACTCATTATGGATCTCTCCACAGGAGTAGTATTGAAATCGCACTGGGATGCAAGGACAACCAAAGAGGTGGCAATTGTTTCGTTGATTATGTCTAGGACAACTATAGCACACGCAAATAATACTTCAAAATGCACTTTTCCAAATCCTAGTGGAAGAATTATAAACTTCATGGAATTTAATATCAAAAATATTATTTTAAACCAATCAAAGCGAGGGCATCTTCAAGGGAATACTCTTCACCATCGTTCTCCTCGGGAATTTCGGTCTCATCAGAAATTGGAACAATTCTATGCATTCCATTATTTGTTCGAACCTTTAAATCACTTAAAGCCATATTATGACTCATTTTTCACTAAAACTAAATTATTAGTTAAATATTGATTTAATTATTGTTTTCTCGCGTGATTATGTAATACTTTATTTTATTCCTTTGAACAAGCCGCAACGAACTTATATTTTACTATACCATACAATCACTTGCAGTTTCAACAGTGCAATGTGCGCAAATATTTTTCGAACTCATCATAAAACATGTTTGTCTGCCAGATGAAAAGAATTTCAAACAAGATTTGTGGCATTATTCAATCGAAAATTTGACTTTCCAAATAAACTTAAGTGTTATTAATAAAATAAACTGGTTTTTTCAACTTTGTTAAGATTCAAGCAAAGTTACCAGAGTGCTTTTTAATTTTTATTTGTATTAGAAGTACCTACACTTTGGGTTTTTGCATGCGAATATAAGTGTACGAAATTAAAAACTTAAAAATACAACAAAACTATAGCCTAGTTCGGCTTAGTTAGCGGCAATATATTCCGCGTTTATAAGCTAAGCGGATACAAAACCCGATTTAAAGCTATTTCAACAGTTTTGAACTGCTCAATTTATACAGGGTGTGTCGGACCTGGTTGGAAGTAAGGCCTAAATAAAGTTTGGGCGTCATCCCAGCTCATCCTCAGACAACTGGTCCCCTACTCAGCCCATCCCCGACCCTTCATCCCAAGACTCAACTGATACCGGGGCAACTCATCCCGGAAATAAGAACTCATCCCATGGAAAGTGTGAGGGATGTTTTTGAGAAGGAAAAGAAAGACAGCGCTTTTATTTTGTAATTTAGTTTCTTGGGGATATATACAATATATGTACATACGTATGAACTTACTAAACTTATGCTTTAGAAAACTCTTATATTGGATAAATTCAAAGTTTCTTTAAATCCAGATTCTTTAAATGCAAAAGAAACTTTGCATACACCCAACCTCGCACCTACCCAAAATTATGTAGTGTGCCCAAGCAGAGTGGCTGCATACATACCTCAAACACTTTCCTTAGGATGAGTTCTTATTTTTGAGATGAGTTGCCCAGGGATGAGCTGTCTTGGGATCAGTTTAGTTCTGGGATGAGTGGTCGTGGATGAGTTGTTTTGGTACCAGTGGCTCTGGGATGGGCTACACCCAACCCCTTGGGACCAGTTTAGTTCCGGGATGAGTTGTCTTGGGACCAATTATTCTGGTATGGGCTATACCCAACTCGAAGTTTCTATCATTAGCACTAAAAGCGCAACTATCGTTAACATAGGTCAGGATACACAAAGTAAGCGTTTTCTTAAATCCACGATAAATGATGTCAAAATTGGAGATAGACCTTTACTGTGAAACTATTTTCTTTCTTAGAATAAACCCAAGAACCACACCCTAAAATACTTCTTACCAGATCCGGGACCTGGAGACACAGATGAAGATGAGAATGTTTCGTACGTTTCACCCTCCAAAACCCATTTGTTTACATTGTTGTATTTGTAATTTTTTCCCGCGTCGATGAATAGATGTGAATTGCAACAACAATTTAACCAGGTCTGTGAAGATCCCTACTGCCTATGTGTGAGATTTGTATACACACATTCTCATTTTTTATCTGATAACTGCCAGTTCAAGCTTGTAGGCAAATTAAAATGGCTGTCGGGGATTCTCATCTTCATGTGGCTAATCTGTGCCTGGAGATATAAAAATACGAGACTAGAGATGTTAAAGGTCCTACCACTGAGTAGCCGCATATCAGCGGCGTGAACAATTCGGAATGGGATAAGTCGACAAAAAAAACAAACTTTAGAACCATAATTCTCTCCGTTTGAAACAATAACATGAATAGGTACGTCTGTTTTCCGAATTAAGAAGGAAAAACCAACTGTTGCATTTATATACTTCAAGTCAAATTTAGAGTAAGCCTAAAGCAAAGTAAATGTACTTTCCAAACAAGTCGTTCTTAAAAGCTCAATTATGCAATGACGTAAGAAAAATTGTGACTAATTTTATAATTCGTCGTTTTTCCCAAAAACTTGGTTTCGTTATTAGAATTGCGTGTTTCAATTCAATTAAGTCTTTAAAATCTTGAAGATATGATTTCGTATTGAGTGTTTTTATTTTCATTGATTCTCCGACATCAATAAAACTTTACCAAGTTATCCTGTGTACTTCTTAAGAGACTATTTCAGTGGAGTGTTAGAACAAGAACTTTGTGTTACTAAAATTCGAAGTAAAGTTCTTGTGCATGAATAAGAAAAGAAAATTAGTGCATATAAATGTAGCATAATATTTTCCCGTGATATTAAAATCTCATTCTTGAGATCTTATGTAAAAATTGGAATTTGAACTGTAGCAATTTTATATAGTTTAGTGGAAATTTTAAAAGGAAAGACAGAAGGAATCAAAACACACACGGTTAGAGACATTTTCTTAATTGTTTTTTTTTTTTTTGCAGTGAAACTTCTTTGAGCGCGTTGAGAGTACGAAAAACAAAACGTTGATCTCATTGAGTTGTTAAGCGGGTGGGTGGTTGAGTAGAAGTAAACATTTGCATCATTCACATCAAAGTTGAAGTTTTTAATAATCAGTATACATATATCGGGTTTTTCAATAAGAGCGCTACAGAAGCTTTTTTTAAATAAAACAAAAACGGTTTTGGATATCAATGAAATTCTTTATTCCTGTGAAAGTACATTCGATGCCATTATGTATGAATTTCAATTTCTTTTGCATGGCAACCACGGGCACGCTTGCAGAAGTCCAGACGCTGAACCCAATTTTCGACGGTTTTCAAGCATAAATCGGCCGATACTGCTGCAATTTCACGTTCGATATTCGTACGAAGTTCATCAATCGTCGCTGGCTTGTTGACATAGACCATAGGCTTGACGTAGCCGCACAGGAAATAGTCTAACGGCGTCAAATCCCACGACCGAGGCGGCCAAGCGACTGGACCATTTCGTGAGATAACACGTTCTCCAAACTTGGTTTCCAATAAATTGATTGTGACATTCGCTGTGTGGCTTGTGGCGCCGTCCTGTTGGAACCACATGTCCTCCAAGTCCATATCATCCAATTGGGGCCAAAAATATTCGGTTATCATTGAACGGTAGCGATCCCCATTCACAGCAACGTGCCGGTCTTGATCATCACGGAAGAAGTACGGCCCAATGACGCCGCGCGCCGGCCCATAAACCACACCAAACCGTATTTTTTTCGGGATGCAATTATGACTCATGGCTATTATGACTTATTGACGAAGCCATTCAGCCAGAAATGAGCCTCATCGCTGAAGATGATTTTTCGATGAAAATCCGAATCATTTTCAAGTTGTTGCTCAGCCCAATTCACGAACATACGACGCTTCTGGTGGTCAAGCGGCTTCAGTTCTTGCGTCAATTTAATCTTGTAAGGATATAGGCCAAGATCTTTTCGCAAAATTTGCCACAACGACGTCACAGAGATGCCCAACGCTTGAGAACGACGTGTGAGAGACACATTTGGGCTTTCTGCAACTGAAGCCTCAGCGGCAGCAATATTCTTAACACTACGGGCACTTCTTTGTCTCACTGGCACGGGAACATTTTGTACTGTGCCTGTGAATTCAAATTTTTCCGTCGTTTGCTGTCCCTGTTGCTCTACTTTTGTAGCGCCGCTGTTGAAAAACAAGATAGATGTATACACAAGGTGGCGCAAAATTAATCATCCCATTTTGTTTTTGAATTACTTATTTTACTAAATAAAAAAAATTATATTGAGCGATGGAAATCTTCAAATGGACCTCTACAATTTTACTGGCTGCCGCCAGTGTTGATAAACATTTGTGCCCGTTTTATCACATTTTCCATGATTTTCTGATTTCCGGTAGTAACTATTCGAGTTCCTGTCGAATATTCCTCCTTAAGGGCTGCGATTGTCTGATGAGGCTTGTTTGTTGGCACAAACCTGCGACTTCAAGTAGTCCCCAAGAAAGAAGTCTGGGATGGTTAAATAGGGCGATCTTGGTGGCCATATGCCAAATCGCCAAAATGGGCGATTACTCGACCAGGAAACGTTTCCTTCACAATATCCATTGTGGCTCGTGCTGTCAATGCGGTTGCACTGGCTTGTTGAAACCACATGTTAACCAAGCCCAGCTGATCCAATGTAGCCTTGTAGCGTTCGCCAGTAACAGTCACCGTATTGCCGATGAGTCCTCAAAAAAATACGACCCAATCACTCCTCCCGTGTGAACGCCGCACCACACAGTGGATGTAGATGTGGTGGCTCTTCGTGCATCACACGCTGATTTTCAGTGCCCCAGAAACGAAAATTTTGATTATTGACGTAACCGCTTAACTGGAAATGCATCACGTCGCTCATGACGATTTTCGACACAAAATCGTCATCTTCGCTGTTGAGATGATAACTTTGTAATAATAATTGGAATACCAATAGTTAAAAAAAATTGTTTTAGAAATTTTAAGAACGAGATTCATGTTTCCTTACCATTTTCTCTAAAGCTACTAGCAGACGATTTACAAACGTCGCAAATATTTGTCATTTTTACGTCACAATTTGCAGTTTTTGGTCGCAAATCATTTGCGGAAGATTTGCAAACCCCAGATCGCAAACCTATTTGCGGATTTTCCGCAAATCTTGTGAACAAATAAAGAAATCATTTGAGCTAAATTGCAAGATTTAGTAGCATTTGCGATCATCCCAACCATTTGCAATGACATGAAAATGAAACATTGCAAATGCGGGAATTTTGTTATCAATTAATTAACCATTGTACATACATTACCCTGGAAGTGATTGTCATTGGTGTTTGGTATTCCACTTTATCTAAAGTCTTTGTTTATAGGTTTTGTAGGATATACATTTTAAGCAAATACACATTCATCACCAGAGAATGATTATTCAATACCCTCAAAACCAAAACAGCCACGGATTAAAAACTCAAATGCAGAAAAAAGACAAGTCAGACACAACTAGACACAAGAGGAAATAGGTACATGAGTTAATTACAGTGCAGCGGTTGAAAAGCGCCCGGGCTTTGGGATGCCAGTTTAGCGGAATACAAGTTAGCCCAACAAGACGGCTGGCGCGGGGTTGTCGATGAGATTGAGATGGAAGTAGACACAACATAAGCGAAATCAAAGTGGAGTGCTTTTCGTATAACTTTCAAAGCAAACTTTTGTCAAAGATTCGCAGAAAGGAATCGGGACAAGGTGTTGCATCTTCCGTTGTTTTTTGGCGATATTGCAAGGAGGTAATGTTTTTCCAGGCTAGCGACATTCAAAACACTGCACCATCGATGGCTACGTCGGACATGACAACAGAGTAATGCAGATCGCTTGCGTATAGTTCGTTCCTTTTACTCTTTTGAACTTCTTGGAAAAAATCTCCAGATCAATTTTTCGATGAGCACTCATATCAACACTTCAATTATATTTGTATAAAAATAAGTATATTGATCGCAAATGACTAAAATTACGATGTCTAGATAATTTTGTCACAATAAATCGTGTGAAAACCTCGCAAATACGCTGCAAAGTTTGCGAGCACTTTGATCGCAAATAAATTTGCGCGTTTTGGGACAAGAGTCGCAAATCGTCTGAACACTTGTATTAGCAGACTAGCGAGCACTGGAAAATGTATACAATTTGTGACACATTTGTACTGCGCAGTAACATTGACTTCCTGCTTTCCTCTTTGTGAATCCTCGTATTTCATTTGTTAGTGTGTTACGTTACTTTTTCTTTAATCAATTAAGCACACACATAAAATTAGTTGCAGAATGACATTCTGTACGAAATCAAAAACAAAGACCGGCAACATCTTCTTCAGACGATATAGTTATAAATATTACGAAAAATTAAATAAACGGGTTGAAAGAACTACAAAACTTGAATCGAATGTTTCCATATTCCTACAGATCTGAGAGCGTTTTTTGACCCGTAAATCATTGTGATGATAATGCTTGATCTTGTTTCGTCACAGAGACGTCATAAGACAAAATATATTATCAACGAATAATAACAACAGCAGCAGTTGTTATTCTCATTATCATAAATTAATAACCATTGAGATAAAACGTTGTTTTAACGAAAACAGAAACATTTTGCGTGCCCTAAGTATGATGGTGGAGTTGTTCTAAATTGTTATATCTTTAAGGACGAGACTAGAAAAATGTCAATATTTGAGAGTTGTAACAGTTTTTCGACTTTAAGAGTAGGAGTGTATCAAAGCACTTTGTGTAACTCGAACAAAACTCTAGGTGCCCGAAATATGCCCACCGGGAAGCCCGGCGGCGGCGCACTGTGGGACGAAATGGGATTTTAGCGCGCCAAAAGCCTTTTTGAAAATGGTCTCCGATATGCATGAAATTTTTAGTAATTGACTCTCAATACTTGACTCTAAATAAATCCAATAACGGTTTTTGAAAAACCTCGTGCATATTTTTGTTACTCGTCTTTTTTCTCGACGAGTATGAATATATTGAATTTTAGGTCTTATTTTTCCTATTTTTCAACCTATCGTTATTATTTCAATCAATGGAAGAAAATTTATAAGAACACTTTTTTCATATACACTAGTATTGTTTCTATTTATTAAAGTTGATCAAAATAAACAATATATAATAATTATCAATAATTAATAATAAACATAGTATTACGGAGACAAATTTTCCACAATAATTTTTTTTAAGAGTCTGCCAAAAACACGCAACCTCTTGCAACATCAAACTTTTACCTCTTTTAATTTTAGTAATCTTTATACTACCATTTAGAAAAAAATTCATTCGCAGATACTCGCAGACTTAATATTTAGATATTCGACTAATAGTACCTATACCTCAACAAACACTGGCCGCAGGTGTACTTTGTAGCAGGAAGTGCTTGTTCAGTGCCTAATTTTTTAAATTTTGTATATGATTTTGTTACAAGTGATTAATATTTTTTTTATTAAAAAAACACATAAAGCGAAATTCATTTTGTAAACAATTCGGAAAATAAAAGTACATATTAATAAGTCAAAAACAATTTTCAATGTCACATGTGGACACTGGACAGGTAAATGATACCATCTTTGTTACAAGTATTTAAATAAACAACAGAAAAGTGCTGCCATCTGTGAGGTATATTAAGAAGTATACATATAAAGGTACAGTATGTATAACAAAATGGCGGCAAATTTAAAAAAAAAAATTGTGTGAGTGCCGGGACTCACGGTTAATATGTGTAAGCATCAGCGTGCGCGGATCCAAAACGGACTTGTTTTTGCTTGAAGGGAATCTTAAGATTTTTTCACTGAACGCACCCATAGTATGCAGATTGTAACGTTGCACACCGTAACGTTGCACGACGTAACGTTGCACACGAACGTTCACGTTTTTTTTTCACTCTACCGCCAGCATAGATGTTTACACATCAAAAATATGCACTACTTGATCGCACGAACTTGCTCTTGTGGTTAACAACTGTGTGTAAACACACATTGAAGACGCATTACGTATATATTTAACGAAAAAATATTAAAAGAGTCAAAATTACTATTTTTTTTTTTTGTTTGATTTTTTTTTTGTTTAAAAAAAATATTTTAAAAAAATTTTAAATGCATTATTATTTATAATATTGAGAAGCATCAGAAAATTATAACAAAATCTGTCAAACCGTGGCAAAGATATATGCAAATAACCCACAAATAAGACCACTTTCTCAAAAAACATGCAATACCTAGTTCCGTAAGTTGAATTTTTTGAGAAAAACCTGAAATGCAGTTTTCTTACAATTGACGTTGTTATAACAGGAACGTAGTTTATTCAAAATCGTTAGAGCTGTTTTCGAAAAAATTTGAAGAAACCAAAATATTTGTATAGCAGCTAAGCGTTCTAGATGAAACTAAAACAAATATTCGAATTTCCCTTCTAGGGAATCACATAAAAATGCTATGTACTAAATTTCATGCAAATCGGTCCATCCGTTTAGGCTCTAGCTCAAATTACAGTGGACGCACCGACGCGACGACGCACAGACGCACAGACAAACGGACGGCATGACGAAGTCCACTTTTTCGGACTTCTCGATTATCGTAGTGTAAGTTTTGATTATAACCTCGAAATTTTTTTTGTACACGAAACCAATAATTGCCCTATAGAGCAAGGAAAAATCTGCATTATCACAAACTTATTTTCTCCGACCAACAGGAATCAAAACGTATCCAGTTTTTAAAATTAAAAAAAAAAAATTAATTTTTTAATTAATTTTGAGTTTGAAAATTAATTTTTCTTAAACTGTTTTCTCAAACAACTTGGTTTGAAAATCAAATTGAAGAATGGCATTTTGGCTTTAAAAAAAAATTCCTCCACAGTGCGGCGGAGGACCCTGACCCTTTGGGGCGCGCATAAACAGAACTTTTATAAACAAAGCTGTTACAAATCGGCATATATCTAAGCTCATTTCATATCTTTAGTCACTTTAAAAAAAAATAATGTACACGAACTTGTGTTTAAGAACTGTAATGTATGTAGCTACACATACTGAACATACATGCTAATGGTTTAGTAACGACAATTACGGCGCAAAATTTTAGACGATTTTCCAAATGAGTTAGCATCGTACTATCTTTTTAACCTTTTCTTAAAGTTAAAATCACCAAATGGCAATTTTATCTTTTTACTAATTCCATAAAAAATGTCATTTTGACAATACAAAATGTGAAAAAGTTATGCTTGCTTACTTTTTTGCATGAACTGTGACTGTTTTAGGTGTGTTCAGCTAGAGTTTATTAAGAAAACAGACTTAGTAGAATACTAGCTTAAAATAACTAAGAACATTTTAGTAAAGATCTTTAAAGTTAGTAAATTGTAATCATTCTAACACCTTAACATCAGGCTATTTGAAATTTTGATCCATTGTCATCCAGAGTCTTTCTTTCAGGCCTAGCAAAGTGCATTCAATATTTTATACCTACTTTAAATGCGGAAAATTATTATAACATAAAATTATGGCGATGTGTTAATAGATACTATTAATTTTGTTCGCTTAGTTGCCTTTTTGCGAGGTTTGCTCTAAGCTCTAAGCATTAATAACGAACTTTTAATCTTATCTCATTAACGACAAACTAAGTTAACCTTTGTATATTTATAAATAAAAATAAATCTTGTTATCTAAAAACTGTTCGAATCTCGGGTAAAAGAAACGTTTTTATTTTCAATATTACCTGGAGTATAAACAGCGGATATTCCAACAAATATGCTAGCATAATTGATAACTACTGCTCGGTATTTGATTGTATTAAATTCTCCCAAATAAGCGTAAGTAGTTGCTGACGCTCCAGCAATTCTAAAAAATTTTATTTTAATATTTTTTTCATTTTTGTTTGTTTTTAAATTCTTACCCAATGCCAGTTAAAAAGCGAAGTACAACAAACAGCCAAAAATTTGAAACAAACATTGACATAATTGAAAACAATACAGCTGAAAGAGTTGCTCGAAGTAGAACTGATCGCCTTCCAGAACTATCCGACAGATATCCCCAAGGAAACGATGCCATAAGAATGCCTTTAAATTCAATAAATCACTCAATGATCCACGTGTCAAATATTAACCTATATCAACGTACCGACAAAACATGCTGCACTCATAATAGCCTTTTCTTGCGAGTTCGTATTGAAATCACACTGGGATGCAATCGTTATTACACTCATCCCCATTGTCTCGTTTATGACGAGCATTAAAAGAACACCACAGAATAGCAAAACTTCCAATTGCACTTTTCCAAATCCTAATTAGTACATAAAACATTATTGGTTAGTCCTTTAACTTCGTAGGTAAGGTATAGCGACATTTTGACGAACCAATCTTATTAAGGGCATCTTCGAGGGAGGATTCTTTGACGACTGGTTTAGCTTCAACATCGAATGTTTTTTGATTTGTATGATTCAAACGCACATCAAAACCGTTTGGAGGCATTTTCTCAACTGGATCGTAATCTAAACTAAATTTGATATAACGATATTGAGTCTTCTTAATCTCATCATTTAATCAGTATACATCTTGATAAGAAATTTGATTTAGTTTCTATATAAAGAGATACGATTTTGAGATGGCATCACAAGAGTGGGGCTAATTAGTCCATTTCTGTTTGAATAACTTATCATAACAGGGGTTTAAATAAATTTAGCAGGAAGATTTTATTTATTCCAAATGAAATGATGCAACAAATAACTTTGACGCACTTGTCATCCTTATATCATATTATTGTTTTTTTTTTTTTTTGTGTGAAGGAATCAACGAATGGGAACGCAAAAGGCTTATGTAGAGATTAAGTTTTGTGTGTTATGATTTTTCACACCTTTTTTGCAGATAGTTTTTAACAATTTCCGGTACGAAGCTTTGGTGAGAGTAAATATATAAATTAAACTTTAAGATCTTGAAGATTTATTAGTTAATCTTAGATTAACAATTGAGAGAATGGAACAAAAACTGGAGCAAATATACACTTGTTATACAAATATTAGAATAGTTTTCCAGTAGGAAGTGGTGTACGTAGAGGGGCCAGGGAGCTTGAACATGAGAATACACTTATTGTTAGATTTCTTGCAGATTTATTAGTTAATATTAAATTAACAATTGCGACGTTAGACCTTACAAGTAACCAAGTCCTAGCGGTAAGGGAATAGAAAAAACTGGAGTTGTAAGTTCAGCAATAACTAAATGACAAAAATAGTGACAGATTTAAGATAGTTAACCTGATATTCAATTCAATTCAATTCAATTTATTGCACACATAAGAAATATTTGTACATTTAGATTTAAAATCTTTTATAGTACTTGGATATAAATATAGATAGATAGTAATTTAAAATTTTGATCAAACTTAAAATTAAATATAAATTTACAAAAATATTGATTAAAAATAATGATAGCAAGATAGATAGAGAAGAGATAGGAAGGAGTTTTAAAGATAGAAAGAAGAAAAGAAAAGAGTTTAAGAAAGAAGCGAGAAATGAAGAATAATGGCACTTTTAAAGCGATTGGCATTAAGAATTGATCTTATATTCATTGGTAAAGAATTCCATAATTTAACTACGTGAATAAAAAATAAACGCGAAGAGTTGAGATAGTGAAAATGTGATGGTGTCAGACTAAAAGTTCTAAGAGAACGAACAGAATTAAGTTTCTCATACAAATACAGCGGGGTCTTTACAGTAACAAGATTATGTAAGAAGATACAATTTCTGGCATCAATATATTGAGTCAAGGTAGTTCCTAAGAGCTTTTTTGCATGGTATGAGATATGATCATACCTGCGGAGCCCATGAATGTACCTAACTGAATCATTAAATGCTACTTGAAGTTTACGTTGGGATAAAGAATCTACATTAGGGTATACGACTTCAGAGTAAGTAATCAGAGGTAGAATGAGACTTTTAACAAGTCTTGTTCTGGTTTCGGGTGGAGTAAAACTTGAAGCCATCCACAGCTTCCGAAGACATCCAGATATTCTACCTATGACATTGGTATGGTCATATCCTGATAGATAGAAGTTAATCACGAAGCCCAGACTCGTCACCGTTTGAACAATTGTTAGCTTATCAACCGAAAGTACAATTTCAGGGAAGGCGTTGAGTGTTAATTTCTTTTTAGAAATTGGGATAACTTGTGATTTCCTGGGATTCAGTAGCAATCCATTTGCCATTGACCAAGAGTATATGTTACAAAAGTCCTCATTTAAATTACTAACGAGTTCAGCTATATTGTTAAGTGGACGAGCTATATACAGCTGTACATCGTCAGCATAGAGATGCACTGTGGTATGTTTGCAGACAGTTGGTAAATCATTGATGAACATACAGAAAATGATTGGACCTAGGATTGACCCTTGAGGAATACCCTGTTTTACAGATAAAAGGGAAGAAAAAGAATCAATGGTTACAACTCTCTGAAATCTATCAGATAAATAACTTTCAAGTAGTCTGATTGCAGAATTACCAAAGCCAAAAAGGTGTTTCAATTTCCAGGAAAGAAATTTGTGGTTTACTTTGTCAAAAGCCTTTGAAAAATCGAGGAGACACAGGAGTGTTACACGTCCTTCATCATAATCTTGTCTTATATCGTCGAGTATTTTTACCATGGCAGTAGAACAACTATGGTTAGATCTAAAACCAGATTGACCAGCATAGAAAAGATTATATTGAGATAAGTGTCAAAGAACTTGTTCGGCTATTAATTTCTCAAAAACTTTCGACAAACACGGAAGAATGCTAATGGGTCTGAAATCAGTAGCAAACACCGGATTGTTTTTTTTTTTTTTTGCAACAGGCACAACTCTAGCTACTTTCCACGACATCGGAAACGTGTATGTTGTTATGCAATGGTTAATAATATGAGTCAAACAAGGTGTTATAAAAGGTATAATTAATTTAATAAATCGAAGTGGTATCCCATCTTCTTCAATAGCATTAGATTTGATAGATCGAAAACAGTTAACAATGTAAATCTCATCAACCAAATCCATTTCAAAACTCCTTGTTTCCAGTATGTTAGGAATAATCCCTTCCGAAAAATTTTAACTTAAATCCTCAGTATCATTAAGAAGAAAGCAATTATTTAGCTCATTAGGATCAATTTCACATTTTGAAACATTTTTTGCACCTGATATACCTATCTGTCGCAGATTTCTCCAAAGCGTTTTTGGGGGCAGGGTTGTATTTAATTTTGATGCAAAAAAGTTTCTTTTGGAGTTTCGTATTACCACAGTGGAATGATTTCTTGCTGCCTTGTAAGAAACCCAATTTGAATTTGATGGAATATGTTTCCATTTTCTATAGAGCTTGTTCCGAACTTTAATAGTTTCGACAACATCAGAAATGTACCAAGGACAGCTTTTGTTACGAACATTAACCGTTTTATTAGGAATATAATCATAAAATAATCCGCGAAGGATTTCTTGAAAAAAAAAAAGTAAGCTTGGCATCTGGGTCAGAAATAAAATGACATTCATCCCAAGGGGCTGAAGAGGCAGCGTAATGAAGAGCATCTAAATTAATTGACTGAAAATCTTTAAAAGTGAAAGATAGCGGGGCAGTAGAATGAGTAAAGTTAAGATTATAGATACAAAAAAGGAGATCATGGTCTAAAATAGAGTCGAGAGAAAGCTGGTCGAAAAGAAGAACAGATGATGGATTAGGTACAATATTCAAATCAAGAAGGCTAGGGTTGCAATCTTTTGCAAATCTTGTTGGATAAGTAGTATTAAAAATCTGAAGGCCTAACGAAGAAACAAAATCTTTAACTTGGAAACCTCT
Organism: Leucozona laternaria; assembly: GCA_932273885.2. Taxonomy (NCBI): domain Eukaryota; kingdom Metazoa; phylum Arthropoda; class Insecta; order Diptera; family Syrphidae; genus Leucozona; species Leucozona laternaria. The sequence continues at coordinate 253,114,116 of OW026366.1, read as the reverse complement.
AGAATCATTTTTTAGCAAGTCAGCATTGAAGTCACCTAGAACTATTACATGTTCATATAAAGGTGTGAATTGGGAAAGAACAGAAAAAAATGGTTGATGAGAGCAACTTCGATTGGGAAAATATGCACAGGCCACTAAGCAATTAATACAACCATCATGGATTTCGGCGATCAAGAACTCAACTTCCAAATCTATCGACCTACTTATTATTTTGCATTTTAAGGATGATCTGCAATAAATTGCTATTCCTCCTCCCCATGTAGAAGTAATGTCATTTCTGGAGATCAAATAATTAGGTATATTATAATGCATATCATCAATATCATGCTTAAACCCAGTCTCACAAACACAAACTACATCGACTTTTGCATCTGTAAATATATGTTTCAAATAATCCAATTTATACTGATTTAAACTACGAGCATTTATATGACAAACTTTAAAACCATATAGAGAAAAATAAATCTTATTCGAATAGATCTGTCATAATATAGTGCCAATACCCACTGTTTTGTCACATAACTTTCTTAAAATAATTCGACTAAAGGCTTTTTTTTTGTATAGCTCGTCGAACTCAAAAACATTAGCAAATTAAAACAATATTCTTTGAATAAAATACAATACAACTACAAAATAAAAATTACCTGGAGTATAAATAGTTGATATTCCAACAAAAACACTTGCGTAATTAATCATCATGGCACGATATTTCGGTGTATTAAATTCACCCAAGTAAGCATAAATAGTGGCCGATGCTCCAGCAACGCTAGAAAGTAAAACGATATTGTATAAAATGATTTGTTTTTTTTTTTATAATCCAAACATTTTTTTTTTTTTTAATTACCCTAAGCCAGTGAAAAAGCGAAGAACAATAAATATCCACAAATTTGATACAAACATCGATATGGTAGAGAAAATTATAGCTATTATTGTTGATCGCAGTAATACTGTACGTCTTCCATAAGTATCGGCCAAATATCCCATTAAATACGATGCCAGAAGGATCCCTGTATAGTTTAAACCGCAATAAGTTAATGAAAAGTACACCATATATAATTAAAATTTATTGAATCGACTCAAATTGTATGTATAGGTATATACTATACACATTGTAAACAAAAAATAATAGATATCTAATTATTACAAAATTCATCGTAGTTGGAATTATGCGACGAATCAATCATAGACATAATAAACATAATTGAACTGCTCTTTTACCTCATATCTTAAGTTGTATTTAACGCACGGAAAATCTTGATATACACAAATGTAGAAAATTTAGTGGAATTTAAGAATTACGTAAATCATATTTCAGTCAGAACAACAAAAGACGAGTTAAACGGTAAAAACCGTTTTCAAGTACAAACGTTTTACAATTTTTTGACAATATTTTTTTATTTAAAAGAGTTGTCAAAAATGTTTGTAGATTGTAGGCCAAAGATTTAGAGAATATATTTTCCTACAAATTCATCATTATAGGGTTAATAGGAGCCGAGAAAATCATATAAACGCCTTTTTCAAAATGGCGGCTCCTTCCACACGACCTTCAGTCCCGCAAACTGAGACTTAAGTTAGTCTCGATATGCCAAGGTACATATATTAAAGGTAATATCATTAGCGTTTAAATTTTTGTTCAGTTCTGCGCATCTGTGAAAATGGCGGATCCAGTGTCTCTTTACTTGTCAAAATGCTTATATTTGTTGTTATTTCTAGTAATGCCATGTGCAGTTTTCGTAGACACTCGAGCCGCCATGTTTAATTTCTGACTGACAACCTGCGCTATATATTACCTTAGATTTGTGTACTGTGTCGATATGCCCCATCACATTTCATATGAACTACAAATCCTTTCAAAAAAAGTTACAGATGGGTACTTTTTAACTCCCTATTGCTTGAATTACAGGTGCGTCTAAAAACAATATGCACGACTGGCTCGCACGAACTTGCTCTTATGTGCGATCACATTGTGGTTCTATAGTCTGAAATAAATTAGCTATGAGAGCTTATAAAAAAAAATTGGTAAGTCAATTATAAGAATTTATTAATGCGGAGTTAAGAATTTAATTCAAAAAAAAAAAATCTTTCACCCGAATATCGAATTTTCAAAAAAATATTTTGAAATTTTTTTTAAAAATCCGAAAATTATTTTTTTGAAAATTTTGATATTCAATATTATTTGAACTTATTACAAGCTTCTGTTTAAAAAATTAAGTTTTAATCGGTAAATCAGATAATGAGATAGTCGAAAATCAAGAAGAACATTCTATGGGAGGTGCTGTTATTAATTGTTCAATATGAAATTTGATAATTTTAAATGCTAAACCTTACTAATTACGCTAGCCAAAAAAAAAATGTATCAAAATCGTAGGAGTCGTTTTTGTTAAAAAAAAAAAGTTTTCCGTAAAGGTTTTAAGACATTTGTATGGGAGGTACCGTTATTTTCAATTATAAGAATAATTTTTGTCTAAAATCTTGTATAAAGTGTTAAAAAAAATGCTTTGTGCCAAGTTTAATAAAAATCGACCAAGTCGTTTTTGAAATATCGAGTCTTCAAAAAAAAATTTTCAAACTTTTTTCAAAAATTCAAATAATATTTTTTTGGAAATTTCGGAACACAATTTTATTTGAAATGTATTAGTACTTTTTCATACAAAAATTCATCAACATCTGTTGAACCGTTTTCGAGAAAAGCGAAAATCAAAAAAAATGGTTTTTTGGGGGGTGCTATTAATAACCATTTTTTTATTTAAAGGCAACTTAGAACTGGACATTTAAATTTATTTAGTTAAAAAAAAAATTTGAGTAAAATTAGTTTTTCCTTTTTGCCAAAAAATTTTGTATGACAGCTACTGTTAGTTTTGGTTCTAAAAAAAAGAAAAAAAACGGGTGGGGGGAATGTTCAAAAAACACTAGAAACCAAGTTTAAAGAAAATCGACCCATCCGTTTAGGCTGTAGTCGAACAGACAGACAGACAGACGGACGTTTTTGCGAGATCCAAGTTTGATCAAAATCTCGAGTTGGATTTTTTGTACGAATCCATAACTTGTCATATAGTACCTATGTATATTCGCAACTAAAAATAAAAAACATTCCATCCCTTTATTACGAACGATTGTATTATATGCGCGTTTCTGTTCAATGTTTAATTTTGGAAAATTTGACCGCACAAATGGATCCGTTTCGACACAATCATAATTTAAATCACGCCGATTTTTTAAATTTTAAACGAATAATGAAAACGAATAAAAAAACTATTCTGAGCGTTGAGTGTTAAATGTTAGAAAGAGTAAAGTTTTTGATATTACCTTGATTTTCATTTATTTTTTGTTCTTTATTTTTTTTAATAATTTTAAATGTATTTTAAGGTAAAAAATGTATTTTTAAGAAAACATATTGAGCTTTCATAATAAAAAAAAATTTACTTAACTACGTGTTTTAATGAAAAAAAATCATATCGAAGTCAAAAAATAAACCTAAAAATGCTTACAAAATGCGTTTGATAGTAAATTGCGGGAAAACCGTTATCCACACTAACTGTTCCTGTTTAAATAAAAACAAATTTCAAAGGAAAAAAGAATAAAAATCATACAAACCTTTATAAGTCGAAAACGAAGCGAAAACGAGAAAATTACCTCTTGAGTTTTTCGACTTTAAATGACCTCAGGAACTCATGGTTTTCTTCTGTGGCGGTTATTTCGGGACACCCTTACTTTAATTTTCGTAAGATGGTTATAAGGTTTTCCTGGTGGGAAAGCAAAATTTGCTCAACATTACTTACAAGCATGGGTCTAACGAGTATTTGACAAGTTTTCTATAATTTCCTTGACAAAAAATTCCCATTTTTCTAGGCGGGAATGCTATGAAAAATTAAAGTATTAAATTATTACATTTAAACATCGTAATATTGTATTGTATCAGTGGTTAAGGTTAGAGTATGGGATCGGTATATAAGTGGAAGATCCCGGGATAGAATCTTAAATGAACCAACTTTGTTTGTCTCTCGAGGCAAAAGTGTTCAAAACTGGCGAGGGCCTATATCCAATTTCGATAGTCATCCTTAGGTTAGGTTAGGCTAGAAGGGGTGATAATACGGCGAGCCGGATCATCGCACTCGGATCTCAATGGATCCATTGTGGTCCACAGGATATAGTTGGGTGGTGACAAAAGGATGGGTGAGGAGAGGAGTTAGAGGAGTTTAGGTATGGGTGTGAAAAGCCTCCCTGAACCAACACGAACTTTGAGTGATTTTCAGGATGTTACTTAGTGGCATAAACGAGATCGCTTAGTTCGTCAAAGAAGTAAACTCCGAGCCCCATTTTTCTGGTTCTTCCTAGGCTGGGGAATTAACAAAGGAAGTGATAAGAGCCCTCCTTCGCCTCTTAATCTTGACACCCTCTGCACATGTGGGTTCCCATTGAGTTGTGACCCGTTAGGATTCCAACCGAAAGGGACAATCAGAGTTCGAGAAGGAAGTCTGTTTTATTCTTTGAGATGTTTGGCCATAGATTCCTCGAGACCCGACAAGTATCAAGTACTGACCATCTATCGTTTGCGGCTTCGAGAAAACATTTGTGAACTCTGCCTTTTTCTTGTGCAAGTGACATAGAAACGGAGGACTCAGTTTGGCTTGGATCAAAAGAAGATCCTATTTTGGCCAGTTTATCCGCCATTTCGTTTCCGTATATGTCACGATGTCCTGGGACCCAACGAAGGGTAACTGTATTTGATTCAATGAGTAATTTTAACTCGTTACGGCAACAATCTTACAGTTTAGACTTTGTGACAATTGAAGCAATGGATTTAATTGCCGCCTGACTATCAAGGCTGGGACCTCATCTTTTTCCAAAAATTCGACTGCAGGTTTAGAATGCTATTTTTTGCTCCTTTCCTCTCTCGTTTGTGTAGGCCGACTTGAAACCATTTTGCAACTTTTTGAGTATTCTTCTTTCTATGCGGAATTTCGTACACCAAGTTACCAAGTATTCGAACATTGTTTTAACAATTTCGAATACGTTCGAATTTCCTTTTCATCTGAAAGCAGACATAATTTCCGTGAATCGTTCTTTTCATCTGCAGCTTCAGTCAGATCCACATCTAATGTAATTTTTACTTGTGCCATGTGCTTGATTTTCGTTCCTACAACCTCTTTTTTTATATTAGCGACTTAGCAAAAGCGACTTCCATAACCACTGTGCCTAATTATTATTATAATAATTGTAACAAAGGCACAAAACGTACAAAGAATAATTGCCTTGGTTAAAAATAATCCTCGGACTTTGGTACTCGGCATCAAGTGAACCAAAAGCCAAAATCATCCAACAAGACAATCGGAAATTCATAATTAAAAGTCAATCAGGTAATTCCTAATCGCCTAAAATCTAAATCAAATAGTTCCATTCAATTTCTATCATAAAATGTTGTTCTTAATTTAATCAGACATACTCGTACATAATCTCAAAGCAAGCGAAATTTCGGAGACCCATCGACGGAGCTTTGTGGTGAGTCTTACTGTCCACGTCGCTCTTAATCAAGAACTTTCGCTAAGCGAACCTGAATCATCAGTCAGTGTCGGAATTTGGCCAAGTTAAAGTCCCAAGAACAAAAAATAAAGCCAACGTGCTCTGAACAGACCAAACTCAGCCATAATCCCAAACAAAAATTCAAACTAAACAAATTTCTAAAAATCATTTTTTTAGTTTACGTTCTTTAATATTTTCTTTCCAGTTTAGATTTAAACCAAGATATTTTGCCGTACCAGTGATCTGGAGTGGAGTCCCATTTATGGTGGGAGTCACCCTTGCTTTTACAATTTTCTATAAACATAACTTTTCCACAAAATCGAATCAATAAAAGAAATGTGTGCAATTTTGTTTCCTTAATTTAACGGGCACAAGTTTCTTAGTAAAAAATGGAATAAATCGAAAAAATAAAATGTCGAAAGACAAAATTCGAAATCGACAAAAAAAAAAGATTTGAAAATATTTATATTCACAAAACCTAAAGAATTAAAAATAACGAAAAGTAAACAAAATATAAAATAATAGCAGCTGTCAAGTAACACAAACCAATCACACAAAAACAAAATTCGATTCTTTTATGAATTCCTTTCAATTGACAGAAATAAATCGATTTGGTTTAGAAAAAAATCGATTTGGTTTAGAAAAAATTCGATTTGGTTTAGAAAAATTTCGATTTCTTGGTTGAAAGGAATTCGAGATATAATTCATTTGGGGTCTTCAGGTTTCGAGGCTATTTTGATTTACGTGCCAACTTCACGCTTAATTAACTAATGGCGAATTCTTTTCAAAAAAGAAATGGAATTTTTTCCAAACAGAATCGATTTTTTTCTGTAAATTGAAAGGAATTCGTATTTCGTAAAAGAATCGATTTTTTTTGTGTGATTGTGTTTGTGTTACTTGACAGCTGCAATTGACGCAAAACGTAAAACTATTAAGGTTGGGAGAAAAGTGTTTATCACGTCTTTCACTCAAATTTTTCAAATCTTTGTTTGATAATGAACAACGCAAAATAAATTATTTTTTTAGCTATTTTTACTGACTGTTAAATTATGTAGAATTCGTTGCAACCAAAAAATAAACAACTAGTCTTCCAAAAATTCAGCGACTTTCAATTTGACGTATTAGAAATGTCAAGTCTTCATAGTGTGTGTGCAAATCAGTGTGAAATCTTGCTAAAAACGCATGATTTGTTTTGACAGAAAAGAATCGATTTTGTTTAGAAAAAATTCGATTCTGTTTAGAAAAAATTCGATTTCTTTGTTGTAAGGAATTCGCCATAATTTAATATTATTTAAAAATACAGGCAGTTTAAAATAAAGAAGTTAAATTCACACCGAAGTTTTTCTATGGAAATTCAATTTGTACACAAACATTAAGCGAGAAACAGATTGGCACAGCAACTTCAACAGCAATTTTGACAACCGCATCACTCATTTTAGAGCTAGTGGTTTTAAATGGCTTTGAATACATTAAGGGCCAGTTTCACAGTCAGAAAATTGACACTTAAGTGGGGAATGTGAAAGATTAATTCCCAATATCACCGTTCACTGTTACCTGAATAAGTGGCACTTAAGTCTCCGATGTTGGTGACTTAAAAGTGCCACTTACGCTAGCTATAAAATTTAGCTTAAATTCCTAATATGGAAAACTTAAGTGCCACTTATTTCGGTAAGTGTCGACTGTGAAACTGGTCCTAACACAGCAACATCGACATCGACATCAACGTTAGACCTAAACCCTAAATTCGATGTCGCTGTGCAAATGATGCCAACTTTAAAGCGAAGTTTTTCAGGTTTATCAACACTAAAAAATGAAAATGTGACAAATTTTATATATGTTTTTATCACAGATTAGCCATATGAAGATGAGAATGTTTCGTACGTTTCACCCTCCAAAACCCATTTGTTTACATTGTTGTATTTGTAATTTTCTCCCGCGTCGATGAATAGATGTGAATTGCAACAACAATTTAACCAAGTGTGTAAAGATCCCTACTGTCTATGTGTGAGATTTTTATACACACATTCTCATTTTTTATCTGATAACTGCCAGTTCAAGCTTGTAGGCAAATTAAAATAGCTGCCGGGGATTCTCATCTTCATGTGGCTAATCTGTGGTTTTTATGCTGTCAAAAGCGCTGTTCACGTTGGTAATCTATTTTAGATGTCTTTTGATGTCAAAGTTTTCGTTGCTGCCAAAGTTGCTGTTGAAGTTGCTGTGCCAATCTGTTTCTCGGTGTATACTGTGTATAGGCATATTATGTTCTATAGGCAGTTCTTATTCAGAATCTGTTGCACGATTACGTTGAATTTCTTGAAAAAAAAAAATAATATATTATTTACCGGTAACGCACGCTGTACCCATTAGAGCCTTCTCTTGAGAATTTGTACTGAAATCACATTGAGAAGCAATACTGATTATACTCATGCCCATAGTTTCGTTGACCACCATCATCAGCAAGAAACCAAAGACGAACAGTATTTCAATCTGCGTCCTTCCGAAACCTTAATGTACATATAAAGGTTTTTTTTTAAAACAAACAAAATATTAAAATAACAAACCAATCAAATCGAGGGAATCATCAAGATAATACTCCATTTCTCTAACTTCAACTCCATCGTCAAAAAGGGCTTCTGATGACTTGCTCTTTTCACTTCGTTTAAATTCATTTAATTTCATTTTAACAACACTGGACAAAAATAATGCAATTGCGGTTGTTAAAATTTATTATCGTTTTGCTTATGATATAAGACTTATGTATATACATATATAAAGTTAATGTTTTGCGATAACGACTTAGCAATATAGGTTCCTTGTGTTTGTGATATTGGTTTTATGATATCTTTCAGTTATTTAAATATTACACAACACACAATTTAAATTTTGTTAGATAAATTAACGGTTGTAACTCTACGAACTCTTATTTCCGACTATCGGTTCAGTAAATCACGTATCTACAATCTACCTCTCATAAACCTCTATTCAAAGATACAAAAATCTCTTGCAATCAAGAGATGGCTTAAATGTAAACAAACTATACCGCCGCCGTATTGACTTTCGTATATGAACATAATTTTTCTTCGATCAGAAGTCGACGCGACGATGACGAACGTCTGATATTTTGTATTGATCAACTAAGAACACTGTTCGATTATATTACCAGAATAGCAATGGATGAATATGCACTGGTAGGCTTCGGTATTCAAAATAAACCAAAAACTTAATCAGCAATTAAAAAATATAATAAACAATATTATTTTACTGATTATAATGAACGATCGGAACTCTCTCATCGTTATACATTTTTAACGAGTTTCTATTTTAGTGCTAAGATCTTTTGCTGATGAACTTTTTTTTTGTGAAACAATGCTAGATATAAGAACCTAAACAAAATTTAATACCGTGTTGGCGTATTAATCATACGTCCCGCTTTATAGGGGAAGTCCCGCAACACTCGTATAAGCTTTTCTGTTCAAATGCTAAACTTCTAAATAATATTTCCTTTGATAACTGAAAGTATTGCCGGGAAAAGTAGTATATAGAAGTATAGAAGTACACAATATAACTTAAGTTGTACGTAGCAATAGTAGTTTCTTACTAAATACCTAGCTACTGAGATGAATATTTAATACTAATAACAGATTTAATACCAACTGTCTAAACTCAAGAGAAAGCTTTGTTAGTTACCCTCTGGGTTGTTTTTCAGTCAGTAATCCCGAAATAGAAAACAGTTGGCCGAATTTGAAAATTAAAATTTATTTTTTCTTAAATAATAAATAATTGAATAAAAATAAATTGGTAATATATACAACGTATTTAAAATTAACTGTGGTGCCTGGTCGAAACTTCACAAAAACACTTTCAATTGAATTAAATTCATTACAGTCCACTAAAAAAAACAACAATGCATTTCTATTGTTTTCGTTTTTCTGTTGTTGTTCGTTAAAAGATTATAATAATTTCCCCTAGCCCTACCTAAGATCGAAAAAAGTTGGGGTGCATGCAATAGATAAGGTTAGTAGTAAAGAGAGTAGCATACATGCGCCTCAGGTTTTTTTTCGATTTTAATAATAGGTCTGTTTCTCTAGCCAAAACGTATTTACTTTTTTCTGGCACGAAAATGCCACGGCTTTTGACTTTTTTAATTGCGGTATACTATAGGTACTCTATGGCAAGTAATGGGTTCGTGCAAAAAATGGAACTCGAGATTTTGACCAAACTTGACATTACTATGATAGGGAAGACGAAAAAAGTGGATCTCGCAAAAACGTCCGTGTATCTGTCTCTTCGGCTACAGCCTAAACGGATGGTTCGATTTTCTTTAAGCTCCTAGCGTTATTTGGACATAAGCCCGACTAGGGTTGCTTAAACATCGATAGTCTATCGATAGTATCGATAGTGAAAAACTATCGAATGTATTGATAGTTTTGAAAATACTATCGATAGTTTTTCGCCCCACATCTTTATTAGTGCTTTACCCCTTAATAAGCAACATAAACTAAAAAAACACACTAACAGTTACGGCCATATTATTCACTCGATTCATCCAGATTAAAAATTTAAATCTACATGTAAAGCATACAAATTAAATGTAAATACACCTGGATTTAAGCTTTAATCTGGATGTATCTAGTGAGTAATATGGCGGTTATACATTCATACGAGATAAAAGATACAGAAACTGCAATATCAGCTATTACACTCAAGAGTCATGACTCTTTTCGAAATTTAATGAGTGGGAGTGATAAAAGAGATCGGATCTCACCTTCCAACTCGTTTAATTTCAAAAAGAGTCATGAGTCAACGTGTAACTCTTGCATCGATAAAATTGGTCGAGAAACGTTGAAAAATGGAACAAAACTCATATGATTTGTTTCACTTTTCATCGTTTCTCGACAAAATTTTTCGATGCGAGAGTTACAGAACGTAGGCACTGTAGAAAGTGGTATCACCTGTTGTTTTTGTTCTACGTGGTAAGCTTAATCAAATTCAGTGCTTGAGTTCTGTAACTCTCGCATCGATAAAATCGGTCGAGAAACTTTGAAAAACGGAACAAAACTCATGTGATTTGTTTCAATTTTCATCGTTTCTCGACTGTTTTTTTCGATGCAAGAGTCACAGAACGTTGGCACAGGTTCGAATTCGTATGGATAAATTACAAACCAACGGCTAGGGCTTTTGAAAGAAAAAATACTATCGATACTATCGATAGTATCGATAGTTTTATCTTAAAATTATCGATACTATCGAAAGCGCCGACTATCGATGTTTAAGCAACCCTAAGCCCGACACATTTTTTTCATTTTTTTTTTAGAACCAAATATAACGGTATAACCTCTCTCATAAAAAATGTTTTGGTCAAAAATAAAAATCTTATTTTTCTCAAAATCGGCTCCACAGATTTTTTCAAAAAAAAAGTTCAATAAATACCGTTATATAAATACCGTTAAACAAAAAAAAGAAAGGATCAGAAAAATGATTATAAAAAAAAAAACAATTTGTTTGATTTTCGCTTTTCTCCAAAATGGTTCAACTGATTTTAATCAATTTTTATATGAAAATTTTTAAAAAGATGTTTTTTTCGATTTTGAAAAGAGTTTGAATTTTTTTTTTAAACTCGATATTACAAAAATGACTGTCGAAATTAGTAAAGTCTTGAATTTAAAATTATTTAATTTAACATTGAACTATTATTAACAGACTATCTCATTATCTGACTTACCGATTAAAACTTACAGAAGCTTGTAATGAGTTTAAGTGAGTTTTGATTTTTGATATCAAAACATTCAAAAAAAAATTATTTTAGGATTTTTAAGAAATATTTCCAAATTATTTTTTGAAAATTCGATATTGCCAAAACGGGTGGAAGATTTTTTTGTAAAATTCAATTTTTAACTCCACATTAATAAATACTTAAAATTAGTATACAAGTTTTTTTTCTTAAAAATATTAACGAAATTTTATATATAAAAAATTAATTATTTTTAAAACCGCTCCTACGATTATTTAAGTTTTTTTTCTCATAAATTAATTTAAAACAGTTTCATTAGTATTTTAATTAATTTCTTTCTAATTTTGTCGATTTAAAACAATTTTCCAGTTTAAATAATATAATTTCTTTGCATGCATATTGCATATCTGCAACACGGGGATATAATAATGTTAATTTTTATATACTCCCATAATACTGCCTGCAACTTAACTAAGTTTTGGCAAATTAATAAAATATAGGCTCCCATAATTAATTTATTTCAGACTTGAAAACCACAGTGTGATCGCACATAACAGAAAGTTCGTGAGTCCCAGTCGTGCATCTTTCTTAATGTACAAATCTAAGGGGTTAAAAGAAATTATTGTATACCTCTTATACCGATTTTTTAATCATCAGTCAAGCAATCAGTTAATAAGCAGAGGAATAAAAGAAACAAAAATGTTTGCTTTATCTGAAGAATAAGTACATGTAGGTATACTATCTGATGTTTATCTGACTATTGTCACTTAGGGCTTCTGTCACAATGTCTGATTTAAGATATAAATAAGCAACTTGGAACTTATTATTAGTCAATTATCAATCTCAATTACGTTTCACAATATCTAAATAGTCAATTTATAATTAAAATTGCAAGTATTTTATTGACCAGATGAATTTTCGATTACCAAATTTACTTGGCAATTAAAATATTAAGGGTTTGTTTCAGTAAAGTTCTGATTACTTACTCGACATTTAAATTATCCGAAAATTAAATCCTTCCAGACAAAATAGATTTTACTGATGAAAAATGCATTCATTTGTGAAACAAACCCAAGTCTATTTTCAAAAAGTGTTCTCAAAAAAATTATTTTTAGGTATTCCAGCCTTATTGTGAGTTTCACTCGAATAACATTCCGTCCGGAAAATTAGACATTTCACTTTTCGCCCATTGTGAGTTTCACCCGAAATTTCCTGACCGAAAAATTCCCCTTACTGTGAAAATTCATTTCGGGCGGATTGCAATGTCATTTTCTCTTCTTTTTTGTAGGCGAACAAAATTTCGTTCGGGCGAAACTCACAATAGCTTTTAAAATTCCGGGCGAACAAAAAATTTTAAAGTGAAATATTTTTCTTATTATGTTTTAAATCGTTTGTAAAATTTGTAGCGAACACCATTAAAAATATGGAGCCACTTTGAGAATTCTGGGATCGATAAGTCGATATAAAAGGGGAGGTGAAAGGCATGTCGAAAATTGATATTTTCTACTTTCTCAAATACCTATCTATTCCAGCATTCCCTACTGAAAGTCGCCCAACTTACACATACAAACTTATTTTGTTTACAAAAACTTAAGTCTTTTACCTACCTAGCTATGAAAAATGAATTATTTTTGGACCTCGTTAGTAAAATTCTGTCCTACCTTGCTCCAATATCTGTTTCTCCGCAGTTCGGTACCTACATTGTCTTCGCCTGCTAGTGTGCAAGACTTTTCTAAAATGCCGACTAAAAACACCCACACAGGGATAGTTAAAGAGGGTTGTAGTTTGTATTTCACTAGGCCCTGGTTCTTCACGGTCCACGAGCTCCACGCTATATTTCAGTGTAAGATCATCCTAGTTTCGGTGTAAAACTTCGGTGTAGAGCTAATTTCTAAAACATGTTTTCCGGTTAATTTAAATCTCAAAATTTTGATCAAAATTTTGAAGAGTTAACTATGAATCAACTGAAGAGTGTGAAATAGCAATTAATACCACTATCTATTGTGGAAAAAATTTTTAAATTTAATCGAGCAAATTCGATTGTAACATGCTGGCAACCCACAAAGCGTACCTTATAACTTTATTTGCAGGCTTAACCATCTCTGGTTTAACTCAGTACTAAAGAACTTGATCTAAGGGTCCCATTCACAAAAAAATATTCTTAGAGATTTTGATTAAACTTGTCGCGAAAAAGAAAAATATGGGTCTCAGAAATTCTGCCTCTTTGTCAAAAAGACAGTTTGGCTACACTCTAAACTTCTTGGTCGCTTTTTATTTTTTGTGGGACACTTTAGGACCAAAATTGTTACATTAAAGGAAAATGTATTTTTTCGAAAATATGGTTTTGATAAAATATTTTATGGTTTATTATGCTAAAGTAGGTTCGGTCTACCTTGAAGTAGAAAGCTATTTTAACAAAACCCTTTTTTTTTTTGTTTGCCAATTCCCATTAACGGATTAACCGCCTTCTATTAATTTTGTCTATAGAAGCTACTCAAAAGTGTGAATAGGTATAGCATAATATTCAATTCTTCAAAAATTGAAAATTCGATATCGAGTAACCCTTCTGATTTCTTTAACAAATCTGAATTTATTGGAACACAAAGTTACAAAATTGTTAGCATTTCTTTCTTTAAGTTAGGGCCCTATTATGACTCGCGAGTCGAACGTTCGACTCAGGTCGAACGATTTGGCGAATTATCAGTTCCGTGGTATTACGAATAGCGAACTTCGAAGTTCGCATCTGAAGACAAAACTGCCAACATTTTGACATTAAAGGCGAACTTCAACTTGGCGATTCGCAAACAGCAATGCCAAACAGTCACATTCGCCAATTTTTAAATGTGACTCGCGAGTCATAATAGGGCCCTTAATATTTGTAATCATTTATGTACTTGTTCTTATAATATTTGAAACAAAAGGAATATACAAAAACATGAAAAAAAAAACTTGACAAGGCCCTCACTAGTCAACTGATAAGTCCAAGTGAGATCGCCGGGACGAACACCCAACCTTCGACCTTTACCTTATCGTCTAATCCGACTTAGACACCGATTTCTGAAAATATGTACCGTTAATCAAAAGCAAGAGAAAAAGTGAAGTGCTTTGATGTGAATCAATTTGACCTTGGAAGCCGGAAAATTAAACATACACCATAATGAAGTAACTAGATTTCAATTTATTTCAATTGAATTTCTTCAACTTGTTTAATTAGATCCATGTGTTTGAAATTATCTGGTTGTTTGGTGAAAGTCTCCAAAACCTTCAACTTAGCTTCATCTTGCATACAATAGAACATCTGAAGCTCATTAGCCAAACATTGTGCTTCCTGGCCGGTAATTACCTTACTGTCATATTCACCTCGCATCAGAATTAAACCTTTGTCCTTAACTTCTGTATAATGAACGATATTTAGGCATTCCGGAGCATTTTCGGCGTGAATCTTTGAAATGAAATCATTGAAAATTCCCAACTAAAATTATTATAAGAAATTGATTATTCTACCTGGTAAGCCAATAGAGGTGTAAAATGAACGGTGTTTGCAGAAAATTGAAGCAAAATGAATTCAAATCCTTCACTGCGAGGCAGGGGCAGGATAAAGATTGGATGTAGCTTCGCACGAGACATCAAAGTATCAAACTGTTCGACTGTTAGAGTCGCAGCGATCACATCTTTGGTCTTATGGTATTCATACCATATAGTTTTTAATTCATCTGCTGATTTGTCTTGCACAAGTTCCAGCTTCATAATGTCAGAGAGCCTCTTGTGCGGAATTTCAGCCGTAGCCTCGGTGATGGGCTTTTTTGGGTTCAATAGCTCAGAGTAATCTCTGAAAATTTAGAAATAATGTTATGGGCATTATGTACTTTCAACATAAACTCTACCGGTTCTCCTTCTTTTTCTTTGCCTCCTTGACCATAACAACCTTTTCCATTCGCTCGACAAACTCATCGGGTGAGGTTTTTTGCAGGGCTGCTATTTTGGAGGCATACTTCTCGAAGTAGGGATTCTTAGTTTTGATGTCATCGAGAACTTCTTCGGCTCTTAGTTTAGAAGACATCATAAACGAACGTTTTGTTACAGAATTCACAAATAGAGAAGGCAATAATCTACGAGCACATGCCATAACAAATTAAAATTAAAAAACAAAATATCGGTATCCTATCATCGGCAACCCGAAGCAATTTTTCTGATTGCACAACAGCAAAAGAAAACACAGAAACACATGAAGTATGATTTTGACAGAAATGTCATCGAAATGGTTTTGTTTTTCACCGTGGGAACAGATTTATTGCTAAAGGCAGAAACACAATGGCAGTTGTCGCTGCAGTGGGTAGTGTACCAAGCGACATTTAATAAGCGATTTAATTGAGCCAGTCTGATATAAGGCGTGTTTTTTTGCAAGTCCATATGGATTTGTCGAAAAAAAACGACATCGGGACTTAGGAACTTCTTACTTACAGTACGTAAGTCCCGATAATTATCTGGACTTAGCTAAGTCCATATGGATTTAAGTTGTTGTTGTATTTACGTGTAAAACTATTAGTCCCGATGTCGTTTTTTTCGACAAATCCATATGGACTTGCAAAAAAAACACGGCTATAAACAAAACTGCAGATGATCTTAAATGCAGATCATAGGAAATGCAAAAGTGCGGATATGAAGACGAACATATTCATCTTCATAATTCATCTATCCCGCTCTACTTTTCTTGAAATATTTATATGCAAATACGTGTAAAACCACCATTAAAGGCTGCCCCAAACCAACGCGAACTATTCGCGCGAATATGCGACGACTGAATAATGTTCGAAGATTCGCATCGCGCCAGTGTGGGTGCTCTCATTTATTTCCATGTAAATAAATTATGACAGACGAAAGTTTCGTCGTCGCTTCGAAGTATTCGCGTTGGTTTGGGAGAGCCTTAATACTACGTTTTCATTAGAGCCGAAATGAGGTAAATAGGCAAACTACGGAAAAGGTATTTTCATCTCAAATTTGCTAACCCGGAGGCCACACGAGCCAGTACTGGCAAGCAAGTTGCAATACATTCACATTTTTTCACTAACACATATAAACCCAAGCAACTTGCTCGTCAACTGGCTTGCCTTTTTCGAAGCCAGTTGAGCAGCCAGTAGAGAAGCAAGTAGGGCGTTCATTTTTTACACTATAGTCAACAATCATTGTTCCTTTTATTTAAATTTCTGAATTAAGGCTCTCCCAAACCAACGCGAATACTTCGGAACGACGACGAAACTTTCGCCTGTCTTAATTTATTTACATGGATATTAATGGGAGCACCCACACTGGCGCGATGCGAATCTTCGAACATTATTCAGTCGTCGCATATTCGCGCGAATGTTTCGCGTTGGTTTGGGAGAGCCTTTAATTAGATTTTGTGCAAAAATAAGTTAAAATAAATTTAGTGTGGAATTTGATTGCATTTTAAAAATGTTAAAATTCACTTTCGTACGAAACTTGACATTGCTTGACAGAATATTTGACATTTGCGAATATTTCGTTACAAATTACCAAAAAGCTCTAAAATTGCCCTTTTCAAAAATAAAATTTCAAAATTATTCGGATATTTAGAGGTTTTTTAATCCATTGACATCGTAGACATCCTTTAATGGAATTTGAAAGTTTATGGCTTGACAGATAGGGGACAAATTATATTTGATCCTATCGTGAATATTTCGTTCCAAATGTCAACCGATTGCCCTAAAAATGAATTTTTCCGGAGCAGAAAAAAAATGCAAAAAATTTTGGATTTTCAGAGGTTTTTTAATCCATTGACATCGTAGACCACAGATTACCCACATGAAGATAAGAATCCCCCGGCAGCCATTTTTATTTGCCCACAAGCTTGAGCTGTCAGATATCAGATAAAAAATGAGAATGTGTGTATAAAAACCTCACACATAGACAGTAGGGATCTTCACACACCTGGTTAAATTGTTGTTGCATTTCACATCTATTCATCGACGCGGGAAAAAATTACAAATACAACAATGTAAACAAATGGGTTTTGGAGGGTGAAACGTACGAAACATTCTCATCTTCATATGGCTAATCTGTGTCGTAGACGGAATTTGAAAGTTTGTGGCTTGACAGATAGGGGAAAAATTATATTTGATTCTATCGAGAATATTTCGTTCCAAATGTCAACCGATTGCCCTAAAAATCCATTTTTCCAGAGCGGAAAATAAAATGGAAAAAATTCGGATTTTTAGAAGTTTTTTTATCCATTGACATCGTTTACAACCTTCAATGGAATTTGAAAGTTTTGTGCTTAACAGACAGATAGCTAACAAAATTTATTTTGACATCTGTAGTTTTTTTATTTGTTACATGAATTTTAGTTAAAGTATATGTTATTCCCTCTTATGTTTCGTTGTCCATAATTTCAATTATTAAAGTTTGTTAACCATTTTTGCATTTTTCTTTAATATTCTTTCCAAATGTATTTTGATTTTTTCAATCCATTTTGTTTGAAAGATCAACCAAAATTGTTTACTATAGTAGAGAAAAAGAACGACCTACTTGCAAGCAACTTGCTTGGCAAGTGGAGTGCCAACTACGTCACAGCCAGTACACAGATACGAATTTGGCAGGCAATGTATGAACCCAACTTGCTTGCCAGTACTTGCTCGTGTGGCCTCAGGGTAATTTCGTTCGACGGCTTATTACTCATTTGATTTTGATTTGGCCGTTAATTACTTGTTTTTGTTGTTTTCTCTTTCCGTTTCTATTTTTCATACATCGAGTTTTGACATTTCAATATAAATGTTTTTGAAAGCTTTTAAATGGATTCATAAAATGCACTGATCTCTATAATACACTGGATAGCGTATTCATACAAACAAAATGACTCCAATTGAAGATTGTTATACGGTGCGCTTGGCACCAGGTTTGTATAACAGTATAACTAATTTTTGTCAAAGTGGCTGAACACAATACACGCGAGTCATGGCGCGCGTCCTTATCTTACATTGTTAAAATACATAAAATCTCGTTATAGAACGGTGTTCACATTGGACTGTCTCCTCCGACTTTTTTTTCGCGTCTTTGTACTTTATCTCACTCACACTTCATGGTGAGAAAATGATGGCGAAGAAAGTAAGGATTTTTTGCTTGAGATTCTGTTATCTGTTCTCTCTGTCTGTACCTTATCTTTGGCACTTAAATCCTACGGAATCCAATTTTTTTAATTGAAAGCATTTTCCTAATAAGATTTATATTTTGTAAGTGAAATGTTTCTAATTAATCCTTCAACAAGCAAAGATTTTTGTTTTGTTTTAACGACTGCTGCACGTCAGAATGAGTCGGATGTGTTCACATTAGGTTTTGTGTCTGTAGCCACAAACGCGATTCTGGGAGTTAAATAGTAGGTGACATTTCTTGCATATTTGCACAAATTGTAACTGAATTGTAATTTTTTGTTGTTTGGATAAACGCACAATTTTTTTTGTTTTGCATCTATTCACTAAAATAAGTTTGTACTTAATCTTATAAAAGGGACATGGTAAATTAAATGCAGTTTGAAATATTTGTTGTGAATTTGAAGGACCATTATTTTTTTGTGTTCAAATTCCTGTCAAATAGAACTCACACCATCATATACAAAAATAAGCCATCTGAAATGGTTGAAAGAAATTCGACACAAGTTTTAATAATCACGCTCATGTGAACGCGCGCCCTGCCGCGTGTCCTGACGCGCGAGTTACACAAATGCAAGTCAGCAAAGTTGAAGACGGAACATTTGTGTTGCTTCGCAACCCATAAAGTAAGGCAACACCACTTTCCGGTGACGATGGGAAAATGTCTATATCTGAAGGCCATCGGAAAGTGGATGCATTGACCTTTTGTGTATTATAAGCTATAATTGATGATAATAAAACTACCGGCAGTCGCAATCGACCCGGGAAACATAAAAGATCGTTTAATTACAATATAATATAACTGCGCAGTCGCGGAACGAACTGATATAGGTATAAACAAAAATATAAAAAGTGAAAAAAAATAAAACTAAAAATCAGTTTAAATTTTTTCATATATTTGTTTGTTTACCATCCACAACCCCTCCACCACCCTGATACAGTAGTGACTTTAAACTATCTCCACCCGGTTAAAAAAAAAAAAAAAAAACAGAATAAAAGTGTTGTTTTCCATCCACAACCCCACCTCCACCCAAATAAACTAAACAAAAACTATAATTTAAACTAAAAATCAGTTGCAATTATAAAAAACCTATCTAGTGATTTGTGTGGACTTTTCATCAAAATTAATAGAAAAAAGCGAGATAAACAATTCGATACCAATCGCGGTATTAACTTCGCCAATTTAGAAATGGAGCAAGTTTTACAAAGTGTCGTCAATGCACTTAATATTTTAACTAATGTGCAACAACAACAACAGCAGCTTGCCCAGCAGCAGCAGCAGCAGATTGAACAGCAGCAGCTTCGACAGAGAACACCACAAGCAGCAGCAGCGTCACCGACGATATCGCTTTATAAGAGCATAGCTCAT
Source organism: Leucozona laternaria (assembly GCA_932273885.2). Taxonomy (NCBI): domain Eukaryota; kingdom Metazoa; phylum Arthropoda; class Insecta; order Diptera; family Syrphidae; genus Leucozona; species Leucozona laternaria. The sequence goes on along the minus strand of OW026366.1, from coordinate 253,094,336 downwards.
ATAAAAGAGTTTGGAGGAGCGAGAAGTGAACTCACACAATTCCTCACCTGTGTTGACGCTCATCTGGCAGCCACCCCGCAAGCCCAAAAAGAAGAGGTATTCAAGGCGATCTACAACATAAAGGTTGTAGGTGAAGCCAAAAGCCTTTTATACTTAAATTCGTTGACATCGTGGGAGGAAACTAGAAACGAGCTTGTTCAACACTTCCACCCAATAATCGACGTCAACAATATTTGGAATAAAATAAATAATCTAAAGGTAAATAATATTTTAGATTTATGTAATAAAATAGAATTAATTTTGAAAGAGTGTCACGAATATGCACTCTATGAGAACAACAAAATCGAAATTATTAGTTCTGGCAAGCAGCTCTTAATAGCAAAAATAAAAGAGCTTACTGTAGGTCAGTTATCTAGGGAGATAAGAAACAATTACGACCTAAATTCTATTTTAGGCATTTTAAGAACTTACATTCCAGATAGTGAATGGAATCTAAAAAAAAATTATAGCAGAACTAATTTTGTCACTAACCAGGATAGGTTAGGGACGAATCCAAATAAAAACAATAGAGCTTGGCAGAATAATTCAGGTCAGGTTGACAATAATAGACACCAGGATAGGTCGGGACAAGCTAGACTACCTTCAAACAATAGATCGGGTCAGACTAGATATACAAACAATAGATCTGATCAGACTAGATATATGAACAATAGATCTGGGCAAGTCAGACAACAAGTGTTTAATCCATCAGGCCAGGCTAGAAATAGTAATCAAAACCCACAGCCGATGGATATAAATAGTTTAACGAGTCATAATGAGCCTAGTAGTTCAAGGATAGTTAGTTTGGAAGAGAATAATAATATAGAGCCAATTGCGGATTTTCGGAACTAAGCCTCGGACATAAAATATTTTGCAACTTTTCGATAGGTGATAAGAAATATAAGGCTTTGATAGACACAGGATCTACAGTCAGCCTAATTAATTCATCCAGGGTTGATTGTAGTCTGTTTCCTGTATTTGAAGAAAAATCAGTTTTTTTTAGTACAATCAATAACAAAACAAAAGACTTCATACAAATTATTGTTACAGACGTACCAAAAGAATTCAGAATGGGAAGTCATAGCAAGTTAAAATGGCATAAAATGAATTTAACCAATAAAGACTATGACCTTCTCGTTGGTATGGACATAATAAGACAAAATTTTACTAAAATGGATATGAAAAGAAACATTATAGAATAAGTCAATACGGCAAAAATAAAATTATATTCCGAGGAAACATCCGAAATTAATAACTATGAACTTTCCAGTGAAACGGCAGACAATATAGATCTTTTGCATTTAAACTCAAAGGAAAAAGAAGGAGTTATTAAAATTTTAAATCAGTTTCAAAATTTGATTTATAAAGAGGGTGATCAACTAACAAATACGGAAACTATTATGCATGAAATAAGAACAAAAACGGATCAGCAAGTTAATTCCAGACTTTATAGATTGCCTCCAAAACATGAAGAGGAAGTTCGGAGACAAGTTTCAGATATGGAAAAACAGGGTATTGTTCAAAAATCTAACAGTAGATACTCTTCTCCCATTGTTGTAGTCCCGAAAAAGATTGGAAGATCAGGTGAACAAAAGTTTAGACTTTGTGTGGACTATAGGAAAATAAATGAAATCACTTTTGATGATAAGTACCCTCTGCCTAATATAGATAGTATATTAGACAAGTTAGGGAGAGCCCAGTATTTTACGACATTGGATTTAGCTAAAGGCTACTACCAAATAAAAATGCGCCCCGAGGATATTCATAAAACTGCATTTGTTACTCCAAATGGTTTATATGAGTTTACTCGAATTTTTAGGGCATATCTTGACTGAAGAAGGTATGAAACCTAATCCAGAAAAAGTCAAATGTATTTTGGATTACAAATTGCCATCATCAGAGAAAGAACTGAAATCTTTTCTGGGTATAACAGGATTTTATCGAAAATTTGTAAAAAATTACTCGAAAATTGCTTATCCGATGATTAAATATTTAAAGAAAAATTCAAAAATTAATACAAGAGACCCAGAATACATACAAGCTTTCGAAACTTTGAAACGAAACATCACTAACTACCCTATACTTAGATTTCCTAATTTTCAAAAATCTTTTACTTTATTTACTGACGCTTCCAACTTCGCTATTGGTGCAGTGCTCACTCAAGAAGGGCAACCTGTTTGCTATGCTTCGAGATCTTTGAATGATCATGAAAAAAAATATTCACCCACTGACAAAGAATTTCTTGCTATTGTCTGGTCAGTGACATACTTTCGACCCTACCTCTGGGGAAGTAAATTTAAAATAGTCACAGACCATCAACCCATTAAGTATCTAAACAAAAAATACAACGGCAAAGAGTTTTCAGCTAGAAATCAGCGATGGTTACTCAAATTATCCGAATTTAATTATGATATAGAATACTTAAGGGGTAAAGACAATAAAGTTGCAGATTTCTTGAGCCGCATCAAAGATGTTGATCAAATAGACGGTGAATCTGACCCGAATGTGGCAACTGTCCACTCAGCACCAGAACAACAGTTGGATCATTTTCCAATAAAGGAAGAAATAGTCAATAAATATAAAACACAAATAATTTTATCTAATTTTGTTTCAACAGAAGTCGAAATGTGTCATGGTAGGAGAATCATCCATGTAGATATGACTAAAAATCAGTTATATTGGGAAGATCTCTTTAAACGAACTCTTATAAAATTAAAAGTAGGAATTTATACAGAGTTATCGTACCATGAGTACAACAAAATTCAACAATGTTTAATAAAACTTTTTAAGGATGATAAAAACTTGACATTTGTTAAATGCACACTTAGAGCTCTTGAAGTAAGAACTGAAGCAGACATTTTTAAACAAATTTCCTTATACCATGTGAAAGAGAGTAGTCATTCCGGAATTATTGAAACCTACAAAACTTTGAAAAATAAAGTTTATTTTCCAGGTCTAGTGAAGCAAATATCCAAGGTAATAGGAAATTGTCAGACATGCCAAGAAGGCAAATATGACAGAAAACCTATCAAACCTAAATTCAAAACTTCTGAAACACCTACAGAAGCTAATGAAATACTACATATGGATATATACCATTTTAATAAACTTTTTTATCTTACTTTCTTGGATAAACTTACCAAAAAAGCTTATATCTATAGCTTAATTAGTAAAAATTGGGTAAGCAAACTTGAATGTATTGAAGAACAATTTTCTAAGTTCGGAAACCCAAAGAAAATTGTTTGCGATAATGAATTCAACTCAGAAAATATAAAAGAATTCTTCCGAGAAGAAGATATTCAAATTCACTTCACTAAGCCGAACTCTCATACAGGAAACTCTGATATTGAACGGTTTCATTCTACGCTACTTGAAATATTATTAACTATTAAAAATAAAGATTTAACTACTAACCAAAAACTTCACAAGGCAGTCAAAATATATAACAATAGGTACCACTCCACTCTTGAAATGAGTCCAAATATGGCAGTGGAAACGGAATCAAAAATTTTAAAAGAAAAAGCTGATAAACGTAAGAAACATATTTTAAATAAAAGAAATTTAGATAGGGAAGATTTCCATGAAGCTAGAAGTGAAGGATTTATTAGAAATTATAAGCATTTACGTCACAAAAATTAACCTTACTTCAGAAAAAATAAATTACGTAATGTTCATCCGACAACAGTTAAAAGGCCTAATAAATTTGCAGGTTCTAATCTGGCTCATGCTGTGGATAATTATGATGACAGCAACGGTAGCGGACCCAGCTCTTCTAATCTCCCAAATACAAACTGACCAGGGATTTACAGTCATCAATCGAGGAACAGTTGAGCTGATTAACGAAACCCAGACGATTGTTCACATAATAGATTCGTTTGAAATAATGAGCATTATTGAAGGACTCGAAATAAATTTGAAAAAATTGCACTTGGAAAAAAAAATTCAAATATTAACAGAAATTATCAACATCAAGTCAAAAGTTAGGGCTATAGTTTCCACCTTCCGACAAAAGAGAGGTTTAGCAAATTTTATCGGAACAGGTCAGAAATGGTTATTCGGAACCATGGACGATAATGATAGGGAAGATATTTTAGATCATTTTAAAGTTGTTGATATTAATAACAGAAATGCCATTGAAAATTTAAATAAGCAAATAGATATCAACAGAAATATTATGAATAATATTAAAAATTTTAATGACGTCATTGTAGAAGATCGAAAACATATTTTGGAAATTTACAATAATGTAGTAGATAGCCAACAAAATTTAACATTGAAACTTTTGAAAACAGACCAACTTTTGAAATTAAAAATATTAGAAGATAAAATTGATAATATTCTTGACAATATAGCATCTGCCAAACAGGGTATTTTACATCCTAGCATATTAACAGGAGCAGAAATAGTGGGTTCTGATTTAGATTTTTTCAAACTAAAACATTCCAAAATAGGAGCATTTAAACTTAACGGCACAAAATTAATTTTAGCTATTAAGCTTCCGAAAAGTTACATCCAAACCCAATTAAAAATGATAATACCGATGCCTAACAAAGATTTTAAAGAAATTGATTTATTACCTACAGAATTTATTGATCTAAATAAAATAAAATTTAATTATAATCCCAACAATATTTATATAAAAGACTTGAATAAAATGGATAATTGTTTGATTGATGGCTTATGTAATTTTAAAACAAACAACAAAACTGAAATTTTAAATATCGAAGAAAATTTGGTAATTTGTAAAAATCTTAAAGAAGAAATTGTAAATAACGGTTGTGACGATAGAAATTTAATTTTAAGTGGAAATTTTATAATCAATATCAATAATTGTACAATAAACATAAGAAATATTTCAATATCAAATTTTAATATAGAATTTGTTCATAAATTTTCCTACGAAGAAGATCAAAATGTAATTGTAAAAGAAAAATTAAATTTTGAAACAATGTTAAAAATGTATCAAATCGAAAATCTTAACCACATAAATGAATTAAAGTACCATAAAAACAACAATTATATTATTAGTTCCGTCACAATCTTCATTGTTATCATAGCCGTAATTATAATTGGAGTTCTCATCTTCTTAATTCAAAGAAAGAACAAAAATGTTAAAATAATTATAAAAAACATAGAAAACAAAATTCAGGAGAATCTTGAATTAAAGGGGGGTGAAGTTACACAAATGCAAGTCAGCAAAGTTGAAGACGGAACATTTGTGTTGCTTCGCAACCCATAAAGTAAGGCAACACCACTTTCCGGTGACGATGGGAAAATGTCTATATCTGAAGGCCATCGGAAAGTGGATGCATTGACCTTTTGTGTATTATAAGCTATAATTGATGATAATAAAACTACCGGCAGTCGCAATCGACCCGGGAAACATAAAAGATCGTTTAATTACAATATAATATAACTGCGCAGTCGCGGAACGAACTGATATAGGTATAAACAAAAATATAAAAAGTGAAAAAAAATAAAACTAAAAATCAGTTTAAATTTTTTCATATATTTGTTTGTTTACCATCCACAACCCCTCCACCACCCTGATACAGTAGTGACTTTAAACTATCTCCACCCGGTTAAAAAAAAAAAAAAAAAACAGAATAAAAGTGTTGTTTTCCATCCACAACCCCACCTCCACCCAAATAAACTAAACAAAAACTATAATTTAAACTAAAAATCAGTTGCAATTATAAAAAACCTATCTAGTGATTTGTGTGGACTTTTCATCAAAATTAATAGAAAAAAGCGAGATAAACAATTCGATACCAATCGCGGTATTAACTTCGCCAATTTAGAAATGGAGCAAGTTTTACAAAGTGTCGTCAATGCACTTAATATTTTAACTAATGTGCAACAACAACAACAGCAGCTTGCCCAGCAGCAGCAGCAGCAGATTGAACAGCAGCAGCTTCGACAGAGAACACCACAAGCAGCAGCAGCGTCACCGACGATATCGCTTTATAAGAGCATAGCTCATATAAAAGAGTTTGGAGGAGCGAGAAGTGAACTCACACAATTCCTCACCTGTGTTGACGCTCATCTGGCAGCCACCCCGCAAGCCCAAAAAGAAGAGGTATTCAAGGCGATCTACAACATAAAGGTTGTAGGTGAAGCCAAAAGCCTTTTATACTTAAATTCGTTGACATCGTGGGAGGAAACTAGAAACGAGCTTGTTCAACACTTCCACCCAATAATCGACGTCAACAATATTTGGAATAAAATAAATAATCTAAAGGTAAATAATATTTTAGATTTATGTAATAAAATAGAATTAATTTTGAAAGAGTGTCACGAATATGCACTCTATGAGAACAACAAAATCGAAATTATTAGTTCTGGCAAGCAGCTCTTAATAGCAAAAATAAAAGAGCTTACTGTAGGTCAGTTATCTAGGGAGATAAGAAACAATTACGACCTAAATTCTATTTTAGGCATTTTAAGAACTTACATTCCAGATAGTGAATGGAATCTAAAAAAAAATTATAGCAGAACTAATTTTGTCACTAACCAGGATAGGTTAGGGACGAATCCAAATAAAAACAATAGAGCTTGGCAGAATAATTCAGGTCAGGTTGACAATAATAGACACCAGGATAGGTCGGGACAAGCTAGACTACCTTCAAACAATAGATCGGGTCAGACTAGATATACAAACAATAGATCTGATCAGACTAGATATATGAACAATAGATCTGGGCAAGTCAGACAACAAGTGTTTAATCCATCAGGCCAGGCTAGAAATAGTAATCAAAACCCACAGCCGATGGATATAAATAGTTTAACGAGTCATAATGAGCCTAGTAGTTCAAGGATAGTTAGTTTGGAAGAGAATAATAATATAGAGCCAATTGCGGATTTTCGGAACTAAGCCTCGGACATAAAATATTTTGCAACTTTTCGATAGGTGATAAGAAATATAAGGCTTTGATAGACACAGGATCTACAGTCAGCCTAATTAATTCATCCAGGGTTGATTGTAGTCTGTTTCCTGTATTTGAAGAAAAATCAGTTTTTTTTAGTACAATCAATAACAAAACAAAAGACTTCATACAAATTATTGTTACAGACGTACCAAAAGAATTCAGAATGGGAAGTCATAGCAAGTTAAAATGGCATAAAATGAATTTAACCAATAAAGACTATGACCTTCTCGTTGGTATGGACATAATAAGACAAAATTTTACTAAAATGGATATGAAAAGAAACATTATAGAATAAGTCAATACGGCAAAAATAAAATTATATTCCGAGGAAACATCCGAAATTAATAACTATGAACTTTCCAGTGAAACGGCAGACAATATAGATCTTTTGCATTTAAACTCAAAGGAAAAAGAAGGAGTTATTAAAATTTTAAATCAGTTTCAAAATTTGATTTATAAAGAGGGTGATCAACTAACAAATACGGAAACTATTATGCATGAAATAAGAACAAAAACGGATCAGCAAGTTAATTCCAGACTTTATAGATTGCCTCCAAAACATGAAGAGGAAGTTCGGAGACAAGTTTCAGATATGGAAAAACAGGGTATTGTTCAAAAATCTAACAGTAGATACTCTTCTCCCATTGTTGTAGTCCCGAAAAAGATTGGAAGATCAGGTGAACAAAAGTTTAGACTTTGTGTGGACTATAGGAAAATAAATGAAATCACTTTTGATGATAAGTACCCTCTGCCTAATATAGATAGTATATTAGACAAGTTAGGGAGAGCCCAGTATTTTACGACATTGGATTTAGCTAAAGGCTACTACCAAATAAAAATGCGCCCCGAGGATATTCATAAAACTGCATTTGTTACTCCAAATGGTTTATATGAGTTTACTCGAATTTTTAGGGCATATCTTGACTGAAGAAGGTATGAAACCTAATCCAGAAAAAGTCAAATGTATTTTGGATTACAAATTGCCATCATCAGAGAAAGAACTGAAATCTTTTCTGGGTATAACAGGATTTTATCGAAAATTTGTAAAAAATTACTCGAAAATTGCTTATCCGATGATTAAATATTTAAAGAAAAATTCAAAAATTAATACAAGAGACCCAGAATACATACAAGCTTTCGAAACTTTGAAACGAAACATCACTAACTACCCTATACTTAGATTTCCTAATTTTCAAAAATCTTTTACTTTATTTACTGACGCTTCCAACTTCGCTATTGGTGCAGTGCTCACTCAAGAAGGGCAACCTGTTTGCTATGCTTCGAGATCTTTGAATGATCATGAAAAAAAATATTCACCCACTGACAAAGAATTTCTTGCTATTGTCTGGTCAGTGACATACTTTCGACCCTACCTCTGGGGAAGTAAATTTAAAATAGTCACAGACCATCAACCCATTAAGTATCTAAACAAAAAATACAACGGCAAAGAGTTTTCAGCTAGAAATCAGCGATGGTTACTCAAATTATCCGAATTTAATTATGATATAGAATACTTAAGGGGTAAAGACAATAAAGTTGCAGATTTCTTGAGCCGCATCAAAGATGTTGATCAAATAGACGGTGAATCTGACCCGAATGTGGCAACTGTCCACTCAGCACCAGAACAACAGTTGGATCATTTTCCAATAAAGGAAGAAATAGTCAATAAATATAAAACACAAATAATTTTATCTAATTTTGTTTCAACAGAAGTCGAAATGTGTCATGGTAGGAGAATCATCCATGTAGATATGACTAAAAATCAGTTATATTGGGAAGATCTCTTTAAACGAACTCTTATAAAATTAAAAGTAGGAATTTATACAGAGTTATCGTACCATGAGTACAACAAAATTCAACAATGTTTAATAAAACTTTTTAAGGATGATAAAAACTTGACATTTGTTAAATGCACACTTAGAGCTCTTGAAGTAAGAACTGAAGCAGACATTTTTAAACAAATTTCCTTATACCATGTGAAAGAGAGTAGTCATTCCGGAATTATTGAAACCTACAAAACTTTGAAAAATAAAGTTTATTTTCCAGGTCTAGTGAAGCAAATATCCAAGGTAATAGGAAATTGTCAGACATGCCAAGAAGGCAAATATGACAGAAAACCTATCAAACCTAAATTCAAAACTTCTGAAACACCTACAGAAGCTAATGAAATACTACATATGGATATATACCATTTTAATAAACTTTTTTATCTTACTTTCTTGGATAAACTTACCAAAAAAGCTTATATCTATAGCTTAATTAGTAAAAATTGGGTAAGCAAACTTGAATGTATTGAAGAACAATTTTCTAAGTTCGGAAACCCAAAGAAAATTGTTTGCGATAATGAATTCAACTCAGAAAATATAAAAGAATTCTTCCGAGAAGAAGATATTCAAATTCACTTCACTAAGCCGAACTCTCATACAGGAAACTCTGATATTGAACGGTTTCATTCTACGCTACTTGAAATATTATTAACTATTAAAAATAAAGATTTAACTACTAACCAAAAACTTCACAAGGCAGTCAAAATATATAACAATAGGTACCACTCCACTCTTGAAATGAGTCCAAATATGGCAGTGGAAACGGAATCAAAAATTTTAAAAGAAAAAGCTGATAAACGTAAGAAACATATTTTAAATAAAAGAAATTTAGATAGGGAAGATTTCCATGAAGCTAGAAGTGAAGGATTTATTAGAAATTATAAGCATTTACGTCACAAAAATTAACCTTACTTCAGAAAAAATAAATTACGTAATGTTCATCCGACAACAGTTAAAAGGCCTAATAAATTTGCAGGTTCTAATCTGGCTCATGCTGTGGATAATTATGATGACAGCAACGGTAGCGGACCCAGCTCTTCTAATCTCCCAAATACAAACTGACCAGGGATTTACAGTCATCAATCGAGGAACAGTTGAGCTGATTAACGAAACCCAGACGATTGTTCACATAATAGATTCGTTTGAAATAATGAGCATTATTGAAGGACTCGAAATAAATTTGAAAAAATTGCACTTGGAAAAAAAAATTCAAATATTAACAGAAATTATCAACATCAAGTCAAAAGTTAGGGCTATAGTTTCCACCTTCCGACAAAAGAGAGGTTTAGCAAATTTTATCGGAACAGGTCAGAAATGGTTATTCGGAACCATGGACGATAATGATAGGGAAGATATTTTAGATCATTTTAAAGTTGTTGATATTAATAACAGAAATGCCATTGAAAATTTAAATAAGCAAATAGATATCAACAGAAATATTATGAATAATATTAAAAATTTTAATGACGTCATTGTAGAAGATCGAAAACATATTTTGGAAATTTACAATAATGTAGTAGATAGCCAACAAAATTTAACATTGAAACTTTTGAAAACAGACCAACTTTTGAAATTAAAAATATTAGAAGATAAAATTGATAATATTCTTGACAATATAGCATCTGCCAAACAGGGTATTTTACATCCTAGCATATTAACAGGAGCAGAAATAGTGGGTTCTGATTTAGATTTTTTCAAACTAAAACATTCCAAAATAGGAGCATTTAAACTTAACGGCACAAAATTAATTTTAGCTATTAAGCTTCCGAAAAGTTACATCCAAACCCAATTAAAAATGATAATACCGATGCCTAACAAAGATTTTAAAGAAATTGATTTATTACCTACAGAATTTATTGATCTAAATAAAATAAAATTTAATTATAATCCCAACAATATTTATATATAAGACTTGAATAAAATGGATAATTGTTTGATTGATGGCTTATGTAATTTTAAAACAAACAACAAAACTGAAATTTTAAATATCGAAGAAAATTTGGTAATTTGTAAAAATCTTAAAGAAGAAATTGTAAATAACGGTTGTGACGATAGAAATTTAATTTTAAGTGGAAATTTTATAATCAATATCAATAATTGTACAATAAACATAAGAAATATTTCAATATCAAATTTTAATATAGAATTTGTTCATAAATTTTCCTACGAAGAAGATCAAAATGTAATTGTAAAAGAAAAATTAAATTTTGAAACAATGTTAAAAATGTATCAAATCGAAAATCTTAACCACATAAATGAATTAAAGTACCATAAAAACAACAATTATATTATTAGTTCCGTCACAATCTTCATTGTTATCATAGCCGTAATTATAATTGGAGTTCTCATCTTCTTAATTCAAAGAAAGAACAAAAATGTTAAAATAATTATAAAAAACATAGAAAACAAAATTCAGGAGAATCTTGAATTAAAGGGGGGTGAAGTTACACAAATGCAAGTCAGCAAAGTTGAAGACGGAACATTTGTGTTGCTTCGCAACCCATAAAGTAAGGCAACACCACTTTCCGGTGACGATGGGAAAATGTCTATATCTGAAGGCCATCGGAAAGTGGATGCATTGACCTTTTGTGTATTATAAGCTATAATTGATGATAATAAAACTACCGGCAGCCGCAATCGACCCGGGAAACATAAAAGATCGTTTAATTACAATATAATATAACTCGCGTACTGTGTTCAACCAGTGAACTGAAAAATGTACGTCAAATTACTTTTTTTTTTAAAGAAAGACGTCGAAAGGTGCGCTTGACTGCTTTTACACTACAGCCATTTTTAATCTTCGTTTCTCCTTTGGTTTCCTTCTAATTGCAAATACCTTTTACACGACAGCGATTTTTAATGAAAAGTTTAGTTTGTGCAAGTGAAGAAGTATCATCTCACTGCACTCTTTACTCCACTTGATTAAGCGAAGTTATCTGAGTCGACGACGAATGAAAATAAAACACATTCGAACAAAAAGGAAAAGCACAAAGAAGAATGAGCGATAACTATGCAATTTGTTCAACCTCGGCAATTTCGTCTACCCCGGCCACCACATACGTCCCTCGCCCACGTGCTTAAAAATCGCAAGAAGAAATTGCATGGTTTAAAAGCAGTCCTTGGCACCAGAATGTCATCTTCGATTGGAGTCAAAAAAAAACTGTTATACATAAAGGGAATCCACTATCCAGTGTTTTAACAATGTAAGATAAGGACGCGCGCCATGACTCGCGTGTATTGTGGTCAGCCACTTTGACTTATAATTACAAACCTGGTGCCAAGCGCACCGTATAACAATCTTCAATTGGATTCATTTTGTTTGTATGAATACGCTATCCAGTCACTGATCTCTATAATACACTGGATAGTGGATTCCCTTTAATTATAACAGTTTTTTTTGACTCCAATTGAAGATGAAATTCTGGTGCCAAGCGCACCTTTTGACGTCTTTCTTTAAAAAAAAAAAAGTAATTTGACGTACATTTTTCAGTTCACTGGTTGAACACAGTACGGGCGTCAGGACACGCGGCAGGGCGCGCGTTCACATGAGCGTGATTATTAAAACTTGTGTCGAATTTCTTTCAACCATTTCAGATGGCTTATTTTTGTGTATGATGGTGTGAGTTCTATTTGACAGGAATTTGAACACAAAAAAATAATGGTCCTTCAAATTCAGAACAAGGGTGTTTTCATAAATTCATGGTTGCTTTATTTACATGCAATCAATTGCAATCAAATTAACTTCATACAAAATATTTGTGCATGTGTTTTACGCTGCATTTATGAACACTTTTTCTGATTGGCGTCAGGAAGTCGTTTATACTATATACCTATCTCTTTCTTTAATAAAGAAATTCAGATTGCATGTGAGTTTTTAAAGTTGCACATTTGCGCTGCAAATATTTGCGGTTTGCTTTTATGAAAATCTGACATTTATCATTTGCATTTATGAAAGTTATGCATTTGTAAGACTTTCGCAACCATGCATTTATGAAAGCACCCCAAATATTTCAAACTGCGTTTAATTTACCATGTCCCTTTTATAAGATTAAGTACAAACTTATTTTAGTAAATAATTAGATGCAAAACAAAAAAAAATGTGCGTTTAGCCAAACAACAAAAAATTACAATTCAGTAACAATTTGTGCAAATTTGCAAGAAATGTCACCTACTATTTAACTCCCAGAATCGCGTTTGTGGCTACAGACACAAAACCTAATGTGAACACATCCGACTCATTCTGACGTTTAGCAGTCGTTAAAACAAAACAAAAATCTTTGCTTGTTGAAGGATTAATTAGAAACATTTCACTTACAAAATATAAATCTTATTAGGAAAATGCTTTCAATTAAAAAAATTGGATTCCGTAGGATTTAAGTGCCAAAGATAAGGTACAGACAGAGAGGACAGATATCACAAAAGAAAACGCCAAAAAAATGAACAATCTCAAGCAAAAAATCCTTACTTTCTTCGCCATCATTTTCTCACCATGAAGTGTGAGTGAGATAAAGTACAGAGACGCGAAAAAAAGTCGAAGGAGACAGTCCAATGTGAACACCGTTCTATAACGAAATGTTATGTATTTTAACAATGTAAGATAAGGACGCGCGCCATGACTCGCGTGTAATGTGTTCAGCCACTTTGACAAAAAGAAGTTATACTGTTATACAAACCTGGTGCCAAGCGCACCGTATAACAATCTTCAATTGGAGTCAAAGGCCGAGTTCAACGCACATCTGAATATTCAGAATTCTGAATTTTTGAAGCTCTTGATTGGTCAGCTGTCAGAAGTCATCTGAATTTTCAGAACTTTTTCTGACAGCTGGCCAATCAAGAGCTTCAAAAATTCAGAATTCTGAATATTCAGATGTGCGTTGAACTCGGCCATTTTGTTTGTATGAATACCACAGATTACCCACATGAAGATGAGAATCCCCGGCAGCCATTTTGATTCACAGTACACAAATCTAAAGCTGGATTTAGACCTTCGGTTTTATCGTCCGTGTACGTTGTTCGTTGTTGGTCGTACGCGGAACAACGAAGGTCTAAATGCTAACACCGAACAACGAATGAACACCGAACGAAGAACGAATAAATTCAAAGTGGCTTTGAATTTTCGGTGTTCGATGTTACCCGAACAACGAACAACGTGAGTGTAAATGCGAACATTTTTTAATCGAACATTCTTTTTCAGTGCCGTGCAATGAATTGGGACACTCTCCACGTTTATCTTATTATTACTTTATAATTTTACAGATAGAAAATTGTGAAACAATTTAAGAAATATTACTCTCCGTAGCTAAGTTACGAAAGATTAATTCTAGTGTACATTTAAGTAGCCAACTCTTCGTCCAGCAGGATCTTTTCTTTTTTGTTCAATGTTAAAAGCGCCGCCACTTCCAACAATGTGTTGTTATCCATTTTGCTGTAAAGAACGAACTGAATATAAAAACGGAATAATCTAGATGCTTCTTCGTTGTTCGTTGTTTTTAGGAAGAACGAACAGCGAACAACGTTCACTGAATGAAGAACGAAGATGTAAATCCAGCTTAAGGTAATATATTGCGCAGGTTGTCACTCAGAAATTAAACATGGCGGCTCGAGTGTCCACGAAAACTGCACATGGCATTACTAGAAAAAACAACAAATATTTGCATTTTGACAAGTAAAGAGACACTGGATCCGCCATTTTCACAGGTGCGCAGAACTGAACAAAAATGAAAACGCTAATGATATTACCTTTAATATATATACCTTGATTTTGATTTGCCTACAAGCTTGAACTGGCAGTTAAAAATGAGAATGTGTGTATAAAAACCTCACACATAGACAGTAGGGATCTTCAGACACCGGTTAAGTTGTTGTTGCAATTCACATCTATTCATCGACGCGGGAAGAAATTACAAATACAACAATGTAAACAAATGGGTTTTGGAGGGTGAAACGTACGAAACATTCTCATCTTCATATGGTTAATCTGTGATGAATACGCTATCCAGTGTATTATAGAGATCAGTGTATCCAGTGTATTATAGAGATCAGTGCACAGATTAGCCATATGAAGATGAGAATGTTTCGTACGTTTCACCCTCCAAAACCCATTTGTTTACATTGTTGTATTTGTAATTTTTTCCCGCGTCGATGAATAGATGTGAAATGCAACAACAATTTAACCAGGTGTGTGAAGATCCCTACTGTCTATGTGTGAGGTTTTTATACACACATTCTCATTTTTTATCTGATATCTGACAGCTCAAGCTTGTGGGCAAATAAAAATGGCTGCCGGGGGATTCTTATCTTCATGTGGGTAATCTGTGGATCAGTGTATCCAGTGTATTATAGAGATCAGTGAAACTACGCCATTAATAAAAATTAGAGATGAGCTAAACTGTGATTTTCCAATCACAGGTATAACTGTGACTGTGATTTCTGAATCACCGTAAGTTTAACCTGTGATTTTCAAGTTTGGAATATCTTTGAGGCCAAAAAAAAAAAAAAATTCTCAGTAAAATATAAAGTATGTAATTAAATGAGGACAACAAATAAGTAATTAAAATTAGCTAGCAGGACATAACCATGAATACAAAAATGCTAAAAATCTCAAGTCCCAAATTCAAAATTATCGAATAGCAAAATCTCGAACGTCTAAAATATCGAATGCCCAAAATTTCCAATACATACATACGGCGGATCAAAAACTGAGTACGCCAATCGATTAAGGAGGTGGAAATTACCTTAGTGTCTCGCCCAGCTCTCTAGCTCTAGTGAAAACCCCTAAAATTTGCAATGTCAAAATTTTAGTTTCACTTTTCCTTGTCCTTGTGTACAAAATCACAACCAGGCTAGGACCTCAGTTCACAATTCAGTTCTACCTTCTAGATCCTAAACTAAAAATAAAAGAATTAATCTGTTCTTCATATTTTCATCATGAGTCCTGAGATTTTGTTTTTCTGTATTGTGATTTCGTTCAGTTGCTAAAATAATAACTAAATCACGACTACAGTTCTCGCTTTGATTTATTTTACTCATTGTTGACTTTTCTCTCGTCGTGATTTTGTTCACAGTTCATAAAGTTCATTGTGCGATCGTCGTGATTTGTGAATCGTTTCTTTTTGTTGTGATTTTACTACAGTTGTGATTTTCAATCACATTTAGGGCACTCACAGGTTTATTAAAGAGTCGCTCACAGGTAGTGATTGTGACTTTTGACTCACAGGTCGAAAATCACAGGTCGTGATTTTTTGCTCATCTCTAATAAAAATGAAACGATACACGCTTCAACAACGCATTGAAATTATTAAAATTCACTATAAAAATGGTGAAAATTTGGCAGAGACGGTTCGTAAAACTAAAACATTTTTGGGTCGTCGTGAAGCACCTTGTCGGACCGCAATACAGAAATTGGTGGACAAATTCGAGCTGTTGGGACAAGTTAGTGATGTGAAGAATAGAACCCGTGCACGTCGCTCAAGAACAACTGAGAATGTTGCTGTTGTAGCCCAAAGTGTTGAAGAAAACCCAGGTTTGTCCATTCCTCGTCGTTCTTTGGAATTAGGCATTCCACAAACGTCATTACACCGTATTTTGCATAAAGACTTGGGTCTTAAGGCCCAGCCACCATCCAATCGGAAGCAACCAACTACGCACCGTCGCCACAGTGAAACACAAACAGAACTTCATAGTGAAGAGGTAATATGAAGACTGAAATTTATTCAATTTTAAAAACAAATCGCTTTCAGGATGAACCTGCGCTACAGTTCTGTGATCAGTCTTCCATCGTTGTTCCCAGGAAAAGGTTCAAAAAGGACTCATATTTCAGCGACGAAGAGGAAGTCGAGGAGAATGAATAAAAAAATAAACAAAAACTGATTTTTAAGCTTGCAGTTTGATTTTTTTAATTTAATTGATTTTAAATGCCGAATCTGTATTATTCGTGCTGGGAGTAGCAACAAAGAATCATTTGCTTGTGATGGACGAGGTTCGATGCGGGTGCATTAAGCTCCTTGCTTGGCCATCATCTGCTGCTTTTGTTCCATAACGCTTAGTATAACACTTAGAAATCTGGTCTTTTGGTATTGGATCTTCTCTATTTTCTCCATTTGTTCCTGCACGTACTCTACTCGGCGCTTGAAGTAGTCTTTCGATGTCTCGAGATTCTTAAACAATCAACATTATCCCACTTTTCCGACATCTTAAATTTAATAAGTTGCCTTACCTTTTCAACATAGTAACCTGTCCCAACATCAATCACAAAATTGTCCATGTCCTTGATTGTTCCCGGGACGTACATGCTGCTTGTCAGTGGAACGATAATCTATCTCCTTGTTTTGCCAGTCGGGTTGCACTTGTTCGAGAGCTTCTTTGGAGGTGGCGTATTTGGCTTTGCAGTTATAGAGGGTTTGTATTGAATCTTGAATGGCTTCAACTTCCTACAAAGGATGACGAATAATAGGCGAGAAAGAAAGAGGTTAAAGATGGATGTATAGAAACAAATGTATGATCGCATACTGATTGAAATTCGGCTTTGATTTGTTGCAATTGCTCCAAGCTTAATTTCTCCAAATCTATTTGTTCACCACCTGCGGTATTCGATGCCATTTTTAAATATCGATTTGGAAACCAATTAGATTATTTAATTCGATAAAAACGAAACAAATGGTCCTCAAGCAGTTTATATTGCAGCACAAGGAATCTTTCAAGTTTAAAATATTTGACGTTTGGAATTTCTAAGTGGGTGTTTGATTTGAATTTTCGTGGAATATTTTCCAATGTAATTTAAGGGTTTAAACGTGAGTTGGTAAGGATCAATTTCGAAAGACAAAATAGACATTCAAAAAAACCGCAATATCTTGAAACCTTCGTACTATAAAATGCCAAAACCTTGGACATCGTTACTTCAAAAAATAAATTTTTTGAGACGGTCAGTAAGTATTTTTGTGAGTAGTGATTCACTGCGAGTATGTTTGTTTTGTTGATGTTTGTTTTGCCCATGCTGTGTGAACCTTACATTTTCAGTAATTTCTCAAACCAGAAGAAATTCAAACGACATTTTTGTTGGTCCTATATTTGTATAACCTCTGAAGTCAGTTAATTAATTTGAAGAGAGAAGGTATTGTAAGATAGCATTAAAAAGTTCCCCATGGAGTAGAACTTCGATACATATCCAATACTGATGTTCCCATATATATTAATCATTTTTAAATTAATATTTAAATTAACTAACAGAACAGATAAAAGGTTTTTTGAACGAGTGGCTTAACTGTTTTCAAGAACAAATCAAAATCTTTTGGCTCAAATTTTATTGTTCCTCATCTACAACACATCGCCCGCTCTAATCTTCTTTAATGATCAGCTTCTTCTTCTCTCCCACAAAAGGTTTCGTATTTGGCTTCGAATGCGCCCGAATATTGGCTTCCTTCTCTTTGGCCTTTTGCTTGATGGCTTTCATCTTATTCTGTGCATTGAGAACATGTTTGGGTACTTGTCTGTGGCGAGCTATGCGTCTTATTTGTGGATGAGCGGCGTACTTCTCCTTCAGAGTATTCTGATAATTAAAGTTGGATCTCTCGCGAGGTCTGACAACACCAAGTTTCTCAGAAGCTTGAGCCTTCCAAATGCGAATGTTCATTTCGTCCGATCCCGAGAACACGTATTTGTTGTCCAAACTCCAGGCAACGCAAGCAATACGTTGCATTCGCTTGGTGTGATAGATTTCGCGCGAATGACTCTTGTGCACTTCATACATACGGATAGTCTTATCGTAGCTTCCACTAACGAACTCCTTGCCTGTTGGGGCGTAGTCGACGTCGGTCACAGCGGAAACATGGTCGTAGTGGATTTTGATGGGATTTGTCAGTTGGCGTGTGTCGAATGTATACAAGCTGGGGAGAATATGATTAAGTTAGTTTTTTTTTAATGGAAGAAGAAGTTGAAACAGTTAACTTACTTGCAATCCTCATTGGCAACAGTGAAGTTAAAGGCCTGCATGGGATTCCAGGCGAGTTTGTTGCTCTTCATGGAGAGAACAAGTTTGCGGATGGGTTGGCCCTCACGCTTGTCATACAAAATGATACTCCTGTCGCTGGCACAGGCAGAAAGCAGAGACGTCTCGACTGGGTTGAAAGCAATGGCGTGTAAATTGTCGTTGCCCCACCTCAGAATCTTGAGAGGATCATTTCTGTTTACGTCCCAAATGGTGCATGAATCACCACACGTTGCAAAGACACTTTCTTTGATATTGTGCGTAATTCCAGTGATCATTGTGCGTGATATAAAGGTGTTTGAAGGCTCAACGATTTCTACGTCTTCCACGTTTCCCAAATGCCATACTTTCACAGTTTTGTCATCACCAGCTGTGAACAAATTTGCTCCGTCCACTGAGAAAGCGATTCCGCGGATGAAACCGCTATGGGCCACAAAGCTTTTTATGCTTGTTCTGTTGGCCAAATCCCAGACACGTACTTCCCCATCGTAGGCTCCACTTATCAGTGTTGACAGGCGTCCCGGATGTTTTCCGAAGCAGGAAATCCCATCACGATGGCCACTTAGATTGCCAACAAAAGGTTTGGCGAAAACTCTGTCCAGTTTGGTGGCATTGATGGCACGGACGTATTCTCGAACAGTTTCGAGCGGGTGTTGGGAGGGATCGTAGTTGCGTGGAACTATTTTTGTTGCGAAAAGATACCAATTCATTTCAAGTATTTACAAGTTGTTGTAAATTTGAACTTACTTCTGTGTAAATCAGTTTTTGTTTCACGCAGATAATCATCTGGATTTCGGGTTATAACTTTTACTTTCATATTTTATTTCAGATATTTTAAATTTTTTGATTTTATAAAATTTACTAAACAAAAAACAACGCACATGCAGAATTTGACACTTGCATGGTTTTAAAAAAAAAGATGGAAACATATGAGAAATGTCAAATATTCCAATTTCCAGTTAACTAGGAGGATTTCACCGTTGCTTGAACATACAACATACCAGTCGGATAGCACGACGCGATCGCTGTCAAAATATCGCTAGGGAAGTTTGTTCACAGAGGGTTATATTTTGTACAATGACTTTCAGAGTGTCTAATTTAAGTTGCGCTAATCCACCTAAATCGACTGAATAGCGATTTCCCAGATTAACAGCTCAAGTTATGAATTAAACACTTTTTGCAAAAAAGTTACAAAAATTTGAAAAGTTCATGCTCTAGAGATGCCTGTGTGCAAACAAAGTGTGTTTGATATGAAATACGAAAAGGAGAAAACGATTGAAATTGAATTGAATCTGAAATGACAGATCAAACACTGTTTGGTATGCTTTTTCGCACACAGCCATATCCCTAGTCCATATTTTTAATTTGAGTCTTGAATATAGTTAATAAGCCGCCTTGAAATAGAATTCAGAAGCATTCTTTCTTCTTTTATGGTTTAAGGCTGCCCCAAACCAACGCGAAACATTCGCGCGAATATGCGACGACTGAAAAATGTTCGAAGATTCGCATCGCGCCAGTGTGGGTGCTCCCATTAATCTCCATGTAAATAAATTAAGACAGGCGGAAGTTTCGTTGTCGCGCCGAATGTTTCGCGTTGGTTTGGGACAGCCTTTATGCGTTTGAATTATCAAAACAACTTGTGTTGGATTTACACGACCGACATATTGGCAGTTATTTTTTGTCAGTATACTGCCAAAAGAATGAATTTTTCATTTACACGACTGAACATTTGGCAGCTTACTGTCAAAAAACTGGCAGAACAATACTGACAGAAAACTTCCAATTTGTCAGTCGTGCAAATCCAGCAGAAAACTGCCAATTTGTATGAGTTTTGTTTCATTTTTCATCGTTTCTCGACTGATTTTAGCCGTGTTCCATTGGGCCTTCCAAAGTACTTTTTAGTACTTCCCAGTAGATGATGAATGGAATATGCTTTCATTTTGCCAAAAGTAAAATCTAACCTCAATATCAATTTAATTTCGGTTGTTTGTTTTTGTATTTTACTTTTAACTAGAAAAATGTCAACAGCAACAATCTAATACGTAATTTCTTTTGATTTTTGATGTCTTTTTCTTGTTTGGAAACATTCTGTAACTAGATTAATGAACTACTTTGAACTACTTCGACCACAGAGTAGAAGTAGTTGACTGCAGCCAAAAGTACTTGGCAGCAGATAGTGGAGCCCAAAGGAACACACCTTTTATCAATGCGAGAGTTAAGGTAGAACCGCACTAGGCGGAACTGCACTTCAGCGACACCGTGCGCACTTTCGCAGAAACTGAACGAAACTTCACGTCGCGACACAGTTGGTCAGATTATCAACTTTGTCGCATAGTGTCGCGTCGTGAAGTGCAGTTGTCGCTTAGTGCGATATAGCTCATACAATTTCCCACAAATAAGTCGTGAAGTTCAGTTCCGCTGAAGTGCAGTTCCGCCGAGTGCGGTCCTAGCTTTAAGGCTCTCCCAAACCAACGCGAAACATTCGCGAATGTGAGACGACTGAATAAAGGCTCTCCCAAACCAACGCGAATATTTCAGAACGACGACGAAACTTTCGCCTGTCTTAATTTATTTACATGGAGATTAAGGCCAGGCACGCACATGCAACTAAACAGTTTGATTTCGATTTTAAGCACTCGGGATTATATGAGAGTCCGCTGGTTTATGTAAGCGGACTCTCATATAATCCCATAGTGCTCAAAATCCCAACCAAACTGTTTAGTTGCATGTGCGCGCCTGGCCTAATGGGAGCACCCACACTGGCGCGATGCGAATCTTCGAACATCATTCTGTCGTCGCATATTCGCGCGAATGTTTCGCGTTGGTTTGGGACAGCCTTAAGGGTGCCCCAAACCAACGCGAAACATTCGCGCGAATATGCGACGACTGAATAATGTTCGAAGATTCGCATCGCGCCAGTGTGGGTGCTCCCATTAATCTCCATGTAAATAAATTAAGACAGGCGAAAGTTTCGTCGTCGCTTTGAAATATTCGCGTTGGTTTGGGAGAGCCTTAAATTAAAACAGGCGAAAGTTTCGCCGTCGCTTTGAAATATTCGCGTTGGTTTGGGAGAGCCTTTAAGCCCGAACCACACTACTCTCGTGTGGTGTGTTGGTCCCCTTTCACACGAGGAAACTGAGTTGCCAGCAACAATCAGTTTGTTGGTGAGAAGGGCAAGAAGTAAGAGAGGAAAATGAAATCTCCCCGGTCAACGATTCGAGGAGATTTTTTTGACATTCCTCTTCACACACACAGTAGAGTGTGTTCAACCAAGCTATTTTAAAAGGAAACTACGGAAAGTTTCCACGATTTTGTTTCTTCGTGTGAAAGGTACAGGAGATTTTTAAGGAAATTAAAAGAAAACGTCAAAAAAATCTCCAGCAACTTGTTTCCTCGTGTGAAAGGGGACTTGTGGAGTAGTGTGTTGCTGTCATTCCAATCACAGATTATCGATATGAAGATGAGAATGTCTCATACGTTTCACCCTCCAAAACCCATTTGTTAACATTGTTGTACTTGTAATTTTTTCCCGCGGCGATGGATAGATGTGAATTGCAACAACAATTTAACCAGGTGTGTGAAGATCCCTGATGTCTTTGTGTGAGATTTTTATACACACATTCTCATTTTTTATCTGATAACTGCCAGTACAAGCTTGTAGGCAAATTAAAATGGCTGCCGGGGATTCTCATCTTCATGTGGCTAATCTGTGATTCCAATGTATTTCATCGATTTCGACACAACACATCACACGATACAAATATGGCTCTACGCATATGAAATACATTAGAGCAATAGCGACACACTACTCCCCAACACACCACACGAGAGTAGTGTGGTTCGGGCTTTACAGAACATGGCTACGACGAAAAACGAGTTAAAAAGGACATGAGTTTCTATTCAAAAAAGTTCAGGAACGGACCTATTTGGACAGATTGTATTTTTCTCATGTTTTTCTTGGAATTCGGAGTCACTCAAGTTATTGAGTAGGTTCCGGAACTCGGGATCTAAATTCAAGTTGTTAAAAATGAGTGAGAAATATTCACCAAGTCGGAGCACAGTTTATGCCTCAAATCTACCATTTTCCCTAACAAACAACGATATTCATAAAATATTTGAAAAATATGGACGAATTATTAAGTAAGTATAAATTTACAATAATTTTAAACTCTTGAGGTCCCTGAGTAAATGATGATTTGTCTATGGTTGACAATATAATTATGTGATCCACTGGCAATCTTACATTGCGTCTAAATGCTATAAACATAAGTGGCAGATCCCCAAGTTAGATTACTGTTACTCTTCGTTATAATTTTTAGCCTCATTTCAAGACATAAATCTCCTAAGCCTGCATCGATTATGCTAACAAATCTCCCTTAAACTTTTGCTAAGCAATCCTTTTAAAATGTATTAAAATTTTATCGTTCCTCACTAAAGAGTCACTACGATGTGTGACAAGACAACCAGGAAATCCAAAGGAGTCTCTTTCATTCACTTCTTAAAATTACAAGATGCACAGGGTTGTGTGGAGGACCTCAATGGTACAGAGGTAAGACTAACCTTTTGAGACTTAAGAAGAATTGTTCAGTTAAGTCAGTGTTCTATCAGCTGTTTGGAAGAACCGTCAAAGCGAGCATAGCCAAAGACAATGGGCGTGGTACCGAGTTCGTTAAAAGGTCGATATACTTTGAACATAACTTCAATCTGGGTAATTAGATTATTTCCATTTTAGAAGGGAATACACAGACAAGACGAGGTGCTATCAATGCGGCGAGTTTGGCCATTTGAGTTACAAGTGCACACAGAACGTCCTGGGCGATCGAGTGCCCCAGCCACCATCCAATCGGAAGCAACCAACTACGCATCGTCGCCACAGTGAAACACAAACAGAACCCTATAGTGAAGAGGTAATATGAAGACTGAAATTTATTCAATTTTAAAAACAAATCTCTCAGGATGAACCTGCGCTACAGTTCTGTGATCAGTCTTCCATCGTTGTTCCCAGGAAAAGGTTCAAAAAGGACTCATATTTCAGCGACGAAGAGGAAGTCGAGGAGAATGAATAAAAAAATAAACAAAAACTGATTTTTAAGCTTGCAGTTTGATTTTTTTAATTTAATTGATTTTAAATGCCGAATCTGTATTATTCGTGCTGGGAGTAGCAACAAAGAATCATTTGCTTGTGATGGACGAGGTTCGATGCGGGTGCATTAAGCTCCTTGCTTGGCCATCATCTGCTTTTGTTCCATAACGCTCAGTATAACACTTAGAAATCTGGTCTTTTGGTATTGGATCTTCTCTATTTTCTCCATTTGTTCCTGCACGTACTCTACTCGGCGCTTGAAGTAGTCTTTCGATGTCTCGAGATTCTTAAATCCAAAAAAAAAATCAACATTATCCCACCTCTCCGACATCTTAAATTTAATAAGTTTCCTTACCTTTTCAACATAGTAACCTGTACCAACATCAATCACAAAATTGTCCATGTCCTTGATTGTTCCCGGGACGTACATGCTGCTTGTCAGTGGAACGAGAATCTCCTTGTTTTGCCAGTCGGGTTGCACTTGTTCGAGAGCTTCTTTGGAGGTGGCGTATTTGGCTTTGCAGTTATAGAGGGTTTGTATTGAATCTTGAATGGCTTCAACTTCCTACAAAGGATGACGAATAATAGGCGAGAAAAAAAAGAGGTTAAAGATGGATGTATAGAAACAAATGTATGATCGCATACTGATTGAAATTCGGCTTTGATTTGTTGCAATTGCTCCAAGCTTAATTTCTCCAAATCTATTTGTTCACCACCTGCGGTATTCGATGCCATTTTTAAATATTGATTTGGAAACCAATTAGATTATTTAATTCGATAAAAACGAAACAAATGGTCCTCAAGCAGTTTATATTAAAGCACAAGGAATCTTTCAAGTTTAAAATATTTGACGTTTGGAATTTCTAAGTGGGTGTGTTTGATTTGAATTTTCGTGGAATTTTTTTCTAATGTAATTTAAGGGTTTAAACAGAATGGCGACGATTCAGATATTATAGCCGTGTTTTTTTTTGCAAGTCCATATGGATTTGTCGAAAAAAACGACATCGGGACTAATAGTTTTACACGTAAATACAACAGGCGTGTTTTTTTGCAAGTCCATATGGATTTGTCGAAAAAAACGACATCGGGACTTAGTACCTTCTTACTTACAATACGTAAGTCCCGATAATTATCTGGACTTAACTAAGTCCATATGGATTTAAGTTGTTGTTGTATTTACGTGTAAAACTATTAGTCCCGATGTCGTTTTTTTCGACAAATCCATATGGACTTGCAAAAAAAACACGGCTAACAACAACTTAAATCCATATGGACTTAGCTAAGTCCAGATAACTATCGGGACTTACGTATTGTAAGTAAGAAGTTCCTTAGTCTCGATGTCGTTTTTTTCGACAAATCCATATGGACTTGCAAAAAAACACGCCTATTATGTCAGAAATTTTAGCCGGAACCACACCCAATCTCGTGTGATGTGATGTGGCGTGTTGTGTCGCCGACTGTGCACACTTACCAATCAGTTAATTTTGCTTTCGTTATTAAATTATTCTCACTCCAATTTACAGATATTATCACAGCGTGACAATATTGCGTAATCGGAGAAAGGAGTTCGACAAAACACCACTCCACAACATATCACTGGAGACAAAGAAGATTTTACATTCTACGCATATGAAATACGTTGGGGTGATAACGACGCACTAGAAACTTTGCTCGATCGATATCATAGTTGAGTACCAGCTCGTTAACTCTGACTCTCAAATTTTTCTCATCTTTTAGCATGTGGCCCATAATGCCCACACTATAAACATCAAAATCGTGAAATGACGTTTTTATTTTTTTTTTATTTATTGAATTGCGATTGTGTATTTGTGATTAAATTCGACCTTATACTTACTATGTATCTATTTTGGAGCATAAGGCTAGGCGCGCACATGCAACTAAACAGTTTGGTTTCGATTTTGAGCACTCGGGATTATATGAGAGTCCGCCGGTTTTTGTGCGCGGACTCTCATATAATCCCATAGTGCTCAAAATCGCAACCAAACTGTTTAGTTGCATGTGCGCGCCTGGCCTAATTATACTATCCACATATATAATCTCACCATTTTCTTCGCAAATAGGATCAAAATTCATGTTCACCATGTTTACAAATAATGAACAAAAATGAATACAACAAACAACTTCATTTTTGATGTTTCACAGATATAACGAAATACAAACTTCAGAATAAAAAACAGAGTTGTAACTTATTCGTTTGACGTTCATGATCGAAGAGATCCGCAAAGTTCTTGCGGATTCCAAACATATAATTGTGATAAAAAGATAAATTTCCGCTTTGCAGAAAAATATAACTTTCCGCAGGAAGTTTGCATGAACACCCCTTCACAGAAATACGTGTGAAATGTCACATCAAATACACCACAAATGTCATTTCAAAATTTATCAAGTTTATCTTTACGCTTGGTACATAATAATATGTAACTGTAACCGCTAACGAGTTGGAATACGCTCAAATTTAACTTAATTATGTCGCCTACTTACTATTGTATTTGTTCGATTCAATGTCGCATTTTTAAAACCGTTAATTAACGCTCATGTAAGTTTATATTTGAATATTTATGAACCTGTATCATATTAACTTTGAATTCATACCACCAGAATTATTTCACACGTTTTTAAGATTATTATGTTCATTAAAAAACTTCTATAAGGCATTAACATTTAAATTTAATTTTAAAATCGTTATTTTCCCCACATTCTTCTCTTAAATATGTTTAGAAATTTTTGTCTGCTAGACTTTCGGCCACGCAGTGTTTTCTAAAAATAGAATTTTCGAAAAAAGTCTAAAAATAAAGAGGCACACAAGTTTTCAATAAACGCTGCCACCACCTCCTCTAGAAAATTAAATTCAATTGCAATAATATTTTTGAAGTGCAATTTTGTTTTTAATTTAAAATAATAAAACAAAAGAATGTCAGATACTACTGATAATAACAATAATCCCGAAGAATTGGTAAACACGATTCAAGTGGATTTAAATCAAAATCATGTCGAAGACACAAAATTTGAGGAAAGTGGGGCAGTTGGCGGTGCAGATGTTGGCAGTAATAAGCAACAAGAACTTCTTGATATGGTTTTTTCATTGGAAAGCGAAAAACAGTCCATAATCGATGAGTCGCGTAGAAGGATAACTCAATTGCGAAAGGATCTTGAAGTGAGTGTTCAATTTTTCAATAATCAAAGAAGTTAAAATGCTCCTGGAAAGGACTAGTTATTAGTTATGGGTTGCCGAATGAACTTTTTAGATACATTTTAGGTTATAATTATTTAGAACGTAGATCGACTTAAGTTTTTTTTTTTTGATCAAATTGAGTAGGTACCAACTTACATCTTGGAATTAAATACCAACAAAATAATTATTAAGAACGATCACAAGCATAAATGCTGATTTTAAATATGTTTAAATTGAACCCAATATTTTCGAATACCTAAAATTTTTCTTAAACAAAATATTTCCATTTCCAGGAATCTCTGCTCGAAAATGAAAAACAAAAGAAAAAAATTAGTCAACTGGAGCAAACTCTCGTCCAATCAGCTGCTTTAGGTGGCATTGAAGGACCCAAATCGAAACAAGACCAAGAAGAACTTTTGCTTAGAGCAAAAACACTTTTATTTGAAAAGACAAAAGTTTGTAAGCAACAGGAACAACAAATTTCCACGCTTAAGACACACGTCGATTCGATGAAAGATGTTGTTGCAGTCACCAAAGACATGTTGAATCTTAAAACTGCCGAAGCCGAACATACCCAATCTCGTTTGGATACAGCTATGTTAAGGATAAAGGCTGAACGAGACAAGTGTATAATATTCGAAAAGAAACTTGCCATCGCACAGGCTGTTTACGAGAAACTGCGATCAGAGTATGATGTTCAGTCGAATATTTTCAAGGTAAATTATTGTTTTTACTTTTAATTTCTAAACATCATGAACAATGTTGATAATACCTCTGTTTTTAATTTTAGGGACTGAAAGAAGCCTACGAACAGAAAGTAGTAGTTCTTACAAACGCATTGGAACGCGCGAAGCAAGATTAGATCTCTTTAGATTGATTTGATTTCCAAATTATTATTTTGTTTAAATAAAAAGTTGTAGAAAATAATTTTTTAATTTGTACAAAAATTATTTTTTTTTTCTTTTTTCAAAACAAACTCGTTTAAAAGCCAGTTAAACTGAATTTTAATTAACCAGTGCAGTGAACTAAATCTACGCACGATGTCCTTTAGTATGGTAGTGGGCAATAAACAAACTAAATTTAATAAATTG
This sequence comes from Leucozona laternaria, assembly GCA_932273885.2. Classification (NCBI taxonomy): domain Eukaryota; kingdom Metazoa; phylum Arthropoda; class Insecta; order Diptera; family Syrphidae; genus Leucozona; species Leucozona laternaria. Next base: position 253,066,193 of record OW026366.1, on the reverse strand, counting down.
AATGATCCAACAACAACGTATGTGTGCTGCAACAGTTTCTATAACTATTTCACGAGTGCCGATTCGATCATCAGACTCCTTATAGTGGTCCTTACGACTTAGTCAAGTACTTGCTCATTTTTAATTTTATTTCAATGAAATTCGAATAATGTACCAAGCTCTTCAGAGGCCGATATCCTACACATCACGCCACCGTTAGCTATTTCCCACCGCAGGATTTCTTATTTATCAATCGAACTGAGCTGACTAGTATTTTAACTAGCTCACAGCCACACAAGTCTGTTGGGTTCAGTCGGTTTCTTTCTCTTTTCTCCGTACACGATTTATAAGCCAACAATTCATTGAACATAAGCAGGGAGATTATTTTAAAGAATTATTGAAGTTGGCATGCAAAATAGGAAACAAGTTCATAAGAAGTATGTATGAAAAGGGGAAGCTTTCAACAATACAAATTTAGCAAAAAGTTCTTACCAACTACAGTTATTTATTTCTAGCACTTCAAACAATGCAAAATGAATTTTGTAAGTAAAAACCTGCGATTTTTCTAACTGAACTGAATTACATTTAAAAATTCAGTTTAAAAGACTACTTACAATATAAAATCAATGAAAAACCGCACTCATTAATATAAATTTATTATTTTGTTAAAAGATTTCGCAAGATACACAGAAAAGGCCGGTATTCAATGAACGCTCATAAACGGTTCTTTTAAGTTTATAAGCCTCATAACTTGAAAATTGTTTGTGGTATTCAACAACCACTCATAAGAGAAAATGAAAAAAACATTGAAATTGCAAAAAAAAACTCAAGCAATATGATAGTTGATATGTGGACTTCGAAAATTTTTGATAAGAGCCCTCATAACGTAAGATCGGTCGGGACCACTCATCAGTCTTATGAGCGCTCATAAATATTCACTATTATTGTTTAGTGAATAGGTTTATGAGCCTATTAAGTTATGAGCGTTGGGTAAATACCGGCCTTACAGTCTTAACCGATAAATTTGCCTCAAAGGTGGTGTAGAGCATATTTTTAAACCCATTTTTATTTTTGGTATTCGTTATACTTATACATAACGACTGCTCATACTAGGGCTTCTAGAATATTTGGAAGTTCTCGGAAAAATTCTATCTTATGTGTATCTTATAAGTCTTATTTGCCTCGGCCTCCTGAATTGCAGAACGTGGATTATATATAACTCGAACACAATAACGCAATCACTTAACAGGTAGAAAACAACAAAGTTACTCCAAATACTCCAAATCTACAGTTTTCGATTCAATACACAAAATTATTGTCTTTGTTCGTGTTTTTTTTTTTTTTTTCTAAGACCACTTGGACATTTTTTATTCTGTGTGTTAATGTTGTATTTTTTTTTTGTGAGTACGAAAAATGCATCAATACATAAATGTTGGTTTGTGAAGGCTAAACAAAATTAATAAGTAGTGAAATAAAATAGAACGCTATGAAATAGCAGTGGGAACATTAATCTATCCATCGAGTTCACCCGAAGCACAAGCGTCAGCATACGATTTGCCAGACTTATCTTCAGGGTTAAGTTTGATCATATCATCAATTCGCAGGATAGTGATTGCAGCTTCGGTGGCAAATTTCAGAGATTTAATTTTAGACATAGCTGGCTCAAGGACTCCAGCCTTCTTGTTGTCCTTCACAATACCTTCAATCAAATCCAAACCAGTCCACTTGAGATGAGCATGCTCAGCCTGAAAAAATAAATAAATAAACGCTGATTGTGCTTTAAAAAGATGCTGTCCACCTTACCTTTGTTTGACTGGAATTATGGTAAGCACGGAGTTTGGCAACCAAATCAGTGGCATCCTTCGCGGCATTCACGGAAAGGGTTTTTGGAATGACCAGGAGGGACTTGGCGAATTCTGCAATAGCCAATTGTTCCCTTGAACTCTGCATGCCAAGCAATATTAAAAAAACATGACACGAAATTTAAAACCAAATGAAACCTACCAATGATGTGGCAAAGTTCTCCAAGTAAATTGAGAGTGCAGCTTCAACACATCCACCACCAGCTACAACTTTTTTGCTTTCCAACACCCTCTTTACAACGCAGAGAGCATCGTGGATGGATCTTTCCATTTCGTCACAGTAGAAATCATTTGGACCACGGAGAATAATTGAAGCAGCAGCTCTATTGAATTATATCCATAGATTGAACCAAATTTTATATAATTGCAACAACTAACCTGGCTTTTGTGCCCTTGATAAGAATAAGTTCATCATCACATATCATTTCTTGGCCGACTTCGGCAGCTTCACCTACCATTGACGAATCAAAACTCTCCTCGCCATCCATGTTTGTTAGTGATGTACAGAATGCAGCTCCAGTTGCCTTAGCAATGATTTTCAAATCAGTTTTCTTCACACGACGGACAGCCATTGCTCCAGCTTCAACAAAGTATTTCATGCAGAGATCATCCACTCCACCTGAGCACAAGATGACATTCACTCCCGTAGCAAGAATCTTTTGAATTCTTTCCTTGGTAATATCCAGTTCACGAGCACGGATACCTTCGAGCTTGTCTGGATCATTGATGAGTACTTGAACACCCATCTTCATTTTAGTTTTTTGGAGGGAGAAATCCAGACAGGCGATCTTTGCGTTCACCACCTTCTTAGGCATTTGTTGTGAGGCAATGGTGCAGTTGAGAGCATAGCCGGGAATCAGGAGACTCTCCCTTGCTGACTTACCATGGGCCTTAAGGACATTGACGGCCTTGATTGAGTATGCAGAGTTGCCCTTAGGATCAGTAATCTAAAATGATAAAACGAGTTTTAAATTGTTCCGTAACATTTTATGCAGGGCAGCTGTTTTTTTTTTTTTTTTTTAAATAAAAAATCTTTATTAGGGTCAAAAGCAAAACCAGGAGGTATCGATATACCTTTGGAAGGCTTAAGTATTTTGTGTTCAAACATTTTAGCTTTATGCATAGGTATTATGTGACAATGTGTAAGTAAATTTCTGATTTGTTATGCAAAGCAAAAAATCAACAAAAAGTCTCAAAAAAACCGATCAGTTCTATTAAATGGATCATCAAGTCTTTGGACTTAGTGAAAATGGCAGAGCATTATTTCCCTTTTTTTTAAATGAATCTTAGTGAAAATATTCTTTGCACAGTGTTAAACTCGTTTACTGGAAAATTTGTTTTCGGAGTCAAAGAAATCCAAAAGGGATATAGTGTATCAAATCTAACATAATAGCCGCGTTCTGTTGAGAACTATATACAGCACAGTAAAAGCTTTGCAACAAAACGATGGGGAACAAATGGGGTTATAGAAGCTTTTTTTGTCTGTGAATTCCATAATTCCAAATTGTTCCAAAGTATTTATCCAAATTTACATTTGACTGCAGCCATTTATTGTTGTTGCATTGCGTGTTTAATTTTAACTGGATGGCTTTGGCTGCCTCAACAAAACACGGCTAATGTGTGGAAAAAGGATTTTGTGTGCGTCACGCACATCACAACTTGCAAATTGATCAGTTCTGAAGTCAGATTTGATTTCAGGAAAAAAAACTTCCGCTCCATTGAAGACCTATACCTGCTGTGTGTAAGAGAACCAAACTATTTTGAGGTATCGAACAATAATGTGAAAAAAGCTTTTCTGTGCCAAAATTTGAAAGCGAACATTTTTCTTAAGACAGTTAGTATATGCGAGTTAAATGAATAAGATCGCTTTTAGCACTTAAGAATACATTTTTTCAAAGGAGGAATTACATACCGGTTAAAAGAATTAAACAAAATAACAAAAATTCTCACCTTAACAGCTTGAGCTGCATCCACAACCATAGCAGAGAAAAAATCAGCATCGGCTCCGATGATCTTGGAACTCATCGATGTCTTGGCAATGTTGATAAGACAATCTCTTCCTAGTTCGTCGACAGGTGCGGTTAGATGCTCGGAAATGTATTTGCAGGCTTCCTTGCATGCCAACCTGTATCCTGAGATTATTGAAGTTGGATGAATTTTCTGTTTAACTAATTCGTCAGCATTCTAGAATTAAAACAAAAAGGTATAAGAGCTGAATTTGAATAGGACACTATTCCAGATATATGTACCTTCAAGAGTTCAGCGGCCAAAATTACCACAGATGTGGTACCATCACCAACTTCTTCATCTTGCAGTTGAGCCAGCTCAACCAGAACCCTAGGAACGAACGAGTTTTGTAGTAAATAACCTATCGGATTTATTAAATTAGTAAAACTTACTTTGCTGCTGGGTGTTCAACTTCCAGAAGCTTCAGGATAGTCGCTCCATCATTTGTGACTGTGACATCACCAATATCGTCTACAAGCATCTTATCCAAACCAACTGGACCCAAGGAGCTCTTTACGATGTTTGCAATAGAACTTGCAGCCATAACTGAGAAAAATCAAGAATTCAATTATTTAAACATGAGTTTTTGCAAACAGATGGGAGTCTGGCGACACAAAGGCGTACTATAGTCCCATGGCGTGCAGACAGAGTTAACCTAAAAATTGCGAATCAAACAACTGGTCCGGTTTAGTTTGTGTGAAACATTTTAAGCATTTATCACAACAAATTAATATTTTAAATCATATGTTAATTTAAGAAAATAACTTGTTTCATTGGAATTATGTGAATGTTCATTAATAAGCTGCACATTTTTTCGGTAAGCAATTACGACGTGTTCTAAGCTTTTTTCTTACCATTTTGAGTGCGGACTGAAGCTCCAGATTGCCTTGTTCCGGCAATGGATAAAGGAGAGGCCATGGATGTCATTTTTAGATAAATTACTAATTAAAACAGAAGTTTTTCAATATAAAATTCAATAAACGCACGGGATCGGCCTGACTAATACTTTCCGTCAAAATCTAGAAGAAATGTGTATGTTTTTTCATCTAGGTGTTGGCTGCTGTTGAAAAAGAATTTTATTATCTGAGGTTTGGTTGCCATGGCTTAGGTTGTGTTCAGAATATGATAATGGTTTGTGAATGTGATATAAGAGTTTCTGGTTCTGTAGCGAAATCATAGATGGCTACGAAATAATTGAGCCTTGCTTAGAGTATCCCATTTGAAAAAACATTCATTAGCTCATCAAAATTCCACCTAAATTACCTGTACTGGTTTGTATGTTTACATGTACAAAGCACCAACATTTAATAAAATTATGTCTAAATACTTGTATTTTTATGCAAAACAATTGATCGGCTGTTTTGAACACACAATTATTTAGCTTTTCTAATCCTTTAGTTTATTTTATCTGAAATAAGCTAGATCATGGTTTATAATGGTTTTTAGTGTTAATTGTAAATATTGATATTTTTTCATTGAACCGTTGAGATACATATAATTATATATATTTTCTGACCCAAAGTTGCCGGTATTTCTAGCAAAAGGGAGTTTAAAAGGAAACAAACCAAATGAACATTAACATCTAAAGCTATGTTCAAACCCAGGCGATAGCAGTGGCGATCACGAAAGCGTTAATCGCGCGATAAAGATGCGATCGAAAAGTTTCTCAAATCAAAGCGATATTGCGATATATTGTGTGGCATGTGAGTTGTAACAGAAATAAGCAAACGTTCAACATAAGTTCAGCAAAAAAATCAAATCTTATAAATTAAATCGAAGATTTTTTGTATTTTTTGAGCGATTATTGAATATAATTGAATTTGCTACATTTTAATCTATCAGCTTTTCTGTGATTATTTAATTTATTTTGAACTTTTTTAAAACTTTCACAAAAGAGTCGCTCAAAAACGACTCATACGATATTGAAAAAAATTTGTGTATGTTTCAAAATCAGTACGATGTATTTTAATGTTAAACGATACATTAAAATACATTTTACAATTATTAACAGTACCTCTCGTACAACTTTTTTTTCGACTTTCTCATTATTGGGTTAACCGATTAATATTAAATTTTATTAAAATAAAAAATAATATTGAATATCAACATTTTTAAAAAGATATTTTTGGATTTAAAAAAAAATCCAAAATTATTTTTTGAAAATTCGATATTTCCAAAGCTGGTGAATGATTTTTTTTAAATTCGATTTTTAACTCCACATTAATAAAAACTTGAAATTGGCATACTAAATTTTTTTGAATACAAATATGAATACAAAAAGTTAATCATTTTAAAAACCGCTCCTACAATTTTAAAAATGTTTTCTCATAAATTAAGATTTATGAAAAAATTAGACGGTGTTCATCGCTTTGGGTTCAAAACAGTTTATTTAAAACAATTTGTCAGTTTAAATAATACCTATATAATTTCCATGCATGCATAATGTGCGACACGGGACTAAATTGTTCATTTTTGTATACTCACATAATACTAGCTCCAACTAAACTATATGGCGCAAAATTGTAGACGATTTAGTAAAGCGTTAAATCATTTTTAGTATGATACTAGCTTAAAAAGAGGATTTTGCTAATTTTAAACGAGTTTAACATGATACTATCTCTTAATATTTTGCTAAAGTTAAAATCGCCAGATTGCTGTTTTATCTTTTTTAACTTATTACTAAATCCATATGTCACGTTGACATAGACAAATTTTAAAAAGGTATGTTTGCTTCATTTTTTGCACGAAATGTCACTGTTTTAGGCACTTTAGCTTGAGTTTCCTAAGAAATAGGGTTTAGTATGATACTAAAAGGTCCGCCATCTAACATTTTTTTTTTTTCAAATAGTGCTTATTTCGTGAATGGTAACACTTAGCTCATGTCTGATTTGACAGATAATTAGTTTTATCCTTCCGCTGGCTGAACGAATATGGTTGTGTATACGCTTCGCTAAGTGGGCCTGCGATCGACTTAGAGAAGATGCCGATTTTGCCAAAAAAAATCATCTTTTCAGATGAAGCTCATTTTGATCTTGGCGGGTAGTAAACAAGCAAAATTGTCGCATTTGGCGCACAGAAAACCCGCACGCATACAATGAAAAGCCGATATACTCAAAACGAGTCACTGTTGGGTGCGGATTTTGGTCCAGAGGCATAATTGGGCCATTGTTCGAAAATGAGCAAGGAGTGGCCGTTACAGTCAATGGCGATCGTTATCGGGCCATGTTGAAGGAATTTTTGTTCACAAAAATTGAAGAGGAGGATATTGGCAACATTTGGTTTCAACAGGACGGCGCTACGTGACACACAGCCGAAGCTACACTCGATGTCTTGCGCCATTTTCAAAAAAAAAGAAAAGTTATTTGGCGGACCCTTTAGTTAAAAAGTGTTTAAAACTAACAACATTTTAGTTAAGATTTTTAAAGTTAACTAGTATCATGCTAACACCTTAACATCAGGCTGTTTGTAAATTTTGCGCCTATGTTTTTAAGTTACACGGTACTTTATTAATAATGTAGAAACCTATGCCAGGTAGCTGAAAGTCTGTTTTGAGTCTCACTTTTAATTTAATTACCTTCTCGTAGAGCATCGGAAAGTTGCTCTCACTTATTGCCGTTCGCTCGCTGCAAAAGATATCTTGTATTCTGGTCGATCTACAATTGCACATTTCTTAATGCTGTAAGTAGTTGCTCTTATTAAGTTGGCATATCTCTTTTTTTTTATTATACTTTTATCCAAAATATACTCGTATACCATCATTCTATGGTTTCTATCGCTCCGAAGCACCTGTTACAAAAGTTGGTTCAGTCCTTGAACAACAACAATTAACAAAAAAAAATTATGAAAATTATATTTCGACATATATGTACATACCTATACATAAAAAAGAATCGGAAGTCAAATAAGAAGCCGGGTCTTCCGGTTCTATACAGCATGAGCCACAACAACAACCGAAACCGAAGATATGACACACGCACACTTACCATTTTAAGTTTTTTTTTGCTCCTGAAATTAAATTTGTTTACGGCCCATAAGCCATAGCGCACTTAACCAGAAATGCGGGTGGCCTGTGTTTTGTCTTGCCTGGTCAATCGCTAGCGAAGTGTTAATTAATTTGCGCAAGGTGTTTGCTTTGGTCCTACCTGCAACCTGCCACTTGTGACATAATTTTGATCGTAGGTGGTTTTTTGGTCGTCGCGTCGCATGTCAATGTCAAGCCCAACTCGCAAAAAATATCATTGAATCTTTCTGGTGGGTCTAATCTCTGGTAAATTGGTTTAAATTGCTGGCATTTTTTCTATCGTGAAAAAGCGTGATGATGAAGTGAAATGTAGCAGGAAGAATTTTATTGGTTTCATATAATGATGCGGTGAAACGTTCAAGAACTGAAACTGAGTTGTAACAGGTGGCAGATTTTATAATTTTACTAAACTGAAGCCATGTTGATTTTTTTTTTGATTTCCTATAATACGTAGGGTGCCACACTTCACTCTCAGTAAAGACAATAATAATTAACACACATATCGGTATAAGAAGCACGACATCATTTAAAATAATCGAGTTAACGTTAATTTGTCCTTCTATGATACCTATTGCTTAAATATTCAGCCCTCCCTATCACGAATTTCAAAGTAATCGAAAAATTGTTACGAATCCCGAAAAAAAAGTATCCCATACAAATTGCCATTAGGAACGGATTCTGTGATAGCTTTTTTCGGGCTTCGGAGAGATTCCGATTACGATGAAATTCGTGATAAGGCTGATTAGCCAGTGAATTTTCGTTTTTGTCGTCGCGTACCGTATTCAAAATCAGTACCTAATGGCAGGCGTTATAAGCTGCTTTGCTTAGAGCAGCTTGGTTTCCTGCGTGAGGAAATTCCTTTTTCTCGTCAATGGATTGTTGGTGTATATTTGTAAAATAGGTCTGTTTGGTAACGTGAAATTTTTTACAAATTTTCACAATTTGCTGTCAAAACACAAAGGAAAAAAAAAACCCTGTTTTGGGAAACTTGGTGAAAGTTTTAGTTACTAAACAGAAATAATATGAGTTGGAAGACGAGAAAGCTTTTCTGTAATGTCGGAAGTTTTACTGGTTCAGTATCTATAGTCACTTTAGGACCTGGTGCTCCATTCCAAGCTGTCCCTCCACAAAATTAATAAAAAAAAAATACAAATTATTATTATGTATTTCGAAAAACTACAGGTCGGCATACTTGGTGGTTAAATATTATTGCTATTTTGACATAACTCTAACTCCGAACGTAACGTTCAATTCCCACCTATACTCTCTCTAAGATGCGCTTGCGAAATATGTCATATGTCGAAAACAGGTACCAAACTTAACTAAGCATAGCCTAGAAAATTTAAATAGCTCAGGATTTAGGGCACAGATTACCCACAATCCCCGGCAGCCATTTTAATTTGCCTAAAAGCTTGAACTGTCAGATTGAAGATAAAAAGTGAGAATGTAAAAACCTCACACATCGACAGTTGAGATCTTCACACACCTGGTTGAATAACAACAAATGTAAACAATTCGGTGTTGGAGGATGAAACCTACGAAACATTCTAATCCTTATAAATGGCTAATCTGTGATTGAGGGTCTTTATAAGACTTTAGGAAAATGACAAAAACTCATGTTTTGGGTACATCCACTCTAAGACCAGTAGTCCGTTCTTTTCGTCTAAAAAGTTAACTATTGTTAACTTTGGTCGTTCCTAAATTCTCAAATTGTAACATTGTGTAACATTCTGATGTCTTCAAATCGTTCCTAAATTCAATGTTGAGGTGTCAGAATGTTACACTAGGCGTGTTTTTTTGCAAGTCCATATGGATTTGTCGAAAAAAACGACATCGGGACTTAGGAACTTCTTACTTACAGTACGTAAGTCCCGATAATTATCTGGACTTAGCGAAGTCTATATGGATTTAAGTTGTTGTTGTATTAACGTGTAAAACTATTAGTCCCGATGTCGTTTTTTTCGACAAATCCATATGGACTTGCAAAAAAAACACGGCTACTGTTACAATTTCGAACTCATCTCGATGATATGAATTAAAATGTTAATCTGTCAAAAGCAGCTGAATTTGGAAATGTTTTCATTTTGTGGTTATCTTTTGTTTACTTTTCGTTCTTTAGAGTTGAAACTATTTTAATTTTTGGATTTCCTTTTTCAATTTAATAGATTTTACTGTCGATTTTGATTTTTGGAAACATTTTCTGTTGTTTTATGATTAATATACTTTTTTTTTGATATTTTCTTTTCTTTGTAGATATTTAATAAGTGAATTTGTGTCCATTTTGAATTAAAAAAAAAATCTTATATTTCGCTGGAAAATTCGCTTTTTTTGCAAAAATAAAGTTTATGTAATACATAATTAAAAAATTGTAAACATTTTTTAAGTGTTTTTTTCAAATAAATTTAATGCAATCAAATGAATTTTTTTATTAATTCGTTCTAAATGTATTTTCATTTTGTTCAACCCATTGCGTTTGACAGATCATTAATATTTTTAACATTGATCGTCCCTAAATGAAATGTTACACTGTAGGTCTGTTTGGTACCTTTTTTTAGCAAAATTAGTAAAACCTGTCAAAACACCAAAGTGAGAACGAATTTCTCTAAAATGGAGAAACTTACATGAAAGTTAACAAACGCATTGAACCACTTTTGTGTAAAGAACGTCAAAATTTCACTCCTCACATCAACAATCACATGCCAAAAGTCTGATTTTGTTAACAATTTGTGTTTAATTTAAAAAAATTACATAGATTAAACATTTCGCAAGTTATTTATAATTTATAAAGTTAATTTTCACATTTCAGAAATCAAAATTTCAAATTAAAAGCAAAAGATGCTAACAGCTGGGTGTTTTGACAGTCTTTACTCCTCTTGCACACAGAAATTTATGTAGCACAAATTCGCAAGTTATCCAATGGAGGGTAAATTTTTTTCTCTCTCTATGTGCTCTCTCGTTGCAACTTTTTTGAGTTAACAAACAGGATTATGTGACAAATTGTGCATTTTTTTAAAAATTGTGCAAATTTGTAAGAAATTTCACGTTACCAAACAAACCTTGTGTAACATTGTTAACAATGGCACTTCAACATCTTTATTTGACAGATTAACAATAGTTAACTGTTGTATAGAAAAAGAACGCACCACAGGGGGGATCAAGGAAATCAATCTCCCCATGAGTCTTCAGCTTAACCAGTTAACCAGTTAAAATTAATGGAAACCAATTCCACATCATTGTAGCACCTCCTACAAAGTATGGCTTGAACTATGTATGTATGTATATGTTGACTCGCTATAACTTGGATTCTCAAATCTTTCAACGACGGAAAAAGAGTGCACATCAGGTTGAAGAATTTGTGATCTAAAGTTGGTTCTTTGCACTGGCGCTGTTCGGACTTTTTTGGAGAAAGCGAAACGACAAAAGCCATAAACCATACATTTAAAAAGAAAGTACGCTAAGGAAATGCTCACTCATGACCTGCTCGTGAGTTAAATACCGTACCGAATGAGCACTTATAAAACGCGCACGCTCATGAGTTATTAGCTGTGTGCATTTTTATTTTTGATCGAACTTTTAAGAGTGCTCAAAAGAAGGTAAATTGATGATTTTCGTGAATTATTCACGTTTTTTTTACGAAATTCTATAAAAACGAATGTTTTTTGCTGCACCCTCCTCTTAAAAGAAGGTAAATACTTCTTGTATTTAAGGGTTATCTACTCATTGACGATTTTCCATTAGTTGTGACAATTTCAACTTTGACGTGCAACGTTTTCTATGTTTTTTTTTTCTGCTAATTTGCCAAATTCATATGAAGTTACCGAATCAAATTCACCCCCCCCCCCAAACAAAATGTTAAAAGTTTCTTATATTAATATATTAAATGTTTTATTCCTTAATGAATTGCCGTTGATTAGCCGTGAATTAGTTCTAACAGTTTCAATTTTTTCGTGGAATGTTTTCTATGTTTTTGTTTTTTCCATATGAAATTCAATTGAAGTTAGTTAAAGAGTGGTTAAAACTTGTTGTTTTGAATGTTTTGCTGCTCAATAATTTGACGGTCATGTTATCAACTAGTTGTGACATTTTCGATTTGTTGAAGCTGTTTTTTTTTGTATTGATATCAAGTTAGCGAAACCCAGTCAAAAAAGGGAAAAAACTTCTTATATTGAAAGGTTTATTACTTTATAATTTTCTGTTCATCAGTCGTGAATTAGTTGTGACTTTGTGGTTCAGTTTTTCGGCTGAGAATGTGTGCGAAGTGACTAAACAAACCCGGTGAATAAAACATCGAAAGCATCTGTTCAGTTTATCCTGAGTTAACTCACCAAATTTGAAGAGGTTACTCTGGTTTAACTTTAATGTGGTACTGAAAAACTGGACGTCAATGTGTACACGTGGTGTTTATACTTATAAATTGATTGAAATTGTTGTTCTCTGGTGCTTTGCCAAGGAAAAATCTTATCAGCACGAAGAAGAAAGCTGATATTCCTAGCAACAATTTCAAACAAGTATGAAACTTGTTTTGATTTTTTTTTTTTCAAAAAAATAAATTCATTCTATACTATCATTAGGTATTTTATTGGTTTTCAGAAAAAGTAGCTTATAACTGATAAATAAAAGAAATTGAGTTTTCAAAATCAGCTTAAGAAGATATGAACTGCAATTTCTAATTTGGAATAACCGCTTAAGTGACATAAGTCATTGAGATGTAAAATTTTTAAATAAGAAAAACCAGCTTTTAAACTAATTTTGCAATAACTAATGCAAATGAGCAAAAAAAAAATTGATTAACGGTAGGAGTATAAGTTTTCAAAATATATATATCCCTTGGTAACTTAGATAGGATTTTTTCAAATCACAAAATGTATCTTTGAAGTGCTTTTGCCAACAATTGAATTTTCAGGCCCAAGCGATTATTGCTTGTGGTCACAGATCAAGCATCAGTTTAAGCACGTCTGAGAACTCGGGGAATAAATTAGTCCGCATGAACAAGCTGAGCTATTTTAAATTATGTATATACATTGGTATGTGTTAAAGGTATTAAATATTTCAACAAATTTTGATTGCTTCAACATTCTAATACTCGCGGGTCGCGGATCCTTACTCTATAAAAGCAAAAACGAAGGATCCCAGAGCACGAAATTTGTATTATGTTTGAACTCAAATGCGGTAAACCAAAATTCACTGCATGATGTTTGTATTTTAAATGAGAGCCTTCCTATTAAAATTATTAATTATTTATATAAAAACCACATCAATAAATAACGTACCCCTAAGAATATTGTTAATGCCAACACCGATAGGATCGTCCAGCACGCCTACACTTTCTTTGTCATTCTGTTCTATGGCCGACACTCGACGCGACGAGCAGCGCAAGCCGATCACTCCATGATGTCGTCCACCCCGAAGATTGATAGACCATAATTATAAAGGGGGTTAAAAATGCATGTGAGTTATCCCTTAACATCTTTATTCCTTTCTAGAGTCAGTATAGATGTCTATATATCGGTTTCAAGAAACCAATAATGTAGAGCCACTTTCTATTCATGTTCTGTCGTTTTGATTAATTACCCTTGAAGAAGGGTTGCTCTACATACTCGTACTTCTCCGAATTCCGAGAATACAGACAAAAAATCTTAACCAAAAAGATTCCATGGTTTGACCTAATTACATTGACAGCAGATGAAGCAAAGGTTCATGAGCTTGGACTAGTTTCATAAACAAACAAAGATCTCTGACTATATGTTCATCTCAAAAGGTGCAATGAATGTCGTCTGGATTTTGCACATCGGGTTCTTTGTTGATACTTTGTCTTATCTACCGATTCGATTTGTGCAGGGGTGCAGAGCGGCGGCGTAGCGGTTGCTTTTCAAGTGTGGTTCTGTTTGTGGTGCAATTTGTTATCGACTAGATTGGGTCATACAATTTAAAAGATTACCACGCATCGGCGCTGTAGTGGAAAATTGCGAAACGGTAATCGGGGTCCGTTTTGGTGTGTGCCCTCACAACAGAAAAAAGTGCATCCAGGGGTCACCAGAAGTGTAAAGTGTCATCGTAAATATTGAACATTGGAGGGATAAAAGATATCAAATCAGAAGATGCGCATCGGAGGCACACATTTCTTTTATATTTGCATTTGAAACCTCCGACAGGATACTTGGGCATGGGCATGGGCATGTGCCACCGGGGCAGGTGCAATTGCGCCCTGGCAATGTTTGCACAAGGAAACTTGTGTCAGCAAGGACGAAGCAACAAAAATTTCGTATTCAATTCAGAAGTTGCCCTCGTTGTTGGTAGTATGACAGGTAGTTTTGGTAGACCCTTACCTACCTGGTGATGGTGGTCGACATTGCAGAATGGTTGACATTTACAACAAATTGTTTGGGTTTGGGTTTGTCACTCTGGCAAAAGGCAAGGCGCTTTGTTTGGCGGAGGTTCATTGAATCCCATCTAACTAACGAGCAATAAATTGTTATCAAATGTTTGTTGTACCTATAGTTATATTGGTATCAGTTAGTATTTTCGTAACTCCGAGGGGATTCCGTGAACAAATGTATATCTTAAACAGTTATTGTTTTTTCGAAGGTTTTATCTTGTAGAAATGAGAAACAAGATAACACAAGTTATATTTAAATGTCTGAGTTCATAATTGTAAAATATGAAAATGAGTTGCCTTTATTCACTTTGTAATTTAAGTAGGTATAGGTATATCACCATAGTCCATAGTAAAGGGTTTTCCAATAAGAGGTGTTATTTTGATATTCAAAGAAAAATGGCATTTTTTGAGATAAATGATCGGATGTTTATTTCATTATAAAGAGGAAGGTATGCCGTTAATAATGGAACACAACATCAGCCAAATGGCCGCCACGACCACGCTTACAGGACCATATCCTTTTCATGAAATTTTCCATAACCAAATCGCAAAGTGGCTGCCCTATGTCCTCGATAGCCTCACGAATTCCATCTTTGAGGTCTTGAATCGACGCTGGGCCGTTGGCGTAGACCTTATTTTTCACGTGGCCCCAAAGGAAGAAGTCGCAAGGTGTTAAATCAAAAGATCTCGGTGGCCAATTGTGATCACCTCTTCGAGAGATAACACGATCCGGAAACTTTTCCAGTAAAAGATCGATGGTTTCATTGCTTGTGTGGCACGTAGCGCCGTCTTGTTGAAGGTAAACGTTGTCCAGATCAATACCATCCAATTCCGGCCATAAAAAATCATTAATCATCTCTCGATAGCGCAATCCATTGACCGTAACTGTTTCTCCAGCCTCATTTTCGAAAAAGTAAGGTCCAATGACCCCGCCGGACCATAAACCGCACCAAACAGTCACGCGTTGAGGATGGAGAGGCTTTTCAACAATAACTTTTGGGTTTTCCGAGCCCCAGATGCGACAGTTTTGCTTGTTGACGTAGCCTCTCCGAGGTGGAAATGGGCCTCATCAGTCAAGATGATTTTTCGATGAAATTCCGGATCATTTTCATGCATTTCAAGGACCCAATCAGCAAAGACACGACGTTGTTGATGATCAGCCGGCTTGAGTTCTTGTGTTAACTGAACTTTATAAGCCTTAAGACCCAAGTCTTTATGCAAAATACGGTGTAATGACGTTTGTGGAATGCCTAATTCCAAAGAACGACGAGGAATGGACAAACCTGGGTTTTCTTCAACACTTTGGGCTACAACAGCAATATTCTCAGTTGTTCTTGAGCGACGTGCACGGGTTTTATTCTTGACATCACTAACTTGTCCCAACAGCTCGAATTCGTCCACCAATTTCTGTATTGCGGTCCGACAAGGTGCTTCACGACGACCCAAAAATGTTTTTTTTAGTTTTACGAACCGTCTCTACCAAATTTTCACCATTTTTATAGTGAATTTTAATAATTTCAATGCGTTGTTGAAGCGTGTATCGTTCCATTTTTATTAATGGTGTAGTTTCTACTTGTCAAATGTCAAAAAATGACAGCTTCAAAAGTGACAGCTACCGAAATAGCGGGCTATTCAAAATAACACCTCTTATTGGAAAACCCTTTATTAGGGCATTAAAACATTATTTGCGTGAAAAATGCAATTGCAAAAGTCAGCTGTTCGAAAATCCAAAACGAAATTTGTATGCAAGAATATTATTTTCGATAATGCAGTTTGCTTAAGTCATATGTTCGATAACATCATTTGCAGCACAAAAATCAGTAAAAAGTCGAATTGATTAAACGAGCAGGAGTACCTACTCACATAAAAAAGAATGTTTTTTGGAACGTAGAATTTTTTGTTTTCATTGAGCCCATGTACTTTCTGTTTGAAAATTGTTTCCTGTGTTTGAATTTAAAATATTCGAGTTAAAAAATACTCTGCCTTCCACAACGAATTTTATATTTTATTTACATGATGTCGATGATTTTTCGATTATTATTTCCTCTGTCTTTCTATATCAGGTGCATCAAGTTAGCAGGAGACTTTTCATAATTCAGAAAAAAAAGTATGTATAGTAATTAGCAGCTATTTAGTTGCTAATTAGTTACGCAAAAAACAGAATTCACATAAGATACGTTTAAATTATATAAGGTTATCAATGGTAGATCAATGTTAATATGTATTTTTTTAGAAATCATTATTGCTTGGGCTTTTCCAGGGTTAAGGATAAAACCATTTTCTTTAGCCCATTTACAGATTTGTGCAAGATCTTCATTAATGCGAATGACAAGATCATCTATCAGGCCGATTCTCCGTGAAAGGTAAATTTGTATATCATCAGCATAAAGATGAAAAGATACATGCTCACAAACAGACGACTGGTCATTTATAAATATACAAAAAAGAATTGGCCCCAAAATAGAGCCTTGTGGTACGCCCATCGTTAAGGTCGTAGGTAGTGAAAGATCATTTTGAACTGCAACACTCTGCCTTCTGTTTGACAAATAACTTTTAATGAAGCAAACAGCTAAATCAGAAAACCCAAAGTAATATTTCAGTTCTTGACAAAGAATAGTATGGTTGACTTTGTCGATAGTCTTGGAGAAATCTAATAAACACAAAACCGTTATATTGTTTTGATCGTTCTGCAATCGTATATCTTCCAAAATCTTGACCATTGCAGTAGAGCAAGAGTGGTTAGCTCTGAAGCCCGACTGAAATGGAGATAATAAATTTCTTGAAGAGAGATGATCAATTATTTGTTTCGCAAGAATCTTTTCCAATACCTTCGACAAACAGGGCAGAATACTTATCGGTCGATAATCTGAAGGTTCGATTGGTACGGGTTTTTTAGGGACAGGAGTGATTCTAGCCACTTCCCAGACAGTTGGAAAAGTTCAGGACGCAATACAGTGGTTGTATAAATGAGTGAGCGAGTTTATTACATAGGGTTAAATGAGTTTAATAAACCGAAGAGAAACTCCATCTTCTCCAATAGCTTCAGATTTAAGGGCCTTAAAAATGCTTTCTACTTCATCACCAGAAACAACCTCGAAACTAAACCGATAAGCACATTCATTAATTAAATCAGCTTTGGGGTTGAATTTGGTAGGTATTTCAGTTGAAACGGTAATCTGGGGTTCAGTAAAGTTCGATCAATTTTTTTTAATTCATTTTCAGCAAATATCCACTTCCGGATCGTTTATATGTATTTTTGGAAATGGTGTCCTGCTAAGTTGACGTCAAGTTAGCAGGACTTCAAATTTCTCGGAATCCAACAGAACGATTAATTTTTTTCTTGCGTAACTAATTAGCAACTAAATAGCAGCTAATTACTACATACTTTTTATACTGAATTATGAAAAGTGTCCTGCTAACTTGATGCACCTCTTTCTATCCGCTAATGATTTCATCCGCTTCCTTTAAATTTTTTTGAATTTCATCTAAAGTTAAAAAAAGGAATTTTTAAATGTATTTTGAAAAGTGCTAGTTCTTTCATTAAAGAAATCTATTACCATCAAAATTCTCGTCGTTGAAACTTTATATTTATTATCAAATTCTTTTGTGACATTTTTTGGACATTCTGAAGAATTTTTCAATATTGTATCTGCAATTTTAGAATGTTATTTTACAATACATTTGCACGTATTTTTATCATATTATTTTAAAATGCAAGAATTTCAATATTTCAACCAGTGTTACCGCATGCAAAATTATTTATGTGTCCCTCTGAATGAAAAAATGGGGTTGGGTACGATGTCCCGCTTTTTATGATCCTGTTTTTTTTTTTTTTTTAAATCCCATATTTTTAATCCCGCTTTTTAAAATCCTGTTTTTTATAATCCCGTTTCTTATTATCCCGCTTTTGATATCAAAACAAGTTGTCACGTGATTTTTCAAAATAAAACAATTTGTTTTGATATATGAATAATAAGAAACTTAAAAAAATATGAAATAAAGAGAGATTTTGTAGTCAGCAAAATTTTATTTTATTTGAACATATAACAAATAAGTATTTCAGTATAACAAAATAAAGTTTCTAATTCTTATACAAACAAAAAAGCTAATTCTATACAAATAGGAAAATATTTTATTTTTCAATAGAATTTTAATACAATTGAATATTGTGGGCGATACGACGCAAAAATCCAGTCTTACTAATTTTTTTTTCTGTTTCTTATAATTTTATTAACAGCCCGAGATCTTATTTTTATATAATTTAATATTCTTTGCAGATTAAATTTAGTTTAGTTTTTGTGAACAAAAAAAAAGTGTCCATGCTCCTATTTTCTTTAGTCGGGTTATCCTTAGATTTGGTTAACATTTGCAAAGAATAAATGTGGAAAATAACCAACATAAATCAATAAGTTTTAGCTACGTATTCTAAAAAAACAAGCTAAGCGGTATAAGACGGGATTTTTAAAAACCTAGGTTATAATAGAACGGGATTTTGAATAAACGGGATTTTAGAAAATAGTACTTCAAAAAAAACTGTATTAAAGAAGACGGTATTTTAAAACTTTTTTCTCGGGATTTTAAAAAGCGGGATTCCGATACGTTCCCGAAAAAGTGTGTCCTTTTGAAAATAAATGACTCCTTTTGTATTTTTTTTATTGTTTTATAAAAGAAAAACTTAACAGAAAATTCAGAATAAAGTTAAAACATTTTAATACATAATATTATTCAATGTAATAGTCAGTCTTACATTTCATGAAAAAAAAAAAAACAAGTTTTTAAATAGGTAACGTCATTTATTAACGGGTGATTTTTAAGCTGGTTTGGTTTTGGCAACACTGGTTTTGACAGCTGACGTGTGTTTAGTACCTTGTGTCACTGTCAAACAGCTTCAGTTTGGTTTGCAATTTAACCATGGATCGTCTTACAAATGAACAACGCTTGCAAATTATTGAATTTTACTATCAAAATTCGTGCTCGGTTCGAAATGTTCATCGCGCGCTGCTTGTGTTCAGCGATGAGGCTCATTTTTGGTTGAATGGGTACGTAAATAAGCAAAATTGCCGCATTTGGAGTGAAGATCAGCCAGAAGCATTGCAACAGCTACCAATGCATCCCGAAAAAGCCACTGTTTGGTGCGGTTTATGGGCCGGCGGCATTATTGGGCCTATTTCTTCAAAGATGATGCGAATCGCAGCGTTACTGTCAATGGTGAACGCTACCGATCGATGATAACAAACTTTTTTTTGCCCGAAATGGAAGTTCTTGACTTGCATGATATGTGGTTTCAACAAGACGGTGCCACATGCCACACAGCACGCGAAATAATGGCGCAATTGCGAGGCGAGTTTGGTGAACAGTTAATTTCACGTTTCGGGCCGGTCAATTGGCCGCCTAGATCGTGCGATTTGACACCATTAGATTATTTTTTGTGGGGGTATGTCAAGGCTAATGTCTATAGGGACAAGCCCGCTTCGATTGACGCACTGGAACCCAACATCCATGCATTCATCCGTGAGATACCGGCCGATATGTGTGAAAGAGTATGCCAAAATTGGAGTCAGCGGATGGGCTACCTGAGACGCAGCCGCGGTCAACATTTGCATGAAATTATCTTTAAACATTAAATTGCAAGGTTCAAACTATCGATTCAAATAAATATTTCATTCATTTTTTCGAATTTTTTGTGTTTTTTTTTTTTTAAAGTTCTAAACCTCTTAAAAAATCACCCATTACTTATTTCATCTTCGTTCTTTGTTTTTAAATAAATTGAAAGTTTCTTGAGGTTAAATGTTCATAAAAAATGTTTCCCCGAATCCCCTAAAGAAAAAAGAGTCCCCGGGGACACTATATAGTGTCTCAGGTAACTTTGATTTCAACCCAACTTCTACAGTCTTGACATTGTCTTTGTCATCATCAAGAGACAATAAAATCATTCTCTTAATTTTCTCTTCATTTTGTTGAAAGAACTGGGTTAATTTTTGTTGGGACCACCTCCGGTTCTATATGATAAAGCACTAATTAAAGCTGATTTTTATTGTTTCTCACTTAACAGCTTCATATGTGATGTTTAAAGCCTTAGCACTTTTCTAGGTAACCCCACTTAAACTATTAAAAGCTGACTCGATACTTTTCCAGCAACTTTCTTTTTTCTGTAACCTAACGGCATCACTTTTTATTTTCAATAACACCGCCAATAAGTTTTATATTTATAAACAAATCTGTTCCTCTCTAGTGAAATTTTTTACTCTGTCCTTTTTTTGCGACATTTTTAACACTTACTGAATATAAAAAGACGACCGTCCGTCGTGACGCTTCGAATTTCACTATTTGAGGATTATAAATAATATTTTTTTGTTGAATATTTCATAATTATTAATTAATAAACTTATGATTTTAATTATTGTGAAACGCAAAGTTTCTTAATAGGTTTCTTAATTAATCGATCTTTTTTCTACACAAATCCATTTATTTTTTGGTTGAAGGAATTACACACTGTTATTTTAAAAAAATAAAAAAAAAAATAAATATCTACAAGCGCACTGATATTTCTCTTCGTGTGACCCTTTTAATATTTTGCAGGACGAGGAACATGGACGAATTGCGGTCATAAGCATCAAGTGGAAAAGAAAAATGCATTTACATTACGTCCGGGAAATTCCCTTAAAAGTATTAGTGTGAGAACTATAGTCAATTAAATAGTATTGGGGGAGGGGGGCTGCAATGAAATACTACCAAAAACTTAAAAAAAGGGCTATTCTGTTATTGTCCCAAAAATATGAGTTTCTGCCAAATTTTGCGCCATTTGAACCAATTTTCATCAATTTTAATTAATTTTTTTTAAATTCACTTTAGTTTAAGCAATACATATACCTAATGAAAATCAGAAAAGTTGGCACGCTTTTTTTTTTCGTCTGCAAGGAAATTGACGTGTCAAAAAAGTACGTTCGTCTTACATCGGCATCGCTGCGCTGGTTCCAGTTCTCTTTTTTACTTGCTTTAAAGGTCAAGTATAGTGTAGAAATCAAATGTTAATGTACAAAATTTCAATTTTCTCGAAAACGATTCGAACAATTTTGAAAAAACTTCGTGTGTATTTGTAATGTCATGAGGCAATTGCCAACAAAAAGAGATCAGTTTACTTTTCAGTATCAAGAAATGAAACAAACGCTTTTGAGCGTTCATCGCAGATAATAAGCTTTTACATTGGAAGTGTTTATGATAGCAAAGGGCAACAAAATATTAGAAGCCATTTCGGACTAACGACCTATTTTTTCAACTTAAGCCGTACCTACGCAGATCACGCTAAATTTTAGCACCCATTTTTCTCTCCAAACATCAGCTAAATCCCTAGCTTCATTTTGACATGATAGCGTTATGGAGAATATGCCACAGAAAATAGCTGTTCTCTGAAAAAAAATTATATTCAACCATTTCAGAGAATTTGTTTTCATCATTTCAAGTGAATTTAATCAAATAAAATGGATTTTTTCTTTAACTATCTCAGTTTTTTTCTAAATATTCCTCTATTACAATTTTTTATTTTCACAAAGCAAAGTGTACACAAAATTCAAGAATTAATATGAACAAATTAAGCTCGTGAATTAATGTGCCAACCACCCAACAATTATTTCGTGCGCTAAGTTTGGACCGATAGTCATGTACATTGTACACTAAGCAACAAGAATTTGATTTTTGATGTGTAAACATCTATGCTGGCGGTAGAGTGAAAAAAAACGTGAACGTTCGTGTGCAACGTTACGTCGTGCAACGTTACGGTGTGCAACGTTACGATCTGCATACTAGGATGGGTGCGTTCAGTGAAAAAAATCTTAAGATCCCCTTCAAGCAAAAACAAGTCCGTTTTGGATCCGCGCACGTTGATGTTTACACATATTAACCGTGAGTCCCGGCACTCACACATTTTTTTTTAGCTGCAGTTGCGTACCTACCACTTGGCTAAAATGCTTGGATACATTTTGGAGAGAATTTTGTATGAAGACGAAAATTTAACATAATCTGCGTAGTAGGCTTTAATCTCTATTCGCATTTCATATTTTGATTTACTCGTTGCATTAGTATGTGTCGTACTTATAATGCAAAAAAAAATTACATTTTTATGAATTGTTTTCGTTTGAATTTCTAAACCTAACGTAGAAAGCCAACATAAAACATGATATTCTACTCGTACCTCTACATTCACATTCTAATGTAGGACTTTCTTGTTCATTCCACTTTGTTAAAAAAAAAATCCTTATTTTAACTCAGAAGCAAATTGATGAGATAAAGAAAGTAAAAGTGCACAACAATAATTATCTTCTCAACACGATCGCCTATCACAAAATCCAAAGGGATACAAACAATTTAAAACATCTACACATGAGTATCCTGCTGTGGGAAAGAAATGACATAGGAACCCATGTTCATCGATGAAGATGAAATAACATCTCATCCATAATCCATTGTCCTTTTTCTTGTAAGCAATTTATTTCTGTCTATACTTTCTATATAAGAGATTGTCAACAAGTTTCAGTAGCACTAGCTAGCAAAAATATATGTAGGTATTGGTACAAGTTACACGAAAATTTGAAGTTGATAAATTCACTTGTTCCTTCCAAGAAGGAACCAAATATCAAAACTCCCTTGACAGAGCAGTAATTGATACGTTCTTGATTTTGGAATGGAATTAAAAGTAAACAGAATAGTGTGTGAAGGTAAATAAATATTTTAATAAATTCAAAGGAAACAGAAAATATGAATTTCGGAATTTCGTCTTCTGTATAATACTGTGACCTGTGAGAGGTTAATCCTTTGAGTAAAGACATTGGATTAAGTGAAAATTTAGTTTGACACAATTTCATTTGACAGGTCTGATAAGTTTGTCAAAAGATTTTCGAACAGAAAAACGTTCCTATTTCTTGTGGCTTTAAACATTTCAACCTAACACAAAATAGTATTGTATCGAGTATAAGCCAATCTTGGCCAATTTTCTTACATTAGCAAACAAAACAAACACAAATAGTAACCTCTATTCATTCATTTAGCACATAACTACGGGTATAGGGTCGATTGATCCGGGACTGAATATCATGAATCAACAGATTCCAGTCATTCATTGGAGGCATCACTGAGTGAGTACAATTCCAATTTATAAATAATTATAGGTTTCAACAAAAATTTTGGTGGCGGTATGCAGACTGCCAGTCGCACCAATCCAAAACCATATCGTCTTCGTTGCATTTCGTTGGGGCATCTGAAAAGGAAGTCGAAGATTATTTAAATGTTCCACCAATGCGCCAGAGAACAATTTGTGCATTTACCATTTACTTGAGTGCGCTGCTTTGGACAGTTCTTCTTCGTTCGCTTGTTGCAAGTGAAACGGCAGTGTGGGCCGCTACAAATAATCATTCACCATTTACCAATTCGTATCAAATTACTGCAAGGAACCAGCACACGAAATTGGCCGAATTGTGTATAGTTGCGCGCACACTTCCAACAGTTTACTTTGCACCACAGATCGAAGCGCATTACTTTGGGGCAATTTGCCCATCAACTTACTTCTTGACTAAGTGCAATACCATTTTAATTTGGCAAAATCGGGGGTCATTTTGGTAACGATGATCAGGGTTAATGATTTGCTTAAAATTTTTAAATTACAGGAGAACAATAAACCAAATATCAATGTTTCATGCGTTGAAATTGAAAGGTATAAAAGCACTTTTTTAACAGCTAGACAGATTAAAATCATTTTTTAATCAAATAAACAAATTAATCGCTACTCATCGCTTAATATTCCATTTTCAGATTTGTGAAGTTCAGTCGTTGGCAATTTCAACCATTGAAAGATTAACAATCGAACGATTTGTTAAAGTTATTGGGCCATATTCATATAGTCACTTTTAAACTCCAGTTTATCTTAGACCTGGGTTTATCCTATCTAAATAACATTGAATAAACCCCAGTCTTAGATCAACTGGAGTTTAAGGGCCAGTTTCACAGTCAGAAAAGTAACACTTAAGTGGGGAACTTGAAAGATTAATTCCCAATATCACCGTTCACTGTTACCTGAATAGGAGGCACTTAAGTCTCCGATGTTGGTGACTTAAGTTCCACCTACGCTAGCTATGAAATTAAGATTAAATTCCTAATATGGGAAACTTAAGTGAAACTTATTTCGATAAGTGTCGACTGTGAAACTGGCCCTAAAAGTGACTATGAAGTTGAAGCCTGGTGCGAGTATCTGATGGATGCAGAGACAAATCAATGGGAAGAATGAAGATTTTTCACAAAAAATATTTTCACTGAAGAAGCCTATTATCGAGATTGAGGAGCAATTCTGCCCGCCGAAGAACAAAATATCATTATTATAATAATACAGTAAACTCTCTCATAAACCAGACACTGACGGTACCAAATTATACGGCAAAAAAAAAAATTAAAAAAAAAAACAGATTAGTATATCCACATTCACAAATTTTCTTATTTTATTTCAAGTGCTTTCCCGCATTACATAAAATTGGAATGCAGTATCTACCAGAATAGGTATAGGTATAGGTAAACATATAGCTTCCGAGACACCAAAAATGTTCACCTATCGATGAAGTTCTGTTCCAGAACGTGTGAATTGTGAACTTTTTCATTCATAAAATTGTATTAGTATCAAAAAAAAAAATGTGTGAGTGCCGGGACTCAAGGTTAATATGTGAAAACATCAACGTGCGCGGATCCAAAACGGACTTGTTTTTGCTTGAAGGGGATCTTAAGATTGTTTTCACTGAACGCACCCATCCTAGTATGCAGATCGTAACGTTGCACGCCGTAACGTTGCACACGAACGTTCACGTTTTTTTTTCACTCTACCGCCAGCATAGATGTTTACACATCAAAAGTGCCGGAATGAACATTATATAAAACCTGAAAAATAGTACTCCACTTACATTTTGTCCGCTTAAGAAAGAGTAAAATTGCGTCCTATTATAAGAGAGTTGTGGGAGAGTTATTTTATTACATACTATAAAAATTATTTTATTTAATTCCGTTCTTCGAAATCTATTCAGTTATGAAAGGTGTCGGTTAGGAGAGAGTACACTGTATACTGTATTGTAAAAACTCCTTTCACCAAGTTTCCCGAAACTATGTTTATTTCCCATTTTTGTATTTCCCAAATATGTCAAAGGTATGTTTGCTTACTTTTTTGCACGAACTGTCACTGTTTTAGGCTTGTTCAGCTGGTGGTTCAGTTATGTGGTTTTCCAATCAACCATTTCAGATTTTGGGGGTCAGATTTCAGATCAATCGTGGTAGCTAAAACGAAACGCGATTGTAAACGTTAAGGTGATTAGTCTCTGTTTACTGATGTAACTAGTGATACTATATGTAGGGAAAAATTCCTACAAGTAAACTTTTCCTAGGAAACAGTTTTTTCTTTAATACAAAAATGGTTTATATTTGGCTTTATTTTCTTGATGAAACTGAAAAAATGCGTTAGAAAAAATTCTTACAAAATATTTCTTTTTTTCAAATTATAAAAGAACATTTTTGTGTTTAAATTATAATTAATTTCAACTACGCGAATACTTCCGAAAGACAACTAAACTTTCGCCTGTTTTAATTTATTGAAATGGTGATTAATGAGAGTACATACCCACAACGAAGCGATACAAATCTTTGAAAATTCTACAGTCGTCGCATATTCGCGAGAAGGTTTAGCTACGGTTTGGGAGCCTTTATTCATTTGTTTCATAAGAAAAAAAACTCAAAAGTGGAACTGACTTTTAATAGAATACAAATTAGGGAATTTTTTGTTCCCTAGCAGGAATTTTATTTTGTTGGTATACTATCACTGCACTATAACATGATTTGGCCATCGGTCGGATCCATATATCCACAGGAACCCCGCTATCTAAAATCCAAGTCAAAAGAGAAGCTATCGGTCGATAATGAGGAAGAGGACGATGAACATGAGGATTATTAAGGAATTTTAATAAAAATAATTTAAACGACTAACCCACATGTTTCCACAATGCCTTTCATTCCATATAAAACATTTGTCCAACTTAATCACTGTTTGACACCGAACTCAAGAAGTTAATGGTTGAAGGTGATGAGGACAATAAAGACAATAAAATTTCACTAATTAAACCAGTCAACCTCGAATCCATGTGACTTTATTATTTGTAATAATTTTATTAAACAAATGCCTTATCAAGCGTAAACAATGCTACCAAAAACCAATTATAACTGACGACGACGAGGAGAGGACTACGTTTAGAAATGTCACTTTGGTTTGTGTGTCAAAGTATATGTAGGTAAATCTGCCATTAAACCGAGATTTGAAAGATCAATCAAAATAAAATACAGACCACGAAAAAAAAATTTGTTTGGTTGTTTGGAAAGTGAAATCTGAAAAGATCAACTTGACCCCCAAAAAAATCAATTTTTGAGGTTTGAATTGAATTGAGGTTCAGGTTACACTGGGAAACTGAACCTGTTAAGCTACGATTAGACGGTCAACGAAAATGGTTAAAGCGTTGACTTTATGACGTCAAAATGACGTCAAATTCCGTTTTAAAGTTGTCTTGTCGTGTGATCGTCAAGGCAGAATACTGTCCATGCGTTGACGGCTGCGTTGACACTGACGTTGACATTGTTTTTACCTTCAACGCATTGACTTTTTTCGTTGAACGTGTAATCACCCTCAGCAAATGTTAGGACACGTTGATGCAAAGCGTTGACCATGATCCCAACGTTGACATGGCATACTTTTCTGCAACGTCAACGTAGTCTGCGTTGACTTCCGTGTGCCAGACTATAGCGTCATTCGTGTGATCGATTGATATGGTCAACGTTGACGGTCCATTGGCAGTGTGTTGATGACTTTTTTAGTGACGTCAGAGAGTCCATGCGTTGACCATTTACATTGACCGTCTAATCATAGCTTTACCTTAAAATTTAAACTGAAGTTCAGGTTCAGTTAAACTTAAGCTTGAACCACTGCTATGAAACTCGCCATAAGCCACTTGAACTATAGGAGTAGGAACCCATAATGAGCTGTTCATTTTATTTTGCGTTGCACAATTTCCTTCAAGGGCTAAATGATAGTTATTTTCAATATATGTACCTAAGTAAGTTAATATGTGGGTACCTACCTCCTTTTAATACAAAAATTACGTAAAGAATGTCCAGATTTAATAAAATAAAGTTTAATGAGACAGGAAACTGGCAATTTAGTAGCAACTTATAGCATTAAAGAGTTGCCAAAACATTTCCAATCACAATGACAAATTAAAAAAGTTTTGTCTTTACACTTTCTCCTTAAAAATATTCATACGTAGGTATACCTTTTAGTTTTTATAAGAACTCAAATATTTTATTAAAAAAATCACAAAAATTAGTATTAATGTCAAAGTTTCGTTTTCTTTTGGCACATTAATGAATATTAATATGGGTCAACATATAATACAATATAGGACACATTTGTCCTAAGGGCATGCTTAACTCTTAATAATTTGTCAATTACATAAAGTCAGTATATATTGCATCGACTTCTTTTTTGTCGATTTCGACCTACACGATCGCCTGCGTACGAAGAAGCGAATCGACAGCGCACGTGCTGTCACTTTAAGAAGAGGCAAATCTCGTCAACCTGTCCTGTTTGTAAATTGCGTGCCTGTCGATTGACAGACAATCGGCAACATGCCAAACTCGATTTCTTCCTTTGTGGAATTGGGATTATCCCTCAACGACTTGTGTAAAATTCTGCACTCAATATATACATACACCATAACGAAGACGACCGACGCGACGACGACGACGATGGACGGGTGTAAATAATCCTGTCTGTTTATCTGGAATTACTTTTCAACTCTGTCTTGTTAGACCGACACGTTCATCGATGGGTGAAAGTTATGACTTTAAAGTGTCCAATTGCCAGAAAACTAAATGTTCCCATCGCTCTTTAAGAAGGAACTGTGAAAACTGAATGGGAAAGTGAAGACAGGACATTCGTGATTTTTTAATTCCATATTGGCTAAGGTTCTATATAAAAACTTGTCTCTTTATATTGGCAAGCGTGATTCCCACACACAGTAAAATTCTGTGCAAGTTCCAGGATCAAGTAGTAGGTACTTCCGAAGGCAACTGCAAATACCAGAATCATAAGGGCAGGTATACATACAACAGATAATTTCATATGAGGATTTCAATGGGAATGAAATGATAAATGTTATGGCATGTGTCAATATTGGCATGAATTCCGTTGGCATTCTTCTCAAACTCGTCGTTTTTGTATGTCTATTTTTATCCTACAAACAATGCCCCCTTTTGTAAACATGGTGGTATCCAGTTGATTTTTATTTCTTCTCTTTTTTTTTAAATAAATTTTATATGGGGCCTCGCAAATGCGCGAGAACGTACGAGGGAGGACATTTAACCACACACGCTAGCCCCATTGAAAGTTTAATATCTCATCAATGAAGTCTCGTAGCTTTCGAATGAACCCTTTTGCTATGTTTGCATAGGAAACTCTCATAAATTCAATTAATGACGCAATGCATACTTGAATTCGATTACGAGAGAGTTAGAGGATGGGCGGGGGAGGGGAGGGGAAGGCATCATCTGGAGTGTTAAACAGGACAGGGTTAGCTTCCTTTTGAATGGTAATGGTTGGCGGAAACAGAAAAATAAACTTTATAATTTTTTCGATTTTTTTTGTTTTATTAATATTAATACTTAAAGAGTTGAAGAGCACAATAAAACGAAGATCTACTATTTGTGCAACGAATAAACTTTTCTCGTTTGGACAAACAGTGTTAATGGTGCTCCTGAATCCTGGTGCAAAAATAAAAGAAACACTGCTTTGTTTTATTGGTCAACAGAAAAACAGAATACAGGCCTGATTCAAATGATATATGAAATGCTGTTGTGGGAGATTGTAGCATTTTATTGTTTGAATTTCATGTTGTTTACTTTGTCGAAATCACAATAGATGACTCCATATAAGAGAAACTGGACGTCTGGAGAGAGTGAAAAGACTTATTTTTTGTCTCGAAGGCCGTGGTCCATTAATATGAGCACTAATCCTTTTAGTCCAGAGGATTTATAGAAATTTATAGAAATATATAGAGAACCAGAGTCTTAGAACAATCAACCATTCCTTTCCTATGTGCGTGTTGTTTGTTTCCAGGAATGAAGGGAACCTATAGTTTTCTTCCAATTCACAACGGCTCAGATGAGACGTGAGAGGCATTTAGTCATGACTCTTGGAGGATTTGTTTCTTGCTCTCAAGAGGCAGTAGTCGTTTTTTTTTTTATGAATTGAACGAGGCTGGACATCGAACTCAGAGCTCCGGCATGAAAGTAATACGCTCTAACCACTAAGCCCCCATCTACATTGTTAATATTAAAAAAGTTACAGGCGGATAAAATTTAAATTTTCAAGTATATTCGTGAAAATTAAACATTTTCCTGTATTACAATAATTTAAAAAAATGTGATTTCCTTTTTTTATTATCACCGTTGAAAATGTTGGGTAAAGTCTAATTTATGTTTATTTTTGTATTTACACTTATAAGTTAGTTTTTAGCAAATTTTACAAAAAAGGGTGTTTTTTAATCTGGCAATACTTTTTTCGGAGTTGGTCTATTTGACAGCTGTTACTTGATTTATGCTCAGTTTGGTTTGCCATTTTATAATTAAAAGACTTACTCCTGAACAACGTTTGCAAATCGGGCAAATTTATTGCCAAAATAATGGTTCGGTTTGCGCGACGCATCGCGCGCTGCGAAAATTGGGCCTCTCGGCTGGAATTTATTCGAACCAGCCGCGGCGGCCACTTGCCCGAAATCGTTTTTAAAACATAATGGCAAACCCTTATCTTTATAATAAAGCTACATTTTTGGCCATAACATTAAATTATATGCTTTTTATTTCTTCTTGAAAACCACACGTCTAAAAAAAACACAATTTACAAGATTAGTCAAATTTTCAGTTTTCATTGAAAAGTTTTCTGAACGGGTGTTTACAAAGTAAAAGCCTGAGTTATCCATAAGGCACGCAGCCAAAGCCAATATATACATGCATAAACTTTTCTGACAATTGAATTAATACGGTAATCCAGAAGTTTTCCGCTGTTTCGACATATTCGATGCGAGTATTATGCTCAAGAAGATCGAACGAAAGTGCGAAAATTACTTAACATTTTGAATTTTTAGGGTTTAAAATTAGACCATTTCACAAAATGAGACCAGTGTTCATTTCTTTCTTAGTTTCATTATCATATAAACCACTATGCTCAATAAGGCCGAGAGGGCCAGGGCAGCTCAAGTACAATTATTGGAGTTCATCTGCATACATGTGGGATGAGCAGTTCTCAGCACAGTTGGAACTTTATATTATGTAAATTGAAAAAAAGTAAGAGGCCAAGAATGGACTCTTGAGGGACTCCGGAAACATTTTGTAGAATGTCTAATAAGTTGTCATTATCAAAAAGTGTCTGGTCCCTGTTTGGTTAATTGGTAGAAGCTGTTGTAAAATTGTATTGCTGCATAAGCTTTTTACTTACGGTAGAATAATTGTTTCTGTGAAAAGCCTTCGAGAAGCCAAGTAACACCAAAAAAGTAACTTCATCCCTATCAAACACCTGATCACTGATCTTATATCGTTATAGTGGCATTTAATAAAGCTTAAGTATGTTGATATTGCTGATATACAACTTTAGTTTTCTGTTACTTGTGCTGTCTAAACAGCTGTATTAACGTAATTTAAGATATAACCATCTAGTTCAATATAAGGAAAATATGATGTTTCGATCACAGTATTACTCACAACAATAGTCTGACATTTAATTGAATTCAGTTTCAAAAGGTTGTTTTGAAACCATTCTACGAGACACATCAGATGTTCATTAATTCTTGCAGTTGCATCTTCAACCATGTCAATCATTTGTCAAATATTTGAGGATCGAAGGTAATTTGTTATTAAAAATCGTAAAAAAGAAGTAGACCTAAGATAGATCCTTGTGGTAGATCGGCATGGGTGGGAAGGAAATCAGAGAGTTCATCATTTTCTAGAACAGCCTGAGTTCTTCCGGTTAAGTATTCTTGGATGAGAAAAACAGCTGAACTTTCAAAAAAAGAAAATACATCTTAATTTATTTAAGAATAGAGGGGAACCATCGTCGTTACAAGATTTGTACCTAATATTTCTTACTGTATATCATCGACTATTTTAAGAAGTGCTGTGGTGCAGCTGTGTTTGGGTCAGAAACAGTCGATGAGTAGGTATTTAAAAAACATGTTATTTGCTGGCTCATTATCTTCTCAAAAGCTTAAGAAATGAAAGGCAGAATGGATATTGGGCGATATTCTGTCTGTTTAGAGTTCGAATTCTTAGGGACTGGGTTAACTTTGGAAGCTTTCCATAGCTTAGGACAACAGGAGTTGTAATATTTGGTGGCTTGTAGATCACTCATACTAAACACTTGCGGCACAAACCGCCTCCAAAAACAAGAATTCCATTGTGTTGCTCTTATCACATGACGCAACAACTTTGCAGGTAAGACCCTTTCTTATAAAGATATCGACCCTTCCTCCCCTATAACCAACACGATCTGCATTTGCCGGTATGTAAGACACTATTGTCAATTTTTTCGGTCAGCCAAGTCTTACAGATACAAACTGAAAAGAATAATTTAAGTCCATACAAATTGGCGGTTTTTCTGACTGATTTCGCTCGGAATAATCAGTTGATAAATCAATTATTCATTCTAGCTATTACAATGAATGTCAAAGAGATGAAGGAAAGTTTTTGGTATCTAAAAGTCTGAGTTCTTCCGAATTTCACTTCCTAGGCATCAGCAAACGTTAAAACACAATCTATCGGAAGTAAGTGACAGAAAGATACTTCAGATGGCAGCGAGAGATAAAGGCTGGATAATTTACAGAATTCAAAGATCCCAAGGGCCAGTGTACTGTGTTCACCAGACGGATAGAATTTTGCGATCACTTTTTTTTATCAAAATCTCGATTTCAATATTCTTCTGAATGCATAACTTGTCCCAAAATTGTGCATTTATCTTGTTTTTAAAGCGGGAATGTATTTCATCCATTGTATAAAGTTTTGATTAACTTCTGACCCCAACAATGGAATCCATGTGGAAAGGACATTACAATTTTTTTAGAAACAAAATAACAACGCCACTACCGATTTGCTTTAATTTCCCCCAAGCAATTAGACAACTTTCTTGAAATATCTTACAAAGCATTTAATTGTGGGGTTATATACATACATTGCATAATGTAGTTCGTAAATACCGCTTTGCAGATTGCAGTTGAAATCTGTTCTGAGGACAACTTTTTAGATTTGGTTAGTAACAACGATAGTGGACAATGAACCTCAGAGAATGACTTTCAAAATTACGAACCATCTTAAAAGAAAAGAAAAAAATATCTCCACCCGCCCGCCGGCCACCACACCGTTATTTTCGTGCAAATTTCCCACAGACGACCTGTCATATAATGAAATATGATACGACACCAATTAAGGTGATCCACTACTTTAACTCTCAATTAAAAATTATCTCGCCAAATTTAGTCACAACACACGTACGGCCGATTGCAAACTAGTGTCCAATTGCCGAAAAAAACTGTCCCAAATTAAAAAAATCTCATCCATAAAAGATTGCAGTGCGAAGAACTCATCACAAAGAAGAATTAGGCATTTCGAAAAATAAAAATAAAAAAATAAATAAAAAGTAAAATGAAACGCATCTTTTATAACCGTTCATTGGTACCTAAATACTTTCCTTTTGTCATCATGATGGGCCTTAATGTTTGGTAGGTAGGTAGCCAAAGCAAAGTGAATGACCAATAGGTAATTTAAGAAGTTCCATAATAATATTATAGTGTGTCATGGTTATAAGGTTTTTCAGGGAGTTAAATGGACCACCGTACAGGTACAACTATATACGGTCCATCATCTTTATGGCGACACGTAAAAAAGTTAGTCCTCCTCTGATGTGAGACTTTTGCTGGGTAAGTCGACTGCAATCCAGACAGCGACAGGACTACTCTTACTCGGATATGCGACATTCTCAAGAGCCAAGACTAAAAAATATCGATTTCTTTTTGTGTAACCCTTCGTTGTACAAGGAGCTCTTTGGTAAAGAACCATTTGAATCTACTTTATGCCATGACATTTTTTTTTTAAGAAGGTCCTCTTAACGTCTCTCCATCGTCGTGGTTGTGTGCCGAGGTGCACCAGGCACCACTATACGATTATCAAAGTTAATTCGACGTTATGGACCTCCTGGAATAAATCTGCAAAGTTAACAATATTTTGGCTTGTATAACAGATTATTTTACGCCGACGCCGCCGGCGGACTAAATTTGCGAGAAATATTATCGTTTCTACCTTGTTAAAACTGAATCAAGACGAAGAACTTGAGGAAAAGCTAATTCTACATGGATACATCACGCACACAATACCATGACCAACATCATGTTCTTTTGAACTCATAAAAGAAAAAAAAAAGCAATCTTCCCACGGGTTCGAAATTGAAGTGCTGAAATTCTAATAACAGTGATTAGAAATGAACCGAAGACAATATTTTTTAGCAAACATTTGTAATCTCATTAGTCAAACCTCAAATGACGCTGGCGCCATATAATTTTCACACCTTCTTTTGCCCTATATTAAAAAGGTATAGGTAAAGTATCTACACGCTAGAGATATCTTTGGTTCCGCAAAAGAGAAAAGGAAGGATAATTTGGTTTACATCCGGAATTAGGATCGAAGAGAAGGAGATGAAAGGGAAAACCGCAAGTAGGTAGAATTCTTTTGGTGATCACAAACCATAAATGAATTGTTGGTGTAGTGCCTGGAACCGCATTTTCGTGTTTTGGGAGTTAAATAAAGAAAGGGTTCGATTTTTTTTTTTTGTAATGTACTATTTACAAATGATGATACAAAAATTAGGTACAGCTTGGTTCGAGGTCTGAAAAAAAAATGTGTAGGACATATTCCCTCCCCTTAAACCGGGAGGGGCAATTTGCTAAAAAATATTTGCTCAAAATATAGAGTGTTTTTTTTAGACGTGTATTTTTCAAGAAGAAATAAAACGCATATAATTTAATGCTATGGCCACAAATTAAGCTTTATTATAAAGATAACAGTTTGCCATTATGTTTTAAAAATGATTTCAGGCAAGTGGCCGCCGCGGCTGGCTCGAATAAATTCCAGCCAAGAGGCCCAATTTTCGACCACTTTTTGCAGCAGTTGGGGCCGTATGTCAGCAATAACGCTCCGAATATTCTCTTCCAAGACGTCAATCGTCTCGGACTTATCTGCGTGGATAAGCGACTTAACATAACCCCACAAAAAATATTCCAGCGCTGTTAAATCGCACGATCTTGGAGGCCACGCCACAGGCCCACGAGAAACAATAAATTGATTGTTTCGTTGGCTGTATGGCATGTAGCGCCGTCTTGTTGGAACCAAAGGTCGACCACATCAACATCATCCAATTCAGTCACGAAAAAGTCATTAATCTTGGCTCTATAGCGTTCCCCATTGACTGTAACATTATGGCCGGCTTCATTTTTGAAGAAATTTGGACCAATGATTCCCTCTGTCCATAAAGCACACCAAACAGTGACTTTTTGAGGATGTAACGACGTCTCAACAATGGCTTGTAGACTATGATCACTCCAAAAGTAAGTTTTGCTTATTAACTTACCCATTCAACCAAAAATGAGCTTCATCTTATATTGAACGCAGCGCGAGATGCGTCGCGCGAACCGAACCATTATTTTGGTAATAAATTTGCACGATTTGCAAACGTTGTTCAGGATTAAGTCTATTCATGGCAAATCAAACTGAGCATAAATCAAGTGACAGCTGTCAAAAAGACCGATTGCCAGATTGAAAACCACACGTCTAAAAAAAATACCCTTTAGAAAAAAAAAAAATAATTACAAAACAACGGTAACACTTACAATACCATATGCTATACCTTTTTGTAAACCTTTAGAAATCTCCTTTTATTTTATTTTTAAATAAAGTTGTTTTCGTGAATAGTTTGTGAAAAATTAATTTTGAATCTCAAAACTTTGAGAAAATTTTTTTTTCAAATTAATTTTTTTTCAAAATTTTAAGTTATGAAGTAGTATTTTTTGTTTTTCTCCTAGTGAGGTGGAGTGAGATAAAAGAAAGAGGAAACGAGACGTGAGCGTGACGAGAACTCTTTATAGTTGTCAAACCGATTTCAAGCAATAAGAGCATACCCGAGTATACACAATAAAGCGTTTCTCGTCGTCACGTCTCACCGTGAGTTCGAAAAATTGAAAAAAAGACGCGACGTGACGACGATTTTCATTTTTGCTAAGTAATATACAGATCTTACAAAAAGTATATGATCAATTGTATTTAATAAATAAAATACAAAATAAAGTTTGTTATTTTGTTTATATGTTATTTTGTTTATATTTAATTTTTTTGTTTTACAAAAATGAGTTTTTGTTGTAAAAATGCTCATTGTGAATTGGACAACGATCTTATAATGAGAAAAAGTTGGCAGCATTTCTCGTCACGCTGATGTCTTGTTTTCTCGTCGCATTTTAAAAAAAACAGGCTTGAGGCCAATGTGAACACAGTCTTAAATTCTATCAATCAACCCTTAAAGTTACGAAATTTTATTTCATTTCTGAATTTGGTGATTTATTTATTGATAATTTTGAAATTTGGCGATTGGAGTTTTATACGTTTGGAGATTCTGCTTTCTCAAGTCTGGTTGCGAACACTCATAAGTGTTATGAGCGGAAACATAAATATTCAGGGGCGATTTCTGGTCATGAGTTCTGGGTTGGCTACAAAATACATGAGATATTAGCTGATGCACAGCACTTAAAGTCGCGCCATTTTATTAGTATACTCCAAAACGACCCACGAAAAAAACGTCCGAGTCCAGGAATGTTTCGTACGTTTCACCCTCCAAAACCCATTTGTTTACATTGTTGTGTTTGTAATTTCTTCCCGCGTCGATGAATAGATGTGAATTGCAACAACAATTTAACCAGGTGTGTGAAAG
This sequence comes from Leucozona laternaria, assembly GCA_932273885.2. Lineage (NCBI taxonomy): Eukaryota > Metazoa > Arthropoda > Insecta > Diptera > Syrphidae > Leucozona > Leucozona laternaria. The sequence continues at coordinate 253,029,867 of OW026366.1, read as the reverse complement.
ATCACACATTCTCATTTTTTATCTGAAATCTGACGGCTCAAGCTTGTAGGCAAATTAAAATGGCTGCCGGGGATTCTCATCTTCATGTGGCTAATCTGTGATTGTGATGCTTATATTCCACGTAGGATAATAAGTGAGGTATCGAAATAACAGTAATTTTATTTGTATGCAAAGTTAATAAAAACCAAACATATTCATTAATGCACTCAAGATATATGAGTTCACATGTGGGTGCGCTCAAAAATTGCCGTTATCACCGTTCAAGGGCATTCTAGGATTATAATTTTTTGTATTCATATTTAGATCAGTAATTTCTGCCATCTGCCAAAATTTCAGCCTTATAGCACCACCCCTTAAAAAGATAAAAATCAAATCCTACATTTTGTCTCGCGTTTCTCTACCTTGTTTGTGTCTTTTATTAGAGCCAACCTTTGTGAATATTTGTTCGGTCTGTTCTTAAAGAAAGAATGAGACAGCACATCGGGAATAATAGTGTAGTTTGTATGAGATTTGATGGCGCAAATTTTTGTTGCCAAATCAACACAAAGCGAGATACTTTGTATGACGTGACGGTTTGCATATTGGACTATGGGATTAATATAGCACGTAGGGGTTGTAGTGATTTGAATAGGTTTTGCTGGTTTATAATGATTTAAACGCAGAGGGATGTTATGTTTTTTGTATTTAAAAGAATGTTCTGTATCTAAGTTTTAATACAAATAATTTGTTTGCAGTAGGTATGTACCTACATTTAAGTTGAAATTTTAGGTTTGGCGCCGCCAAACTAGCCAACTGAGAGGAATCGCCACTGTAAATATTCACAATTGCTTGTTGAATAGGTTTATAATAGGCGTAAGGCAATAACACCCAAATCGATTTGGAAATATCGCCCAAAAATATTCTGAACAATTTTTATTGTTTTTTTTCTCTCGTTTTGGTCGTAATTTCCAAGTTTTAATTTTTTTTAAAAGGAAATAACTCCCAAAATACAAATTTTAAAAGTCAAATGGGAAATAATGCACATTGAAAATAACGCCCAAATCTTAGATAATAACTCCCAAATTCTAGGAAAAAACGCCCAAATCATTATCTTGTCAATAATTATACTGAAACAGCTCCGTTTTAAATCAAATCAACTTTACCTCACTTTAAAACGGCGTACAAACATTGAGATAGGTATGGGGACATGCTGCCCCCCTGCAACACTCTGCTTGCGCACACTATAGGATTTGGGGTAGGTGCGAGGCTGGGTGTATTCAAAGTTTCTTTAAATCCTCAACTCACTGTTTATGCGCCGCAAAATATCGCCCAAAATTGAGAATATATATATATATATAAATATTTTACAAAAACAATTTGCATTGAAAATATTTGGGAGATATTTCCAATTTGAGATTTGGAAAAATATAGATTTGGGCGATATTTTCTTTTTTTTTGTTTTTTTTTTGGTCGTTAAAAAAACATTTGGGCGATATTTCCAAATCGATTTGGGCGTTATTGCCATACGCCGTCATTTTTAGGCATTTGCTCCGTGAATGGAAAAATTCGATTTCCATTTTATTGTATTCCTAAATTCACTTTAAGCGTTACTATAGCTAGCAGTTGCCATTACTATAAAGTCGGATGTTACAGGTATTGGGTGTCACGTAGGGGTTGTACCTATTCTATTACTTTTTGATGTGTAAACATCTATGCTGGCGGTAGAGTGAAAAAAAAAAACGTGAACGGTCGTGTGCAACGTTACGTCGTGCACTTTACGTTTTAGCACGTTACGTTACGAAATCAGATTTTCCCCGACCAAAACAAATTGATTTTAATGCTACCGACAATTAGATTGTACTTTATCGCGACCACTCATTTATATTGTTTTTGCCAACGACGAAAGCAAATTGTTTTTAGCGCGACCGACGATTTTATCATTTTAACACTTATATATTTTTTTCTTTAATTTTTAATTATTCCCCGAACAAAATGGACGCGACACTAGTAATTAAAAAGAAAACAAAATCAAAACAAAAATAATAATAGTCAGCTGTAGGGATTGACAATTGACTGTAGGTATGGTAGATCAATGGCTGTAGGTATGGTAGGATATCGGGTGCGTTCAGTGATACACATCTGAACTTAAATTCTACGTTTACATTACACTGCTTTTAAACGATGCAATTTCTTCTTGCAATTTGTAGGCACGTAGGCGAGGGACGTAGGTGGCTGGGATATACAAAATAGCTGAGGTTGAACAAATTGCAGAGTTATCGGCTACTTTTGTACTTGCACGAAGTTAACATTCATTAAAAATCACAGCGTCCAATTCCATAGGCGATTGATGGTGTCAATCGATTGAAACTGCGATTTTAGTGATTTCCACTAACAACAGCAAGTAAATATTCTAAAAACTCAAGATATATAATTCGCCGGCTATCTCATAGTGACATTCATTTGAGGTTCGTTCAGTATAAAATTAAGACTGAACTTTTTGTAAGTTTTACTCGATGGAAAGATGTAGAGTGAACTACGAAGCAGGACCTTTCAGTACCGAACCTTCACCGTTCGTTGGGCACTTCACCACCAGCCTTTTAGTGCTTGGAAATACCGTTACAGCGGTTCCCCCACTGGGTATTTCGCTGCCGTTCTTTCAACACTAAGCTTTTTAAGCACTGCCTACAGATAGGTAATGTAGTGTTAATTATTCAATATGTTTCTTTTGATGACGTTCAGTAACAAAAATCAGGCACTTGGACAAACGTTGATGTTTACACATATTTAACCGTGAGTCCCGGCACTCACATATTTTTTTTTAATATTATTGTTTTTTTTTTTAATTTTAAAATTGGCTTATAAAAGTTATATCTTTTGTTTTTATAATTTGTTCAAAAGGTATTGCAAAAAAAAAGTAACCAAGAAATACAAACATCTCAATAAAGCACGAAGGGCTCTTTTCATTCATTCTTTTGTGTTCTGTTTCCAGGTTAGCTTGGAATTAAGGTTTACGGCAAGATATTTAGCTTCTTCAGAAAGTTTCAGAGGAATTTCCGAGCATAACGGCATGCTAAGAATCTATCGCACTCAACAGCGAATATTTTCCGCGCCAAAAATGGTGCAATTCAAGGGAACGAAAAATATTCCTCCTTTAGTATCAATTCAAAAATATTTATAGCCCTATAGCTACGAAAAAAAAAACACTTTTCTTAAACATTTACCGTTTAAGTAATGTATATACCTATAGAAACCGAAAACTCTTTCTTTTTATACATCTGGAAGTACATAGTACGCCAGAGCTAATCTTGAATGCGAACAACACAAAACGGTGTTCAATTGTTTTCCTGTATTCTCTGCATAAGTTGTTAATTGTTTTGGCACATTTTTGAGATACTTAAGTGTATCTGAAGATTGTAAAAAAAATTCAGGGAAATTGTAACCTTTCGATTTCATCCTTCGCGGTTCGCATACACATTGAGAACAGTGAACACACAAAAAAAAAATACAAACGTATTGTTTTGTAACAATAGAATCTTGAATGTACCACATCCTGGGTGCAACATTGTTTATAAACAGTTTGTGTACTTGAATGAATTGAAAAAGGGAATGCTAAGTGGTGCTGCTACTGCTCATACAATCCAGCTACAAAGGGGTTGAAATTAATGTAGCATTGTGCAGGAACAAGTGGTCTATTTAGTTCTTGATCATGAAGGTTCGTATAAGGACATCATTCAAAATCAAATTGTATATACGCACGTGTTATTGTTTAACCGTGTTTTGGTATTTTATTCGTTTATTTTGACCATCTATACCTAACCCTTTAGCAATGGTTGGTAACCCTTTCTCAGTGTATCAATTCGTTTTTAATATCAAAACCATTTCCTTTTCATTTACCTTTTCTATACCAAACTACTACACTCTACACATCACCGACAATCTGAAGGATCGAGATGTGGATAGATGCTCGCTCAAACTCGGAAACGTTCTCACACGTTATTCGGGAGATCCTTAGTGAGAAATATACTCGAGTAAAAAAAAATTAAATGAAAAATCATAATCGAGGACTCCTCCAAGTCCAAGCCACCTGTTACGATTTAGCCAGGATTTTTGATTTTTGAAAATGATTTGAAGATGATACAACGATCGCGCTATGGTAAAACTGTGGTGAAGAAATTGAGTGACGGAAAGGATTCATGTGAATAATAACTAACAAACAAAAAAAAAGGAGGAAGACAATGACTGTGTGTCAGACTTTTATTATGATTATTTCCGATTTCCTTTAAAAAAATATATATGTATAGAAGTTGTAGTTATCCATATGTTTGAATGGGTTGGATATAGGTACCTTAAATATAAACTATCTTTTGGAGGGATCATGACAAAACGGAAGTGACGCGTTAATGAATGAATAAGTTTAACCCATTAATTAAAATTTTAATGAAAATTCTTTCAAATAGAGATTGATGGTTTACTATAAAGATGGAAAATAACTTTTGTCCAGTAAACATAAGAAAGCGATCATTCTTAAATAAATCAATTCAACTGATATTTATCGAAAATGAAAGTATTCTTAGATACATTTGCTATAGTATCACTCATTCTTATCAATCTTAAATCTAAAAAAAAAAAACTGTGAGTCAGTCCATCTATGGTATTTTTTTTTTTAATTTTCGGCAGATTACTAGCGAAGCAGGTAGATGAGATCTTTATTGACGTCAATTAATTAAATGTGTTACATTTACAGGGGCAGCACAATGACCTCAATAGTCTTCATGTATGTAGGTATTCAAACAATGTTTTATAAACAACTTTACTCGATCTAACAATATGGTGAAGATGTTTTATTGGTTTTATCATTGAATCAGATGAGAGAAGCGAACAAAATTAATCTTATTTGAAGAATGCCTAGGTTCCAATAGTTTATAAAAATCCTATTGCTTTGTTTAATGTTAAATTAAAGAACATCAGAATCAAACAGCACAGATTCGTGAAAATGACAAACTGTTCGTACTGATGGTAAATTTAATAAAAGCCAAAAGTTGTGGCTTTGATTAGTTCCGTAGTAATGTTAAATAGCGGACGTTATAATAATTTCAAAATTGAGGAAATCTGCGATTTTTATCTGTGGGATATTCGAAATAATATATACATTTCAACTGAAATGTCACGAAAGGGTCGTTTTAGCAAATGCTATAGTTGTTTTTTAATGATTTTTTTCAACGAGCATAGATATAGTTAGCACCTCAGTTCTGGGATTTCAAAAAACAAAACTAGTACCTAATACTGAAACTAGTTGACCTTTTATGAGGTCACTTAGACTTTTCAGATATACTTTTTTCAGGTATACTTTTTTCCCAATATACCACATAATATATATGGCTGACTAATTTCTAAAACTAGTTGACATTTTTGACCAATTAGTGACCTTTTAGTTAGCATATTTTTTCCAAATATCCTTAATATGGGAACCTAAGATCCAGGAGCCCTTAAATGAAATGGTTAGAAAATCGACCAATTCAATAATTGAATTTAATCACTTTTTTTGTATGTATGGTAACAATAACAAAGTGTTTTATAATCACTTACTGACTCAATACAATCTCAACAAAACAAGGCTCACGTCTGGAATACTCCCTTATGAGAATGGATTATTGGATTAAAAAAATATGTGAGTGCCGGGCCTCACTGTTAAATATGTGTAAACATCAAAGTTTGCCCAAGTTCCTGATTTTTGTTACTGAACTTCATCAAAAGAAACATATTGAATAATTAACACTACATTACCTATCTGTAGGCAGTGCTTAAAAAGCTTAGTGTTGAAAGAACGGCAGCGAAATACCCAGTGGGGGAACCGCTGTAACGATATTTCCAAGCACTAAAAGGCTGGTGGTGAAGTGCCCAACGAACGGTGAAGGTTCGGTACTGAAAGGTCCTGCTTCGTAGTTCACTCTACATCTTTCCATCGAGTAAAACTTACAAAAAGTTCAGTCTTAATTTTATACTGAACGAACCTCAAATGAATGTCACTATGAGATAGCCGGCGAATTATATATCTTGAGTTTTTAGAATATTTACTTGCTGTTGTTAGTGGAAATCACTAAAATCGCAGTTTCAATCGATTGACACCATCAATCGCCTATGGAATTGGACGCTGTGATTTTTAATGAATGTTAACTTCGTGCAAGTACAAAAGTAGCCGATAACTCTGCAATTTGTTCAACCTCAGCTATTTTGTATATCCCAGCCACCTACGTCCCTCGCCTACGTGCCTACAAATTGCAAGAAGAAATTGCATCGTTTAAAAGCAGTGTAATGTAAACGTAGAATTTAAGTTCAGATGTGTATCACTGAACGCACCCGATATCCTACCATACCTACAGCCATTGATCTACCATACCTACAGTCAATTGTCAATCCCTACAGCTGACTATTATTATTTTTGTTTTGATTTTGTTTTCTTTTTAATTACTAGTGTCGCGTCCATTTTGTTCGGGGAATAATTAAAAATTAAAGAAAAAAATATAAAAATATAAGTGTTAAAATGATAAAATTGTCGGTCGCGCTAAAAACAATTTGCTTTCGTCGTTGGCAAAAACAATATAAATGAGTGGCCGCGATAAAGTATAATCGAATTGTCGGTCGCGTTAAAATCAATTTGTTTTGGTCGGGGCAAATCAGATTTCGTAACGTAACGTGCTACAACGTAAAGTGCACGACGTAACGTTGCACACGACCGTTCACGTTTTTTTTCACTCTACCGCCAGCACAGATGTTTACACATCAATAAAAATCAAAAAAGGTATTCAAGTTTCTTTTCGTATTATTTTGCCTGCATTTCTGCATGCTTAGGCATATGAATAGCTTTTGAGCTAATCCGGAACTTTTGGAGGTATGAGTCGATGTGTAAGTATTGTTTTATTTTCTCTATGTGATTCATGGAATTTTTGTTTACTTTAATGGGTAGAGCACACTCTCGGTTTTAAAACTTAAAATTATCACTCTCCGCATCTGGACAACACAAAGGACTTCCATCTCCCTAAACATGGTTCACATGTACCAGGCTTGACGAAACTCGGACGGCATTGAGGACATTTGGGATTTTCGGTGGGGAGGGTTGGCGAAATTTTGTTCTCTTCCGTGCCCGGCGATGGGAAGTTTTTGATGGATCTTGATGTTGGAGTTCGAGAAGTCGAAGAATCAATGGATAATTGAGTTTTATTCGAGAGGAACAGATTTCCGGCGTATTGCTGAGTGTTTGTTGTCGATTTCGCTGTTGTCGAAATCGGTGATGTCACCTGGTCTGAGGTGTATGAGAGTGGGGCGTCTTGTTCCTCTATAGACCATCAACTCCGGTCGGGGCATCCAGTTTGGGTGGCTCTAGGCCGTTCGAAGGGATTTTCCATTCGAAATAGATCGGCGGACCTTAAGTTGTGGCAGTATCGTGAAGCACAAGATCAGATAGAGGTGGAAGGAGCTCTCGATATGGAGCAGCTAAATTGTTCGAAGTCGTCTTCGGTGCTGTGAAGGGTGATGGAAGTGGGAAGGTTTTTTGAACCCGATGCTGGGATACTGTAGTCCAAAGCGGAATCCGTCGATTGGGTAATTTTTGATGATGCTGCTGTCAGTGTTGTGGAGTCAACTGTAAATGGCTTGCCAGCAAAGGTTGTCGGCCTCGTCGGTGGTCTTGGGGTTGTTGTACTCGTCGTCGTTGTAACTTTTAGAGTGAAAGGAGCTGCTGTGGAGCTTTGGAGTGGGATTTCGGTTGACTCGGTTGTATCGTTATGATTGTAAATTGGATACAAAAACATGCAAAACAAATTTCGGTACAAGGTGGGGCATGCGACCGCAAGTCATCCATTGGATGTACACAGAGGTGGAAAGCTGTAGAAAAGGATAGCTATCTCAAAAACCTGACTAAGCTACAGAGACTAACCTAACATAGGAATAAAATCAGTGGCACGGAGGCCTACGGTCATGGATCTATCTTGCAAAGGTATGACACAGTTGCTGGACTTGACGTGACCACAGACTACGTACCACCTGTAATTGATTTTAACAAAAACTTCTCAATTTTAATACCCAAAAGGCATGAATGGGAACCCAACTCACTAATTAGTGAACAGGGTATCCCTTTCTACACTGATGGGTCAAAAATGGAAGAAGGAACAGGAGCTGGGGTGTTCTGTGAAGCTCTTAATTTTAGAGAATCATATAAACTCCCAGATGAGTGTAGTGTCTTTCAAGCTGAGATTAAAGCTATTGAAAAAGCGGCTGAAATCGTTCACAAGAAAAGAACTCGTTCGAGATCACATTTCTTGCGGACACCTAAGCTGCCATCAAAGCAATATCCAGTAAGACTATAAGATCCAAGACAGTAGCAAAATGCTGAGGCATACTGAGAAATGTTTGCAAAACCAACCAAGTCAAACTCTGCTGGGTTCCTGGACATAGCAATATAGATGAGAATGACATAACAGATGAACTGGCAATGAAAGGGTCAGTTTCGAATAAGGAAAATAGAAGCCAAGCAGATATGGGACCAAACCTCCCGATCGGCATGATTAAAAGGAATATAGAAATAACAACGAATGATGAAATCTATCTCTAGAAGCTTATGGCCTAGAATTAATGAAAAGATAACTCAGTATATTCAAAAGCTAAGTAAAAAGAATATTAGAACTTGATAGGTGTACTAACGGGACATTGTGCCTGTTTAAAGATTAAACAAGTAAATAAACAAATCCAGCCACGCTACTATTTGCCTATCACTTGTGTGTACGATAAGCATGCAAGTGATAGGCAAATGGCATCATGCTTGTATTCGTTTATAAGATAAGAAATTTACATACATTTTTCTTATCTTTTGGTGTGTTTCATTTAAAATATGTACACTCCTCGCCACATGAATAAGACACCCCTTAGAATTTTTTTCTATCGTCCATAGTTCCCAAACCAAACATGCTAGAGACCTATATTTTTTTTTAATCTTAAGTTCAGTTAATTGTTTTTATTTCACCTGAAAAAAGATTTAATGCTAAGGATTTAAGTATTAATGAAAAATTATTGATCAAAAACAGGCAAACTGCGAGGTCCAAATTTCGCACCACTTGAATAGGACACTTTAATAAAAAAACCATTTTAGAGTATTACTATTCTTTTTATTAAGACAAACGTTGATGTTTACACATATTTAACCGTGAGTCCCGGCACTCACATATTTTTTTTTAATATTATTGTTTTTTTTTTTAATTTTAAAATTGGCTTATAAAAGTTATATCTTTTGTTTTTATAATTTGTTCAAAAGGTATTGCAAAAAAAAAGTAACCAAGAAATACAAACATCTCAATAAAGCACGAAGGGCTCTTTTCATTCATTCTTTTGTGTTCTGTTTCCAGGTTAGCTTGGAATTAAGGTTTACGGCAAGATATTTAGCTTCTTCAGAAAGTTTCAGAGGAATTTCCGAGCATAACGGCATGCTAAGAATCTATCGCACTCAACAGCGAATATTTTCCGCGCCAAAAATGGTGCAATTCAAGGGAACGAAAAATATTCCTCCTTTAGTATCAATTCAAAAATATTTATAGCCCTATAGCTACGAAAAAAAAAACACTTTTCTTAAACATTTACCGTTTAAGTAATGTATATACCTATAGAAACCGAAAACTCTTTCTTTTTATACATCTGGAAGTACATAGTACGCCAGAGCTAATCTTGAATGCGAACAACACAAAACGGTGTTCAATTGTTTTCCTGTATTCTCTGCATAAGTTGTTAATTGTTTTGGCACATTTTTGAGATACTTAAGTGTATCTGAAGATTGTAAAAAAAATTCAGGGAAATTGTAACCTTTCGATTTCATCCTTCGCGGTTCGCATACACATTGAGAACAGTGAACACACAAAAAAAAAATACAAACGTATTGTTTTGTAACAATAGAATCTTGAATGTACCACATCCTGGGTGCAACATTGTTTATAAACAGTTTGTGTACTTGAATGAATTGAAAAAGGGAATGCTAAGTGGTGCTGCTACTGCTCATACAATCCAGCTACAAAGGGGTTGAAATTAATGTAGCATTGTGCAGGAACAAGTGGTCTATTTAGTTCTTGATCATGAAGGTTCGTATAAGGACATCATTCAAAATCAAATTGTATATACGCACGTGTTATTGTTTAACCGTGTTTTGGTATTTTATTCGTTTATTTTGACCATCTATACCTAACCCTTTAGCAATGGTTGGTAACCCTTTCTCAGTGTATCAATTCGTTTTTAATATCAAAACCATTTCCTTTTCATTTACCTTTTCTATACCAAACTACTACACTCTACACATCACCGACAATCTGAAGGATCGAGATGTGGATAGATGCTCGCTCAAACTCGGAAACGTTCTCACACGTTATTCGGGAGATCCTTAGTGAGAAATATACTCGAGTAAAAAAAAATTAAATGAAAAATCATAATCGAGGACTCCTCCAAGTCCAAGCCACCTGTTACGATTTAGCCAGGATTTTTGATTTTTGAAAATGATTTGAAGATGATACAACGATCGCGCTATGGTAAAACTGTGGTGAAGAAATTGAGTGACGGAAAGGATTCATGTGAATAATAACTAACAAACAAAAAAAAAGGAGGAAGACAATGACTGTGTGTCAGACTTTTATTATGATTATTTCCGATTTCCTTTAAAAAAATATATATGTATAGAAGTTGTAGTTATCCATATGTTTGAATGGGTTGGATATAGGTACCTTAAATATAAACTATCTTTTGGAGGGATCATGACAAAACGGAAGTGACGCGTTAATGAATGAATAAGTTTAACCCATTAATTAAAATTTTAATGAAAATTCTTTCAAATAGAGATTGATGGTTTACTATAAAGATGGAAAATAACTTTTGTCCAGTAAACATAAGAAAGCGATCATTCTTAAATAAATCAATTCAACTGATATTTATCGAAAATGAAAGTATTCTTAGATACATTTGCTATAGTATCACTCATTCTTATCAATCTTAAATCTAAAAAAAAAAAACTGTGAGTCAGTCCATCTATGGTATTTTTTTTTTTAATTTTCGGCAGATTACTAGCGAAGCAGGTAGATGAGATCTTTATTGACGTCAATTAATTAAATGTGTTACATTTACAGGGGCAGCACAATGACCTCAATAGTCTTCATGTATGTAGGTATTCAAACAATGTTTTATAAACAACTTTACTCGATCTAACAATATGGTGAAGATGTTTTATTGGTTTTATCATTGAATCAGATGAGAGAAGCGAACAAAATTAATCTTATTTGAAGAATGCCTAGGTTCCAATAGTTTATAAAAATCCTATTGCTTTGTTTAATGTTAAATTAAAGAACATCAGAATCAAACAGCACAGATTCGTGAAAATGACAAACTGTTCGTACTGATGGTAAATTTAATAAAAGCCAAAAGTTGTGGCTTTGATTAGTTCCGTAGTAATGTTAAATAGCGGACGTTATAATAATTTCAAAATTGAGGAAATCTGCGATTTTTATCTGTGGGATATTCGAAATAATATATACATTTCAACTGAAATGTCACGAAAGGGTCGTTTTAGCAAATGCTATAGTTGTTTTTTAATGATTTTTTTCAACGAGCATAGATATAGTTAGCACCTCAGTTCTGGGATTTCAAAAAACAAAACTAGTACCTAATACTGAAACTAGTTGACCTTTTATGAGGTCACTTAGACTTTTCAGATATACTTTTTTCAGGTATACTTTTTTCCCAATATACCACATAATATATATGGCTGACTAATTTCTAAAACTAGTTGACATTTTTGACCAATTAGTGACCTTTTAGTTAGCATATTTTTTCCAAATATCCTTAATATGGGAACCTAAGATCCAGGAGCCCTTAAATGAAATGGTTAGAAAATCGACCAATTCAATAATTGAATTTAATCACTTTTTTTGTATGTATGGTAACAATAACAAAGTGTTTTATAATCACTTACTGACTCAATACAATCTCAACAAAACAAGGCTCACGTCTGGAATACTCCCTTATGAGAATGGATTATTGGATTAAAAAAATATGTGAGTGCCGGGCCTCACTGTTAAATATGTGTAAACATCAAAGTTTGCCCAAGTTCCTGATTTTTGTTACTGAACTTCATCAAAAGAAACATATTGAATAATTAACACTACATTACCTATCTGTAGGCAGTGCTTAAAAAGCTTAGTGTTGAAAGAACGGCAGCGAAATACCCAGTGGGGGAACCGCTGTAACGATATTTCCAAGCACTAAAAGGCTGGTGGTGAAGTGCCCAACGAACGGTGAAGGTTCGGTACTGAAAGGTCCTGCTTCGTAGTTCACTCTACATCTTTCCATCGAGTAAAACTTACAAAAAGTTCAGTCTTAATTTTATACTGAACGAACCTCAAATGAATGTCACTATGAGATAGCCGGCGAATTATATATCTTGAGTTTTTAGAATATTTACTTGCTGTTGTTAGTGGAAATCACTAAAATCGCAGTTTCAATCGATTGACACCATCAATCGCCTATGGAATTGGACGCTGTGATTTTTAATGAATGTTAACTTCGTGCAAGTACAAAAGTAGCCGATAACTCTGCAATTTGTTCAACCTCAGCTATTTTGTATATCCCAGCCACCTACGTCCCTCGCCTACGTGCCTACAAATTGCAAGAAGAAATTGCATCGTTTAAAAGCAGTGTAATGTAAACGTAGAATTTAAGTTCAGATGTGTATCACTGAACGCACCCGATATCCTACCATACCTACAGCCATTGATCTACCATACCTACAGTCAATTGTCAATCCCTACAGCTGACTATTATTATTTTTGTTTTGATTTTGTTTTCTTTTTAATTACTAGTGTCGCGTCCATTTTGTTCGGGGAATAATTAAAAATTAAAGAAAAAAATATAAAAATATAAGTGTTAAAATGATAAAATTGTCGGTCGCGCTAAAAACAATTTGCTTTCGTCGTTGGCAAAAACAATATAAATGAGTGGCCGCGATAAAGTATAATCGAATTGTCGGTCGCGTTAAAATCAATTTGTTTTGGTCGGGGCAAATCAGATTTCGTAACGTAACGTGCTACAACGTAAAGTGCACGACGTAACGTTGCACACGACCGTTCACGTTTTTTTTCACTCTACCGCCAGCACAGATGTTTACACATCAATAAAAATCAAAAAAGGTATTCAAGTTTCTTTTCGTATTATTTTGCCTGCATTTCTGCATGCTTAGGCATATGAATAGCTTTTGAGCTAATCCGGAACTTTTGGAGGTATGAGTCGATGTGTAAGTATTGTTTTATTTTCTCTATGTGATTCATGGAATTTTTGTTTACTTTAATGGGTAGAGCACACTCTCGGTTTTAAAACTTAAAATTATCACTCTCCGCATCTGGACAACACAAAGGACTTCCATCTCCCTAAACATGGTTCACATGTACCAGGCTTGACGAAACTCGGACGGCATTGAGGACATTTGGGATTTTCGGTGGGGAGGGTTGGCGAAATTTTGTTCTCTTCCGTGCCCGGCGATGGGAAGTTTTTGATGGATCTTGATGTTGGAGTTCGAGAAGTCGAAGAATCAATGGATAGTTGAGTTTTATTCGAGAGGAACAGATTTCCGGCGTATTGCTGAGTGTTTGTTGTCGATTTCGCTGTTGTCGAAATCGGTGATGTCACCTGGTCTGAGGTGTATGAGAGTGGGGCGTCTTGTTCCTCTATAGACCATCAACTCCGGTCGGGGCATCCAGTTTGGGTGGCTCTAGGCCGTTCGAAGGGATTTTCCATTCGAAATAGATCGGCGGACCTTAAGTTGTGGCAGTATCGTGAAGCACAAGATCAGATAGAGGTGGAAGGAGCTCTCGATATGGAGCAGCTAAATTGTTCGAAGTCGTCTTCGGTGCTGTGAAGGGTGATGGAAGTGGGAAGGTTTTTTGAACCCGATGCTGGGATACTGTAGTCCAAAGCGGAATCCGTCGATTGGGTAATTTTTGATGATGCTGCTGTCAGTGTTGTGGAGTCAACTGTAAATGGCTTGCCAGCAAAGGTTGTCGGCCTCGTCGGTGGTCTTGGGGTTGTTGTACTCGTCGTCGTTGTAACTTTTAGAGTGAAAGGAGCTGCTGTGGAGCTTTGGAGTGGGATTTCGGTTGACTCGGTTGTATCGTTATGATTGTAAATTGGATACAAAAACATGCAAAACAAATTTCGGTACAAGGTGGGGCATGCGACCGCAAGTCATCCATTGGATGTACACAGAGGTGGAAAGCTGTAGAAAAGGATAGCTATCTCAAAAACCTGACTAAGCTACAGAGACTAACCTAACATAGGAATAAAATCAGTGGCACGGAGGCCTACGGTCATGGATCTATCTTGCAAAGGTATGACACAGTTGCTGGACTTGACGTGACCACAGACTACGTACCACCTGTAATTGATTTTAACAAAAACTTCTCAATTTTAATACCCAAAAGGCATGAATGGGAACCCAACTCACTAATTAGTGAACAGGGTATCCCTTTCTACACTGATGGGTCAAAAATGGAAGAAGGAACAGGAGCTGGGGTGTTCTGTGAAGCTCTTAATTTTAGAGAATCATATAAACTCCCAGATGAGTGTAGTGTCTTTCAAGCTGAGATTAAAGCTATTGAAAAAGCGGCTGAAATCGTTCACAAGAAAAGAACTCGTTCGAGATCACATTTCTTGCGGACACCTAAGCTGCCATCAAAGCAATATCCAGTAAGACTATAAGATCCAAGACAGTAGCAAAATGCTGAGGCATACTGAGAAATGTTTGCAAAACCAACCAAGTCAAACTCTGCTGGGTTCCTGGACATAGCAATATAGATGAGAATGACATAACAGATGAACTGGCAATGAAAGGGTCAGTTTCGAATAAGGAAAATAGAAGCCAAGCAGATATGGGACCAAACCTCCCGATCGGCATGATTAAAAGGAATATAGAAATAACAACGAATGATGAAATCTATCTCTAGAAGCTTATGGCCTAGAATTAATGAAAAGATAACTCAGTATATTCAAAAGCTAAGTAAAAAGAATATTAGAACTTGATAGGTGTACTAACGGGACATTGTGCCTGTTTAAAGATTAAACAAGTAAATAAACAAATCCAGCCACGCTACTATTTGCCTATCACTTGTGTGTACGATAAGCATGCAAGTGATAGGCAAATGGCATCATGCTTGTATTCGTTTATAAGATAAGAAATTTACATACATTTTTCTTATCTTTTGGTGTGTTTCATTTAAAATATGTACACTCCTCGCCACATGAATAAGACACCCCTTAGAATTTTTTTCTATCGTCCATAGTTCCCAAACCAAACATGCTAGAGACCTATATTTTTTTTTAATCTTAAGTTCAGTTAATTGTTTTTATTTCACCTGAAAAAAGATTTAATGCTAAGGATTTAAGTATTAATGAAAAATTATTGATCAAAAACAGGCAAACTGCGAGGTCCAAATTTCGCACCACTTGAATAGGACACTTTAATAAAAAAACCATTTTAGAGTATTACTATTCTTTTTATTAAGAACCTTACTTTAATTGGAGGTAACTGGAGTATTTTATTTAACAAACAAAAATGTTTTAATAGTGTGTTGAGCCACCTTTCTGCTCCAAAACTTCACACATCCTGTTTGGAAGGGATGCATACAAACTGTGCAAATAATTTAGCAAAATCGAGCTCCAAGCCAATTCGATGGCTTGGGTTAGTTCGGATATAGATGAATTTTGTTTTCCTGATCCGTATACTTGACGTGTCAGCCATCCCCAAACATTTTCTATGATATTCAAGTCCGGTGAGTAGGGCGGCCAGCTTAATAGCTCCACATTTTGGCTCTGTATATACGATTTAACTACCCGGGCTGTGTGTATTGGCGCATTATCATGTTGTTAGATAAATCCAGGGCAGAGGTCCAAAAAGGGTTTGAAAGTATGCAAAGGCCTCTTTCAATATACCATTGTAAGACAACGCATTCATTGTTGTTGACACAAAATGTAGTTTGCAGGTGCCATAATAGGAAATAGCTCCCCAAATCATTACACCTCCAACTCTGCTATGCAGCCGGTCCAGATAATGAGTTTCTTTGCGGAGGTCATGGAAATAGTAGCTATATCCATCGGGACCTTCCAAATTAAATTTTTTTTCGTCGGAGAAGACCACTCGATGCCACTCAGAAGTCCAGGTAACATGTGCGCGGCAAAAACTGAGGCGTTGCTCTTTTCGAACTGGGTTAAGGGGTGGCTTCTTCTTTATTTTAAGTCTTTTTATGTGTTTAGCTTTCGAAATAACACGACGCATGGTTGTTAGACTTGCTTTAACACCACATTTTTCCCTGATTTTTGCCAAAGAGTCGTGAGAATTTGACGCTTTTCTTAATATAAGTCGCCTTTCCGCATTAGTAAGCACACTGTGTGTGCGGCCTTTCATGTTTTTCCCATATTTAAGCTCATTACCTAAAAATTTGGATATCACGTGTCGGCTTCTCTCGACTTTTTTAGCTGTTTTGGCAATAGATAAGCCAGCGTCCTTATATGCTTTGATTTGTCCTTTTTCCGCCTCGGTCAACACTTTTCCTCGACCCATTTTACGTTTTTTTTTAAATTAAATAATCGAAATTTACAAAATAGTTCGATCAACGAAAAATACAATTCCGCGTGACAAAGATAACGATTAAACTAAATGCATGGCCTATTCAAGTGACGCAAAAATATTGCTTTAATTTAGACGAAAGTTAACATAAGGTAGAAAAAAAATATAACGGCTTTTTTCCAGAACTTGCAATTTGTCATAGAGAAAGAAGAAAAGAGTTGCAAAAAGATAACGGGCAAAGTACCATTATTTTATCATTCCGCTTTTGAGTTATAAGCAAAGTAAAAAGAGTGTACAGGGTGTCCTATTCAAGTGGCGATGAGTGTATAAATAGCGTAGAATAGTTTAAGAAATTTAAGTATCAATAAAGATTATAAAAAGAAAAGACGTCTTCCTTTTCTACGAAATTAAGTAAAGAAATTCCCCCCACCCGCGGTAAGGCATCTTTACAGTGCCAAACAAATAAAAGGCCTCCGATATTTTGGAAAGAGATTTGTTGGAGAACTGGACGATTTGCGCAGGTCTCAATGGCAAACATGAGCAAATATATAGAGAGCACAGGCTGGTTCGCAAATGAACCAGTCTATGTGAGTCATTAGTTTAGGAGCATCTCTGCTTTTTATATTGAGGTGATCACTATGGACCAATAGGCCCCCGTGAACGCAACAGCCTCCGGCACAGCACGCCTCTCCTACCCTATTACCTTAACTATGCTCAGACTCCATGACAAACAATTGTGTTCGAAAACATTTTGTTGCTGAGAGCATACGTTCTGCTTTTGGATACTATGGATAGTGTTTAATCGATGGTTCAAATTTTTAAATATCATTAGCGATTTTTATAGCTCCTCATTTGTGGGATATTCTCAAAAAAGTATACCAGCTGAAAGGTCTCGGTGACCTTATAAAATTTAAAATTATTCGACACCCATAGTTTTTTTTAATGATTTAAAAAAAAAATATCATTTGTGTGATATTCGAAAAAAAATGCCATCCAAAGAGTCACTAAATGGTTATAAAAGGTCAATTAGTTTAAGTTTAAGGCCAACATTTATACGATTGAGGATTTAGTGACCTTTCAGATGGTGTATTTCTTTTCGAATATCCCTCAAATGAGGTCTTAAGTCTATACGACCTTTAAAATCTTTAAAAAAAAAATCACTAAAAAAGCCTATAGCTGACTAATTACTGAAACTTTTTGATCTTTAACTAAGAACTTTTGCGAATATCCCAAAAATGAGGTGTTAAAAATCGCTGAAAACCTTAACCATTGATTAACAATTTGTTTTCTATGGCTAACTAATTTCTGAAACTAGTTGATCTTTTTTGACCAATAACTGACCTTTTAGAAGGAATACTTTCTTGCGAATATCCCACATATGGGGTTTTAAGATCCCCTAGCTGGTTGTCATGGTTAAAATAGGTAAATGCGAAATCTTTCGAGAATGGTTTCAAAATAACAATATAAGAGAACATAGGTATATAATAATTAAGAAGAGAAAATCTCATTCGGTCAATATAAATATAATATAAGCTCGCTAAGATCATAGAACTGAAAAAAAAACCATATAAGAAGTTCTACCGTATACTTCATCTATTGAATTGAATACAGTAACCCAAAAGATTCTTTGAAAGATATAATTTGAGTCTTCCATTCCACTTTTATAACTTGCCTACATTGTCGTAATTCTTACAAAGATTTCTGGAATTTCTCTCTAAACCGTCCAAATCAGTAGTTAAAATGAGTTACGTGCAGTTTCTGTGTAAATTCAACATGGTTAATGCCTAATTTGTCACTCCTCTATACATGTGACATCATATGAATTTGGACTATGCCTCCGATAAAGAAGCAAAAACGGTTACCTGATCCTTTAAACAAAAAAAAAAAAAAAATCCTTGCATTATCTCCGCTATCGGTCTGTTTGGACATTATAGTTTACGCAACCCTGCGATAAGCATCTCTTGTGAACCTGCTGAAATCCTTGTGCAGACGTATGAAAACAAATGGGTTATTGCCACATATTGACATCACACAAGAGCAAAACATATTCCAAAAGAATAAATGCTTAGATAAAGGACCATCCTCAGAGTCTTGGTGTAATTTATGATGGGAATATGGAGGTTAACTCCTTAAAATGTTTGTTTTTTTTTTTTTTATTTTAGGATAAAAAGGAGTCGCAACCTTAAACTATTTTATTTGGAGTTTAGATTATTGATTGTGAAAATTTGCCTCTGTTTTGATGACATTTGTCTTGAGTTTAATTGTAGGCCGCAGATCCTGGTGGATTGTGTACGCCCTGAAATTCTCTTAGACTGATTAAAAAATTTCGATCGTGATAAGTGAGTTCAAAATTGGTTAAATAAAAAAAATACGAATTTTGTAGGTGGATTTAGGAATTAAGCATGGCACACTTCAAAAGCATCTCCCTGATAAATCGCATAACCTTTAAAATTCTGATGTTTCTCTGTCAAAAATCCGTTCGTACCGCTTACCGTGCCGAATGTTCTGGCACCCAAATAGATAAGCCAGTCAGACAGATTTAATGATTGTGCGGCAAAACTCAAATAGAAATTCGTCATGCCGCTTCCAAGATTCAAGATGAGACTCCCTATGTCCGTATGCTTTACCTGGTATGGATTTTTTGTCCGGGCAGAAAGTGGTCGCAGTCATTATAATACATCGAAGAATTGTTGTGCCAAAATATTGTTTTATGATTAGAAATGTTGATAGATTTTTAAGCGATAAAACTAGTAATTACTGGGGATTGTATATCTATGTATATAGTGGATAATATTCACCATCAGTTTACTAACAAGGATCATCTTTTTCGAACAGGAAGGAAATATATTATTAATTTTAATTATAGGCGTAAGAAGATAGGAAAACTTCTTCCTCTTTATTTCCTTCGTATATGCATATCTTGTGTTAAAATCTTGAAAGAAATGTGGTTGGGAAACAAGACTTATAACAAAAAGTAATGGAAATTGTTTCGTAGATTTCAATCGGGTTTAAATTTCGAGAACTGAATCTCAGTATAAAGACTTTCGTACTCCTTTTCGATTGTCAAAGGGAGGTTTTCTTTTGGAGGTGGTTGTAGATAATATTTATTATGATATATCTACTTCAGCTCCTTCAGAGAAAGGCGTTTGTAGGGTTTTGAGGATTCTAAATTTAATAGAAAAAATTTATTTTAAATTGAAAAGTCTGACTTATCGTGGCTTCTACCCGCTAAACCTCACCGCTCTTCAATGTATATTTATTTTTGTTCAAAACAAATTAAAATTGGTTCCCGACGCGCCGCCGACTTTTCCACGAGATTTAATTTGCTTTTTCTATAGGTATGCCCCTACCGGAGCGGTGATGGGGTTGGCAATTGAAATTGCATTTGAAATGGAAATTGTTGTTGTTTTAATTGCTTTTGCCATGATTGCTGTTGTAAACTATAACATAAGCTTACAAAAAGTTAAAGCTTATACAGCATCAGCTGGTGCATTGATTTTGTTTTGTGTTGCTTTAATTTGTTTATCAACGGATTCCGATGGAGCAGATAAGTTGAGACGTTGTTATTGTTGTTTTTTGTTGGATGCCCTGAGAAACTGGGGCACTGAACACGATTTAAATTTTTCAAGATTTTTGGCTTCTATGGACAAAATTGATAAGTATCGTATCTTGTCCCATAGAAGTTTTGAGATAATTTTTTTAATTATATAGCTCGGAAAAGTTTCAAGTTTCTCTGAAGCATACAAAATACGAAGTATGCAGTGATCACTTCCGAAAAGCTAGAAGCAATACATTTGCGTTTTGCGTAATTAACTCGGGGTCAATTCCCGATCTATATAACGGGTGATTTTTCAGCTGGTTTGGTTTTGGCAACACTGGTTTTGACAGCTGACGTGTGTTTAGTACCTTGTGTCACTGTCAAACAGCTTCAGTTTGGTTTGCAATCTAACCATGGATCGTCTTACAAATGAACAACGCTTGCAAATTATTGAATTTTACTATCAAAATTCGTGCTCGGTTCGAAATGTTCATCGTGCGCTGCTTGTGTTCAGCGATGAGGCTCATTTTTGGTTGAATGGGTACGTAAATAAGCAAAATTGCCGCATTTGGAGTGAAGATCAGCCAGAAGCATTGTAACAGCTACCAATGCATCCCGAAAAAGCCACTGTTTGGTGCGGTTTATGGGCCGGCGGCATTATTGGGCCTATTTCTTCAAAGATGATGCGAATCGCAGCGTTACTGTCAATGGTGAACGCTACCGAGCGATGATAACAAACTTTTTTTTGCCCGAAATGGAAGTTCTTGACTTGCATGATATGTGGTTTCAACAAGACGGTGCCACATGCCACACAGCACGCGAAACAATGGCGCAATTGCGAGGCGAGTTTGGTGAACAGTTAATTTCACGTTTCGGGCCGGTCAATTGGCCGCCTAGATCGTGCGATTTGACACCATTAGATTATTTTTTGTGGGGGTATGTCAAGGCTAATGTCTATAGGGACAAGCCCGCTTCGATTGACGCACTGGAAGCCAACATCCATGCATTCATTCGTGAGATACCGGCCGATATGTGTGAAAGAGTATGCCAAAATTGGACTCAGCGGATGGGCTACCTGAGACGCAGCCGCGGTCAACATTTGCATGAAATTATCTTTAAACATTAAATTGCAAGGTTCAAACTATCGATTCAAATAAATATTTCATTCATTTTTTCGAATTTTCTGTGTTTTTTTTAAAAAAAAAGTTCTAAACCTCTTAAAAAATCACCCATTATATGGAGTTGTTTTTTCAATTTATCACTTTATGATAAATGACTGTCAAAGTGTGTACTAAAATGTACTTAAGCACTGAGTACTGAGCAAAGGTATAATTTTTTATTAAATCGTCGCTTTATTTCGAGCAATAATTATAAAAAAAATGTCCGTAGGAATAATCTGAAGATATTGCGGCGTTCCCTTCGAGATGGGCAGAATCCATTCGAAGTTACAACTGAGAAGCACTTGATTGAACTTTATAGATTCCCGAAACACTTATGCATGGATTTAATAGACGAACTACAGCCATTCCTGAATAAAGGCTCTCCCAAACCGCCACGAAACACTCGTTGTCGTTCAAAGATTCGCGTCGCGCCAGTGTGGTTACTCTCATGAATCTCCATGTAAATAAATTAATACCGTCTGGACCGGTGGAATCATTTGTTTATATACTCATATATCTTCAAAAGTAATTATGGTTTGTAAGAACGTTATAGTCAACGGTGAGCGGTACAGAGACATGATAACTAAACTTTTTCGTGCTTAGATTGGAATTGGAAGGCTTTAATTCTGCAAACATGTAGATTAAGCCAGATGGCGCTACCACAGAGGGCAATATAATTACCTTACTGAATGAAACATTTGACGAACTTTCAATTTCACAAAATTATCCTGTTTACTGGACACCTTTTATTATGTGATTTGACGCCATTAGATTAGATATCTAAAGTCGCTTGTCTACGCCGATAAAAAAAGAAAAAAATGAGCACTTGGAAGCCACCATTCTACTTGTTGTTGCCAAAATACAGCCTGATTTACTGCGAAGAGTATGAAAATTGAATCTCCAGATTAAACTATGCATACGCACCAGCCGGATCGGCTACATGCACCTGAAATCAATTAATTTTGCAATTACTGAAGATTCTAACGCTAAACATTCAGAAACTCGATGATTGTTATAGGACGGGGCCTGATGGCGTGCCATCCCTTATTTTGAAGAAATGTGTTTCATATCTGTCATATCCGTTGTATACTCTTGTTAATGAATCTTTACAAAATCTCATTTTTTCCCAAATTTTGGAAGAGTGCATTAATAATTACCGATCTATTGCGCTTAACTTTGTGATCTGTGAATCCAAAATTATTTGAATCAATCATATGTAGCTCAATTATTTGCGATAATCAGCATGGTTTTGCTTAACAAAAATCAACTACTACAAATTAGATCCATTTTACTTTCTTTTGTTGCTTCTAAAGATAGGGAACAAATTGATTGTATATTCACCACACCAACTTTAGCAAAGCGTTTGACAAGTTATATCATAAAACACTATTACTTAAACTCAGGAACCAGGGATTTAATTATAGCTTTGTACAGGGTTTCCGCCGGGAAGGTATACTACTTTGTTTTGCCGCCATTTTGGTAAAGATTAGTGTTGACAGTTCATACTTGGCAGTCGTGAAGTAGACACGTGGCAAATTTATTATGCAAAAATATTCGATATACCAAGTTGTTTTAATCGTTAAAAAATTTTATCGAAATCAATCATCGATTACTGTGACGATGATAAAGTTACGTGAAATTTTTGGGAGAAACAACAAAACGCACTATTTATCGTAGTAGTCGTGTAGTGAATGATTTCGAAGAGGGCCTGTAGGTGATAGGCGAAGCATGGACCACAACGTACTGCAAGATCGGCTGAAAACATTACTGCTGCTCAAGGAAGTGTTACTTCTTTGAAAATGAAAACGGCGTGACGGTAACTGTGAATGGGGAGCGATATATCGTGATATGATTGAAAACTTTTTAACGCCACAACTACATGCTTTGGGCTTGATTTACATGTGGTATCAACAAGACGGTGCCACATCGCATACATCCAGGATTACAATGGAATTACTGCAAGACCTCTTTCCACAACAAGTTATTTCAAGAAATGGTGATGTTGATTGGCCTCCACAGTAGCCAGATTTGACTGCTCCGGACTTCTTTTTGTGGGGATATCTGAAAAGCAAGGTTTATTCAAACAAACCAGAAACGCTTGAGCAACTCAAACAAAATATTCGTGATGAAATTAATGAAATACCGCGTGAAATGTGTGAGAATGTAATGAAAAATATGCTCAAAAGGGCTCGCATTTGTGAGACTTACAGAGGCGGTCATTTACCTGATATTATATTCCATTCATAATTTCCGACATTACATAAAACATTTATCATTATAAGATCCATTCTCTTTCATTTAATCAAAAATTATAAACAAACAAAGCAGTATACCTTCCCGGCGGACACCCTGTAGAATAGATCTCGTCCCAGTCCCATGAGCGTTCGGCTCTGTTTTTCGTTAAATCAGGAAGTCCTCAGGGTAACCACCTGGGCCCAGTTTTATTTATTATATTTATAAATGACATAGTCTCGATCATTAGAAATTCTTCGGTTCTTATTTATGCTGATGACATTAAACTAAAACTCAACAAAAGAATAAAATCGTTCACTGACTGCACACTTTACTTTTACAAGATGACCTTGGCATATTTAGGGAATAGTGCAATTTATATCGTCTTTTTTTTACATTTACAAATGCAAAAATATGTGTTTTACACACTTATATGTTTGATTCGTCTACTCCTCTGTATTTACTGTTTGTATTTTCTGATCTTGGAATAATTCTGGATTCAAAACTGACATTTAGTAATGATCACTTTAATTGTATGATAAAGAAGCCAATACGGTCTTATGATTTGTAAAACGTTTTTCGCGTGAATTTCGGAATCCCTACGTGAAGGTTCTATTCGTTTCTCTTCTGAGACCAATTCTCGAGTAAGGATAAGGATAAGGATGTACTACCCTGGTCGCAGACTTATTATTATTATTATTTATAGACCTCCCATTACTCTCGAAACATAGGCAATATCTTCAATTTTGTTTAATGGCTGGAATTTTCAATTTCTCAAAAACCTCTCTATCAGTGTTCTGTGCAAGATAAATTTTAGTTTTAGTCAGTCAGGTTTAAGAAGACAACAGCCTTTGCTCTCATTATTTAGAAGATCTAACTATGCTGCATATAGCCCTCGTAATCAATTACTTAATTGCAATATTTAATAAATTTTACTTCTTTATCTTTAACAATTTTAAATGTATAAAATTCAAAGCTTTGTTTTATAACACATAATAATATACGTTAAGAATTTAGTTATTATGTATAAGTATTTTTTGTACATGTTATATTTATTATTATAGAAAAATGTAACGTTACTATTTAACAATTTGATAATAAATAAATGCCAATAAATTATCTGTCAAATAATGCAAATTTGAGGGATGTTAAACATATTTTTCCGCCTGTAAATATTTAGAATACCCATTATATCAAATATGTATATATGTATCTCTCTCTTTTTAACAAGAATAAAAATGCAAGTTAAAAGTTCAAATGTTCTCAACTCCATAAATGCGTTTCGCCCAAGTACGATAGTTGAGCTCAGTTGAACTTTTAACTTGAATTTTATTCACTCGCCCCACTTAAACTATTTATATTATGTAATACTAAAAACAGTTTATTTATTTTTTTGTGCATATGAAAAATTTTGATTTTTTTTTCCAAAATTTTTGAATTTTTATGAAAAATTAAGGGTCCGCCATCTAACGTTTTTTTTTCAACTAGTGCTTATTTCGTGAATGGTAACACTTAGGTAACTGTCTGATTTGACAGATAATTAGTTTTATCCTTCCGCTGAACGAATATGGTTGTGTATACGCTTCGCTAAGTTAGCCTGCGATCGACTTAGAGAAGATGCCGATTTTGCCAAAAAAATCATCTTTTCAGATGAAGTTCATTTTGATCTTGGCGGGTAGTAAACAAGCAAAATTGTCGCATTTGGGGCACAGAAAACCCGCACGAATACATTGAAAAGTCGATACACCCAAAACGAGTCACTGTTTGATGCGGATTTTGGTTCAGAGGCATAATTGGGCCATTTTTCGAAAATGAGCAAGGAGTGGCCGTTACAGTCAATGGCGATCGTTATCGGGCCATGTTGAACGAATTTTTGTTCACAAAAATTGAAGAGGAGGATATTGGCAACATTTGGTTTCAAGAGGACGTGCCACACAGCCGAAGCTACACTCGATGTTTTGCGCCATTTTCAAAAAAAAAGAAATAGTTATTTGGCGGACCCTTTATTAGTACATAATTAGTTCTAAAGAAGTCCTTACTATGTATTTATATTTCTTTTAGTAAAATGGATTTAGTTTACGTTGAGGAACCACTATTGTTCAATAATATTGTGTACTCCCAACAAAAATTTGTTTTCATTGCCTTCCATAATGTTTGGTTGTTATTCTGATTATGACAGCCTCATAATTTTAAAGGTTTATTAAAAAAAAAAAATATATATATGTATAAATACCTCTAAGTATGTCT
This sequence comes from Leucozona laternaria, assembly GCA_932273885.2. Lineage (NCBI taxonomy): Eukaryota > Metazoa > Arthropoda > Insecta > Diptera > Syrphidae > Leucozona > Leucozona laternaria. Next base: position 253,004,078 of record OW026366.1, on the reverse strand, counting down.
ACATAATATGCAAAATTAAACATTTTAGCCCCCAGCTTTTCAGCTGATAATAAACTAAAACGACTATAGTAACAAGGGAGAAAACACCTGAATTTAATACCTACGACAATTTTGTTTTCATCAACCAGTAGGTATAGGAAACTCTACAAATGTAAATTTAAAATTCTTGGAAGAAAACTAAATGACTGAAATTACTGCTATAACACTGATCAAACTTTATCCAGCATTAAATTGCTATAACACACTCACTCACAAAAAAAAGCATCGTCAACTAGGTGATATGGTTCAATGAAAATTGCCGAAGTTCATTTTCTCTCAATAGGTCGAGGTACCTCTAGTTAATATGTTTAAGATCCCTAAGCCCTACGTTGATCTTTTAACTCAAGTTCCAGTTCTTATAATTGTTCAACAAATATAATATATTCTCATAAATTAATGAGACCTAGGCCTATATGCTGAAACAAAACTAAAATATTTAAATTCAACTATAGAGCTAATATGTATAACGGTTTAAGTTGAACATAAATATTTGATTTTCGTATCATGAAATGGCCCTTAATTTTCTACACAAAGTACAGATATCTAAACAATTGTTAATAAAACACAAATCGCCAAATTTTGATCAAACTGAAATATTCTGTTGTTTTATTTTCGAGAACACTTTTCTATTATTTTATGAGAAAGCTTCAATGGAAAACCCATTATTTAATTGGGCTTTTGAACACTTCCAGCATATATTGGAAAGACAAAAGAAACAAAACACTGACCGTAACAATTGTGTCTTATAAAACAATGAATGATATAATACCTACTTGGTCCATTTATCTTAAACGAAATCCATTAATACGCGAATAAAAAGGGTGAAATTGTTAAAAGCCTTCATTGATTTACCTACCTTCTCGTGCTGAGAAGAACATGTGGTTTAAATCAAAACCCAAAACCTTCACAAGACTGTTTAAATAAAACAACAATTTCCCCTTTGCAACTGCAACATGTTCGAATTGTATTCAACCAGCCAGCTAACAGCCAACAGCCATACGTCCGAAACAGAAACAGAACCAGTTTACCTTTCCTCCACTCATGCTCTTTCATATAAGCCAATAGGGTTCTTGCTTTGCCACTTCAAAGAAACACACAGGCGCTTCATCCCATTGGTCGATTGCCATCAGGAGCACGTGCTGTGCTCTAAAAGTTAACCAGTTACCACCACCACATCAGTTCCCCCTCAATTTATTCCTACTATAGCAAGTTGAAGAGCCCTTTCTGTATGAGCTCGTCCCAGGTAAGCAAAAGGAACCAACACGACTTCTAATATAAATAGGTATCCCGATTTACCTGTTTCATCAGATTCGATTTTGCCTTCGAAGGAATAATATCGAAGGATACATACATTCTCTCTCCATATAGTGTTGTGAAGTTCGTGGTTTTTAAAGTCGTAACAAAAACGTCTAACAAAAAAAAAAAAAAACATTTGAAAATGGCATCTAGTGAAGTTTTCCGTTATTATTATTCCACCTCGGATGATTTGCAATCTCTAAAAGCACCCACCGAGCCTTTCTTCAATCCAATGGCAGCCTACAATGGCAACGTCCAATTTCAAAATCAAGGATTTTGTAATTTCGAACACGCTTCTTCCGATGGATGGAATACACCTTCGCCTGCTAGTTATCGCTCACCCAGTCCGGAATATGTGGACTTGAATACCATCTACAATGGACAAGTTATTGCAGCATCTACACCAGCAGCACAATCCCACATGCCTTTGGATATCTTGACTCATCAAATGCCAATGCCGGCTCAGGAACTCTCAGCAAATCAAATAACCGGATCTTCAAATATTGGAACATGCAAACCGGCCACTAAGAAACGCGCTTACAACCGAAAGACAACAACTACGACCACCACTTCCATTCCCAAACTACAATCCAGTGAGGAAGTTGTTTATCCCGATATGATACCCGAAGACTTAAACCATTTCAATTTCCCCGAATCTGGAATTTTCGACGAATCGGTTTCGGATGACGACATGATGATGTTCCAAGATGACTTTGGAGCCAGTGCAAGCCAGAGTGACAATAGTACTTATGAAATGGACGGAACCACTGCCGAAGGTGGCAAAAAACGACGTGGAAAGCAGGTATCACCCGTGGTCAAGAAGAAGCGACGTCTTGCAGCTAACGCCAGGGAACGCAGACGGATGCAGAACCTCAATCAAGCATTCGACAGACTCCGCCAATATCTCCCATGCTTGGGAAATGACCGTCAGCTATCAAAGCACGAGACACTTCAAATGGCACAGACTTATATCTCAGCCCTGGGAGATTTATTACGATAAACTGAGAATTTAATTTTATTTATTCTTGCGAAGATTGCGAAGTAATTTTGTTAATATTTATTATGAAAGAAAAAATGTGCTAAAATACGTTGCCCAGTCAAGTACCTTCTATTATATATTTATGATGTAAGAATGTTTTGTTAGTTGTAGAATGTAAGTTTTATATTAGTAATTATAGTTATTAATTAAGTTTGTTAATATTAATTAGTTTTTTAGTTTATACTTTTACCGGAAGACAATGAAAATGTTAATTTTTTATAAGAAAATTTACTGTTGTTTTTATTTCAATATTTCAAATGGGATGATTTATTTTTTTCTCAATGATTTTTTAGCTTCATTAAATTTATGAGTAACTTTTCTTCCAGAATGGGAATATGGTTTATCCTGTACTGAAAAGCAAAACCGTTCAAGGGATAAGGCAAGTGAATGTTATACTCTTGGGAAAGCGCTGATGCCACTTTAAACCTTGTTTGCAACTTAATAATTTGATATTTCATAAACCCAAAACACCGATGTTCTTAATTTTGCCGCAATTTCAAATTATATCGAAACTTAGATATGTATGTAAATTAAAAAAAAAAAACATGTTAAAGAAGCAATGTTGCGGTAAGGAAGCTCATACCGCACCTCGCCTTGAATCACCACCTTTCCTAAGTGGAGTAGATATGGTTTTAGCCGATTTGACATGGCATGGTCAAATTTCTTCGAAAAAAGTGAAATTTCAGCCAACCATACCAGGTAAAATAATAAATTTTATTAAATATCGAGTTTTTCAATAAGAGCGCTACATAAGCTTATTTAAATAAAACAAAAACGGTTTTGGATATCAATGAAATTCTTTATTCCTGTGAAGGTACGTTTGATGCCATTATGTATGGAACTCGATTTCTTTTGCATGGCCACCACGGGCACGCTTGCAGAAGTCCAGACGCTGAACCCAATTTTCGACGGTTTTCAAGCATAAATCGGCTGATACTGCTGCAATTTCACGTTCGATATTCGTACGAAGTTCATCAATCGTCGCTGGCTTGTTGACATAGACCATAGGCTTGACGTAGCCGCACAGGAAATAGTCTAACGGCGTCAAATCGCACGACCGAGGCGGCCAAGCGACTGGACCATTTCGTGAGATAACACGTTCTCCAAACTTGGTTTCCAATAAATTGATTGTGACATTCGCTGTGTGGCTTGTGGCACCGTCCTGTTGGAACCGCATGTCCTCCAAGTCCATATCATCCAATTGGGACCAAAAATATTCGGTTATCATTGAACGTTAGCGATCCACATTCACAGTAACGTGCCAGTCTTGATCATCACGGAAGAAGTACAGCCCAATGACGCCGCGCGCCGGCCCATAAACCACACCAAACCGTAATTTTTTCGAGATGCAAGGATGACTCATGGAGTACGTGTGGATTGCTGCCTGACCAATACCGCATATTTTGTTTATTGACGAAGCCATTCAGCCAGAAATGAGCCTCATCGCTGAAGATGATTTTTCGATGAAAATCCGAATCATTTTCAAGTTGTTGCTCAGCCTAATTCACACATACATTTGTATGCTTCGGGAAGTTTTGTAGGTTTTCTTCTCGTTGATGACCAAACTTCTAGAAACCTGACCAAAAGCATACTGCAGCGATGTGAAGAACTACATCTTGATATATGAACAATTATTGTATTGGCCAAGGCTATGATGGAGCCGCAAATACGGCAGGTCACTTAAATAGAGTGCCAAGCAGGATTAGAAAAACAGTATCCAAAGGCATAGTATGTACACTGTAACTTTCTGAAATATCATAAAAACAAAACACCCCAGAGAGCAAAAATATCTTCGAGTGATCCTTCTACCGAAGTTTTGAAATTGCTTAATATATGTGACAAAACTTACTTAAGAGGTATTAACTTCTTCCTCACGGTTTAGAGCACACTTCCAGTAACAACAGCGTGTTGAAAGAATCTTTTCAACTATAAAAACGATTAACACAGTGTACCGAAGCGATATAAGCAATGCAAGACTAAACGCACTTGCTTTGATATCTGTTCATTCGGATATTGATGTTGATCCAGATGAGGTGATTGGTCTCATATAAAAAAAAAATCAAGACTTTTTCCGCTGTAAAAAATGTGTATACAAAAATAATTTTAAAATGTATCTACATTATGGACTTAACATACATTTATTTAAAAAAATAATACATAGTTTTTATTTTTTTTGTTCAAGGAATTGTTCGTAAGACTTGGAAACCAGCCCCTTAAGAATCAAAATCCTGAGTACGGACCTGACACGGGTCTTGATTCCGCGGGTCTTATTGCACTGTACGCTATTGCAATATTGTACCCATGTATCAGCAAAAACTGTCCAATTTTATTTTAATTAAAAAATCTTCTAAAATTTTGACGGTTTTTATTTCATTTTTTTCAAATATTTTTTTCACGTTATAAAATACCTTTGTTCAAAGCGTCCGTGTACTATTTCGCAGTTTTACTTCTCTCTTTGAGAATTTCATCCAATGTCTATTAGTCTATTAGTAAATCAATTTATTTTTATAGCATTTACATATGTAATGTTATTACTCATGACTTTCTTGTATTGTGTTTTATAATTGAATGGTAAATTAAAGAATCTTTTTGTTACTTTGGTTATTATAATTTATTTAAAAGTTTTGATTTTGATTTACCATAGATCCGTGGCAACTCTAGTCGATTCTTGTTTTGACGTTTAAAAAGTGGCAAAAATGGTTGCCCACAAAACGTTCCAAACTTTTTTGGCGGATTTTATCCCCACTTCACATAATTTGACAGACTGCCCATTTTTCTGCCAACAAAATCTGGAACAAACTTATTAATTGTAGGGCCTTGTCAAAAAATTGGGAGATTTGGCATTTTAATTCAATTCTGGAATATGCATAATTTTAGGCAGATTTTTTTTTAAGAACTCAATAAATTTAAATAGTTATAAGTTTCCACTTAATAAAAAAAATGGTTCCGAAAAATGGTTATTAATGGTACCTCCCAAAGAACTATTTTTTTGATTTTCGCTTTTCTCGAAAACGGTTCAACTGATAATTTTTTTATGAAGAATTATTGACACATTCAAAATGATATTGTTTACCAAAATTTTCAAAAAAATATTTTTTGGATTTTTAAAAAAAGTTTTACTTTTTTTTTTTTTTGAAAACTCAATATTTCAAAAACGACTCCGTCGATTTTTATTAGACTTGGTAAATAGTAGTTTTTTAACTATATCCAGAAGATTTTTGACAAAAAATAGTCTAATACCCAAAAATAACTGTGCCTCCCATACAAATGTTTAAAAACCTTTAAGAAAAATATTTTTTTTTTTCTCAAAAGCGACTCCTACGATTTTGATAAAAGTTTTTTTTTGTGTGTTGAAATTAGTACGATCTACCATTTAAAATTTTTAAATTTTATATTTTACGTTTATTAAGAGTACCTCTCATAGAACGGTTTCTTTGATTTTCGACTATCTCAATACTTATCAACCGAATAAAATTAGAGTTTTTATTCAGAAGCTTTTAACAAATATAAATAAAAGTGCGTAGCAAAATTTTCGAAAAAATAATTTTTGGATTAAAAAAAAAAAAAATTCAAAATTATTTTTCGAAAATTTGATATTTCGAAAACGGGTAGCAGATTTTTTTGTAAAATTCAATTTTTAACTTAACATCAATAAATACTTAAATTGGCGTACCAATTTATTTTCTAAAAAATGTTAACGAAATTTTATATATAAAAAATCAATTATTTTTAAAACCGCTCCTACGATTTTCAACATTTTTTTCTCATAAATTAAGATTTATATAAGAAATCAGATGGTGTACATCGTGTTGGGTTAAAACACATTTAAAGTATTTTAATCAATTTCTTTCTTATTTTGTTGATTCAAAACAATTTACCAGTTTAAATAACACAATTTCCTTTTATGCATATTGAATATGTGCAACACTAGGCTATATTGTTAATTTTTGTATACTCACATAATACCACCTGCAACTAAACTAAGTTTCGGCAAATGGATAGCTAATTTATTTCAGACTATACAACCACAATGTGATCGCGCATAAGAGCAAGTTCGTGCGACCCAGTCTTGCATATTTTTTCTATTCCAATTCTGATCTCTGGTTGGCGGTGCAAATCTATTTAAATCAAATAACAATCACTCATGATTCCTATACACCATTACTTTCCTTCATTATGTTGCCTTCTTCGAAATCCCCACACAATTTTTGGAAGTCCTCTCAAAATAAAAACAAGGAATTGTAAAGTTATAAGTGAGAATAAATTTCATTTCTACATGTATCTTAGCTTGATTACTTTTATCCTCGTGACCAAATTCTTCAGGTAAAATTTTTGAAGAAAAACCTAAATCTAGCTCCAATTAAAAAGAATAAAATAAAATATAGCAGAGAAGGATCCCTGTATAGAACAGGAAGTGGAAACTTCTTCAATTTCCTCGACCCAAAATATCCATTCAATTTATTCGTTGTTTTCCGCTTATTCTTTAACCATCAGGAGTTTGTGGTTTTTGTATTATTTTTTGTGTTTTTTTTTTCCTTTTTTAGATTTTGGGTAAAAATCTACAAAAGATACTAATTTGAAGTTGATTGATCCTGAATCGGCAAACACACCACTCATTGATCTATTGTAGACATTCGGCGTCCCTATAACAATTTTCGAAACACTTAAGTGGCGAATTGATTTTGTACTCCCTAAAAAAAATAACAAAACAATGAAAATGATACATTTCTGCAATTTGAAGAAAAAAAAAAAGAAATTACTAAATATTTTGTACATTTATAGGAGAGTTTTTATTTTATATTTTTATAAGATGTGTGATACATTTTTGAAGAGGGAAACACGTAACAATTGATGCGGTTTATAATTTTTCGATATTGGTGTCGTGTAGACTGGATTTTTTTTAAGCCCAAATAATTAAAGAAAAATAATAAGGTGCTATTGTTGTTTGTTTTATATAAAAACATTATTTTTTAATTTATTCCATTACCCAGAAAAGTCTTGGACAGTTGTCCAGCACTGTCATTCTAGCTATCTCGGTATTTAAAAAACGCATTCTACCAGTTGTCTAGTCGTTTATCTTTGTAGAATAGATTTGATCTTTTGAAAATAATTGCACCTTTTTCAATTTGTTCATGTTTTATTCAAGAAAAGATGCGTTCTAAAGGGTCTGCCATCTAACTTTTTTTTTTTCAACTAGTGCTTATTTCGTGAATGGTAACACTTAGCTCATGTCTGATTTGACAGATAATTAGTTTTATCCTTCCGCTTAACGAATATGGTTGTGTATACGCTTCGCTAAGTTGGCCTGCGATCGACTTAGAGAAGATGCCGATTTTGCCAAAAAAATCATCTTTTCAGATGAAGCTCATTTTGATCTTGGCGGGTAGTAAACAAGCAAAATTGTCGCATTTGGGGCACAGAAAACCCGCACGCATACATTGAAAAGCCGATACACCCAAAACGAGTCACTGTTTGGTGCGGATTTTGGTCCAGAGGCATAATTGGGCCATTGTTCGAAAATGAGCAAGGAGTGGCCGTTACAGTCAATGGCGATCGTTATCGGGCCATGTTGAACGAATTTTTGTTCACAAAAATTGAAGAGGAGGATATTGGCAACATTTGGTTTCAACAGGACGGGGCTAGGTGCCGCACAGCCGAAGCTACAACAGATGTTTTGCGCCATTTTCAAAAAAAAAAAGAAAGTTATTTGGCGGACCCTTTAGATCGGATCTCAAGACGAAAGATGCTATCTTTCAAAATTGAGAGCTTCAGATTTGACTTGCATTGTTATGAGAAGCGACCCATAGGCAAACACATGCGATAGACGCAACGGAAAAAAGTAGCTGAACTTTTATCTCCGGCAGATCCGTTGACATCAATTGCCAATTGTGCAAATTATTTTGGGTTTTTCTCTGCGTTTTTGGGTTGTTGCTTGCAAGCAATTCGTTCATGCCAAATAAAAATGGATCGTGGTGTTTTCGGATTAAAGCCTTCGATTTCAAGCGTGTATACAGATACACGTATCACGTGTACACTTGTAGGTTGTAAAAACCCGTTTTTATAAAAATACACGTGTAAATATAAATACACGTGTTCATAGACGAATAATTTAATTACACGTGTAATACGGGTACACGTGTACACCAATTTGGATACGTCCTTCTGCGTTTTTATTCGTAATTGCTACGCGAAGGTTTAGGAAAAAAAAATCGGAAAATTCTCAACAGGTGGCGCTGTAGGCACACATTCCGTTTTTTTCAGTTCAATTCAATCACCGATCAACAGTTGGCGCTGTAGGCGGGTAGGAAATGGCTTTTGGGATATTCTTTAACCAAATCTTAGTATTTGTAGGTTGAAATGAGTTAAAAAATAAATCCGATTAAAGATACTGTTTTTTGGTTTCATAGGTTTTTCTTAGGAAATTGCTTTAGGGATATTCATTTTTTTACTAATTTTGAAATTTGTAGAGTGAAATGGGGGTAAAAATAAAAAAAATATCCAATTCAAGAAATTCTTTTGGTTTGAAAGGTTGTTCTTTAGTGGATGGTTTTTTGATGGAATTTACAGGGTGAATTGGGGTAGAAACGAAAAATTGCACCTGATCTTAAAAATTCTTTTTGCGTTTGAAAGGTTATTTAAAAAAATTGCTATTATCTAATACAGTGAAATGGGATAGAAACAAAAAAAATTGTGTGAGTGCCGGGACTCACGGTTAATATGTGTAAACATCAACGTGGACGGATCCAAAACGGACTTGTTTTTGCTTAAAGGGGATCTTAAGATTTTTTTCACTGAACGCACCCATCCTAGTATGCAGATCGTAACGTTGCACACCGTAACGTTGCACGACGTAACGTTGCACACGAACGTTCAGGTTTTTTTTACTCTACCGCCAGCATAGATGTTTACAAATCAAAAAAGTGGTTTTGATTATGAAAATTCTTTCCGTGTTGGAAAAGTAATAAAGGTTGGATATAGAGGATCATGTTCTTACATATTTAGACATTCATAATGTGAAGTAGGTTAAAAACCATGAAGTATAGTATTCCATATTACAAAAATTAGCTTAAATATTGAATTATATTTTCTTTTGTATTTTTTATGCGAAGCTTATGGGTTTGTCTACCCGTGCGAAGCCAGGCAGGCCAGTTAGTACAAAATAAAATATACATGTAGACATTTGTTTGTGATAAATTTCTATTTATGAAAATGTTTAACTCCAATCTTTGAAAACAACGTTTTTATTCGGTTAACCTTATCCGTCCCATCCATCCATGTCAACGGATCCGTTGCTGCAACGGATTCTATGGAGCGGGCCTTAACTTTATCTTCAATCGCATACGGCATAAACAAAAAATTATTCAAACATAAACCGGCTTTGATAGCTAGTAAGTTATATTTTATATTTTTTAATTATTTTTTCTTGTTAAGCGTTGAATAATTGAAGTGTGCATGACAGCAGATTTATTTTCGCCTAGAAACATTAGTAATACAATTTGTTATTCTACTCGAAAAGTAAAGGAGGATGGTATTGCCCTTTTCGTTCTGCACTCTTCAACTCACTCGCCCTCAGACTTCGTTTTCCACTGGTTGAATTCTCCCAGTGTGCGATGGCCTATATTGACATACCTTTAAACTGTCAATCTGGAATTAATGAATGAATATTTCATTAGTTTTGAGATAATTAATCCAAATAGGTACCTAGGTACCAAATATAAAAATTTTAAGATACAATATTTGAATTTAATATTTTTATTTTTTGTTTAATGTTAGTATCTTCCAAACTTTCTACAAAGTTGCTGAGCATCACATCATATTGACTCAAAAACCAATTTTTATATCAATAAATCAAATCTATTTCCTACTTAATTAGTGTCTGTCTCGCTTCCAATAACTATTCTCAAACTAAGCTCTATTATATAGAGCTTTAAACCATATAATTCCCAACACTCCACTAATTATGTGTGTTTATATATTCTTTTTCAGTAATCGACCAAACCGCAAGGTGGATGCATTTAATTTCTCATAAGATTCCCCGAAAAACAAACAAAATCCTCCTCCGACAACTTAATCAATCGATGATCATGCCGTTGTTTTGGTCTCCTTCAGCAGCACTCAGTCTTCTGAAGTCCGGTCCACACCCGAATAAATGAGATGAACTTGATTGGGGGGATTATTGGTTGAATTGAGAAACGTGGTGGTGTATTCTCATCATCGACAGCTATGGATCAGCGCAACATTCAATCCATATATGTATATTTTATAGTGTCTCAATCAAAGCAAAGTCCTTAGGTTGATGGTATATAAGAAATGCGCGATGATGATCCATATGGATGTGGAGATCAATCGGAGAAAGGTTTTTTTTTGAATGGATTCGAAAAACAAATAATAACTTCGTAATCCTCCTACTGACTTTATATTACCGGATGATGGTGGCTCAAACACTTAACTTAATTTGGAAGCCCCATCCGCAACGTATTATTAATGGAAACCTTTTTTTTTTTATAATGCCATAGGGATGAAGAAGAAGAAGCTAAGGTGCGTTGGGTGCTGTGCAGAAAACACTGTCCAAAGCGCCAAATTGATCACCTTGCGAAATCTTCACTTCGATTCATCTCAACCGCAAAAAGATGAGAATGAAGAGGACTCTACTGAAAATTGAGATTTAAAGGGGACTCGGTGTTACATAACTTGTCTGGCGAATAACAAGTGTACATTGTTTCTTAAATTAAATTATAAGCTTCTTACTTATCCATATTTTGTAAAATCAACTGTTATACGTTATACCCCAGTCAGTCGCGTCAGTTTTGATAGATAATGTTTACCACGTCTTGCAATTGATGCCGGATTTTTATAAGAGATCACAAAATTCACAAACATATAGGTAACAGATAACAAAGTGAAACTACTTTGGACGCACTTTGTCATTTATACTCGAATTCCCACACATTTTACGCTGAGATTTTCCTTTATTTGTACTATTGACTACTAAAGGGTTTTCCAATAAGAGGTGTTATTTTGAATAGCCCGCTATTTCGGTAGTTGTCACTTTTGAAGCTGTCATTTTTTGACATTTGACAAGTAGAAACTACGCTATTAATAAAAATGGAACGATACACGCTTCAACAACGCATTGAAATTATTAAAATTCACTATAAAAATGGTGAAAATTTGGCAGAGACGGTTTGTAAAACTAAAATATTTTTGGGTCGTCGTGAAGCACCTTGTCGGACCGCAATACAGAAATTGGTGGACAAATTCGAGCTGTTGGGACAAGTTAGTGATGTGAAGAATAAAACCCGTGCACGTCGCTCAAGAACAACTGAGAATATTGCTGTTGTAGCCCAAAGTGTTGAAGAAAACCCAGGTTTGTCCATTCCTCGTCGTTCTTTGGAATTAGGCATTCCACAAACGTCATTACACCGTATTTTGCATAAAGACTTGGGTCTTAAGGCTTATAAAGTTCAGTTAACATAATAACTCAAGCCGGCTGATCATCAACAACGTCGTGTCTTTGCTGATTGGGTCCTTGAAATGCATGAAAATGATCCGGAATTTCATCGAAAAATCATCTTGACTGATGAGGCCCATTTCCACCTCGGAGGCTACGTCAACAAGCAAAACTGTCCCATCTGGGGCTCGGAAAACCCAAGAGTTATTGTTGAAAAGCCTCTCCATCTTCAACGCGTGACTGTTTGGTGCGGTTTATGGTCCAGCGGGGTCATTGGACCTTACTTTTTCGAAAATGAGGCTGGAGCAACAGTTACGGTCAATGGATTGCGCTATCGAGAGATGATTAATGATTTTTTACGGCCGGAATTGGATGATATTGATCTGGACAACGTTTACTTTCAACAAGACGGCGCCACGTGCCACACAAGCAATGAAACCATCGATATTTTACGGGAAAAGTTTCCGGACCGTGTTATCTCTCGAAGAGGTGATCACAATTGGCCACCGAGATCTTGTGATTTAACACCTTGCGACTTCTTCCTTTGGGGCCACGTGAAAGATAAGGTCTATGCCAACAGCCCAGCGTCGATTCAAGACCTCAAGATGGAATTCGTGAGGCTATCGAGGACATAGGGCAGCCACTTTGCGATTTGGTTATGGAAAATTTCATGAAAAGGATATGGTCCTGTAAGCGTGGTCGTGGCGGCCACTTGGCTGATGTTGTGTTCCATTATTAACGGCATACCTTCCTCTTTATAATGAAATAAACATCCGATCATTTATCTCAAAAAATGCCATTTTTCTTTGAATATCAAAATAACACCTCTTATTGGAAAACCCTTTACAACAATTACAACTTCCAAATCGTAATGGCGTGAGCAAATCGTATAGTCAAGCTTGTCGGTGATTTGAAGTTAATTTTGGTTAGTTGCTTGACGTTTTGGGGGTAAGGTCTGCTTCTTTAAATTATCTCCATTCTCTAGTGGTTCTCCTTGTACCTTGTCTGAGCTGTTTTTGGACGTCAACTCCAGTCAAATGACGACTTCGGAGAGTAAAGTTATGACTATGAATCTGACATTTCTTTCAGTGGTACGTACACCGGCGACTTCCAAACCCAGGCCTTTGCACAAACTCTCTATTTTCCCTGAACTTCAGTAGATCTTTGATATATAGGATTCATTCGCTCATTCGCTGTCGCAGAAATGTGTGAGCAACTTCTCCATGCGTGGTATCCATTTTTTTCATGATAAGGAGGCCTAATGAATCGAGATATCTTACAATTCACTTTTAATAGCACACCGATAAACAAAAAACAATAACGGCAGTGTATATTGCGAACCAATGCTTCCTACTTTAATTAGTATAATTATTTAAATTCGTAATTATTAAGACGGATAATACAAAAACTATCCAATTATTTTTTTTTTGTTTTTACCCTCAATTCGAAGTTTAAAGTTCCAGTTTTAAAACGAGACCATAAACAATTAAGCATATCCATCGCGATTGTTATTTTTATAAAATAAAAATGGGTGGTTCCATTTTTTTGCTCGCGAGTGTAGTTTTAAATCAACAAAATTCGAAATAAATTTATTAAAATACTTCTGTGACTGTTCGGAACGACGCGATGTACATACATCTTCTGATTTCATAAAATAAAAAAATATTAATTTATGAGAAAATAAATTTAAAAATCGTAGGACCGGTTTTTAAAATAATTAATAATTTATATCTAAAATTTTGTAAACATTTTTGAGGACAAAATTGGAACGACAACTCTAAGTATAACTATATTAATTTGGAGTTAATCATTGATCATCAACCCGTTTTTGAAATATCGAATTTTCAAATGATAGTTTTAATTTTTTGTTTTAAATTCAAAAATAATTTTGTAGAAAATTTTTGATATGCAATAATACTTAAACTTATTACAATATTCTGTATAAAAAATTTTATTTTAACCGGATAGTGAAGATAATCGAAAAAAAACAAAAAAAACCGTTCTATGAGAGGTACTGAATAATTGTAAAATGTAAAATTTGATAATGTTAGAAGGTAGATCGTATTAATTTAGCCACACAGAAAAATTTCTATCAAAATCTCAGAAGTCGTTTTCGAGCAAAATACGGTTTTCCTTATAATAATTTGTAAAGATTTGTATGGGGAGGTACCTACTGTTATTTTTGGTTATTAGAATAATTTTTGTTTAAAATCTTTAAGATAATGTCAAAAAACAAGTTTAAAAAAATCGACAGTTTCATTTTTGAAATATTTATTTTTCTAAAAAATTTTTTTTTTTTAATTTTTTTAAAAATAAAAAAAATATTTTTCGAAAAATTTATTTAGACAATATTATTTTTAAATTATCAGTCATTTTGCATAAAAAAATTGATCAAAAATCAGTTTAACACCTTCGAAGCTAAAAAAAGGTACTTTTGGAAGTGCCATTGATATCTACCCATAGATAGATAGATAGATAGATAAATTTTATTGTTTGAAAGAAAATTGCATAGTTTACAATATTTTTAAGTCATTGCACAGCACAGCGATATGATAACAAATTGTATCTTACTGCTGAAAATCAATGTTATTTTTCTGAAAAGCATATACAGTCAAACTTCTTTATAACGAACTTCTTTATAACGTAATTCTCTCTAAAGCGAATTTCATTTTGTTCCCCTTGCAGTATTTAAAAACAAAATAATTTCTATATAACGAATTTTGTATAAATTTTCTTTATAACGAAGCAATTTTGTGTTCCCTTTAAGGTTCGTTATAAAGAAGTTTGACTGTACATATTTTAACCTTTATAAATTTGAAGGAAAATAATAACAAAAAAACTTCATTTGAATTTTGTTTACAACTAGGTATATCACAGATAATGCTTAAATGTTAAGTGAAAAAAATATGTTCAGGAAATAAATAAATAAATAAATAAATAAATATATAAATAAATGAGTGAATGAATATATAAGTTAATAAATAAATAAATCCAAATATAATTAAATAAATAAACAACAAAGAAATGAATTATTAAGTAAACAGGTAAATTAATAAATTACTTAACGAACAAGTGTATAAATAAATAACAAATGTGAATACATAAATAAATTAATAATTTAACAAACAAGTAGATAAATAAATAATTACACAAAGAAAATACATAAATGAATTATTTAATAAAAAAGTTAATAAATATAAATAAGTGGGAAATACTATATATAAATATTTTAACAAGGCGTAGTATATTTAAATATATTAAAATGTAAATAATTATCTACAAAAGAGAAATAAATATGCCATGAATAATATAGATACCTAACAAATTTGATAAATCATTTTTTTTTCATTATTTGACAATTTTTTTTTTTTTTGTATGTAAGGTTTCTTATAAGAGATTTTTCAATTAATTCACATTTTCCAAAAAAAAAATTTTCATTGAGAACTTGAATTTCGCGGTTTATTTTTAATGCTTCTGCCTGTTGGTGTAAAACTTGAACTGAAAAATGCCATGGGACCTTAATAATTATAAAGCGTTTTCCAATAAGAGGTGTTATTTTGATATTCAAAGAAAAATGGCATTTTTTGAGATAAATGATCGGATGTTTATTTCATTATAAAGAGGAAGGTATGCCGTTAATAATGGAACACAACATCAGCCAAGTGGCCGCCACGACCACGCTTACAGGACCATATCCTTTTCATGAAATTTTCCATAACCAAATCGCAAAGTGGCTGCCCTATGTCCTCGATAGCCTCACGAATTCCATCTTGAGGTCTTGAATCGACGCTGGGCTGTTGGCGTAGACCTTATCTTTCACGTGGCCCCAAAGGAAAAAGTCGCAAGGTGTTAAATCACAAGATCTCGGTGGCCAATTGTGATCACCTCTTCGAGAGATAACACGGTCCGGAAACTTTTCCCGTAAAAGATCGATGGTTTCATTGCTTGTGTGGCACGTAGCGCCGTCTTGTTGAAAGTAAACGTTGTCCAGATCAATACCATCCAATTCCGGCCATAAAAAATCATTAATCATCTCTCGATAGCGCAAATCCATTGACCGTAACTGTTGCTCCAGCCTCATTTTCGAAAAAGTAAGGTCCAATGACCCCGCCGGAGCATAAACCGCACCAAACAGTCACGCGTTGAGGATGGAGAGGCTTTTCAACAATAACTCTTGGGTTTTCCGAGCACCAGATGGGACAGTTTTGCTTGTTGACGTAGCCTCCGAGGTGGAAATGGGCCTCATCAGTCAAGATGATTTTTCGATGAAATTCCGGATCAAGGACCCAATCAGCAAAGACACGACGTTGTTGATGATCAGCCGGCTTGAGTTCTTGTGTTAACTGAACTTTATAAGCCTTAAGACCCAAGTCTTTATCCAAAATACGGTGTAATGACGTTTGTGGAATGCCTAATTCCAAAGAACGACGAGGAATGGGCAAACCTGGGTTTTCTTCAACACTTTGGGCTACAACAGCAATATTCTCAGTTGTTCTTGAGCGACGTGCACGGGTTTTATTCTTCACATCACTAACTTGTCCCAACAGCTCGAATTTGTCCACCAATTTCTGTATTGCGGTCCGACAAGGTGCTTCACGACGACCCAAAAATGTTTTAGTTTTACGAACCGTCTCTTCCAAATTTTCACCATTTTTATAGTGAATTTTAATAATTTCAATGCGTTGTTGAAGCGTGTATCGTTCCATTTTTATTAATGGCGTAGTTTCTACTTGTCAAATGTCAAAAAATGACAGCTTCAAAAGTGACAACTACCGAAATAGCGGGCTATTCAAAATAACACCTCTTATTGGAAAACCCTTTGGTTAAATTAAAGGGAAATCCTATAGCAGGTTTTTGTGCCTGGTAGTCGTTGAAGGGGAGATGTAACGGCGGATCGGTAAATCTCCGATATTCTGCTGGATCACGTCGTTATCTCGGATTTATTGGGAAAGATTTCATACTTATACACGATAGTGCTGGATGAAACACTGACCGGGGAAAGGTCAAATTCCTTAGAGAAGTCTGAATTGCCATAATGGACTGACTTTGCTAAGCCCAGACTTTAACCCTATCGAGCATTTGTGGAACGAGCTTAAGCGAAGGTTTAGAGCAAGAAAGGCACATCCGGAACTAATTGATTAACTGAAAGTGACACTTGTAGACGAATAGGAGAGAATAGGAGAGAACCGGCGAACTGATATGGAGGAGGTCAGCCCACAATACAAACACCTATTGGAGGGGAAGGGAACAAAAAGCTTCTAATTATGTATTATCTAAATATTATCATTGTTTTTTTTCACATTAGACTTCTTTGTGCATGTTACTTGTCAATTTTACGTTGTACAGTGAAGACTTGCTTTGCAGCTCACTTTATTGTTGTCTTTCAAATGTAGATTTTTTTCTTTATGTGCAATAACAAGTGTAAGTTATTATTATTGTTTTCTGATATGAGTAAGAAATTTGTAACCAATTAATAAATGTTCAAATATAGAATCAATTGCCACCTGATGATGTTCATAGACATGAACGAAACGTGGTGACAAACATATTTATTTGTTTTATTTGACCTGAAGCCCGTTTTTATAACACAACTCATCAATAAAAGGTCATCATCACCATTAACACATTATTTTATATCAAAAAGATCCCGCGTATACAACGAAAAACCACGTCAGAAGATATCTAGAATGCAGAAGCAAAGAAGTAAGAAAACTTATCGATAAACCACTGAAGCGTACGGTGTTCCTATCTCGGTTATTTTTAATCGAATGCAACTGCGATTGTATCTCGGAGAAGAATACCTGCATAAGTGCCTCAGTTTTTCCATTGCATCTCAAATGGAAGATACTGAGTTCCTTGTTTTCATTTACCCCATTTTTCTCGTTTTCTTAAAAAAAGACGGGTAAATGTAAATATAAAATTTAATGAAAAGTTTCAAGCTAACAGGTTTTACATTATAACTATTCAATAGATGATAGAATCCAAACGTAAGTTACATCAACAAAAAATTTTTACATCCCCTAGTTTAACTGTTATATGTAGATACTACAAATAAAAAATAAAAATAAATTGCAAAATCGCTTACGATTACCCCCTTTGACCCTAAATTTAAAGCCTTTATTTAAAGCTTATGGTTTAAGCTTTTTAACGAAACCATAACCAATCATTTTCAAGTTGTTGCTCAGCCCAATTCACGAACATACGACGCTTCTGGTGGTCAAGCGGCTTCAGTTCTTGCGTCAATTTAATCTTGTAAGGATATAGGCCAAGATCTTTTTGCAAAATTCGCCACAACGACGTCACAGAGATGCCCAAAGCCCAACGCTTGAGAACGACGTGTGAGAGACACATTTGGGCTTTCTGCAACTGAAGCCTCAGCGGCAGCAATATTCTCGACACTACGGGCCCTTCTTTATCTCACTGACACGGGAACATTTTGTACTGTGCCTGTGGATTCAAATTTTTCCACTAGACGCTCAATTGTTGATCTGCTAGGACGATTATGACGACCATAAATTGGACGTAGCGCTCTTAACGTTGAGGCCACTGACTCCGAATTTCGGTAGTAAATTTTAATAATTTCGACTCGTTGTTGGCTCGTATATCTTTCCATCATGAAATGGCAAACCTTACTGAAGAGAAATGTCAAAAGAGCGGCAAGAAATGTGGCGTCGTTTGCTGTCCCTGTTGCTCTATTTTTGTAGCGTCCCTGTTGAAAAACCCTTTACGTCTTTAATTTTTATTTCTATATTTTTCCAACTACTGTAAAACTCGCCAATTTAGGCGATCGACTATCAAAAAAATACTATAAGTTCTTATGAGTATTTTTTTTTTTTTTATATTTAACCTCTTTGAATTTGCTCATCACAGACAGTGAATTTTGATGCGATCACATTATCTGATACAACTGCATTTAATTTCCTCTACAAAATTGGCTTTCTTCTGAATCAGAGAGGTCGTGGGACTTTTTCTTATTAACAAATCTGTGGGAAGTTTGTTCTTCTTCTTCTTCCTTCCTTTGTTTTTTTTCAGTTTCTTTTTATTTGGCATCCTTTCATCCTTTTGACCTTTAACCATCCTTTTCTGCCTTCGGTATACATTATTTAGCTTGAAAGTCATGAATTGACGAATTTGTAGATATAATGCTGCAATTAGTATAACTCTCAACTCACACGGAGAGCAAAAATTGGCCCTGTAATTAGCGACACCAAATCATTGGGTAACGCCTTCGAAACAATTAAGTCATCACTGAGTTTATCGTGTGAGGTCTTTCTTTCTTGTATGTAGGTACATATATTGGCTTGGTGTAGTAGAAGCATACCACACCGTGAATAAGGGTCATTCGAAATGACGAATGTCCATTCGTACACCTCCTACACTTCCTATAGAGGAGTGATTTTTCAGATATAAAGGAAAACGCAGAAAGAATAAGGAAGTTGTATAAATACATAGTTAGTTCCACTTCGTTGTCGATACAATTTGTTTGTTTAAAGGTTAGGTAATTAACTAGACAGAGGAAACCGACGACCTTACTGGTTGGTAATTGGAAGGTACCAACCAGATCTAGACGATCAATTGATTGATATTTGCAATTTCTAGATGCAGATTAGATATGTATGTACAGGGTGGTGCACGAATCGTGCTACAAAAATTAAAACGTAATACCTTTTTTTCTGTGTAATGAATCGGCTTATATTTTTTTGATGTGTAAACATATATGCTGGCGGTAGAGTGAAAAAAAACGTGAACGTTCGTGTGCAAAGTTACGTCGTGCATTTTACGTTGTAGCACGTTACGTTACGAAATCTGATTTGCCCCGACCAAAACAAATTGATTTTAACGCGACCGACAATTAGATTATACTTTATCGCGACCACTCATTTATATTGTTTTTGCCAACGACGAAAGCAAATTGTTTTTAGCGCGACCGACGATTTTATCATTTTAACACTTATATTTTTATATTTTTGTCTTTAATTTTTAATTATTCCCCGAACAAAATGGAAGAGACACTAGTAATTAAAAAGAAAACAAAATCAAAACAAAAATAATAATAGTCAGCTGTAGGGATTGACAATTGACTGTAGGTAGATCATTGGCTGTAGGTATGGTAGGATATCGGGTGCGTTCAGTGATACAAATCTGAACTTAAATTCTACGTTTACATTATACTGCTTTTAAACGATGCAATTTCTTCTTGCAATTTGTAGGCTCTGTGATATACAAAATAGCTGAGGTTGAACAAATTGCAGAGTTATCGGCTACCTTTGTACTTGCACAAAGTTAACATTCATTAAAAATCACAGCGTCCAATTCCATAGGCCATTGATGGTGTCAATCGATTGAAATTGCGATTTTAGTGATTTCCACTGACAACAACTGCAACTAAATATTCTAAAAACTCAAGATATATAATTCGCCGGCTATCTCATAGTGACATTCATTTGAGGTTCGTTCAGTATAAAATTAAGACTGAACTTTTAAGACTGAGTTTCATAAGGGTTGCAAGTTCGTTGACAGTTCTAACTGGATATTTTAATTCGGCCCCTGTCAGTCAAACCATTAAGTTCCTTTGGAATTTGGGTACGCTGTCATTTAATTGAAACCACGATTTTAGTGCTCTCCGCTGAAAGTTGTTGTTTGTCGATGATCAGAGAGTGATTACCATAAACAATAACCATGTGTTATGTGAAGTCATCTTAAAGATGAGAGTGAACTACGAAGTAGGACCTTTCAGTGCCGAACCTTCACCGTTCGTTGGACACTTCACCACCAGCCTTTTAGTGCTTGGAAATTTTGTTACAGCGGTTCCCCCCACTGGGTATTTCGCTGCCGTTCTTTCAACACTAAGCTTTTTAAGCACTGCCTACAGATCGGTAATGTAGTGTTAATTATTCAATAGGTTTCTTTTGATGACGTTCAGTAACAAAAATTAGGCACTTGGACAAACGTTGATGTTTACACATATTATTTAACCGTGAGTCCCGGCCCGGCACTCACATATTTATTTTTAATTTTTAGCATTTGTCTCATTCCCTAAGAAGCTGAAGTAATTTTTTTCAGTTTTAAAATTATAGAGCATACAATTTTCAAAGTTTTGATACATTTTTGAAAATGATGTGATATGGTTTTCTATAGTTATACGACTTAAAATTCAGCCGCGAGATTGGGCTAAGGCCGTATACAATTCCGCTGCCACACCATCTGTGCCGATATTGGTGTTTTTTGTAATTTTGTACCAATCGCTCCTGTCAAAAGTGATTGGCCATTTTCAAAAATGTTCATAAAGTTTTTGTTAAACATACCTTTTACCTATGCATTGCCTCAATATGGGAGGTTTTAGTGAAATGATGTCGCCTTGATAATTTATGAGTAAGTATAGTATTTGCACGGTTCATTCGATTGCCAATTATCCAAGGAGCTTCCAGTTGAATTGGTGAAACCCAAATTAGAGCAGGTTAAGTAAAAAATGCGTCATAAAATCTCTGTATCTCTTTTAAATTTGATTCTCTGTAAAAAAATCCAGTTCAACAAAATTCTCAGTTCCTTAATTGCAAGTGTAAGGAATTTTAAGAAAAAATGTTATATCTTTGAGAAAAGCAGAGATCTGCAAGATCCCAGTAATCTGAAAAAACTCATTGATAAATCTGATACAACAAAATGTAGACCTTAACTGTGTGTAGGAACATATATAATACATATGTATTTACATACATATTGATGAAAACGAAATTCACAACTCTTCACCTCTTTTTAATGATCTTCGCACTATTCGTGCCATCAATAGCGTTATAACTCTTATTGAAACTCTTGCTGGTGGTCCTGAAAAATTTAAGGCGGCAAAATTATCTAATTAAAAGGTTCAGAGCGATCATTTGACAAATTAGAACTTGATCTGAAAAGAGCACCGTAAAACATCTGAGATCGCCGACCAAAAACATATCCATAACATATATGAAATATAGCCCCAAGAACATATGTATGTATATGTAGTTATAGGACAAGTCCATTGGTGTTTTGATGATGCAGACGAAAGGCGACCGACATGCATATCGAAGGAGCTAACAAGATATATCCTCCAGATACAAGATTATCTAATCAAGTTCTGGAAAAATTAATGACGTGCAAATTAGGCACATTATATTTGATAACTACACAAAAGCATAAGCAGCAGCAACATGGCTGATGGCAGCTCAGCCCATTACCATGATGCGGATGTGCATAACGAAAGGATACCGAAACGCAACTGCACTCTGGCGACCCTTTGTATGCGGATCCACTTTTTAAACCCTCGGGTGCTAAAGGGGGCACCATCATCACCGCCACCGGTAGATGTGATCTTACAGAATGAAAGAAAACAAAAAAAAAACTCAGAAACGGAGATATTGGGGGATCAGAACAGATTTTGTGTTGTGCGTTCATGATGGGGCTTCATTGATCTAGGTGGCCGGAGTAAATTGGCACCTGGGCACAGGTGCACACAAAAATGGCAACGACAACGTCATTGATCTTGAGCATATTATAGAATCAAGCAACAAAAAAAAAAAAAAAAATACCGCAAAGATTACCACAAAGCCCATTGTCCTTTATGATGCTCCTGGCAAAGGTATCCGAATCTGCATCTGTATTAAATATAGAGGCTGATGATCATCAAGCCCCGGGATAAATGTGGCAAATGTCAAACTGTAAGCTTACCACTTAAATTAGGTTGTTATAATATACGTGAATTATAAGAATTAAGGCACACATAATTCTTTGTGTATGCACACACTTTGTGGTCAGTTGAATTGGCTCTGAGCCGAAAAAGTGTGACAAAAAGTGTGGTCTGAACTTAAATTTAAAAATCGAATGAAAAGGTAACTAAACTTTGAAGATTTTGAAGAAACAAGAAAAAAAAGAACGCCTGTATTCGTAAAAGTATTCTATTTATAGTGGTGATATTTTGTAAACTTCGAGCACGTTTTTCTCAAAATTTATTGCAGATAATTATAGGACGGCCAAAGAGCTTTTCAAAATTAAAATTGAACGTAATAGAATAATCACTACTATAAGGAGGCTGATGATCGGCCTGGCAGCCGTGAATTAGCTATAACTCCAGTAATATAATGACTTGTTGGTAGCTCACTCAAGTGGTTGTTGTTTCATTTAAAACCTTCAATATTAAAATGGTGGTGCGAAAGCATTGCAACCTAACTGAGAGTTTGTTATCACACAAAAAAACAACTTTCTTTTTTATCTACTACAGACTTATTTCTAACCTAATATAAATCTACGATAAAAATGTATAATGTACATAAAACATAAAATCACAAAATATATTATAAATTAGAAAAAAAATATTAGCTAAAAACAACATTTTTACATTATGAAGATAATAATTTGTTTTGTAGACTATTTTTAGACAAATTAAAATCAATGGCGCAAAATTTTAAACAGCCTAATGTTAAGTTGTTAGGATGATACTAGTTAACACTTTACTAACTTTAAAGCTATTTACTAAAATAAAAATTTAAAATATACTTAATTTTAAACACTTTTTAACTAGTATCATGCTAAACCTATTTTCTTATACAAAACTCAAGCTGAACGCGTCTAAAACAGTGACATTTCTTGCAACAAAGTAAGCAAACATACCTTTTTAAAGTTTTTTTTTTATGTCAAAGTGACATATGAATTTAGTAATATGTTAAAAAGATAAAACAGCAATCTGGCGATTTTAACATTAGTAAAATATTAAGAGATAGTATCATGTTAAGCTCGTTGAAAAATTAGCAAAATCCTCTTTTTAACCTAGTATCATATTAAAAATGATTTAACACTATACTAAATTGTCTTGAATTTTGCGCCAATATTACTATAAAAAACAATTAAAATCTGTACACAAAAAGAAGGATTGCGGGTTAATCTGGGGGGAGAATGTATGTTCAGCTTATTAAGAATATGCGCGGAAAAAATTGATCCAGATAAAAGTTGAAATAGGAAAAGAGCGTTGTTTACTTCCCTCCTTTTTCTCAGGATATGGAAACAGGTTGTTTCAGTCTCACATTCGAAATGCACGTGAAAAAGCATTATGTGTAGAAAAAAATGCTACGAAAAAAAATATATGAGAAGAACGGATTCCAGTTCCAATATGAACTCGGAATATTCTTGGACGTCTTACTATATGTTGCTCATCATCCTCAGATGAACAATCAATTATTCTAAAAACAAACAAATTATGAAGGCTTTCGGAAACCAACGCGAAACATTCGGAACGAATATGCGATGAGTGAACAACGTTTGAAGATTCCCATCGCGCAAATGTGGGTGCTCTCATTTATCTCCATGTAAATAAATTAAGAAAGGCGAAAGTCTTGTCGTCGTTCGGAAGTATTCGCGTTGGCTTGGGAGAGCCTTAAAAGATTATTATTTACACACAAACTATTGTTGGGTGTCAAATCGCCCAAAACCGAATCGCCCAAAACTTAAAAATGTCACATCGCCCAAAAATTTTGGGCGATTTGATATTATGTTGAATCGCCCAAAAAAACAAAAATGTCAAATCGCCCAAAAAGAGTGGGCGTTTTGTCATAATGAAAAAATAGCCATGTATCAGATCGCCCAAAACCAAAACTCCCAAATTGCAAAAATGATGAAAAATGTTAAATCGCCCAAAAATTATTTTTTGGGCGCCGCGCACGCGCCCCGTTTTGCCCTCGCGCATAAGCATACTAACTTTTAGATCGGGCCACTACTGTTCTCAGTTTTTAAAAAGCTAACAAGGACAACATCCGATATTGAAGGCTACAATAGTATACTTGGACGAATGTTGACCAAAAAGGGCAATTTCTTTAAATTTGTTAAAGTCCTTCAAGAAGAGGAATTTATGAAAAGCCGTAATTTCTCTATGCTTATAGAAAGTGTGGCACTACTGGTACCAAATCAAGGAAAAAAATCGATATAGAGAGAAACAAAAATATAATGCGTTTTGAAACCTAACATTGTTTTATTACCATGGAAACATTTGCAAATTTGCAATGAGTGCGATCTGAAACTACAGGCGCAATCTATTGCAGAGTCGCAATCATTTTACTGCTGTCCTGTATGCAGAAACCAAATTGAGAGTTCGATGCAAGTTTACACAAATTAAACATTAAGAAAAACATGTCAATATGAAATATTTGAGTTCTCATATGTAGACATAAACTCGTATGTATATAAAAATTTGGTAATACTCGTACATGTAAATACATACATATCTGTATGCAGACATATGTATAAAGAAAAAAATAAAATAGGAACTGACACAAATACTGAAAAAATTTGTTTTTTTTTATATTTTGGTCTAATTGCTAAGTGTTCTAACCCTAAGTGTTAGTATTTTTGGATTGCGACAAAACGCCCATTTCTACTTTGGGCGATTTGACATTTTTCTTTTTTGCATTTTGGGAGATTCGGTTTTGGGCGATTTGACACCCAACCACAAACTATATTTTTGTTTCGACCTATTCACAATTTATATTTGCAAGAAATTAAATAAAAAAGTGACTTTAAAATATCATCTATAATTTTCTTTCTCGTCGGCTGACATCTGACATATTAGACTTCACATATCACACTTTTTAAAATTTATTGAGACGAAAATGGGCTTTTAGTTTATAAGGGCACTTAAAAGCATTTTAAATTTAAAAGCACTTGGTGAAACCAAAAAATCCCATTTTAACTCTAAATGGACTTTGAAATATTTTAAAGTCCTTTATGAAATCGGGCACAAGTGTTTTAAAGTTATAAAAATGTAATAAAGAAATGAATTTTAGCGAAGCGCCATGTTTAATTCAAAGAAAGTTTTCTTTGCCGCAGAGATAAATTGAAATACAATTATCTTTAAAAAAAAACTTGCTGAGACATTGTACACCTCGCTAGTTCGGGATAAGTTCCATATAGGAAGAGTTTAGTAATTTGTTTTATTTAATTATTTCATTATTTCTCCGTAAACTTTCAGTTCAGTAAGGAAAAACAGAACTTGGAATTGAAAACAAATTATAGAAACGAAGCCAACAGCTGACTGAAATAACGTTTCTTTTGTGGAAAATTGTAAGTGCTGCCAAGAACCGAAGCATTTTTTAGTGATCGTTTTACACAGACGAAAGAATAGTTGATAATAAAAAGCGACATTCAAAACAAAGACAGTCACGATTGCACTCCTGGTTTTAGACCAAAACACAGCTGCACAACAGCTCTTCTCAAAATAAGCGATGACATACGGCAGGAAATTGATAATAATCATATTACAACACTAGTTTTACTGGATTTCTCTAAAGCGTTCGATACTGTTTCGCACGGAATACTTCTGAATAAGTTGAAGAACTTTTTCATTTTTGAAATCTCAGCTTTGACCCTTATCGAAAAATTCCTTAGTCATAGAACTCAGGCAGTTTTTGCGAACTCTAAGCTATCTGATTGTCTCTCTACTCGTACTGGTGTGCCTCAGGGATCAATACAAGGTCCTCTTTTATTCACGTTGTTCAACAACGACCTGCCATCGATACCTAAGCATTGCAAAATGTATGCAGGCGATGTACAAATCCACTTGAGCTATCGAATTGGCATGATTGAATTTGCAACGGCCATAATAAATGAAGATCTGATGAGAATAGGACAGTGGTCCCACGAAAATCATTTAAAACTTACTTCAAATAAGTGCCAGGCAATTGTTATCAATAACACCGCTATCTTGATATGTCATATCTGCCAAGTATTGAACTTGATGGAACAACGTTAAACTACGTTAATAAAGTAAGAATCTTGGGGATATTTTAACCAAACTTTATCGTGGGATAACCATTTGGCATGTTCAGTTGGTCGAATTTATGCTGCTCTGCGGGATCTGCACCTTTCTGGAAACTGTCTTCCAGTTTCAAGGAAAATGACTTTTGCCGAAACTCTTGTCCTTTCAACCCTTTTCTATGGAAGCCCAATTTTCTGCTGCTTGGACAGTGCTATAGTAAGCGCAAAGTTCAAGAAGCTTTTAACAACATTGCTCGTTTGATCTATGGCTTGCGTCGTTTCGATCATGTTTCTGTACAGGCATGTAGTTTATTCAAAATGCCTTTTATCAATTATCTGGACTTTTCAACATTAAATTTTCTTTTTAAACTTATTCATACTAAAGTTCCTTACTACATTTTCCAAAAACTTATTTTTCCACTATCACTAAGAAGTAATATTCTCATTGTCCCCATCTTTAAATATAAACACTCTAAGCATCAGTTTTTTGTGCATGCTGTTGGTCTTTGGTACTCTTTGCCCGCTAACCTGATAGGACTAAATAGCTATATACATAGTTCCTTTGAACAATCTTTGAAAAACGTATACAAATGCTGAAATTATTTAAATTTTCTTTAAATTCTTAATTTCTAACCTAAAATTTTTTTAATTTTTATATTTTCTTTTATTTCCTTTTGTTTTTATTAAAATTATATCAATCTTTGTAAATAATAAGAATATTTTTTAAAATGCTTAAATAATTCAATCCTTACCTTACAGTAAGTATAGATCAGAAGATCAAGATAACGCAAAAATTTATTCGGCTATTTATTTATTTGATGAATCCCAGCTAACAGCACAGGCTCAACGAAAACCCTTCCAAATACATGGCCCTCCACAATAGCATTATAAGGCACCAGTTATAGATTTCATTGAAACTCATCATTGAAGATTTTAATGTTTGGTTTTGAGGGTCTTAAAAGGAAAATTCAGTGGTTATTTTGATGCCAATATGAAGGTCGTGACTTAGTTATTAATTCCTGCCCAAAAAAAAATTAGTTTTTGCCCAACGTGTCTACAACAAAATCACTTTCATTATTTCAATGATTGAACTACCTTATTAATGATCATTGCAAAATTAAATGTCATTTTATGGCGAAGTTTGGGCACGAATCTTTTTTTTTTTAACAAAAATTATAACTTAGCGATAAGCTTTATTTTTGCATCAAAATACTTACTGATTTCACTTTCTAAACGTCTAAAAATTGGTCATTAAAGTTTTCATTGAAAGCTATAACTGGCACCTAAGTTATTTTGTTATCCTTATCTAATTGCCAGTTCAAATTTGAAAGGTTGAAGTATCCGAAAAGAAGTAGATACAAATGAATTTTTATACACAGAAGACGATGAACCAAACGCGATATATTTACCAGAAATTACATACGGAGAATTACAATCCATTAACTTTATAGTAATGACTAAGAAGTTCTAAATATAGGGTCCGCCATCTAACGTTTTTTTTCATATGCTCATGTCTGATTTGACAGATAATTAGTTTTATCCTTCCGCTGAACGAATATGGCTATGTATACGCTTCGCTAAGTGGGCCTGCGATCGACTTAGAGAAGATGCCGATTTTGCCAAAAAAATCATCTTTTCAGATGAAGCTCATTTTGATCTTGGCGGATAGTAAACAAGCAAAATTGTCGCATTTGGGGCACAGAAAACCCGCACACATACATTGAAAAGCCGATACACCCAAAACGAGTCACTGTTTGGTGCGGATTTTGGTCCAGAGGCATAATTGGGCCATTTTTCGAAAATGAGCAAGGAATGGCCGTTACAATCAATGGAGATCGTTATCGGGCCATGTTGAACAAATTTTTGTTCACAAAAATTGAAGAGGAGGAGGAGGATTGGCAACATTTGGTTTCAACAGGACGGCGCGCGGCGCTACGTGCCACACAGCCGAAGCTACACTCGATGTTTTGCGCCATTTTCAAAAAAAAAAAAAAAGTTTTGGCGGACCCTTTATATGAAACTTACTTACTGGTATTAGTTCAGAATTAAGACAGTACTTTGAAAGCTTTATAATCATCATCATCGTCGGCTCGACAACCGGGGTCCTGTCCTGGCCTCCTTCAACAAGTCTCTCCACCCATCCCGATCTCGAGCCGCCGCCATCCATTAGCGCACCCCAAGGCTCCGGGCGTCCTGGTCTACGCCATCTCTCCAGCGCAAGCGTGGTCTACCACGCTGTCGTCTACCATAGAATGTACCACAATGAACTTTCCGAGCAGGTTTCTCTTCGCTCATGCGAGCTAGGTGCCCTGCTAACCGGAGTCTACCGAGCTTAATTTTTGTCACGATATCTGCTTCAAGGTAGATTGCGTACAATTCATGATTGTACCGTCTCCGGAATCGCTTTATAATACAAACCCCTAAATCCTCATTAAATTTGGATTCAATTCTCCATATAAACGTAGTATTTATAAGCTACAATTAGCTTGCCTTGACATATCTTCCAAAAACTTTATAATTTTCAAGCAATTAGCAGAAAACTGTTATTTTTGACCGTTTCACTACACAAAAGCAGTGGCTTAGGTATACTGTGGAAACTTAAGCCCTCTTGTCCAAATAATAAACCGCACTTTAAAGGAAATACTAATAATATTCAAAATATGTACACTGTAGAGCTCTCCAGCAATTACATTTTAGTTTGTCGGAGTTTTGTTTGATAACTTTTGCTTTTTTGTTGTCTAATTTTCCTCCAGGCTATACTTTAGAGGTAAATTTAAAAACATCCTTGATATAGATGCTCAATTAATCTGAAAATTATCCTTTCTTAATTCATCACCATCTACCACAATTTAGTAAAGTGAACCTACCTATATTATAAAAACAGTTTTTATTTGTATGTCGCTGTCCATAATTAAACTATGCGTTAAATTAACATTTGACAACCAAATTAATACCGAAAATACAGGGACGGTATAATTATGTTCTTTTTTTTCTTGCTGCGAATAAAGACAAAACAAAAACTGTCAACATAAATCCGAAGCTTATTTGGGTCCAAGATTCTTCCTTTTTTTGGTATACTGTCTTTTTTTTTTTGGACACTGTCTCCGAACTCAAGTCAAAAAATCAAATCTCCTCAAAAGCAATTGCCACACGCAAGTCATCTACTTGTAAAAATTTTGTCTGCCAATCTCGATTAAGTCATTTGATACAATTTTCCACCTCATTTGTTCGTAATTGGGCACCAACGGCCAACCATCAGCCACCAAGAAGTCAACCGCCACCAAAAAAACAAAAATACTTTCCAGAGCCATCCATCGAACTTGGTTTATGTCTCTTTGTGTCCCTTTGTGGTGGCTGGAATTTCATAACATTGGCTGAGTGACATCAACAAAAAGTCACTCTCCTCTCAAGTGGCAAACAGTTTTTGGGCGAAAAATTCGTGTGAAAAATTCCCAATTTAAGTCCTTCAGGTGACATCTCAGGCAGCACACATCGCATCGCAACCACATTATGTGTAAGTGAGAAAAAAATTCAGACAATGTATACGAGTATAGGTAGTGTGATGGTGCTGGCGTAATGAGTCAATTATGCAGGTAATTAAAATCACAAATTGCCTCGTTATGGTTTCGGATTTCTTTGGTGATTTTTCGCACTATTAACCTCTTCGTGCATCAGGGATTATAGTATAGGGATGTGCAGCGTCGCGGCGGGCGCTGCAGCAGGATCGAAATTGTGTGTGATGCATTATATACGATGCACTGATAGGTTTTCATCAAAATCGAATCGGCATTCTTGAAAAGATTACCAATCAGTCCCCACGGGGAGTTATTCTTGTCTATTAATAAATTCTTAAATTTAATGTTTCTAGTTGAAGGATATTCTTTTTTCTAGTTTGAATCATGATCGTTGAATCAGAGTTATGAAAGGCGCTTCCTTTTGTCCTGTTTACCGCGTCGTCGTCGTCGTCGGTGGTGGTATCCACGGAGTATTAGTAAATTCCCGATTAGTGAAACTCCTTAAGGATCCTTTTGTGCGCATGGCAATGAATTTTTGCCCACACCATTTCAATTGATATAGTGACCCTTGTTTATTATGGCAGGGGCGTGTTACGCCTGTCAACATTAATGTTGGTGGTCAATGGCAATGGTCAGCTCTTGAGGCCTTTACTCGTCGAGTCGAGTGTATCTTCTCACATTGTGTGTTCCTTTTTTTAAGTTTTGTTCTAGGACCTCGAACAATAACACACTCCGTCAGGTAAGACACAAAAGGACGATAATATATTTTAAGGAAAGATTCATTACTTCATTTGATATCGAATAGAATATCTCTCGAGAAAATGCTGTGTGGTGTGAAATACATTTAACCACGACTAATTTTATTGCTTAATTCTTTAGTTGTGTTTTTTTTTTTTATTAATTTAACATATTATGATATTTTGAAAAGAATATATTGTTAAAGGGATAATATTAATGGAATTTTAGTTTTTGGTATCCATTTAATCTACTTAATCATATAAGTAACAAAAGGAATGCAATCAGAATATTTTCAAAATATATTAATTTGCATTAAAAAAGCAATTTGTTTGATCTATTCTTCCTGATTCCTATATGATCGCGATTGAACATTTTAAAGAAGAACGTTCGTTAAAAATATTATACGTGATGCCTCATTTGATTCTTAATTATGAACATTTTGCATTTTGCGGGAAGATTATTGTATGTGATGACTTCAATAGTAACCTTTTGGAACAGACCTCGCTAATTGAAAGTTTGAGAATATTTAACTTATCTCCGGTTAAAATGAAGAATGCAACACATTTCCTCAGGGATTCTCAAACACTTCTCGATTCATTCTTTGTTAGTGATATTAGTGATGTTCAATTATATGACCAGTTGTCAGCATCAGCATTTTCGAAACATGACCTCATCTTCCTTTCCTTTAAATTCAAATTCAAAAATTGTGCTTCATCGTATGAATACAGAGATTTCCGGCATATCGACTATGGTTATTTGGAACATGACACCCGAAGCATTGATTGGGAACATATCTACTTTTTGATGTGTAAACATCTATGCTGGCGGTAGGGTGAAAAAAAACGTGAACGTTCGTGTGCAACGTTACGTCGTGCACTTTACGTTGTAGCACGTTACGTTACGAAATCTGATTTGCTCCGACCAAAACAAATTGATTTTAACGCGACCGACAATTAGATTATACTTTATCGCGACCACTCATTTATATTGTTTTTGCCAACGACAAAAGCAAATTGTTTTTAGCGCCACTGACGATTTTATCATTTTAACACTTATATTTTTATATTTTTTACTTTAATTTTTAATTATTCCCCAAACAAAGTGGAGGCGACACTAATAATTAAAAATAAAACAAAATCAAAACAAAAATAATAATAGTCAGCTGTAGGGATTGACAATTGACTGTAGGTATGGTAGATCAAAGGCTGTAGGTATGGTAGGATATCGGGTGCGTTCAGTGATATAAATCTGAACTTAAATTTTACGTTTACATTATACTGCTTTTAAACGATGCAATTTCTTCTTGCAATTTGTAGGCACGTAGGCGAGGGACGTAGGAGGCTGGGATATACATATACTGAGGTTGAACAAATTGCAGAGTTATCGGCTACCTTTGTACTTGCACAAAGTTAACATTCATTAAAAATCACAGCGTCCAATTCCATAGGCGATTGATGCTGTCAATCGATTGAAACTGCGATTTTAGTGATTTCTACTGACAACAACTGCAACTAAATATTCTAAAAACTCAAGATATATTTATAATTCGCCGGCTATCTCATAGTGACATTAATTTGAGATTCGTTCAGTATAAAATTAAGATTGAACTTTTTGTAAGTTTTACTCGATGGAAAGATGGAGTGTTTCATAAGGGTTGCAAGTTCGTTGACAGTTCTAACTGGATATTTTAATTCGGCCCCTGTCAGTCAAACCATTAAGTTCCTTTGGAATTTGGGTACGGTGTCATTCAATTGAAACCACGGTTTTAGTGCTCTCCGCTGACAGTTGTTGTTTGTCGATGCTCAGAGAGTGATTACCATAAACAATAACCATGTGTTATGTGAAGTCATCTTAACGTTGAGAGTGAACTACGAAGCAGGACCTTTCAGTACCGAACCTTCACCGTTCGTTTTTAGTGCTTGGAAATATCCTTACAGCGGTTGCCCCACTGGGTATTTCGCTGCCGTTCTTTCAACACTAAGCTTTTTAAGCACTGCCTACAGATAGGTAATTTAGTGTTAATTATTTAATATGTTTATTTTGATGACGTTCAGTAACAAAAATTAGGCACTTGGACAAACGTTGATGTTTACACATATTTAACCGTGAGTCCCGGCACTCACATATTTTTTATCCTCTTCTGATGACCAAATTGATTTCCTTAATAGAAATATTGTTAACTTATTTAACAGAAATGTTCCTTTACGATCCAGAACAATCGGGGAAGGTGAACGACGTTGGTTTTCCAATTAAATTCGTAGGTTAATATTTGAACGCGACCTGGCCTACCACAAATGGAAACGTTACAGACTGAACATTGATCGTGAAATCTATCGCAGGTTGCGCAATCAAGTAGTTCGCAAAATAAGACTCTCTAAAATTCAATTATTTATAGGTCTAAGTTAAATCTTTCCATGAATGGGCGTCAATTGTGGAAGAATCTGAAAGATATGGGTCTAGGAAAACAAAATGAAAATTGCTATGAGAATATCAATGTTGATTTAATGAACCATAATAACGTTAATGTACCCTTTCCTACCCTTCCCCGTAGTTCTCACCCTATGATTGAGTCTCCCGTTGAGCCCACTTCCGATATTATTTTCGATTTTACATGCGTTGATAGTACTGAGATTGTAGGAAGTATTTTGTCCTTTAAGTCGAATTCAGTTGGATTCAATGGAATACATTCTATCTTTATCACACATATCTTCAATACCATTCTAATGACATGTATGTATCCTACCCAATGGAAACTAGCTAAAATTTTACCGATCCCGAAAGGAGGAAGAGGGAATGAATTCAGGCCCATATCGGTGCTTCCTTTTTTGTGTAAGGTTTTTGAGAGGGTTATGCAAAAACAGCTTAGTTTCCATCTTAGAGCTCAGAACATCCTCTCCTCTAAGCAGTCAGGCTTTCGTAAGAACCATAGCTGCACAACAGCTATTTTAAATATTGTTGAAGATCTCAGGCTTGCTTTGGATGATGACCATGTCACTTTTCTTGTGCTTCTTGACTTCTTGAAAGCATTTGACACTGTTGACCATGCTAAATTGTGCCAAAAACTTGTAGATTGTTATGGTATATCATCTTCTGCAGTGCGTCTATTTGCATCCTATCTTCGGGGAAGAAAACAAGCAGTTTCTGTTGGTAAAACTATTTCAAATTTCCTTCCCACCACTAGAGGTGTCCCTCAGGGTTCGATTTTGGGACCCCTTCTTTTCTCACTATATATCAATGGACTCCTTAATATGACAACAAGATCTTCAATCCAAATGTATGCAGATGATGTGCAACTATACAAAAGCTGTTCTCTTGGGCTCATTGAAGATTGTGCAGACACAAATAACAAAGATCTTGAAGTCATTTCGCGATGGTCAGCATGTAATGGTCTGTTTCTTAATCCTCTAAAATCAAAGTGTCTCGGTATTAGAAGGAAAGCTCTAAACACTGACTACTTTCCCAGTCTATATTTGAACAATTCGCCTATATCCTATGTTTCAACTGCGAAAAACCTTGGTATGTTGTTCAATAACACACTGACCTTTGGGATAACCACATTAACGCCACCGTTGGGAAGGTTCATGGTGTGCTCCGCTTGCTATGGTCCTCTTAATTTTTCACTCCTTTAAAAACTAGAATTCTGTTAGCTTGTAATACCCATACTCACATACGGATGTGAAATTTTTTGTCACTGTGATGCAATCAGTAAGAGAAGGCTTAATGTAGCATTCAACAATACTGCGCCCTATATTTTCGGCTTGCGTAGATTTGATCATATATCAAGCTTCTCAATACAAATCTTTATTATCTCACTTGATCAGCTTATACGTTTCCGAACTTTGTTATTACTATTTAACATTATACAGTCCAAGCAACCATGTAGTCTTTTCAATAAGGTACAGTTCGGTTCCTTCAACAGGTCCTCAAACTTAATTCATCCGCAATATTCCTGCTTGACTTCTCAGAGGCAGTTTTTGTCAATGCCATCCGACTATGGAACTCCCTGCCAAGACACTTAAGGAGAGTGAGGGGCGAAGCACAGTTTCGTAGAGAGCTACGAATTTATTTTCAAAATTATTCCTGATTTTTGCATTTTCAATTTTTTTTTTCTTTCTTTTCTTCTTTACTTTTAACTCTTACTTTACTGATTTTTACCGTACCTACATATGTAAATCCATTTTTTTTTATATTGTATATAGGTAGTCAATTTCTTATACTTTCTCTTAAGGATGATTATATTATTTAAACGATAAACATGAACTATGTTTTTGTACCAAAATATTTTCAATAGTAGCTTTCTTAATTACATAATTATAAGCTTTAGCACTAACTTATAAGAAGAATATTCTTAATGTGTAAGCATACATTGTTAACGATTAAATAAATACTAAATAAAGGGTTTTCCAATAAGAGGTGTTATTTTGATATTCAAAGAAAAATGGCATTTTTTTGAAATAAATGATCGGATGTTTATTTCATTATAAAGAGGAAGGTATGCCGTTAATAATGGAATACAACATCAGCCAAATGGCCGCCACGACCACGCTTACAGGACCATATCCTTTTTATGAAATTTTCCATAACCAAATCGCAAAGTGGCTGCCCTATGTCCTCGATAGCCTCACGAATTCCATCTTTGAGGTCTTGAATCGACGCTGGGCTGTTGGCGTAGACCTTATCTTTCACGTGGCCCCAAAGGAAGAAGTCGCAAGGTGTTAAATCACAAGATCTCGGTGGCCAATTGTGATCACCTCTTCGAGAGATAACACGGTCCGGAAACTTTTCCCGTAAAAGATCGATGGTTTCATTGCTTGTGTGGCACGTAGCGCCGTCTTGTTGAAAGTAAACGTTGTCCAGATCAATACCATCCAATTCCGGCCATAAAAAATCATTAATCATCTCTCGATAGCGCAATCCATTGACCGTAACTGTTGCTCCAGCCTCATTTTCGAAAAAGTAAGGTCCAATGACCCCGCCGGACCATAAACCGCACCAAACAGTCACGCGTTGAGGATGGAGAGGTTTTTCAACAATAACTCTTGGGTTTTCCGAGCCCCAGATGCGACAGTTTTGCTTGTTGACGTAGCCTCCGAGGTGGAAATGGGCCTCATCAGTCAAGATGATTTTTCGATGAAATTCCGGATCATTTTCATGCATTTCAAGGACCCAATCAGCAAAGACACGACGTTGTTGATGATCAGCCGGCTTGAGTTCTTATGTTAACTGAACTTTATAAGCCTTAAGACCCAAGTCTTTATGCAAAATACGGTGTAATGACGTTTGTGGAATGCCTAATTCCAAAGAACGACGAGGAATGGACAAACCTGGGTTTTCTTCAACACTTTGGGCTACAACAGCAATATTCTCAGTTGTTCTTGAGCGACATGCACGGGTTTTATTCTTCACATCACTAACTTGTCCCAACAGCTCGAATTTGTCCACCAATTTCTGTATTGCGGTCCGACAAGGTGCTTCACGACGACCCAAAAATGTTTTAGTTTTACGAACCGTCTCTGCCAAATGTTCACCATTTTTATAGTGAATTTTAATAATATCAATGCGTTGTTGAAGCGTGTATCGTTCCATTTTTATTAATGGCGTAGTTTCTACTTGTCAAATGTTAAAAAATGACAGCTTCAAAAGTGACAGCTACCGAAATAGCGGGCTATTCAAAATAACACCTCTTATTGGAAAACCCTTTACTAAATTACTACATAGGTATACCCTTTGGTGTAGTGATTGGTGCATTGGTTTACCTTGCCAGAGGTCTGGAAACGAGTCCTAAAAATAAAAATATGCACGACTTGCTCTGGTGGTTGAATACTGTATGTTACCCAACATTGAAGATGCATGATAAAAAAAAAAAAACAAAAATTCGAATTTCTCCTCTAGGAATCACATAAAAATGCTCTGTACCAAATTTTATGCAAATCGGTCCACCCGTTTAGGCTCTAGCTCAAATTACAGTAGACGCACCGACGCAAAGACCGACGGACGGCATGACGAAACCCACTTTTTCGGACTACTCGATTATCGTAGTGTTAGTTTTCATTATAACCTCGAAATTTTTTTTTTAACACAAAACCAATACTTGCCCTTATAGAGCAAGTAAAAATGATTTTACAAATGTACAGCCTTTTGGGAGTAAGTGATAAATCCTACATCTTGTCCTGATGAAGTGCCTTTGAGAGAGGTATGTCGGTGGTTTTGAGGTCATTTCACGTCACGTCTATCTTTAGAGATATAAATAAAGCAAAAAAGATATTACACGCAATGTTATATAATACTCATTTTTAAATGAGCGATATTTTTAAAAGCCCTTTCACACTATTTTACACATTATAAGCTTATGTCAAAAATTTATGGAAACAAAATTCGAAATTTCATCTAAAACACGCTTTGAAAGTTTATCTCATGTAATTTGGCAGGAGTTGTGTGAATACATCGAAACTTTCGAAGATTGGTTATAAAACCATCACACATTCTATACCTTTTGAGTTTTTTTGTGAAACTGATTTGTTTGAATGCAAAAGTGTGGAAGCGCAATATGAAAATCACTTTCAACACACAAATTTGGCAGTCATACTATTTATCCTATTTTTTTTTGACACACATGTTAATATTACCTATGTGAAGTTGTATGAAGATTCTTGGATCAGTAATTCGGGGGCTTCAGGGTGTGTTGCATTTGAATTGGTAACTCTCACTAATTCTATTTTTGGAATAGTTCTACTTTTAATGAACTTTTTTAGGTAAAGGGGCATCTAGGTGCTGGCAGAAAAACGTGATCGTTTTGACTATCAACTTCATCTAGACTTCTTATGACATTAATATCCTTAGATATCTTTTCACCCCAAAAATCAATTTCGAACTCTCGGTCTAATAATCAAGGAGATGGGATTATGTTTTCGAAGGAAAACACAACTACGACTGATAAGAACTAAATTATGAAATTAACTAATGGGCACGTTCAATCACAAAATCTGAAAATTCAGATCTGAATTTATGCTGTTGAACGCACAAAAAAATCTGAATTTTCAGTCGAAAGTTGATGTGTCAAATGCTAGCATTTACCTAAAGGATTTAAATTAAAACGAAATAATTTAGAACTTTAATTAAATTCTTAAATTTAAAATTAAGCGTCAGTAGTTTTGGTAGTGGTTTATTTAACTAAATCACCAACAAATTACAGCAAGACTATGTGAAGTTTAATGAAAAAATAATTCCACAATATTGCGAATAGTCAATCTTTTGATTTGAAAACTCACTTATCAATAAACAACAAGTTCTTTTATATAAAAATGTATTAATTTGTTCGTGATGAAAATTAATCATCATAAATCAAGCAATAACCAGACCGAAAATAATAAAGTTCAACTTCTATGTATAGTACTTCAACATTTCCCCCGCCACTATCACTTTATTCTGAATTTTCAGATGAGAATTTTTGGCTGAAAATTCAGATGAAACGTAAGAAAACGTAACTTAAAGTCACTAAAAGTCATCTAACTTTTTATGACAGCTGGCCAATCAGAAGCTCCAAAAATTCAGAAATCTGAAAATTCTGATGTAAAACGTAATGCATTGAACGCGCCCAATTTCTTATTACCAGTTTAACCTTTTCAGAAAAAAATATAATTATTGCTTTTTTGTTAAAATTTTTTTACTCATTTTTCGGTACAAATTGATTTTTTTTTACTAACTTTCCGCTTCTGATGGGCGAGAGACTAGAAATTTTAATTTGCCTCTGTCCTCAATTCATCAACTTTTACAAAATCGATTGCGAAATTTCACATACACAAGGAAATATGTTATTATTATTTATATAAAACCAAAAAAAAGAAAAAAAACTAATTTTTGTACTTTTTCATTCAAAACACAGCAGTTAGAAGCTAGCAGAATGAAAGAAAATTTGAGAATTAATTTTGCAAACAAATTAATCAGATATTATTGGTAAAATTCTAAATTTCGCTTTAAATTCATTTATTTTTTAAAATTTAATGTTTCGAAAACATCAGTCAGTCAATAAATCAATAGTAATAATTTAAATTGGCATACACAGGACAAAGTATCAGGTGGTGGTAGGGCAGAACATGAGGGTGTCCTGTTCTCAGAGAGTGGTTCTATCACCCTTGCTTTAGCGTTTTATATATAGTTGATGAACTTCTAAAAGTCTTAGTTCTACTGAGCATACACTGTTAAGCAATGGAAAATATTAATAATGACTCCTTGGCAAACATAATAGCATGGAGCAATAGTTATCCTTAACAGAACCAGAGCCTTATTGTGGAATAGTTCAGAAAAAAACTTAACGCGAGACCTTATAAAAGGAGCTATAGCCAGTTTTAGATTGCTTTCACTTTAAGAGTGTATCCCTGATGTTTAATCTGAAAAGACTAACTTTTCTGGTAAAAATACATTTAACGTACAAGAAACACTTCAAATTTTGAACAAGTGCGATTGGAAAATGTTAAGTAACTTTTTAAAAGTCGTATTTAGGTTTGTTCAGTACCTAAACTTGATAGTATTTATAAAATTGGTAATCGGCTTGGCCATAGCTTTAAAATTCATAAAATGGTAAATTTGTTTAAACATTACGATTGTAAATATATTAATTTGTTACTTACTTATCCGAAGCTGAGATGGGGCACATTCTTACTTAGGACTTACAAAAACTGTTGTCAACCTGCATCTATGCTTAAGCATAAGCATAGTACGCAGATCGCGCTAAATTTTCGTTTTCATACTGAATTCTCTCCAAAATTTAGCCAAACATTTTATCCGTAAGTGTTCGCACGAGTCAAATTCGTACTAAAACGCATCCAATGTGCGGCAGGCCTTAAGCTAGGAGCAGACGGCATATGAAAAGTCGCAAACGTTTGCGACTCTGACGTCACGTAAATAGTCGCAAATGTGTTGCAAATTCTATACCTACATCATTGCTCGCAAACTTGCATATGGGGGTGTTCACACGATATGCAAAAACTGTCCCAAAAGTCGCAAATGCATTTGCGACCAAGGCACTCGCACATCATGTGTCCGCAAATGTGGTCGCAAATGTTGTGATGGATATGCGAGGTGTTCAGACGATGTGCTATAAAGTCCGCATATCACCCAATTCCAATCATATGCAGGCTTGCGAACATTTCATATTTTTTTGGAACTGAAAAATTCTCATCTGAAAATTCATAACAAATGAATTGTGCTGGGGAGAATATTAAAAGCAGCCAGAATCGGAAAATTGTGGAATAATTTTTTCTTTGAACTTTACAGAGTTTTGCTGTATTTTGTCAATAAAAAGATTAAACAAAAATAGAAAAAATATAATTTACATCATATGATAAAAGCAAACAATTTTATTGAAATTTTCAAAACCCTGTTGCTGCTTTACATTATAATATCGTCCCCAGAACTACCCACGCTTAATTTTAAATTTACGAATATAATAATTAAAGTTCCATTTTATTTCATTTAAATGTAAATCCTATAAGCTATAGCTATGTACATGCAAGAATTTAACACAACAACAACTCTACTAGTGAAGAATCACAGCAGCTGATATGCTGCATATGTGGAGATGTGCAATGTTCGGTTTTCGTGTCATCGCAAATGCTTGGGATGGTCGCATATGGCCGCACATGCTCGCAAACTGTCACAAATTATATGCGAGGGTGTTCACACGATATGGAAGAAAGTCGCAAACTTATATGCAATTTGGGTGTCGCACATAATCCGCAAATGGTTTGCGAGCATATGCGGACTGTCCCAAAAGGGTGTTCAGACGATATACTCTCAAAGTCGCAAATGATGACGTAAAAATGACGTCAGAGTCGCAAACGTTTGCGACTTTTATATGCCGTCTGCTCCTAGCTTTAGACTCTGTTAATTTACTCCGAATACAAAAGTTTTCTTGCAAAAGAACCAATTAAGAGGAATGCTATAGATCATTGACTTATTAAATATGGACTGCTGGTTGTTTGTCATTTCCATACAAAACCTGCAGAGAAGATGGTTCTAGTTCTTAGCGACAAATTCGGGCCTACCGGCAAAAATAAATAATAATTTTTTTAGCGCCATCTGTTGCATACTTCGCCTTAGAATGAAATTTCATTCATAGAAGGTAAGGCCATCTATTGTCATAGGAAGTCATCAATTGGCGTAGTGTTGGGGGAGCACTGAAAAAAATCCTTTTTTGATTTATTTTATAAAACCTTTGATTTTAGAGTCATATACGAAATAAAAGATTTTTCAATGAAATTTATTTTCTCCATTTGAAGAGATATAGTGAAGGAAGATATTTTTAAAACATTATTTCAAGGAAAAACGCGGTCTTACTTAAGACGGTCGTCCAAAGTAATAAAAAACATTTTTAATGGCTGAAGTTTTCTAACTTTTTACCTATCTTAAGACAACGGAATCTTTTGTCTAAATCTGCAATATTTTGTGTATATATCAACTAAAGTATTTTCTGACTATTTCGAAATAATTATAAACTGTCTAACTAGTCAAAAATCTAATAAATACGACTCGCCCACTAGGCAACTTCCGAGCAACTTTTTAGATATCTTATTTTTCTTGAAAACTTTCGTATTTTTTTTAATTATAACTTATTCATAGAGGTTCATTGTTTTATTTTAAAATACAGATTTTTGTGCATTTCAGTCCAAAGTTCTGTCAAAGTTCATAAAAAAAAACAAGAAAATTGTACTAAAATGCACACAAATTTGGAGTAAAGGAACGAACCTTACTTTTAATTTATCAGTAAAATCTATCTTAACCGAAATTGTAGAGGATTAGAATTCCCTATAAAAACGCGCTTAACCTGTGTTTTTAAAACTACTTGGCGTGTTTTTTTTGCAAGTCCATATGGATTTGTCGGAAAAACAACATCGGAACTAATTGTTTTACACGTAAACAACTTAAATCTATATGGACTACTTAGCTAAGTCCAGATAATTATCGGGACTTACGTATTGTAAGTAAGAAGTTCCTAAGTCCCGATGTCGTTTTTTTCGATAAATATGGACTTGCAAAAAAACACGCCTAATATATTAAATATTCTTAGCAAAAAGTGTAAAGCAAAATACTAACTCTACTCATTTACTT
Organism: Leucozona laternaria; assembly: GCA_932273885.2. NCBI lineage: Eukaryota > Metazoa > Arthropoda > Insecta > Diptera > Syrphidae > Leucozona > Leucozona laternaria. The sequence goes on along the minus strand of OW026366.1, from coordinate 252,962,128 downwards.
TTCAAATCTGCCAATTTCTACTAATTTTTATTTATTTTATGAAATTCGACATAACTATAGTTTGTACAAATTAACAGTTTGAAAATTAAGCGAGAAGTTGTTTGAAGTTGTTTGAAAAAAAAGGAAATTTTCGGATTTGGTTACGGGATTTTTTTTTTTTTAAATAATGCTTAGCACTGGTCTGACATTTATTGTTTTGTTTGTTTTTATTTTGCAATTCAGTTTCAGAATTCTTCTGGATGATGTTTGTTTAGTAATTTGTTATTATTAATTAAAAAAAGTATGAAAACAAAGTTGAATCATTACGAAACTATTTAACAATAGCAACCAATGAAATCAACAAACAAAGAGGTAACGGTTATCGATTTAAGAGAAAGAACATTTTATTTGCTCCTAGACAAGAAGAGAAAAATCTCAGTCACGTTCAGCGCAAAGATATCAACGATTTATCTAATCTTAAACTCCTACGTGAAGGATGTCGGAAACACAGAATGCATGTATTGAAGAAATTTTAATATTCAATTCGTAATTCATTTGTGTGAGGTGTTTTTCAGATAAAAATATTATTATAAATACTATCTGCACTATCGACGGAAGGTAAAGGTTGGAAGTAAAGTTTCAATTTTGGCATTAATGACATCTCAAAAAATAACTAGTTTTCTTTGTAAAATTTGCGTTCAATGAAAGCTTTTGACTACATATGTCTGCTGAACGTACCCAATGAAAAATGAAATCAGATGGAAAAAAAAAATCCTCGATACAAATGTCGAACAGTAATATCTGTATTTTCCGATAGGACTGAACCCGGCGCTTGTAACGCATAGCTTAAAGTGGCGTCAACGTGAAGTTGGCTCCTGTCAACCCATATATAATAAGTCAATGCTATAAACAGTTCATAATTCCTAACCATTTACAAAGCTGAGAAGTAATAGCAAAAACTAAACTTTTGGTTCATGAAACGTTATCCCGATAGAGGGCAGGATCTCGAGTGGTTGTTCTTATTCACGTATTTTGATGATCTAGGTATATGGATCATCTCTAATAATAAAAAACGGATTTAGACTCAACTTTAAAGAGACACAGTATTTAGATGGCACACACACGGATAGACAACTTGTCCACTTGAAAACTTTTCTTATTAATAAACACATTTTGGCATTACGAAATCTTTCTTTATCTTTATAACTGGAATCTGGAAGCTCATATTCCACTATGTGCGTCACACGCATACATGCACTGATTTATGGAAACTATGATTGAATATAGTAATAAACGGTTATCTATGAAATGTTTGTATGTGTGTCTGCTAAGAAGTCCCTTAAATGCCAAATCTTGCAAGTTAAAGTTATCCGCTTACCTATGTATAAAAGCTAATTTATGCGGCCTGTAGGTCATCAGGTTATCCGCTTACTATCACATGTGACAGGCCATTCCAGATTTATTACTATGAATTAAACATGTTGACAGATGTGCACGTTCTATCACGCCGCCGTTGTTTGACGGCTTGAAAATAAATAGCACTTTAAATTAAACTTGATAACAAGATTACCTTTTCAATTTCATAGCTAAAAGATAATCCTTCCCTCGAAAGTTATTAGATCAGTTTGTAAAGACATAATTTCAAAGTTTGTAAAACCTTTCTACAACTTGGATTTTGAAAGAGAAGATTTTGTTCAAAACTATCGCTGGCCAAAAAACGAGACAAGACGAAACTTTTGTAAGTGAAGGTCTTGTTAAAAATCGAAAAATGTCAGTAGCACGATTATTTGTGTTTTTGTGGGAGAAATATCAAAAAAAGAGTTTGAAAAATTTAGATATTGAAAATCTTTTCAGATTAGAGAAGAAACCACCTAGAGCACGCACGATTCTAATTAAATTTCAGTCCAATAACTACGGTCGTATTTTGTCTCGCTTTCCAAGAACAGACCAATACTTTTTTGGTCTCGTGTAATTATAAGCTATATCATACACTTAAGTTCTTGACAGTGATATAAAGAAAATCTTTCAACAGAAGTTACCTTGATCACCATTAATTCAATTATCTTCAAAATTCCAAAAAAAAAAAAAATACCACCATTGCAACAAAAAAACATAATTCCATGAGCGAAATTATTAATTAAACTTACATCAATCAAGTGAGTTAGTAACTCTATCTAGATCTGAAGCAAATGTCATGGAATTGCTGCTGTTTGTGCGGTAGAGGCATATTAATAAAGCCTGACTTAATTATATCAATTTACCTAAAATCAGATGCTACATTCTGCTAACAATAACAACAACAAAACAAAACAAAAAATCAGCATCAGAGCAAGGTAAACATATTATCATCACCACGCAACAACTTTGAGTATTAATTGATTTGTATTCCTGCGAAAAGGAATTATATATAGTATCCATCAGGTCTCTGACTCTGGGTACTTAAAGTTATTTATTAAGAATTTAATTGCAGCGGTATTCGGCTGTTGCTTGATTTTTTACTTCATTTTTTTTGAACAATGACTCGAAAATGGGTTAACCGTTTAAAATGTATTTTATATAGGCACCTACACTTTGTTGTTGTTTTTTTTTTTTTTTTTTTTTTTGGTTATATAGGGACTAATGTTTAAGGATATAGCAAAGGAGAAGTGTGGTCGTGCCAAGAAAATCCTTAAGGACAACATATGGTCAAAGGAAGAAAATGAACAGGGCATAAGAGAAGAAATACAAAAAAAAAACTTGGAGAAATAATATTCAATTCCTCAACAATCAAGAGGAAGAAAGGTAGAGAGGTTATCCTGAATATATGTATATGCGTATATAGTTGGTGCGCACCATAAGGAAGGTCTGATAATTGCTCATTGAAGGTTATAAATATTCTCTTCGGAGTTATCTATGCCTCCATCTGGTTGATTTTGTAAGAAGTGTGGACGCCACGCGCTTAGTATAAAATAATTCCCTCAAATGTATACGTGCATGTTCAATTCTATATCTAGTATAGGCTCGCGTCTTCTGCAAACGTTATCAACCTTGTGTTTGTGTATTTTCAATACGCACAGTAGTTGATCTATTTACAGTGTCTACAGGTTAATTGAAGAGTTGATTTACAAACTTTTAGGATGTGATAGGTCGGATTGGATAAATTGCACTTTATTCCTGATATTTTTTTACATTTTATACAGTTATTACCTGTTTAACTGATCCGAAAAGCACTTATAGCCATGTGAGTACACACAATGTTTTGCTTTCAGTCAATGTTAGTTAATTGAAGTATTTTGTCTTCTCTAAATTCATCGGCCCCACCATTTGACATATTCACTTTTAAATGCCAGAAGTGCAACTAAAATCACCCTTCTTAAGAATTGTTCTCTATTATAAGGACAAAATATGTTTTAGCAAATGCCATTGAACATTCAACAGTAGCAAAGAAGTAGTCGCAGCTTGCAGGTGAATCGGCACACTGCTGAATATGATTTGCATAGCTAATGAATCTTTTTGGGGTTCCCTATTTCCATATCAATAAAATATCAACATGAACTTATGTCAGAAATCGACCAGATGAAAGATCCATCTTTCACTTGTCAAATAAATGTCACATTGATTTTTTTTATAGGTAACATTTTTGGAGGGTAAATTTGAGAATAATTTGTTAGCGAGGAACCTCAGCTGTTTAACTTCAGTCACATATTAATGTGTTTTGAGTTGAAATACAACTGATGGGAAGGTTATTTGAAACGATCGATGTGAGCAGGTCCATATTTTCGTTTTCTGAAGTTTTTTTTTTTTATAAAAATGAAGATCAGCTTTAAACCTTAGGAAACAAAAAAAAAAATGTGACGTTTTAGTGAAGTATTTGCTTTGGTTTGTTTTATTTGACTTGATTTGAGAGAAGTTTCACTTCATAAGCCAAGAAAGGAGAAATGCATTGATTTCAAATACAAAAGAGTTGATATACGAACTCGGAATGTCCTTTTGAAAGTTTTCTGAGATTATCTCAAATATTTGATATTGGTATGTATGAGAAATGTATATTCATTGATTAAATACAAATAAAAACAAGTTTTAAGTTTAGTTTGTGTCAGTAGGAGTTACAATTTTAATTGGGAATGAAAATATTTTTGGGGGTTACATAATAGTGTTCTTAGAAACTAAACTGCAATCTATTCTTAAGGATCAGATAACTTTCTCGATGTCAATAAGGATGTGCATAAGCGGAAGGCGCCAAGGCGATTTTCAGTCGTTGGGTCGCAATGACGCGTTACAAGCGAGTATAGTGCAAATTCATATATAAATACTATATAGGAAATGCATTTTTATCTCGCTTAGAGAATATAAATGCAGAAAGTAAACGTTGTCCAGATCAATACCATCCAATTCCGGCCATAAAAAATCATTAATCATCTCTCGATAGCGCAATCCATTGACCGTAACTGTTGCTCCAGCCTTATTTTCGAAAAAGTAAGGTCCAATGACCCCGCCGGACCATAAACCGCACCAAACAGTCACGCGTTGAGGATGAAGAGGCTTTTCAATAATAACTCTTGGGTTTTCCGAGCCCCAGATGCGACAGTTTTGCTTGTTGACGTAGCCTCCGAGGTGGAAATGGGCCTCATCAGTCAAGATGATTTTTCGATGAAATTCCGGATCATTTTCATGCATTTCAAGGACCCAATCTGCAAAGACACGACGTTGTTGATGATCAGCCGGCTTGAGTTCTTGTGTAAACTGAACTTTATAAGCCTTAAGACCCAAGTCTTTATGCAAAATACGGTGTAATAACGTTTGTGGAATGCCTAATTCCAAAGAACGACGAGGAATGGACAAACCTGGGTTTTCTTCAACACTTTGGGCGACAACAGCAATATTCTCAGATGTTCTTGAGCGACGTGCACGGGTTTTATTCTTCACATCACTAACTTGTCCCAACAGCTCGAATTTGTCCACCAATTTCTGTATTGCGGTCCGACAAGGTGCTTCACGACGACCCAAAAATGTTTTAGTTTTACGAACCGTCTCTGCCAAATTTTCACGTTGTTGAAGCGTGTATCGTTCCATTTTTATTAATGGCGTAGTTTCTACTTGTCAAATGTCAAAAAATGACAGCTTCAAAAGTGACAGCTACCGAAATAGCGGGCTATTCAAAATAACACCTCTTATTGGAAAACCCTTTACTATATAGGAAATGCATTTTTATCTCGCTTAGAGAATATAAATTGCAGAGTAGCTTTGGGAAGCTCTTTGATTTTCACAGCACAAATTCATCTTTGGAAATAATTGGGACTAGGCCAGGGCCGCTTGTATCGGTGTCAAGAAGCAATTCCATAGTGGTTGAGGAGTGACTTAACACTTTTTTTTCATTTTTGTCAAGAGAATTTCTAACAATTTTTTTTTAAATTAAAACTGATAATAGAATGACGTCTAAGTTTTCAGGTGAGATAATCTTTTTCGCAGATCTGTAAGAATAAAGTTTAGTAGAGAAAAACAATATATAATTGATGTCTTTTGTCATCATTCTTTTTCAGTATTCCTCGATTGAATTCATTCCATGGTTTACGCGAAAAATTGGGCGTCCACCGTAGAGAGGTTAGCGAGATTTTTAGAAGGCTGCCAAACATTGTTTAATCTAGTATCCATATTCTCCCGTCGAAATGGAGTTTTACTTTGATAGGACTTTGCCAATAAGATAGTGGTGTGTCTTATAACTATATTTTACTCAGATACTGCATTAGAGACAGTAAATCACTCAAACACAATACTTTTCCACAAATTCTGTGTTGCATTAAGTTGAGAATCAGCCTTGGGTCGCACCATTCAGAAATTTTGCTAAAGCCTCCACAATCAACAGAAAATTAGAGTACAACTTCATACCACTCTATACCCAGCGGGTCTAACAAAGCGATTTAAGCTTATATCCCAATGTGTTCATGAGGACCCTTTTTCTTTTGGATGTGATTTAAAGAAAGTATCTAAAACATTCATAACTGCACGGCGTCCTGGATAGCAGCCACTGTGGAGCTACAAATGCCAAATAGAATTATTATCTGCTTGTTGATATAGCATATATGGTGTCTTCACAGCATTTTGCCTTCCTTATGAACTTTGGTGTCATGGCTAATATATAATTTCTATATTTCTGAGTGTATTTGGGAATTTGTTTGATTTAAACGTAGGAAAAATACAAGTTGCTCTATTTCCAATACTTTCTCCATGACTACTCACAAAGGTGGTATCGGTTGGTTACTTCTTAAATAGTATTTTAAACTGGAGTATGGTATTTGGCTTATTGATGGTACACTCTTTTTTACAAAAATATTTTCAAAAAATGAGATCTGGAGCGTTTAATTTCAGAGAACGGAGTGGCCAATTGATATCGCTCCTTTTTGAAATAATGCGTTCCCCGAAAATATCCTTTGCTGTGGTTTCATCTTGTTGCAACTATATTTGTGGTTAGTATTCTTCCGTTGGCTTCAAGAAATTTTCCAACATTTTGCAGTATTGGGCAGATTTGATAATGATTGTTGATGTGACTTGCTTTTTTTGTGTAAACTCTCCTGCATTTGCTGAATATTTTCTTCAGTGCAAGCGGTTTTTGGTCTTCCAGTTTGAGAAAGGTCTGAGACACTGGGTTTTTGTTGTTGAAAATGAGCATCGAGAAATCAGACAATTTATCGTAGATTCCGAAGGTCCAGTTTTCATATGTAAAAACGGCGATATACGCGTTACTTTAAAATTTGTTTAACATACATAAGTAATATGTTTTCATCTAATATTTTCAAAAATGACTTCTTTAAAACTAAGCCTGTTCAGTGTTCAGGTTTCTGAAGTCAGAAAAATTTGACTCCATTACTAATTGAACTAGCTTTAGACTTTAGTTAATTGTTTACATTTCTGAGATTTTAGAAATTTTTGAGGTACATTTTTCCGTCTAACTTAAGTTTTCTAGCACATCTGAATATTTTCAACTGTTATTATTAATTATTGTACTATTCATACTTAGAATTTCAGTTTATTAGACTTTACCATTCTTTATTCCGTCAATTTCATTGAATTTTTGAACAACAACTTTCAACTTTAGGCAAGTAACCGCCAAACTTTCTTATTTATTTAAAGGCCAAACTACTTACTACTAAACCTGTTAATTCAACCTAGCACCATAGGACTCAAGTTTGCTTTTAGTTCTGTACAATCTCCACATTTTTATTACTTGGTCAGCACATAACCCAAAATAGGCGTTAAATCAGGCATGTGTGTTGGGCAGTATATCTATACTGACCAATTGTGATTTTATTAAAAAGACGTTTTCAGTTTTAAATGAATGCAAAGACATTAATGTATAATTTTTTTACAATTAAATTAGTAACAAAAATTCGTTATATTAATCAATTTTCGATGTATGCATTAATTGTTTTTTAAATTCAATATACTTTTTCAATATTTTCACTTTCTAAATAAATGTGTTTGTCTCGTGTTAGACCCTAATGAAATGCAAAAAGTTAAGAGCAAGCAGGATAAATTTTACATAAATAGAATGAAGTCTCAGTATTAAGTTGTTGTAAAGGGTTTTCCAATAAGAGGTGTCATTTTGAATAGCCCGCTATTTCGGTAGCTGTCACTTTGAAGCTGTCATTTTTTGACATTTGATAAGTAGAAACTACGCCATTAATAAAAATGGAACGATACACGCTTCAACAACGCATTGAAATTATTAAAATTCACTATAAAAATGGTGAAAATTTGGCAGCGACGGTTCGTAAAACTAAAACATTTTTGGGTCGTCGTGAAGCACCTTGTCGGACCGCAATACAGAAATTGGTGGACAAATTCGAGCTGTTGGGACAAGTTAGTGATGTGAAGGATAAAACCCGTGCACGTCGCTCAAGAACAACTGAGAATATTGCTGTTGTAGCCCAAAGTGTTGAAGAAAACCCAGGTTTGTCCATTCCTAAAATTTCATGAAAAGGATATGGTCCTGTAAGCGTGGTCGTGGCGGCCATTTGGCTGATGTTGTATTCCATTATTAACGGCATACCTTCCTCTTTATAATGAAATAAACATTCGATCATTTATCTCAAAAAATGTCATTTTTCTTTGAATATCAAAATAACACCTCTTATTGGAAAACCCTTTATCATCATCATCATTTCAATATACATAAGTATTTTTTAATTCTAATAGAGAAATACAAAATCAAAAGGATTTTTATAGTAAACAGAGTTGCCAGATATTAAAGAGTGCTTCAACTGTAAGATTTGCGTTTTTATATAAGAGCTTCAGTTAAATAGTTCCAAGTTTTTTTTGCACGTTTACTGCCTCTTGTGAGGAAATGACAAATCCTCTAAGAGTATCTTTTGTCATGAATAAATGACTCTCACCATACCTGTTCGGATTCGACAGAAAATTGTAGGTCCGCTCCATTCCTGCCGCTCACAAAAATGGTTTAGATAAAGTCACTAGGCCTACACTAGGTTCTACAAGTGAGCGAGAGTCCTATAGAGTAGTTCATACCTTAAGTTAATAGATATGATCAAAAAATAAAACAAACCGGAAGATGTCATCCATACTCAAATTTCGTAAAGCAACCCAATGCTGCCAGCCATACGTGGGACTTTGAAATTAAAACTTTTTAATATGGTAACTATGTATATAAGTCGCAGTTAAATGTACATATATGATATCTCATGCTGTTGTAAGCACGCATCGTTGCATATTATGTAGTATCTTCCCTCAAAGAAGAAAATACTTTATCGTTTAAAGTTCTTCGAAATTCGAAAGTTGACTTTTATAATGTTAACAGTCAGGCATTGTGTATCAAAGTAGATGATAAATACATTCAATCCTTGATGGGAAAGCAACCAATTTCAATCTCAACAACTTCATTAAGGAAAACGTTTATAAAACACAAATATTTAGAATACCTCACCATCATATAAATAGAACGTATATAAACCATTCATTTCACATTCTCTATGGATTTTCTTAGCTGATATCTCTGACTTCTAAATTACATTGTTCACTTAAAATAATCAAAATACAATCGATTAAAATTATGTTAGCTAAAAATGTTTCGGCATTTCGCTGATCCTGATCTCTGTCCCGAAATGATTTGAATTTTTCTCTCTATATCCTCCCCAAAAAAGGTACACACCATCTGGCACACGCGCCGTCATTTGTATACACGTGTGCCACTGTAGCATAATTCAGATTATTTCTTCCTGAATCCTGCATCAAGGAGGAAACCTTTTTTGTGTGTGTTCCCTTTTAACTGTTCCGTTTCATGGTTGGCACTCGAACCTCAGATCAAAAAAAATATTTTTTTTTACTCTCTAGAAGCCAACAAATTTTATTTACCTACTCCAAATAAATGTATGTATGAGTATCTGGTTTTCCTCCCAAGAAACCATTCTCTTCACAAAGTGTTGTCTAAAATTCAAAACAACGCAACCAAAAAATGTCCAAAAAAAACGACGAAGTGTTTCTTGTTCATTGGGCTATGGGGATCTCTTTGCAATCTTCTCGAAAAGTGTAATCAATCGACGGATACAAATGAACAGAAAAAAAATTGTACCTATACCTACGTACATATATATTTTTCAAGCAAGAATTGTAACACCATATGACGACGAAGACGAAGATCCTTGCAACATATGTTGTTTTGGAATCAAGCCGTTGCATTGCGAGGAACATAGTCCTTTGGCTTATGCTTCTTATTGCGATGCATTTGTGGTATCTTATGAATCAACAACAAAAAAAACTAAATTATCGAAAGAAACGAACTACTAGCTCTAGTAAGCATCTTGTAGGTGTTGTTTATGAGATGTCACTTTTTCCGATTAAGATTTTATTTGACAGTATGACGATTTTCTTAGTTTGAAGCTTTGTAGGTAGATAGAATGCAACCTAGCTCAGTGACCCAATTAGCGCTTGAGTGCGCCGTTTTGATACCATAACTCATATTGACCTGTGGATGGAGGGTGATTTTATTACAGAGGATTGTATGGATATATTATATATATATAGGAGGTAAGTTCTTTGATCCGCTTTTGCACGTTCGAGAATAGGAGTTAAAAAACCGAAGTTAATCCTAGATCCACTTAGTCGCATTGAGGAAAGAGATCATCATTTAAACTGTTTTGCTGCCGACAGTACCCTCAGCTTTTCATATTCCTTTCTAGATTCACACCCTTGTCCTTCGGATGTGGAACTTCAGCGGCAGCGTATGATAAGCTCATTAAATTCTGATCTAGATAGCATTGTGAAATGGGGAAATAAAAATCGCGTAAAATTTAATGCTTCAAAAACACAATGCTGCCTTCTGTCGTTAAAGCGAACCCCACCCCTAATGCCGCTATCCATGAGCGACACTTGCATCGAGGAGACTGAAAAACTTTCAGTTCTTGGTATGTGCATCACAGATCACCTTTTGTGGAATGATCACATATTCGATGTCGCCAAAAACGCTGCAAAGTGTCTAGGTTTTCTCCGTCGATGCAAGAAATTTTTCTCCCCCTCTGATCTGGCTGTAATCTATATAGCCTTCATTCGTCCAAAAATGGAATACAATTCTCATATTTGGGCAGGTGCTCCAATAACCCACTTGAGTCTATTAGATAGAATTCAAAAGAGAGCTTTAAAAATGATAGGCGATAGAACTATAACGGAAGCAATTGAAACTCTCGAACACCGGCGCAGTGTTTGATGTCTTTCACTATTTCATCGATTTTTTTATAAACATTCTTCTAGTGAAATAACCAGTTGCATTCCTCCCCTTAAACAATTCAACCGTAATACTCGTATTTCTAGGAATGCGCTTCAGTTTACCCTTGAGCCCAACTTCGGACGTAATGTTAAGTACAGAGATTCTTTCTTTAGTCGCACTATAAGAATGTGGAATGCGTTACCCGGCTCAATTTTTCCTTGCCACTTCGAAGTTCAAACATTTAAAACGAATGTGCATCGGTATCTCCTTTCAAATCCTTATCATCATAAGGGTAGTCACAACCCCTTGAGTGCGCGCAAAATATAAAAAAAAAAAAAAAATGTCTTTGATGTTTATTTTTTTTTATATAAATTTTGCGCGCACTCAAGGGGTTGTGACTACCCTTATGATGATAAAACACAGTACGAGCGTTTAGGAAAGTGGGAGAGGATTTGAAAGGAGATACCAATGCACATTGGTTTTAAATGTTTGAACATCGAAGTGGTAAGGAAAAATTGAGCCGGGTAACGCATTCCACATTCTTGTATCTCAGAAAGTTGCCAAATGATTCCGCCTCATTCTGGCCAGAGCGGGGCATTTACAGAGGAAATGAATGAATGTTTCATTTTCCTGCTGGTCCCCACAACTACGGCAATGAGTATTGTAGAGAATGCCCAGCTTCGCTGCATGCTATCCTATTGGCCAGTGACCAGAATAGGTCAATCGGGTCAGTTGCTCGGGATTTATTGTAGGTGGGCCATATAATTATTTCTGGATATAACGCAGTTTCTTAAACTTCACCCTCTACAATTTCATTCTGTAAGAAAAATTGAGAATAAAGTTATTCCCGACATTGCTGAACCAGTTTAGAGAATGATATAGCCGAATTAATGGCTTTACCAGCCGCCTGTCTATCTGTCAGGATAGTGGTATTTCGGTTTTGGTTAGGGTCTTGTTTAAGTATCTTGCATGGGGAATATTGGGTAGCTGAAAAGACAGATACTCAAGGATTCGGAAAAAATTCCTCCATCTTAGAACCATCTGTGAAAAGTCTCTCGTCAAGACGCCGACGTCATCATTCCAGTCTTTTATGGATGTAAATAAAACTTTAAATAATTAATACAATTTAAAAAAAAATAATGAAAAATATTTTGGGAGTCTTCCAGGGTGTTTTGTATACATATATTGACGATAAATTAGTGGGCGCGGTCGATCAGAAAAGGAACACGATACAAATTTAGCAAGAGTTTTGCAGCGAACTAGAGAAATTAATGTTAAATTAAACCCTCGCAAACTTCAATATAAAGTAGAGCAGGTGAAGTAATTGGGGCACATTTACTCTAAAGAAGGGTTTGCCCCTGATCCAGAAAGAATAAAAGCTATACAAGGTATTAAAAATCCTGAGAATAAAAAGTATTTACAAAAAATTTTCGGAACTTTGAATTTTTTAAGATCTTTCGCACCTAATTTTGCCAAAATTAATGCACCTATAAGAGAATTGTTACGCAAAAATGTAGAATTTGTTTGGACAGAAAAGGATTCTCAGATTTTGCAAGAAATTAAAGATAAATTAGCGAGGGCAACCTCTTTGTATAGTTTTTCCCCCGACGTCCCTAAAGCTCTTCAAACTGATGCACCTTAAAACGGTTTAGGGTGTTGCTTGTTTCAAAAAAGAAAACCAATATGTTTTGCATCGAAGAGTCTATCGGCTACAGAAATTAACTACGCACAAATAGAAAAATAGTTTTTGGGCATAGTCTGAAAAGTTTCGTGTGAAAAGTTTCATGCGTATATTTACGGAAGAAAAGTGACTGTACATACTGATCACAAGCCATTAGTGTCTATAATGAAAAAAGAGCTGAGTCAAATTCATTTTACACGGCTTCAGAAAATGAAAATTAAGCTCCTGAAATATGATTTAGATGTTCAGTATGTACCGGGAAAATTGCTTCACGTAGCAGACTTGCGAAATTTTTTAGAAGATAATACCATAAATATGGATAGTTCGTTCAGAGATGTTTTGCATTCTGTTTATTTGAGCGATTACAAGAAAGAATTATTTAGAGATGAGCAAAAAATCACGACCTGTGATTTTCGACCTGTGAGTCAAAAATCACAATCACTACCTGTGAGCGACTCTTTAATAAACCTGTGAGTGCCCTAAATGTGATTGAAAATCACAACTGTAGTAAAATCACAACAAAAAGAAACGATTCACAAATCACGACAATCGGACAATGAACTTTATGAACTGTGAACAAAATCACGACCCACCGTAATAAAATTTTGACAGTGCAAATTATCGGGTTTCCACTGGAGCTAGAGAGTTAGGCGAGACAAGCTAATTTCCAACTCCTAAATCGATTGGCGTACTCCGTTTTTCGATCCGGCGTATGTATGTATTGGAAATTTTGGGCATTCGATATTTAAGACACTCGAGATTTTGCCATTTGATAATTTTGAATTCGGGACTTGAGATTTTTAGCATTTTTGTATTCATAGTTATGTCCTACGAGGTACTTTTAATTACTTATTTGTTGTCCTCATTTAATTACTTTATTTTTTACTGATAATTTTTGTTTTTGGCCTCCAAAAATATTCCAAACTCGCCAATCACAATCACAGGTTAAACTCACAGTGATTCAGAAATCACAGTCACAGTCACAGAAAATCGCAGTTTAGCTCATCTCTAGAATTATTTTAAAAGCTTTTCAAAATGCCAAAATTGTACAGTCTATTCTACAAAACATTAAATATGGTTGGCCAAAAACAAAACATGCTCTATCGCATGAACTACAATTTTATTGGAATATTAAAGATCATTTATGTGTATTGGTTTTTGATCATATATATTTAACTTTTGATAGTTTCAAATTGGGCTTAATAATCGATATGAAAAAAATGCAATCAATTAAAAAACTAATTCATTCTTTTTCCCAACGTTTCTCCGGTTTTTTCCGGCTTCATCAGGGGGTTTGGATTTATTAGTTCTTAAAGAAACAATTGACAATGAAATGTTTGATGAATAAAAAACTAATAATAATTTGTACATTTAAATAATTTAAACAATTTGATAACTATTGCACTTACTTTTGTTGTTAATAAATTACATTTAGGAACAATTTATATAAAATAAAATAAAAATAAACTTTTAAAACTTTACAGAAAATTAAACACTTCTTATTGGCAAATGTAAACTTAAAGAATATTAATTTATATTAGATTATAATATGGCAACACTGTAGACAGCGCTTATGTCATCAATGTCCTCTTTGTGGTTCATCGTTACATTCATTTTCTTTACAAATCTTTTTACCAATTCAGACAAAGGTAACAAAACAGTCGTTATGTATAGAGATGATTACAACCAAAAAATGAACCAATTACTTGATGATAAAAAGACATATAAAACAATAAGAACAGATCCCACATCAAAACTTCAGACTATGAACCAAAAATTAGTCAATGATCTATATAAACAACAATTCATTAACTTGAGCGAAAAGATAAAACTATCATGCTCTGCACCATCGGCACCAGTGTTATATGGTCTTCCTAAGATTCATAAACCTAACTTACCTCTTCGCCCAATAGCAGCTTCCACTAATGTTCCCTGTTATGGATTATCTAAATATATCGGCAAAATACTCAAGAATATAATCTCGGAAGAATTAAACATAAAAAACTCTTTTGAACTTAAAGACAAAATGAAAGAGATGTCATTAGAAGAAGATGAAGTACTTGTTTCTTTTGACGTAGTGTCACTTTTTACCAATATACCTACGTACACAGCCATTAAAATCATAATGCAAAAATGGGAAATTCTGAAAGAACATACCAAAATACCAAAAAAAGATTTTTTAAAAATACTACAGTTTTGTTTAACAGACAATAATTATTTCAGATACGAAAATATGTTTTATAATCAGACATTTGGTATGCCTATGGGCAACCCACTTTCTCCAACCATCGCAGATATCGTATTAGACCATTTATTAAACGATTCAATAGACAAACTACTAAAATGCAATACAAAAATAAAGTTCATAGCTAAGTACGTAGATGATATAATTGCAGTCGTCAAAAACTCAGAAACGAACATCATACTCAAAACACTGAATGAGTACCACACCAAGTTAAATTTTACCCTTGAATAGAAAATGAAAATATGATTCCATTCCTAGATGTAAAACTAATCCGTCAAAACAACAGAATAATTTTTGATTGGTACACCAAACCCATGTCATCGGGTAGAATAATAAATTTTATGTCTACACAACCAATGAAATATAAAGTTAACACAGCAAAAAATCTTATAGATAAAGTCATCGACATCAGTGACACTAATTTTCATCATGAAAACATAAAAATAATTAGAGAAATTCTGCAAATGAATAACTTTCCTAACAAAATTATAACCGATCTCACCAATATCAAATTACATCAAAAACAAAATAAAAACAATAAAAACAATATCACAAAAAGTAAACCTGGCAACCCTAAATAATTCTCCCTCAAATTCATCCCACTCCTTACTGATAACCTCTCCCTCAACCAAACAATAGAAATTGATCTAGAGAAAACAACATTCGCACACAAACCTAACTCCACATTACACACAATATTCACTAACACCAAACCACCCATCAAAATATCCGAGCAACATGACGTCGTGTATGAAATCCCATGCAAAGGAAATTCTAATGAAACTTGTCAACAAATATATATTGGAACAACAAAACGCGCATTAGGAGTGAGATTGTCAGAACATGAAGCTGACATAAGGAAAAAGAAGACAGCTACAGCAATTTCACAACATATGCTAGATCATCATCACAGTGCAGATTTTGAAAACGTCAAAATATTAGATAGAGAAAGAAGAATGAACACAAGGTTCACCCTAGAAAGCATAGATACACCATATAAAGATGACAATCTTTCGTACGTTTCACCCTCCAAAACCCATTTGTTTACATTGTTGTATTTGTAATTTAATTTTGTGTCGATGAATATATGTGAATTGCAACAACAATTTAATGGGGTGGGTTTGTTCTGTTTTGCTAGATCGGCCATTTTTTATGTGCAAACAACGCAGCCATCTTTAAAAAAAATTCAACTCACCAGCTTTTCACCATGAAAATGGGGGATGTTAGGTGGGGTATCGGGTTGTGTTGATAAAAACACAAATTTAAAGATGCTAAGTCCGCTGTTACACTACTACTTTGGCGTGATGAAACTTCTTTAAATTTTTTTTGAAAATTCATCTTGTAAGTCGTGCGCTATTTCGCATTAGTTTGATTGGTTATTGAAATCTTCAATGCTCTCTATATATGTATATTAACAACCATACAGGTATACATGTGGGCTCTACAAACAACGGAAATAAATGAAGCGACTTGTTAAATAAACAAGGAATACAATAGCATATATAACATAATGCTCATAAAAGCCCGGAGTGATTCGTTGAAAAAAATGACATAGGATATTAGCGACGCTATCACAGAAAAAAATGGACTTTCCATAAAAACTATTGATTACAAGTATGTAATTCAAGCCAATAACAGAGTTTTTTTTAATTCAAGTCAATAACAGAGTTTTTGTTATTGCATTAAACATGTAATTTATTAGCCCCGACGTTGTTTTTTTCGACAAATTTCCTCCCACCAAAAAATGTCAAATTCCATTTAGGGATGGCTACGATGACGATGGATTAAAAAACCTTTGAAAAATTCGAAAATTTTTCCATTTTATTTTCTGCTCCGGATTTTTTGTTTCTGGAATATGCAATTGTAGAACTTTCTGGTGTTTTTTGAAGCGAAAAATATTCTACAGACGTCGAAATACAGTTTGTTGCCTTTCAGTCGAGTAATAGACTATCAAATTTCATGTCTTCGATGTCAAAAAATCCAAAAATTTGAGATTTAATTTCTTGAAAAGGGCAATTTTAGAGCTTTCGTGACTTTCGTAAAGAAATATTCGTCAAAATAAAGTTTGTCCCCTATCTGTCAAGCAATGTCAAGTTTCGTATAAAATTGAATTTTTATTTCGAAATGAAATGCCTTAACATAATATGCATGTCTGAAAAAAAGTATATTTTCACCCGGGATGCATTTAAGAGCACATCCACATAAGTCAAAAAATATATGACTACCAACCTTCGGTAACGAATATTTTTCAGCAACCGATCTAAGCGCCACCTTAACATCTCAACATTTCAACAATTTATATCCACTCTTATGTTCACTCTTATTACAGACCTAAGTTATATTCATTTTTCGATTTGCATTTGTTTGCGTGTAAAAATTTGCTGATATCACTATTTACTTTCTCAAAAAACACGCCTATTGTTTTTTTTTAATCATATTCACTGTTTGTTTCAGTAAATTGAGAGTAAAAAACAAAAGACAATCGAATATACTTAAATCGATTATAAATTTTCACTTTCAAAACTTGTTTCCTCAAAATTATCCATATAAGGTCGGGTTAGCACTTTATAACTCGTAGCTCAATTTACTATACTTTTCGAACATACTCGTGGCATTTTTAAAATAACCGGCATTTTGGTGGTGATGGACGCCAAGTGCATATGTGTGCAAATAAATCATGGTGAATGGATGCCAACTGCATATGTGTGCGTGTTTCTCCTGAATTTCCCCTGAATTAGCTTGTAGGCAAACTCGGATGACAGCCTAGATTGTCATCTTCAAAAACACTCTATATGAAGATACCAATCTTTCGTACGTATCACCCTCCAAAACCCATTTGTTTACATTGTTGTTTTTGTAATTTCGTTTTGTGTCCATGAATAGATGTGAATTGCAACAACAATTTAATGGGGTGGTATTGTTCCGTTTTGCCAGAACAACCATTTTGTATGTGCAAATAACGCAGCCATCTTTAAAAAAATTTCAACTCACCAGCTTTTCACCATGAAAATGGCGGATGTTAGGTGGGATATCGGGATGTGTTGAAAAAAACACAAATTTAATGGTGCTTAGTCTGCTATCACACTACGAATTTCGCGTGATGAAGCTTCTTTAAATTTTTCTTTGAAAATTCATCCTCTGAGTAGTGCGCTGTTACGCAATGATTTTTAAATCTTTGGCATTTCACAGAAAAGTCTGTAATAAAATAAATAACGTGATAAGCTAGGATTTATACATTGAAATTTCGGCCTTTCGATAGTTTTCTATTAGTTTCGCATATATACATAGCATAATGTTCATAAAAGTCGTGTTTTTTTTTGCAAGCCAGGAGGGATTTGGTTAAAAAAATGATATTGGGGATTATCGACGCCACCACATAAAAAAAATGGAGTTTCCATAAAAACTATTGATTAGAAGTATGTATGTAATTCACGCCGTTAAAACAGTTAAGACCCGAAAATTATGTGCCCTTAGCTATGCCTGGAGGGGATTAGTTGTTGTTGCGTTTAACATGTAAATTCCTTAGCCCCGACGTAACATAGTTTTTTTTCGATCAATTTCCTCTAGGTTTGCAAAAAGGACGAGACTAGAGAGTTATAACAATTTTTGGCCATTAAAAGCGGGCGTACGTTTACGCGCTTCGCACTACTTAAAAAAAACTTTAGGTGCTTGCAAAAAAACACGCCTAAAGTCTTACAACAGTTGCGTTGATTCGCTGATTTTTCATTTTTTTTTTTTTTTTGTCAAGTTCACAGTCTGCTTCAATAATTGACTTAAATCACTTGATAACTCGTTGCTCCTTTTATTATACTTTTTGAACATACCCATTGAAACTCGTAAATAACCGACATTTTGGTGGTGAATGTACGCTTACTGCATGTGCGTGCAAATAAAGCGTGGTGGATGTACGCTTACTGCATATGTGTGCGTGTTTCTCCTGAATTTCCCCTATATGAGCTTGTAGGCAAACTCGGATGACAGCCGAGATTGGTATCTTCATATAGAGTGTTTTTGGTCATCTTTATATGATGTATCTATGCTAGAAAGTCTTCGTATCCAACAAAAAATGAATGTAACGATGAACCACAAAGAGGACATTGATGACATAAGCGCTGTCTACAGTGTTGCCATATTATAATCTAATATAAATTAATATTCTTTAAGTTTACATTTGCCAATAAGAAGTGTTTAATTTTCTGTAAAGTTTTAAAAGTTTATTTTTATTTTATTTTATATAAATTGTTCCTAAATGTAATTTATTAACAACAAAAGTAAGTGCAATAGTTATCAAATTGTTTAAATTATTTAAATGTACAAATTATTATTAGTTTTTTATTCATCAAACATTTCATTGTCAATTGTTTCTTTAAGAACTAATAAATCCAAACCCCCTGATGAAGCCGGAAAAAACCGGAGAAACGTTGGGAAAAAGAATGAATTAGTTTTTTAATTGATTGCATTTTTTTCATATCGATCATTAAGCCCAATTTGAAATTATCAAAGATCATTTATATTTTGAAGATGGATTACTTTTTACGATGATCACATCTTTGTACCACAAAATTTGGTTCAAGAAATGCTTAATATTTTGTATGAGTCACACATCGTTGTAACTAAAACTAAAGCACGGGCTAAAAGCATTCTTTATTGGCCAATAATGAATCGGGACATTGAAAATATGATTTTTAAATGTCGAACTTGTGAAAAGTTCAGGGCCCTCATCACGTAGAACTAAAACGATCGAACGATATCGTTTTGAAGATAGCTATCTTTTTTTTTCTCTACAGATACGATAGAGAAAGCAATGTTAGCAATGATATCGTCCGATCGTTTTTGTTTTATGTGATGATGGCCCAGACCAAGCGATAACCACCATAATTTAATTCCCCATTCCATTCCAACTCATACTTTTCAAAAAATTGCTTGTGATTTACTTGATCTTGGAGGTAAATCATATTTGATTTTAGTGGATTATTTATCTAATTGGTTAGAAATTAAGCCTATTCCGAACAAAACTGGAAGCAGTGTTATTAACGCACTTAAAAAGATGTTTAGTACGCACGGAATTAATGAAATTGTGGTTTCAGATAATCAACAGTTTAGCTCATATCAGTTGAAAAGCTTTGGCCAAAGTTGGAATTTTAGTTTTAGTTACTCAAGCCCTCGCGTTACGCACGCTCAAATGGATTATCCGAAAAAGGAGTTCATATTGCAAAGCAAATACTTCGAAAAGCAAATGAACAGGGCGCGGATATTTACACGGCTCTGTTAGAATATAGGTCAACTCCTCTTTCAACTTTAGGGTACTCACCTTTTAATGAGCAGAAACTTAAGAACGAAACTTCCTATAAGAGTAGAAGCATTGCAGCCTAAGGTTATTCCAAACATCTACTAACATTCTTATGAGCATCAACAAAAATACACTCAAGCTCACAATATGGGAAAGAAGAGAAGTGAGGTTAACTTTAGTAAAGAAGAAAATGTAGTATTCAAAAATGGCAAAACTTGGGAACCTGCAAAAATAGTTGAAAAACATATCTCTCCGCGTTCATACATAATACAAAATGAAAACGGAAGACAAATCCGTAGAAACACGAAACATTTAAGAAGGTCCTACCATCCTCCTTTAATTCATGATCGAACCTCAACTACCATTGCATCGGTCAGATACGGTTACAAATAAAAATTTGAAAAACTTGCAACAAGCCAAGTGTTGACGACAAGATTTTTATTATAAAAAATTAGTAAAAAAATATGTTTTCCGTAAGAAATAAAAAATGCAACCACTTTGTTAGAAATTTGAAAAGATTGTAATTTTATTTGGTCATAAGACCTAGTGTATAGTCGATTTGTACACTTATTCAATTAATTCTTTGACGTTTAAATCTGCTGAATTTGTGGATTGCATTTGGTTATGTATAATGGGTCGTTCTCACATTATAAATTCGTCTAGATTTATACGTGTATTTTCGTACATTCTCCCGCCTCGCAACGAAAAAGGCTAATTCCATCCTTAGAGTTTGGCCTCGTAGGTTTACACACGACGATACGAAAATCGCAGCTTGGTATCACTGTTGCTGTCTACATATCCGAACCCTGCAGGATCGGCTAATGGCTCGCCATCTGTTTATGTCGTCATCTTCTTATCTCATTTACAATGTACATGAAAAGAGACAAGAGTATTAATAAAAAACATTCAGAAATAAACACTTACAACAAACAGAGTCCACAATATAATGTGATATACAAACATAAGACGGAAAGTTCGTTAAAAGTGTTCCATCTCGTTTTTAGTATTTTCATTGATGAAATAGTTTAATTCTGTCGTACTCTACTCGTTGTTTAATATCCGTGTCGTCGCCATTGTGATTGTAAAATGTGTATTAAATTTTCTCGTGCGAGTGCGTGTTCGGTTTGTAGATTTAATTTTGTTGTTTTATGTAAATTAATTGTAAGTAATTAATTCGATCGTTGTTAATGTGAAAAGTGAATTATCAGGTAAGTTATTGTTGCTGTGTTGAATGTGTGTTGATGAAGTGGGCGAAATGTGGGCGCGCGCATATTTAATTCGTTTTCGCGAACGCGCTGTGTGCAAAATTGTGTGTATGCATTTTATGAATTGCATTTTCATTTAAAATAATTTGGTTTTGATACCTATTAGGTAATTTTATTAAATAATTGGCTTCGGTGCCGTTATTATATAATAATTATTATAATTCATTATGTACTTGTCGGCGTTATGTACTAGTATTATATATAACAGTGGGGAAGGTCAACTTTCCAATTGGAAATATTTTAATTCCATTTTGACTTCCCGGGAAGTTTGTTTACATTTTTTTTTTTTTTTTGTTGAGTGAGTTTTGAGTGATAAACGATAATGCAAACAAATAAAAAGAAGAAAATATTTGTTATCAAAGGTGCAAATCAAACGTGCAACAATCAAATAATTCCTTTCAGTGATATGTGTTAATTGTGTAATTGTGGTTTCATCAAATAATTTTATCAAACCAGTGCGGTGTATTAAATAATTAATTATGATAAATTTGTTGGTTTTGTTTTTACGATGAATTATTTTGTGACGTTTAATCGTGGTTGTTTTGTTGTTGTTGTTTTGATTCGGTGCATTAAATAGTTCAAGTTTATTTTATTTCGTTTGATTAATCGGAAATTAATTGTGATGAAATTTAAAGTTGATTTAAATAATTAATAAATCTTTTATTTGTTTTTGGGTTTTTTGACGTTTGATGTGCCTTTTATTGGGAAAATTATTAAATTTTCTTAAATTAGAATTTGTTCCGACGTGTGGTTGACATTTGATGTGTTTGTTTTTTAGAATTTTTGTGACATATTTGTGGATAGTGTTTGCTGAATTCCAAATGTGTTTTGTTTACATGAAATATTTATTAAATTGTGAATTTATGATAAAATTAATTTTGTTTTATTTCGTAAATAATTATTAATTTTGCATGCGTTGCTACAGTGCGAATTTTAATTTTGGGAATTTTTGATTATATGCCTTGTAGCAGTATAATTAAATTAAATAATTTTATTGAAAATAATTTGTAATTTCTGCAAGTGGTGTTGCTGCTGAACAGAAAGTTTTTTTTTTTTTTTTGGTTTTGAATAAATGATGAAAATGTTATTTGTGTTTCATTGTATAAATGATTTAAATGTTATTTTGTGTTTCATTTATCATAAATATAATATATATTTGATTACGTTATTATTTAATTGTTATTATATGAATTTTACAATAAATTGAAAAATATTTTTTTTTTTTTGAAAAAATGATTTGTTTTATTTTGATAATGTGTGATGTTTATTCCTTTGATTGACGATCGATTTTTGAATTGAATTTGGAATTAAATTTCGATAATCTAATTATAGGTGCGATGACAATGTTTGTAATTTGACTAAATTTTTTTTTTTATTTTGATTGATTATACGATGTGGGTTTTCTCGAATTTTGATTATTTAAACGATTGCGGTTTTTTCGAGAGATTGATTCGATGGTAGTAAACAAATTTTTGCTATCGGGCGTTTCATCTGTCCGGTTTTTGTTTTTACCGTCACAACTCTCACAAGTCCGTCCGCTCCAGTATGTGTGCCTTCAATTCTTGCGAGATTCCAGTACGTCGGTGGTACGCGTTCGTCCTTAATGAGTACCAAGTCTCCTATTCTTGGCATCGGTTGGATTTGTGTCCATTTTGGGCGTTGTTGGAGGCGTGATAGGTATTCGGAATTCCACTTTTTCCAAAATCCTTCCGCGAGCGCGCTTCCATCGGTCGAGATGCGTGGTATTAATACTGATTTCGCCTTGTGGTACTGCATGTAGCGATTCGCCGACTAGAAAGTGCGCGGGTGTTAGCGCGTTCAAATCATCGATGCTGTCAGAAAGAGGGCATAAGGGTCTCGAATTCAAACAAGCTTCTATCTGAGCTAGAAGCGTCGCGAGCTCCTCAAAGGTCAGCCTCTCGGTTCCCACAACTCGTTTCAAGTGGTGCTTGACTGATTTCACGCCTGCTTCCCATAACCCACCGAAGTGTGGAGAAGCAGGTGGAATAAAATGCCAATTAGTACCGTGATTTGCTAGTTCTTCCGCGATTTCCTTCCAGTTAGGCTTTGCTTCCGTTAATAACTTGGCTAATTCATTATTAGCTCCAACGAAATTTGTACCGCAATCGCTATAAATTTGCTTACAGCCTCCTCTTCTGGCAGTGAACCGTCGAAAGGCTGCTAAAAATGCGGTGGTTGTCAGATCTGATACCACTTCCAAATGTATAGCCTTAGTAGCCAAACATATAAAAATAGCAAAATACGCCTTCAAGATTTTTGCACCGCGTGCTTTCCAAGATTTTATCTCAATGGGTCCTGCATAGTCGACGCCGGTATGACTAAATGGTCGAGACATACGCACTCTAGCTGCAGGTAAATTTCCCATTTGTTGCTGCATTTCGGATGCCTTTTGCCGGTAGCAAGAAGGGCATCTATACAGCTGATATTTTACACTGCGTCTTATTTGTCCGATCCAATATTTTTGTCGAATATATCCGATCATCTGTTGGATGCCGCCATGAAGGGTGTTTTTGTGCGCATCTCTTACAACCAAACTCGTAAAGCGATGGTTGCCTTGTAATAATATTGGGTGTTGAGCATCGTAGGAGAGGAGGGAGTTCTCTAAACGTCCTCCTACTCTTAGAATCCCGTCTTTATCTATGAATGCGTTTAACGAACGTAGAGTTTTGGGCATTTTAGAGTTCATGAGAAT
The DNA here is from genome assembly GCA_932273885.2 of Leucozona laternaria. Taxonomy (NCBI): domain Eukaryota; kingdom Metazoa; phylum Arthropoda; class Insecta; order Diptera; family Syrphidae; genus Leucozona; species Leucozona laternaria. Next base: position 252,938,262 of record OW026366.1, on the reverse strand, counting down.
TTGCTCAATTTCAGTTCGAAACATCTCCCTTTGTGCTGTTTTGACTATGATTAGGTGAGCTGCTTCCAATTCTTTGGGGCTAAGTGGACCCTCCAATGGTCCCAGTTTAGGTCGGCATTTGAATGTGAATCGACAACAAGTAGCGACAACTCGAATAACTTTGAGTAAACTCGAAAAGTTGTATATACACTGTAATACACAGTCGTTGTCAATTACATGTATGCTGAGTACCTTTATTTTTCGCTTTTCTTCTTCAGTGTCCATTTCAATGGGTTGATCTGGGAGATCGAAATCCCATTGACACCGCAGAAATTCCGGTCCATTCCACCATGCTTCGAGCGATTTCAATTCTGATGGATATACACCCCTGGACGCCAGATCGGCTGGGTTATGAAGCGTGCCGACATGTCCCCAGCAATCGATCCCTACTAACCGCTGAATCTCCGACACACGGTTGGCGACGAATGTGGTCCATTTGGCGGGAGTAGCTCGTATCCAGGCTAATGCAATCATCGAGTCCGTCCAAGCATACGTTTTTAAATTAGGAAGAGCTAGAACTTCCTTGGTGTACTGCAACAATTGTGCCAAAACGACTGCACCACATAGCTCTAGTCGAGGCAGAGTTATAGTTCGTTGGCTTGGTGCGACCTTTGTTTTGGACAAAAGCAGGTTTAAATGGATCTTGCCTTCGCTGTCTAACACGCGGATGTATATTGCTGCACCGTAAGCCTTCGTTGAAGCATCGCAAAACCCATGCAACTCGATCGCCTGGTTGGTCTTGCTCAGATGGGTCCACCGTGGAATTCGAAGTTGCTCGATCTGAGGAAGTTCTCGGTGAAAGGATTCCCAGTCTTTCTTCAAATCGGCTGGAATTGGTTCGTCCCAACCACAACCAACCTCCCACAATTGTTGCATCATTAGTTTTGCCGTGATGATACATGGCGAAATCCAACCAAGGGGATCGAATAACTTGGCTATTGTTGACAACATCGATCTTTTTGTAGTTGCTTCTGTTCCAGGTTGCAAATTTTGATAAGAGAAGCAATCATCGACGGGAAACCACTTGATGCCGAGCGTCTTAACGTGATTGTCCAAGTTAAAAGGAACCTCAAAATCCAGCTCACGATCCTGAACAGGAATATCTTCGATGATTTCCTTCATGTTACTCGTCCACTTCCTTAAGTTGAATCCTGCTGACGCCAAGAGTTGTTTTGCTTCGTCGCGTTTCCTCATTGCTTCTTCAATCGAATCTGCTCCACTTATCAGGTCATCAACATACATGTCCTCACGGACAACCTTCGCCCCCTCCGGAAAATTTTTCTGCTCATCATCAGCTACTTTCTTTAAAATTTTAATAGCAAGGTATGGTGCACTTGCTGTGCCAAAAGTAACTGTATTCATTTTAAAAATTTTTACAGGTGATGTCTTCTGCTCTCTCCACATAATCAGCTGATAGTATCGGTCTGGGAAACTAACCAAAATTTGACGATACATCTTCTCGATATCTGCCGTAAAAGTGACTCGGTGAGTCCGCCATTTTAGAACAAGATCTATGATGCTCGACTGCAGTTTTGGACCCACCATTAAACAGTCGTTGAGGGATTTCCCATCCGAAGCTTTCGCTGCTGCATCAAATACTACTCTCAGCTTTGTAGTGGAACTAGCTTCCTTGAAAACCGCATGATGTGGTAAGAAATAATGAAATGGAGTATCTAACACCGCATCATTTGCATCAATTTCTTCCATGTGATGGAGTTCTTCATACTCCTTTATACACTTCGTGTAATCCGCACAAAGTTTCGGATCTGCGTCAAGCCTCTTCTCGAGAAGGAGAAATCGTCGAAAAGCACTTTGTCGACTCGATCCCATCGCTGAAAGACCTTCACCTTTGAACGGCAGCTTCACTTCATAACGCCCGTCAGGTAATCGTCGTGTGTGCTGGTCAAAATGCTTGTCGCATGCGATATTCTCCTCGGTGTCATGTGTCTGGAACGGCGTTTCTTCCATGGTCCAAAACTTCTCCAGCTGTGATGTCAAATCCATGGTTTGGACGAAGCTTCGAATTTGCCGGGGAATTTCCGCTAGAACTTTCCCTAACACAATCCACCCTAGCTCTGTCTTTTGCGCAATCGGTCCGATGCCATCGTTTGGGCGTCTTATCTCAGGAAGGAGAATTTGGGCGCAAACGTCACTTCCTAAAAGTAAGTCGATCGGTGCAGGCTCGTAGAGATGGGGATCTGCTAACGAGAGACCTTTCAGGTGATTCCATTTGCCGGGTATCACTCGTTGGGTCGGGAGATGCCCAGTCAGCGACTTGAAAACCAAAGCCTGGACGGCAGTCTCAAACGTTGAGTGGCGGGACGCAAAACGTACTTCAACGGAGTGTTGCGTAGTGCCGCTGCTGACCAACCCTAACCCAGATACCTCGGCAATGGTGAGTCGCTTTTCCAGCTTCAACAGTTGCGCAGCAGCTTCGGTAATGAACGATGTTTCTGACCCTGTGTCGATCAAAGCACGTAAGAGGCGTATCTTACCATCTGTGGATCTTGCTTTGACAACTGCTGTCGCTAGAAGCACCTGATGTGCAAAACTGCGATCACCATGCGACGCGTGGTAATTAAAAGTTTGTCCATTTGACTGGAGCTGTTGTTGTTGTTGTGCCATTGGCTGGAACTCAGGCGCGTTTGGATTCACGGACGCCTGAAACGCGTTCGTAACAGGATTCTTCGACTGCTGTAAAGTACTTGCCACAGGCTGTTGTTGTGCTTGTGTGTTGCTCGTTTGTTGGTTGTTCACATGCAATAGCGAATGGTGTCTTTGCTGGCAAAAATGGCAAGAGCTGAAGCTGAGACATGCTTGAAGAAGGTGGCCGTAAGAGAGACAATTTTCGCATACTTGGAGCCTGCGAACAGTATCTCTACGCCCCGCGATGTCCAAGTTCAGAAAACGTTGGCACCTTCTCAAGGAATGTTTGCCCTGGTTGCATAGTTTGCATGCTAACTGCTCGACACTGCTAGCTTTAGCTGCTGGTTTTGATGGCTGCTTAACGACCTGCTTCGCATGTAATACCTTTGTCTTGGCTGCTTGTACACGTGGCCTTGTGTTGACTGGTGCCTCTTCTTTGGTCCGGAATGCTGCACCATGCTCTTGCTGACTAACAACCTCGAGAGTACGGAAACGGGTCTCCAAAAACTCGGTAAATTCACTAAATTTTGGTAAATCTTTCCTGTTTCCTAATCTTTCTTCCCACAGCTTTTGACAAGAACTAGGAAGTTTCTGGCAAAGAAACCAAATCAGGACGGTGTCCCAACTAGCAACCGGTACATCCATGTTCTCAAGAGCTAGAAAACACTCTCTTGAGGTGTATAAAAGATCTTTCAACCCTGCTGCCGTTTCACGAGTCAAAGAGGATTGACCAAAAAGCGTCTGCATTTGGATGTGGACCAGAATGCGCTTGTGGTCATACCGCTCTTTCAAAAGATCCCATGCCGATTCGTAATTCGCTGCTTCCACGGACAAGTTTTGCAAAAAACGCTGTGCATCGCCCTGCAAACATGATTGCAAAAAATGCAATTTGTCTATGTCATCCAGGCTTTTGTTGTTGTGCACAAGAGCCTGAAATCTGTCGTGGAAAGCACGCCATGTGACATAAGCACCGTCAAACTTTGGGAGATCGATTCGAGGAAGTCGAATACCCGAATGCGACGTCGGTGCAGCTGTAGATAGGTGTGGAGCACCTGTATTTGTCGACACCATACTGTTTGGCGAGGACTTTTCAATGACGTCCACCAATTCTGCACGGTATTCTAAATAAATTTCGTTTATTTGCTCATAAACCACTAATAATTCGTCCATTTTTAGAGTTTCCTCCAGCAAACCTGCCCCAACGATGGCCTCATGATAGGATTTTGCAGTCTGCAAATCTTCCTCCAACTTTGATAAGCGCCCTGAAGTGTAAACTCTCCCCTTACGCTCTTTTGGCGCCTTTTTAAAATTGGTGAGATCCTTAATAATTTTATTTAAGATGCCTTTTTGCAGCTCACCATATTTATAATTTTTATCATCTGTCATTTTGTTATAAAATTGTATTTTTCTTTTATATTAAACAGAATGAATATTGAACGAGTTTACAAACATGTAACAAGCAAAACTTACTGCTTATACTGCTGCTGCTGCTGCTGTCTATGATGCTGCAAAGTTGTTTGCTGGAGCCTCCACTGATGTTGGAAATTTTGTTAAATTGTAATTTTAAGTATAATTTTAAGTTAATTTTAGTTACTTTAAGTAAATTATAAAATTGAAAACGAAAAAATCACTGATTAAATTGAAATTGTTTGTGAAATTTAAGTCATGTGACTATTTTAGATCAATCGTAGATTGGATCTTTTTTTTTTTTTGATATTATGAGCACACACTGCACACACTTTATTATAATTGTTTATTGTTCAAAATTGTTCGAATTGTTCGTAAAAACTGATTCTTAAAAGGCTCGAAGGACCAAATGTTGACGACAAGATTTTTATTATAAAAAATTAGTAAAAAAATATGTTTTCCGTAAGAAATAAAAAATGCAACCACTTTGTTAGAAATTTGAAAAGATTGTAATTTTATTTGGTCATAAGACCTAGTGTATAGTCGATTTGTACACTTATTCAATTAATTCTTTGACGTTTAAATCTGCTGAATTTGTGGATTGCATTTGGTTATGTATAATGGGTCGTTCTCACATTATAAATTCGTCTAGATTTATACGTGTATTTTCGTACACCAAGGAAACCACAAACCAAACAATGCGACTTCAACATATCGTACGGGTTATGTAACGCGCTACGGTAGAGAAATAAAAAAGCCAAACATTTTCGGTTCAAGCTTATAATTTTTGAAACCCTTTTCAAAAGGGGACATGTAGTATTTATTATTATTAGATACATATCAAGCAATCAGTGGCGGATTTAGGTTTTCTGCCGCCCTAGGCCAGGTTGAGTACGCCGCCCCCCTTATTTTTTTTTAACTAAATTCTTTTAACTGCTTTTATTCTTAATCGTTCTTGCAGAGTAGGTAGGTGCAGGTATATGGGGTAAACATTAAATCTATAACAACCTTTGTAGTATATGCTGTGATTTATGAATATCTATTTCTTAGACATAGCTACATTATATAGGAATAGAATAGGGTGATCTTGAATTTTAAAAATCTAAAATTTCAAATCTGCCAAATAATCTTAAAATAATTTCTGATTGTCAAGTTTAATAAAAATACATCAAGTAGTTTTTGAATTAATTAATTCTCAACAAAAAAAAAATCAATTTAAATGAAAAAAAAAAATTAAAATTTTCATTTACAACTTTTTGTAACATTCTCCATAAAAAATGATCAAAATCAGTTGACATGTTTTTGAGAAAATCGGAAATAAAAAAAAAATGGTCTATGGGAGGTAACGATTGCATTTTTCGTGTAATTTTTTTCCATAAAATGGTAAAAAAATTGTAAAACTCAATGAATTTTTGTTTAGTTGTGGGCATGTTTTTTTTCAAAAAAATGAGATTTTTATTATTTGCCAAAAAAAATTTTTACGGCAGATGAAATAAACGTGTGGGGGAGTGGCCAAAAAACCCAAAACGTTTAAGGAAATCGACGCACTCGTTTAGGCTGCCATATAAAGTACAGACAGACGGACAGAATTACGAGACCCATTTTTTTCGACTTTGCCGTAATGTCAAGTTTCATCAAAATCTCGAGTTCAATTTTTTTTATGAATCCATAACTTGCCATAATGTACCTATGTTTTTCGTTACATGTTTACATTGCTTAGATATGGAAGATGCAAAAAAAAAATATATGTAACACTAGCAGTAAAAGTACATACCTATTGCAATTTTTGTTAAAAAAAAAAACAGAAAACAGACCTTTTTTTCTAAAATTTAAATAATAAAACCTTATTATTGAATCTAATATAAAAACGCTCAAAAAAATAATGTAAATAAAAGTTGTGTAGGCTTACAACGACATTTCACATGTTGATACATTCAGCATTATTGTGAGTTTCACCCGAAAAATATTTCACCTTAAATTTTTTTGTTTCCCCGGAATTTTAAAAGCTATTGTGAGTTTCGCCCGAACCCTATTTTGTTCGCCTACAAAAAAGAAGTGAAATGACATTACATTCCACCCGAAATTAATATTAACAATAAGGGAATTTTTTTATCATGAAATGTCGGGGGAAACTCACAATAGGCGAAAAGTCAAATGTCAAATTTTTCCGGGTGGAATGTTGTTCGGGTGAAACTCACAATAAGCAATAAGGATGATTAAATTGCAATTTTTAATTTGGAAATATTTTAAGAATCATTTATTTTTCAGCGCCCCCAAGGAGAGAGATAAAATATAAAATATTATTTTGCCATTTTTTCATAAAATTGAACTTTCTCAACAAATTATCCATAGTCCTCATAAACTACTTTTTCACTGCAAAATATTCTCAGGTCTGTTGCTGCCCCCTGTGGCCCACTAGCGCCCATAGGAATCATCGCTCACTTTAAAAATAAATTATTTTTCTGCGCCCCCAAAGATTTTGCCGCCCTAGGATCGGGCCCCACGGGCCTAAGCCTAAATCCAGCACTGCTGGCAACTCCTTAAATACAAAGCTTTCATAAATGTCATGTAGATATACATATCATATTGAATTTAAATCAAAGAGAACATTAAGAAATCTAAGCTGGTCTTTGGTGGACGTACAGAACAGTAGAGGGCCCCTGTGGTGCCATAACGCTATAACTGTTCTTTGAGTCTTATTAAGTTTATTAATGTTTGTACGCTTTGTTAAGTGCAGGTCACCACATAATAGACCAATACGTGAGGATCAGTCGTACTACGGCTGTGTACGTTCACAGTAGCCGTGTTCCTTTGAAGGTGGCGAAGTACTCATGAGTATGTTTTGCAAGCAATATGGCTGTTTGACTCGGAATACAAGAAATTAACAAACTAATATTTATTGAGTTGAGTCAAGTCAAGTCAAGTTGAGTTGAGTTGAGTTTCTTCTGGACCGACAATTTGTACACAAACTAAAAGTAATATCATAATAATTTATTGTTACTCAAGCCTCAAGGACTGAGCAGACATCGAACCAAATCTGGCGTAAAACACAAAATTAAAATAGTTTTTTTTCGAGCTTATTCTTTATTGTGGTAAGAAAATAATCAAATACCTTCGAGCAAAACCAAATCCTTCTACAATTTGAAGCTAAATATTTCCATCTTAAATTTCATTATTTTCTGGCTTGGATTGTTGGCTACACTTTTGACCGACCTCATTGAATAGATGTTTCAGCTTTCCAGCAACTACTTCAATTAATTGCTTATGGCAAGCAACAGTCGATAAAGCAGCTTTAGAAATGTTTTCCTTGGCGTTAGCGGTAATAAATCTCATGTCCTTTACACTCATCACAACTCGGGCATTTGCTTCAGCTAAATTATTAACAGTGCAGAATATTCCCAATGCAAAATTCTCGGAAATTTCACAAGCCTCTGGCAGATTTAGGATTCCTTCAGCAACCATTGAGGTTGACGACAGGATCTGTGTACTTTGATTTTTGTAAATTACGCCTATAGTGGTCAAATTGTGAACACAAGTCTTGAGATTGCTATCAACTTGTCCGAGAATTGCATTGAATGAATCGACAAACTGCCTGCCACATTCTTGGTTTTTCTTGATTTCAACTTCTGCCATTGATAATGACTTGAAAATCTCATTCATTGTATGTGATGTTAAAATCTCGGATTTTGTATTGATCATTTCTAAGGTTTCACTTCTCAATGCAGCCATTTCCATAAAAAGTTCTTCAGTAGCTATACCTGATGCGGAAACAACATTGCGAAGGCCCAATTCAACTGGTCCCATATTACTTGAGGCATGTGCTTCACCATGTCCATACACATTACCATGACCATGACCATGGCTATGGCCATGATTGGGATTATGTTCAGCTTTATCAGGAATTGACTCAAAAATTGCTGACGGTTCAACAACACTACCTGGGATGAGTTGACCGATGTTTTCCTCAGGTCTTGCAACTTCTACATTTTCTAATGTTTCATTAGCATTTAAAGCTGATAGGGTTAAGTTATTTGAATCCAACCCTAGCTGTTCTTGTACTTCGTTAAATTTCAATAGATCGATAGATGTATCAGGATAAAAAGGTGTACCTTTAACCTGCAAAACAAATTATTTCAAAAATGTGAAAAATTTAGTTTGAAAACAAAAAAAATATAAAACTTACGAGCAAAATGCCGTAAAGTACACAAATCAAAGCTTTTATTTGCATTTCCGTGTTTGTGAAGTTTTTATAATGAACTGTAGTGTTAAAATCTATTCTTCTCTTATATAGAAAAATTGTTGGGAAGATAACAATAACAGCAAAACAACAGACATATTGTTTTTAGATAATAACTTTTAGGTATTATTTTTCTTAAAATATAATTTGCTATCAGATTTGTATTTTTTTTTCGGAAAAGATCACATAAATAATAATGTTGTGATTTTTTTGAGTAATGAAAAACTCGTGTTTACACTATTTGCATTATCAAATGCCTTGATGACTAGTTCAAGGTTTTGGTTTCAAACATTTTTGTAATAGCTTAGACAAACAATTACAGTTTTAACCCTACTATTGGGCTGTTTTTGGAGAAAATATCAAACTGTTTTTTACTGCACAATTCGAAAATTACTTTACAGTTAACGTACTACTTACTCGCAGTATTAAATAGCATTTAAAAGTTAAGTTTATTAACTGTGGCTTTACTAACTGCATTACCAAAGTACTGTATTCTTTTATAGCTCTGGTAAGTAGAACTTTATCTTACGCAGGCCTTATACCAATAATGTTGCTGTGTAAGGGCAATAATGGTGGTACGCAATATTTGTGTACTGCATTTGGAGCAACACAAATTTCTGTTTTAAGATACGCATAAAAAAAAAGTAATAAAAACAATTAAATTCATCGAATTCACACACATTCCAGTATTTTTTTTTTTTTGTATTTATTTAGTAAGACCTTCCCCAACTGAGATCCAGATTATCTTAACCGAGTTTTAAACTCTTTCTATCACTGTCAAAGCGGTATAATGGTAGAATGTACCTCCGATTTTATTCCAATATACGGGCTAAATTATGAAGCGCACAGTGTGAGTTTTCTTTTGAAAAAAAAAATTGTGTCAGTGCCGGGACTCACGGTAAATATGTGTTAACATCAACGTGCGCGGATCCCAAACGGACTTGTTTTTGCTTGAAGGGGATCTTAAGATTTTTTTCACTGAACGCATCCATCCTAGTATGCAGATCGTAACGTTGCACACCGTAACGTTGCACGACGTAACGTTGCACATGAACGTTCACGTTTTTTTTTCACTCTACCGCCAGCATAGATGTTTACCCTTAAAAAACACTACAACACTCTCACGTGAGTGCTCTCTTTTGCAAAAAAAATAGCTGCTCAGGTACTGGATTGTTACCTTAATCTCCTACGGGAACTATAACTATTACGCAAAGGGTTGTACACACTAAAGCTTTTAAGGAACTATCTTAGGATTACAAGAGATACCCAAAACCATGCCAAATCAGGAGTTCCAGAATTCTTTTTATATTAGCCACACCGATAGTGTCCCTGAATATTATACCTTTCAAATGTAACAGGTGTTATTTTTAGACGTGTGGTTTTCAATCTGGCAATCCTTTTTTCTGCGTTAGTCGTTTTGACAGCTGTCACTTGATTTAGATATGCTCAATTTGGTTTTCATAATGAATAGACTGATGATGCCTGAACAACGCATGTAAATTGTGCAAAATGGGCTCGAAACGAGATCGTTGTTGACCCTGATTTTTAAAAGAAATTTCTTTTCAGCAATGAAGCTCATTTTTTATTGAATGGCTACGTCAATAAGCAAAACTACCACATTTGGAATGCAGATAATCCTAAAGCCATTATTGAAACGCCGTTACATCCAGAAAAACTGACAGTTTAGTGTGCCTCATGGGCTGGTGGGATTATTGGTCCTTACTTCTTTAAAAACGATGCCGGCCAGAGGGTTACATTTAATGGAGACTGTTATAGAGCCATGATTAATTAATTTTAATAATTGCCTTGATGTGGGGAAGCTGTGCTTTCAACAACACAGCGCGTGCCACAATTGATTTGTTGAAGGAAGCGTTTGGTCTGTGGTGAACGCATAATTTCGCGTTTTGAACCTGTGAGTTGGCCTCCAAGATCGTGTGATTTAACGCCGCTTGACTATTTTCTGTAGGGATATTTGAAGTCGCTTGTCTTCGAAGATAAGCCCAAGACGATGGACGCCTTGGAAGAGAATATTCGGTGCGTTATAGCTGACATAAGGCCCCAATTGCTGAAAAAAGTGGTCGAAAATTGGGCCTCTCGGCTGGAATTTATTCGAGCCAGCCGCGGCAGCAACTAGCCCGAACTCATTTTTAAAACATAAGGGCACACCCTTATCTTTATAATAAAGCTTAATTCTTGGTCATAACATTAAATTATATGCGTTTTATTTCTTCTTGAAAGCCACATGTATAAAAAAAAAAAAATGTGAGTGCCGGGACTCACGGTTAATATGTGTAAACATCAACGTGCGCGGATCCAAAGCGGACTTGGTTTTGCTTGAAGGAGATCTTAAGATTTTTTTCACTGAACGCACCCATTCATTGCACGACGTAACGTTGCACACGAACGTAAATCTCTTCTTTATACTTGATAAGAAATGACCTTGCCTAATACAAGTCACGTTGGATGACTTCAAGTGTGATATTAAAAAAAAAAAATGCTGATGTGCCCTGGGCTTCCCTTTGACTCCAATAATCTGTCGCATATTCATCAATAGTTTCTTGTTTCGAACTTTGAATCCACTACATTGTTTTTCTGACAGCATTAGGTGCTACCCTCAGCTTTTCATATTCATTTCTAATGGTAGCGTATATGATAAGCTTTTCAACGATATTGCCTAATAGGGAATCTAAAACCGTGTAGAATTCAAGAACTGCAAAACTTTCAGTTTCAAGTGTTTTTAGCCATCACTATTTTGGCTTTGAGGTAGCCGTTTTATAATATCCTCACCTACAGTGAGGTAGAAATAATTTGTTAAATGTTGAAAACTTTCAGTTCTCAGTATGTGCATCACAAACAACCATTAGGGGACTGATGGTGTTAGGTTTTATATAAAGCCTTCATCCTATCAACGCTTGAGATAGTTCCCATGTTTGAACTTCTATAACTAATTTGATACGACAGGAAAAGATTAAAAATAGCTGGTAAAAATATAAACAAACAGTTGCTCCTCCCCTTAAATAATTTCATCGAAATACTTGCACTTCCAGGAACACACATCAGCTTGCCAATAAATCCAACGTTGTACGTACTTTAAATCTGAAAAACAGAGATTCTTTTTTAGCCACACTACACGAATTCGGAATATACTCTACCGCTCTATTTTACTCCTATCTTATCTTCAAAATAAAATTTGCATCGGTATCTTATAATTTATTTTCCTATAATGTTCGCACTATGTTAATAATTTTAAGGGTAGTCAAAACCCTACCATTGAATAAACATATATAACGGGTGATTTTTTAAGAGGTTTAGAACTTTTTTTAAAAAAAAAACACAAAAAATTCGAAAAAATGAATGAAATATTTATTTGAATCGATAGTTTGAACCTTGCAATTTAATGTTTAAAGATAATTTTATGCAAATGTTGACCGCGGCTGCGTCTCAGGTAGCCCATCCGCTGAGTCCAATTTTGGCATACTCTTTCACACATATCGGCCGGTATCTCACATGGATGTTGGCTTCCAGTGCGTCAATCGAAGCGGGCTTGTCCCTATAGACATTAGCCTTGACATACCCCCACAAAAAATAATCTAATGGTGTCAAATCGCACGATCTAGGCGGCCAATTGACCGGCCCGAAACGTGAAATTAACTGTTCACCAAACTCGCCTCGCAATTGAGCCATTGTTTCGCGTGCTGTGTGGCATGTGGCACCGTCTTGTTGAAACCACATATCATGCAAGTCAAGAACCTCCATTTCGGGCAAAAAAAAGTTTGTTATCATCGCTCGGTAGCGTTCACCATTGACAGTAACGCTGCGATTCGCATCATCTTTGAAGAAATATGGCCCAATAATGCCGCCGGCCCATAAACCGCACCAAACAGTGGCTTTTTCGGGATGCATTAGTAGCTGTTGCAATGCTTCTGGCTGATCTTCACTCCAAATGCGGCAATTTTGCTTATTTACGTACCCATTCAACCAAAAATGAGCCTCATCGCTGAACACAAGCAGCGCGCGATGAACATTTCGAACCGAGCACGAATTTTGATAGTAAAATTCAATAATTTGCAAGCGTTGTTCATTTGTAAGACGATCCATGGTTAAATTGCAAACCAAACTGAAGCTGTTTGACAGTGACACAAGGTACTAAACACACGTCAGCTGTCAAAACCAGTGTTGCCAAAACCAAACCAGCTTAAAAATCACCCGTTAGAAGGTGACAATCCACAACTAAAAGCGCAGCGGCAAGGCCGCGGCGGAAAAGAGAAACGAAATAGATGATATGGGGTTTTTTCTGTACACAAACCAATTTACAAAGGGATATTTATAAATTTAATTGTTCCCTTTTGTATTGGTTTCCATGACGATGAGGCTTCAATATTTTGTTTTTTTTAGAGAAGCATTTTGCTGCTTTTAAAGTTAGACGTGTGCTTTAGCGTTAAAGTATAATTTATATCATTTAAAATTATCAAAGAGTCGACTCTCATTCTAAAACTCATTTTTAGAGTCGGCGTCCAATTTAAAAATGATTTAGAGTAGGTTTTAAATGTTTAAAATTTTGCGCCAGTGCGTTTTATTGTTCCTTAAAAGTCTTTACATAAGAAAAATATGTAGGTACATAGATGTAGCTATGTACGTACACAGGGTGATTTGCATACGGTGTTACAAAAAGCTAGAGCGTGTAGCTTGGGTTAAGACAAGAAAAAAATCGTACACGAGGAGGGGACTATTCCACTCGTTTAGCAAAGAGGGGCAATTTTCTAAAAAAATACTTAAAACGGAAAAAAAATATTACACATACAAAGCCATGATACACTTTTTTGTAAAGCCAGAAATCTATTCCTTTATTGTGTTTTAAATAACGTTGTTTTAGAGAATATTTTTTTTAGAAAATTAAGTTTCAAACTTAAAATTTCGAAAACAAAATTGAAAAAATTTTGTTCAAACTAATTTTTTCGTTATAAAGTAGTATTTTCGTTTATAATATTGAATGCCTTTAATAATTTTAAGTCAAACACCAAAAACCGGATACTAAAATCTCTTTTAGTTAAATCTAGAAGTAAATTAACCCACACTGAACTGAGGAAGCAATTTTTCAATGGAGGATGCACTCGGTGGATAAAACAACAAAAGCATCTTCATCCAGTTAATCGTAAAGGAGCTCACCAAATTTGATGAGTTAACTTTGGTTTATCTTGAATCTCGCACTGAAAAACTGTACTTTAATGTGTTATTAAGGCTTAGCTACATAAGCCAAAATGTACAAAAGTAAAAATATTTTTTTGTGAAAAAGAATATACAAATTTTTTTTAAACCAAAATTTAATCTTTCTGCATCATTTTAATAAGTTTTCCAGTCAGAAAATTTATTCCAAAATGAGTTTGAAAATTTTCACTTTTGTACTTTTTCACTTTTTTGGCTTATGTAGTTAAGCCTTTAATCTGAATTAATCAATTAAAGTAATTAATTTAAGGGAATTTGAAAAACATGTTCTTATGAGGCCATGAGACACTCAAGAGTTGCATGAGCGATGTTTTTATTTTCTTAATTTGCAGCTTCGCATGAGATTGAAACAGATTTTACAATGGAAGACCTTGCAAGGACATATTTTGTTGGTTACATTGCCCAACCCCAATCCAAAAAAATGTCTGCAAAATTTGTAAAATGTGCAAAGATCAGACAAAAATGAACAAGAACACCGAAAACCTTATAGAAATAAGACAATATGAGAGGACAACTCAAGGAGGACTCACAGTTCCAACAGAAGAGCTAAAGGAAATGATTGACGAAATAATATACTGTTTCGACGAAAATTTTGAAATTTTATGTTATGATTCAGAAATGGTTGAGAAACTCAAACAAGAGTGCTTTGGTACCATTTCACTTCCATGTCCGCAAATGGAACATAAAAATAATCTCTTGACACATTCAATGAAAGTCCTTCTTAGAGCAAAAATGAAAAATTTTGAATGCAAAAGCAAAAAAAACGCAAAAAGGAAACTAAAAAAGTTTGATATACTTAACCATGATGTTCAATATAATGGTAGCGGAGTAGGCCTTTTGCGGAAACCACGTTTAAAAAAAAAAAACGCGCCTGAAACTCAACTGCGAAAAAGAGTTCAAAATAAACCATTGTTTATAAGAATTTCATATTATTCTGTCCAGCTTAAGATGAATAAAAACAGAAGACAAAGATCCTTTTGTCAAATTCAATAAGATTTATTTTCTTTTCCTTTTTATTATTTTAAATCACGAATAAAAAATGATACATAGATAAATGTTACAAAAATAATTTATGCGCAACAAATGAGCATTTAAAAATGTACAATTTTGTACAAAGAGAGAATTATTATTTTCGCATTTGCGTACGTTAACTTCAGACTTATTTAAGCGGAAAATGTAATAACTATAAAAGAAACTATGCGAGCTACAAATTTTTGGTTTGTCCAATAAATTAGCAAAGGACGTAAATTGGTTCAAATTTGACTATCAAAATAAAAGCTTTTAACTGCCTTGATTTTTAAAATGTTTCATTCATCAATTTGTTCAAAAAAATAGGTTCATAAATTCTTTAGTCTAAGAGCCGGAAGCAAATTTTGGGAGTGGAGTGATAACCAAAATTCATATAGATGTATGTGTAGGTATACGCAACATTATTCCAAAATCAACCGTCTGGCAGGTTTTTATTTCTGCCGGGAGCGGGGGTGGGCGTTCGAAAATGGTAATTTTTCCGTTTTTGGGGTCGAAGTGATAACCACTTAAATTAATATATGAACAATAGAGGAGGGTGCACTGATGTCAAAAAAGTGTGTCCAAGACGTTTTACTTTCAGCCTTCGCCTTGCCAGACGGCCAACAAAATCAGCGAAAATCAACTTTTTGGGTCGAAGTGATAACCACATGAGTGATACATCAAAAAATCAGAAAAATTCTCCAGATAATGAAAATGTGTGTCCAAGACGTTTTGGTTTCAGCCTTGTGCTTGCCAGACGCATTTTAACATTTTTTTTAATGCATTTTTCAACTTAAAACCTTTATAACTTTTTTCCTATGAAGTATAACCAAAAGATTGAGACACCAAAAAATCAGAAAAATTCTCCTGATTATGAAAATGTGTGTCCAAGACGTTTTGGTTTCAGCCTTGTGCTTGCCAGGCGCATTTTAACGTTTTTTTAATGCATTTTTCAACTTAAACTCTTAATAACTTTGTTCTTATGAAGTATAACCAAAGGACTGAGACAACAAAAACTCAGAACAATTCACCTGATAATGAAAATGTGTGTCCAAGACGTTTTGGTTTCAGCCTTGTGCTTGCCAGACGCATTTTAACACCCGTTCCTCAATCTTTTGGACATTTAGATGGATCGATTATTAAAACCGATAAATCAGCTTTACTTAGACACCTCGAGAAAACTACAGTAAGCATTCCTCCAACTCAAATTGATGTTATAATTGTGGATGGATTCTATCTGCTACATACTTTAGGAGAAGTTTCTGCGTCATATGTTGAAATTGCATTACAAGTATTAAAAAAGATCTGTCGAATGAATGCAAACGAAATTCATCTTGTCTTTGACCGAATTATTTCTCCTTCTATCAAGGATATTGAACGGGATAGACGAAATAATTCAGAAGACCAAATAGTTTATTCAGCATTCAATAAAAAAGGTAGGCGCCCAGCAAACTTCATTAAAAGTCTGAGGAATAGTTCCTTCAAGAAAAGATTGAATGAATGGTTAGTTCAAGAATGGAGTGAAGACGAATACCACTATGTTATCGGCAAAAGAAACTCTATGTTTCATTTGAAACAAAATGCTTTGCCTTCAGCGCTGCAAATGAAAAAATTATTCGAGAAGAGGTCATAGAGCTGGAGAGCTTACAAGAAGAAGCTGATACCCGAATGATTCTCAATTTGGCCTTTCTTCCACCGAACTTGTCAGTGGCCATAAAAACGGTAGATACCGATGTGCTCATTGTAGCGCTTAATTCTCTTCCCATTTTGAAAAATGCGGCTGAAGTATGGCTGGAAATAGGAAATATTTCTAAAAATTCATTAAGGTACGAATAAAATAAACATTAGAAAAGACTTATAGTAAATCTATATTTTTATTGTTAAGGTATATACACATAAATGAAATGTTTCTTAGTTTGGATCCTACGCTTTGTGCTGCACTTCCTGCGTTTCACAGCTTTACTGGTTGTGACTATACACCAAGTTTTTTTAAGAAAGGAAAAGTGAAACCCTTTGAAATTCTCAAGGATTCGGTGGAATTGCAACACGCTTTTTCAAAATTCGGACAATTTTCTTATATAAGTGAAGAAGACATTTCAATTATAGAGGAATTTGTTTGCAAAATGTATAGAACAACCGCCCTCAAAGCAAATGACGCTCGATATGAGTTATTTTACAAAACTTGTAAACCGACTTCGAAAAAAATTTTCAAAAACATTAAAAGTAAGTTAAAAATTTTAAAATTTGTCTTTAAAACCTTAACAGCCATATTATTGCCTTGTTTCAAAACTAGTTTCATTGTAAAACTAGTTTTATAGAAGCATATGTACATACATAATTGCAAGCATGATACATTATGTAATTGTATTGCTTACTTTTTAGCTTTCTTACTTTTTTGGGGCTGTATAGTATTTTAGTTGTTTTTAAAGAATCAATAAATAATAATTTCGTTATACAAACCTTTTCTCTATACATCCAGTCCAATCAATTCAATAGCGTTTTATAAAACGTTGAACTTTTTTAAATTTCTCCTGCAGCCGACAGTTTGAAAATACTGTGTACCCCGCAATCCCACTCTTTTCCTTAACTTAAATAAAGTGGTACTAGAATATGGCTTATTTTATTTCCTGCATTTTAAGATTAAAGAAAAAATCTTAATTTCAAACAAAACACAAATACATTCGTTTCCATAGTAATACACACACTTTCTGAATATCATACGAAAGAAACAGAAAAACCGTTTCCATAGTAATTGATAGAAATTACAAAAACAAAACTGAAAAAAATCCTTTTCAAATTGACGACTCTATACAGAATTCGGGAAATATTTCAAATTGAAAACACCACCCTACAAAAATATTTTAGGCGACCGCAGCGCAGCTGGCCGATTTGGTGGAGTTTTCCGCGAGTGTCACCTTCTATATAATTATGTTTATTCAATGACCCTCCTTTAAATTCAAACCTCTTTGACTTCAATTTTCAATGAGATAAGTCTCAAAAACGTAGTTCACAATAGTAAATGTTTTAAGTTTCCTTACTTGTTTTTTTTTTCATTTAGTTAGGACCAAAAATAACGGTACCTGTCATACATTGTCATTCATCTTATTTTCCTCAAAAATGGCTCCACAGATTTTTTTTTAATTCAGTTAAATTTAATGGTAGGCTCTCTGCCTTTCAGTAAAAAGAAATGGTTCCGACAAATGGTTATTAACGGCACCTTCCAAAGTACATTTTTTTTGATTTTGTTCAATTTTTTTATGACGAATGATTGATACATTTTGAATAAATATTTGTTTGTACATACATATACCTACATTATGTATGTATTTAAAAAAAAAATTTTAAATTTATTTCAAAAATGACTAAGGGCGATTTTTTCACTATTGTTCAACTTGCCGGAAAATCCAAAGTTGGCCAACTCCGGAGTTGGTCTCAATTCGAGATTTCCCTAGGATATTTATGACAGATGACAAAATAATTTGTCAGTCTCAACTTTTGATTTCGAAAAACTGTCACATTTTATTAAATTTGAGACATTTTTATTAAATAAATGGAAATTTTGAAGGAATTATCGGCAATCCTGACAAGGACCAAGCTTGAGAGAAGATTGCAAATGCATTCCATGTTGTACCGCCTGCCATAGTAAGTAATTTTGTATTATCGGTTTTGCTTATGTATTTCATTCTTTTGTCTCTTTATCCCGCAGGAACGAGCTAAAGACTCTGCTTGACGTGTATCTGACACACTATTTAAGCAATTAAGCAGCAGAGGAATTGTGCATTGTGCTCTTCACGAGATGACATTGAAAAGACCGGTGGGGGCCCACCCAAAAAGGAACTATCAGCACCAATGCAACAATTATACGTGGTTTTGACACCTTCTACTTGGGTCTTGCTGCAATTTCCGGTGATAGTGATAGTGACCATTCAACAGCCGAAAAATCGGCACTGCAATGCTGTGCATATATTAATTTGTTTCAAGTATTTATTTACTGTTCCATAAAGCTTCTAATAATTAACTGTATTTTTGTTTCATTAGCTGTGTTTTATTGGTAATTTATAGCTAGCGCAATAATCAAGTACCAATAAAACGCTTTGGCTGTATTAATAAAACGCTTTAGCAACTTTAGGCTGTGTTCGCTACAAATATCATAGTTCACATCCATTTTGTCTCCACCAAACTACAAATATCATAGATCACATCCATTTTGTGAGTAAAAAACAACATTAAGGTTCAAGTCATGAATACTCTTCAAGAGCGCCATCTTCATCTTCAAAGTTCTAACTATGTATAACCACTTTTATATCCACTCTTTTACTGGCTAATTTATCGACACTCTTTGTTTTTGTTTTTGTTTGCCAAGGGAAATTTTACTGCGCTGGCTATAAAATTACCAACAAAACACGGCTATTATAATTTATGCAGTTATTTGTTAAATTTATTTAGCGATCTAACACTGGCCGAACATTTCTTCTAATCAAAGGTGAATAAACAAAAATCAAACAAAATCCCTTCTTCTACAATTTTCGGGAGTTGAAAAAATCCAAAGTTGATCAACTTGGATTTTCCCAACTTTAGAATATCGAAAGTTGAGATAGTCAACTTCCAGTGAATAAAACCTCAAGTTAAATAGAAAAATCCTCAAGTTGTCTTCAACTTCGAGTGGATAAAATCGCACTTAGTCGTTTTTATTAAAAAGGGTTTTTTTTAAACATTATCTAAAAGATTTGAAATAATTTTTTTTCTTTTAACCGAAAGTAACGGTTTTACTCGGTAAATATTAAAAAAGCCAGCAAAAATTGGTCATCATCGATTGGTAGCGCTATCCGTTGATGCTGATGGCAATGACATCGTCGTTTTCGAAGAACTATGGGCTCTTACAGACAGCGTTTTGCTGACGAAAGGGCCTTGGCTGATTGTTCACTGAATCGGTCAACTTAAATTTGACCACAAAACTTTGGATAATCGACATGGAAGGACAACCATGTAAAACGTAAAATAGGCGCAACGCACGTACCTATCGTTACCCCAAAAGATTTTGATATTAAATTTTTATCATTTGGACGTGCTGTTCAATCGTGGAACTTGCCATGTCGATTTGTCGTCAGTAACTGAATAATAAACAACAGATTTGACAGATGTCATCAAAACAATATGGCCGCCACATACCGCCAAAACCTACCCGCACCAATTGAAAAACTCTTTATATTAGTTTTCGCTTCTTTTTCAAAATAAGTAAAAAATCTGTGCAATGGTCCAATAGGCTACTTCCTTTTATAAAGGGTTTTCCAATAAGAGGTGTTATTTTGAATAGCCCGCTATTTCGGTAGCTGTCACTTTGAAGCAAGCACTTTGACATTTGACAAGTAGAAACTACGCCATTAATAAAAATGGAACGATACACGCTTCAACAACGCATTGAAATTATTAAAATTCACTATAAAAATGGTGAAAATTTGGCAGAGACGGTTCGTAAAACTAAAACATTTTTGGGTCGTCGTGAAGCACCTTGTCGGACCGCAATACAGAAATTGGTGGACAAATTCGAGCTGTTGGGACAAGTTAGTGATGTGAAGAATAAAACCTGCACGTCGCTCAAGAACAACTGAGAATATTGCTGTTGTAGCCCAAAGTGTTGAAGAAAACCCAGGTTTGTCCATACCTCGTCGTTCTTTGGAATTAGGCATTCCACAAACGTCATTACACCGTATTTTGCATAAAGACTTGGGTCTTAAGGCTTATAAAGTTCAGTTAACACAAGGACTCAAGCCGGCTGATCATCAACAACGTCGTGTCTTTGCTGATTGGGTCCTTGAAATGCATCAAAATGATCCGGAATTTCATCGAAAAATCATCTTGACTGATGAGGCCCATTTCCACCTCGGAGGCTACGTCAACAAGCAAAACTGTCGCATCTGGGGCTCGGAAAACCCAAGAGTTATTGTTGAAAAGCCTCTCCATCCTCAACGCGTGACTGTTTGGTGCGGTTTATGGTCCGGCGGGGTCATTGGACCTTACTTTTTCGAAAATGAGGCTGGAGCAACAGTTACGGTCAATGGATTGCACTATCGAGAGATGATTAATGATTTTTTATGGCCGGAATTGGATGGTATTGATCTGGACAACGTTTACTTTCAACAAGACGGCGCTACGTGCCATACAAGCAATGAAACCATCGATCTTTTACGGGAAAAGTTTCCGGACCGTGTTATCTCTCGAAGAGGTGATCACAATTGGCCACCGAGATCTTGTAATTTAACACCTTGCGACTTCTTCCTTTGGGGCCACGTGAAAGATAAGGTCTACGCCAACAGCCCAGCGTCGATTCAAGACCTCAAAGATGGAATTCGTGAGGCTATCGAGGACATAAGGCAGCCACTTTGCGATTTGGTTATGGAAAATTTCATGAAAAGGATATGGTCCTGTAAGCGTGGTCGTGGCGACCATCCGATCATTTATCTCAAAAAATGCCATTTTTCTTTGAATATCAAAATAACACCTCTTATTGGAAAACCCTTTATATGAAATTAAAAATGTGCAAACTCATAGTTCATAGCATTAGGCTGTTTTTATGTCAACCTTCAAAATTTTCCTTCTATGTATCTTCAGTTCAAAATTCAACAATCCTCCTAGTTGACTCATTAACATGATAACAAATTGGAAACATATAAATTTGTTTTGGGTACAAATGGGGTAATGTAAGATAATGATTAAATTAGTTCAATCATCACAACCTAAAACAGCTATTATCAGTCATGTTTTACAACGAATTGCTTTTATCTGCCTTCGATCAAAGCATTGTATAAGTGTTTTTCATTTTTAGTAAGATAGTATCTAGTAAATGTCTGTGCCTCTCATTCACACGAAACATGACCTTATATGCAAGGTATATATAAACGTTAAAATATTTATTTCTATTTAAAGTTTTGTTCACATTGCGACCGATATAACATAGTCATTGTTCAATATGAAAGTCTTTTGCATTTCTGCAATTATTTGCGCTCTTCTAGTAAGTTTTCCCTTCCAATCAAATCAAAGCTTTTAAAAATATATATTCCCCAAAAAAACAAAGATTTTAGTTCAGTGCCATTATCAATCCGAACATCAACACAATCCAAATGGCCCGGTCTATGACGGTCTTGACTCTGTCCTCGACGAAGCTGCTAAACACACCCAAATCTTCGCAAACGATCTAAAACACAGAATGAATCAAACATTCCATTCAATCAAAGAAAAGGTTGAACAATGGAAGAGCAACAATGCTTTCACTCAACAACTAGAATCCTTTCAAGCCGAAGGAAATCAATGCATCAAGAAAAATGAATTGATTTTAGCCCAGTTTATGCGAAATCTAGTTAAAACCTACGATTCGTGTTCTCAGGAAGTTAAGCAACTTGTTTCTGAGAATCTCACCGCCATGAAGGGTTCTTTATCTATCATCAAGAATGCCCCACGTAAGATTGAGGACATATCTGGGGAATGTTTCTCCCAGAAGAAAATAGATTTAGCTGCAAGTTCTCTGTGTGTGGTGACACGCGTTGCAGAAATCCAGCATGTTACATCTGAAGCAAATCTTTTTGTTGAGAAATTCATCAATCATGGAGTCGAGCAAGTTGAAATGTTTGCTGCAAGAAATTGTAAGGGAATCAAGGACCTCGATAAGGAGTTTGTAGAGCTTTTTAATAAAATCCAAACCTGTATTCAAAATAACAAACAATAAAAAATTTAAACATTGTGTTTAATTAACATCACGATCCATGATGGTGCGATTTAAGCAAGATTTTCCAAACTTTCCTCGGAACTTACAGGTTCCGGCTAAGGGGCTTGAATTGAGTCATCTACAAAATTGATGCAAGTTCTCAGATCAGTGATAGATTCATTCAGCTTTTTAACGAAGTTTGGAATGGAAGTTGTCGCACATTCTTTCACTTTGGAAACGATAATCGGACCATCGGTCTTGACTTCTTCAATCGTTCCAATGGCTATTGAACTTGTTTCTTTTATATCCTTGGAGATTTTTTGAACATTTAAAACAACTGTTAGAAGTTTTCCAATCAATGAATGACGTTTCGCAAATTTCTTGTAAATACCAATAAGTTCTTTAACACTAGCACGAATATCGGTGATTGCTGTCTTAACATCTTTTTAGAGTAGAAGCATTGCAGCCTAAGGTTATTCCGAACATCTACTAACATTCTGATGAGCATCAACAAAAATACACTCAAGCTCACAATATGGGAAAGAGGAGAAGTGAGGTTAACTTTAGGAAAGACGAAAATGTAGTAGTTGTATTCAAAAATGGGAAAACTTGGGAACCTGCAAAAATAGTTGAAAAACATATCTCTCCACGTTCATACATAATACAAAATGAAAACGGAAGACAAATCCGTAGAAACACGAAACATTTAAGAAGGTCCTACCATCCTCCTTTAATTCATGATCGAACCTCAACTACCATTGCTGCAGATCGGTCAGATACGGTTACAAATAAAAATTTGAAAAACTTGCAACAAGTAAATTAAACATTAGAAGCCAAGGAAACCACAAACCAAACAATGCGACTTCAACATATCGTACGGGTTATGTAACGCGCTACGGTAGAGAAATAAAAAAGCCAAACATTTTCGGTTCAAGCTTATAATTTTTGAAACCCTTTTCAAAATGGGACATGTTACATATTAGATACATATTATTATATAAATAACTATTATATTGCCCTTCTGGCAACCAGTGGCGAATTTAGGTTTTCTGCCGCCCTAGGCCCGGTTGAGTACGCCGCCCCCCTTATTTTATTTTTAACTAAATTTTTTTAACTGCTTATATTCTTAATCGTTCTTGCAGAGCAGGTAGGTGCAGGTATATGGGGTTGACATTAAATCTATAACAACCTTTGTAGTATATGCTGTGATTTATGAATATCTATTTCTTAGACATACATAGCTACATTATATAGGAATAGAATAGGGTGATCTTGAATTTTAAAAATCTAAAATTTCAAATCTGCTGAATAATCTTAAAATAATTTCTGATTGTCAAGTTTAATAAAAATACATCAAGTAGTTTTTGAATTAATTAATTCTCAACAAAAAAAAATTCAATTTAAATGAAAAAAAAAAATTAAAATTTTCATTTACAATTTTTTGTAACATTCTCCATAAAAAATGATCAAAATCAGTTGACATGTTTTTGAGAAAATCGGAAATAAAAAAAAAATGGTCTATGGGAGGTAACGATTGCATTTTTCGTATAATTTTTTTCCATAAAATGGTAAAAAAATTGTAAAACTCAATGAATTTTTGTTTAGTTGTGGGCATGTTTTTTTTTCAAAAAAATGAGATTTTTATTATTTGCCAAAAAAAATTTTTACGGCAGATGACATAAACGTGTGGGGGAGTGGCCAAAAAACCCAAAACGTTTAAGGAAATCGACGCACTCGTTTAGGCTGCCATATAAAGTACAGACAGACGGACAGAATTACGAGACCCATTTTTTTCGACTTTGCCGTAATGTCAAGTTTCATCAAAATCTCGAGTTCAATTTTTTTTATGAATCCATAACTTGCCATATAATGTACCTATGTTTTTCGTTACATGTTCAAATTGCTTAGATATGGAAGATGCAAAAAAAAAAATATATGTAACACTAGACAAAATAAATAAAAGTACATACCTATTGCAATTTTTGTGTTTGGAGTAGTAGGAGTGAAAAAGGAGTGCAAAAGGAGTACTCCGAACATCCAAACGAAAACGACATGCAACTCATTAGGTTTGTTCAGCGAGGCTGTTCGGAACAGTTAAGAACAGTTGCGAACAGAAAAGTACAAGCTTTTGATGTTCAATGAGGAATTTTCTGTTCTAAACTGTTCTGGTTTACTGTTCAATGAGTCTGTGTAGAACACTTTGGAACAGTTTCAAAAAGGATTTTCTGCACTAGCGTTTTAGGTAGAAAAACTTAGAACAGATTTCCTGGGAAAAGGTTTGGGCTCGAGCTTTTTGATGTTGTGGTTATAATTTTTGGCCAGAAATAAAAAGTAAGGAAACGCATTTGAGATGTTTCTGATTGGCACTTTCCATTTTGCTTCATTTAAATAATTTTTTTTTGTTTTAATTTATTTATTTTTCAATGATCGTCGTATTTATGCACCTATACACTACTTGGGAAATAAAATTTCAAATTTTTAGATCAGCTGATTTCTTGTTTGACAAGTAAGAAAGTGCAGTACCTAATCAGGTAAAATGTCGAGAAAGGTTTTGGTCGCCGGGCAGAATGGTCGTTTCTGTTTTGCTGCGCATATAAAGTGTAACCGATCTAAAACAAAAAAAAAAACAAAAAGAGAAACTGTTGAAGCTTTCAAATAAGTGAATTTTTTTTTTCAATTATTGTGATATTGTTATAAATTTAACACGAAAAAAAGGAGTAACTTTAAAAGCCTTCTAACTAGTGGAAAAAAAAAGAATAAAATATAGAGAAACTGATAAAGCCCTCAACTATAATTATTATAAAGTGGAAAAAAAATAATAATAGAAACGGTAAAAGCAAACGTTCTATTGAGTGAAGTGTTCTTATTAAAGCCTATATGGCTAAAGTTAAAATCAAACAAAAAAATCCTTGTAACTAAAAAATGAATAAATCTACATATAAAATGAAGAAAAAGAAAGAAAAAAAAGTTCCCTATTTTGACCCTGCGAATATAGCAAATTTTAAACTCAACAATACACCGGACATAACAATAAATACAAATAACGGTTGTTCCTCAACCCAAGCCGAAATTGGCGGCATGATAGCATCATCATCAAATCAAACGGTATCTGCAACATTAGAAGCGGCAAAACAACTTCTTATGATGAGACAAGAGCAAGAAGAAAACAACACCTTGCTAAGACAAAAACAACAGATGAGACAGCAAGAGTCACAGTTGCAAGAAATTGAAACAGCAACACTTCAATTTAGCTTTGACGAAATGAGTGAAGAGGATCTGGAGGAAGCAAACGGAAACAAATGGCAAAGAGTGCCGCAACCAGGTAGAGAAGTGCCAGCCCCCCTCAAACTTACGAAGCAACAGATAAATAAAAATATAAACAGATAAAATATAAACAGATATGAAATCCTAAATGATTTTAGCTTTCACAAGAGGAAAGCTGAAGGTAACACAAATATAGCTGAAAAACATAATATTATTGTAGATAATTATTGTAGATAGATAATGTAAATAAAGTTAAATTTTGTCCGCCAATAATTTTGTATAAAACTAATGTAAGAAAATTAATAGATGAGCTTATCTAAAAAACCCCTAATTTGCGTTTTAGATTAGTCAATCAAAATAAGAACAAATCTAAACTTTTTGTTGAAGATCCTAAAGATCATACAGAGCTTATCCAAAGGATTCGCGAAAGCGACGATATTGAGGCTCACTCCTTCACCCCTGAGGAGAATAAAACCATAAATTTAGTGTTAAGAGGTCTTACATGTGATTTTAAGAATTGCTTGGAGCGGTTGGTGCCGAAGACCGTCGAGTCTATTTCTAGATTTGAAACAATTAAATCTAAGAAATTTGAGTTTTTTTGTGATCTGTTCCTGGTTAAAATTAAACCGGGAAAAAGTTCGCAAGAAATAATTAAAATAAACCACTTATTTTATACAAGGGTACATTGGGAAAAACCCAAAGGCAATCTGGGACCTAGGCAATGTAGACGTTGCCAGGCTTTTGGGCATGTTGCTAAAAACTGTGCCCGCAAGTATAATTGCGTTAAATGCGACGTAGGACATGACCCAGGGCAATGCAAGTTAGAAAAGCATGAAACTTCGGTTGCATTTTGCGTAAACTGCAAAAGTTTTGGCCACCCTGCGAACTGGGGAGGCTGTTTAGACAGAGAAAAATATCTGTTAAACAGAAATAAGATAATAAAGCAACATGAATTCCCAAATCTTGAAAATAGACCATCTTATAATACAGATAGGATTTTATAGTCAGTAAAAATATTACTTATGCGGACAAAGTTAGGGGCTCTATGGGACCTAAAACAAAAGTTACTACAGCTCCCTCTGGGGAAAAGGGGGTATTTTCAGAATTCTTTGATCTTTCCCAAACTTTGTTTGGAATCGAGGTTACGGAATTGATCGAAAAAGTAAAAATGTTCTTAAAAAATATCAACAAAGAGGGTTCAATCGAACAAAAAAGGGTTCTCTATCTTAAACTTCTTAATGAAGTAATTTTATCCCAGCCATGAATTTAAAAATAATCACTTTCAACGTTTCGTCTTTGATCGGTCACACCCGGAGAATTGATCTTCAAAATATTCTTGTTAAAAACAAAATTGATATTTGTTTTCTTCAAGAAACTCATTTGCATGAGCGTCACAAAGTATTTATAGATGGATTCCGAGTTATCAGAAAGGACAATGATCAAGGGGTAGCCATTTTAATAAAATCTAATTTAGCTTTTGACATAATAGAGTCTAATAATGTATCTCTTGTAGCTGTTTTTATTAATTTTAAAGTAAAAATAAGAAAAGAAGAGAAAAAACCTACTTTTAGGATCTCTTTATCTTTATTCAAATTACAACACAGACATTCTACTGACGGAAATGGATAAATTGATAGCATTAGAGGAAAAGTATGATGGGGCAATTTTAGGAGGTGATCTTAACGCAAGAAACATGATTTGGGGAGATTTGTCTCCAAATACTAATGGTCGTAACTTGCATAGCTGGTTAAACCGCACTAATAATCAATTTCACAGAATTTCGCCTCTGAAACCTACTTATCTGAACGGTCCATCACACTTAGATCACTTCCTAGTGTCTAATAGTCTGATAAACACATTAGCCCCGAACTTTAATTCAGACACTTTATCATCATTTGCAGATCATCTTCCGTTTCTGCTCAAAATTAACATCCAGGATCTAGAAATAGTTTTTAGTGAGCCAAGGCGTTTCACTTCTTTTGAAAAAAACAAATTGGGAACACTTTAGACGAGATCTCGATTCAAACATGTTATCTCATTTTCCACCAACTGATACAAACCTATCAAAAACAGATATTGACGAATATGTTGACAAACTTGCGAGCTCAATAAAGGATACTGTTAAATCACACTATGAAGAAATTATCCCTTCTTCAAAAAAATACAAAGATCTGCCGGAAGACATAAAAAAACTGCATGATGTAAAACACAAGTGGGAAAAAAGACTAAAACAAATTTTTCACTCATACCTCAATAGAAATAGCCACGCTTATAAAAGTTTGTCAAATAGAATTTCATTACTCAAAATTATAATTAAAGAAAAAGTAGATATTTGGCTTAACTCCAAATTTCAACAATATATTTCAAAAATAAACCCGGGCCCTCAAGCATACAAATACATTAATAGATTGATAGGAAAAAACAAAAATCCACAGTGTAAAAAAGTTTCTGTCAATGGATTACCGGCGCTTAGGGAAATTGACAAGGCCAATGCATTTGCAGGAATTTATAAAGAAAATTTTAAAGAAAAAAAAAACCCAAGCTTCGACCTCTTCCTCCAGAATTTACCTATCATTGATCACCTGCAGAACTCGTTACCACAGTGCATATTTAATTTCAACTTCTAAAACTCGTCCTTACATCCCATAGATCAACAAAAATTCACCTCCCTGTCTGATATAACTGCAATAGTCAAATCCCTAAACAACAAAAAATCTTCCGGTCAAGATGAAATTTCAAATTTTATTATAAAAAAAATTTCGCCTTATGCCTTGCAGTATCTGACTATAATTATTAACAATTGCCTTAACACCTTCTACTTTCCATATGCATGGAAGAAAGCCAACATAATTCCGATACAAAAAAGAGGGCGCACTGATGTCAAGGATTTCAGACCCATATCATTACTCTCTAACCTAGGGAAAATCCTTGAATCAGTGATTGCTTCAAAAATGGATATCTTTATTGATGAGAATAAATTGTCATCAAACTACCAATTCGGCTTTAAGAAAGAGCACTCCACGAACAATCCCTTCTAAAAATTCGAATGATGTCACGTTAAATCTTAGGCAACAAAAATGCACTGTTCTATCATCTCTGGTTATAGAAAAAGCGTTTGACAATGTGTGGAGTAAAGGCTTACTGTACAAATTAACAACAAAAAATTTTCCAGTAGAAATTTTTGCAATTATAAATAGTTTTCTGACTGATCGCAAGGCTAGTGTTCTTATACAGGGATCTTTCTCAGAACCATTTGACATATGTTGTGGTGTACCCCAGGGCTCGAAATTGGGCCCAAATCTGAACAACTTTTTTATGTCCGATTTTCCGCACGAGCTCAAAGTAGAAGAGATTATGGTGTCTCCAGGAATACTTTTTGCTGATGACACTACCACTTATGCTCATGCTGACCATCCGTCTGAAGCCTCAGGTTATGTGAGTAGTCATATAAAAGAAGTAGGAGGATATTATAAAAAATGCCCAACTAACAATTTAGCTTGTATAAGGTCTAATTTTTCGAATTTGTCAAGTAATAACTTGTATAGAGCTTGCGTAAAGCATATTTTCGCAAGCTACACATTTCACATTTTGACAATTACAAAATAGCTGTTTTAAGGCCTTTTAAAGTGAGTTTGGCAAGTTCTATACAAGGCTTGTAGATAAAGTTTAAAAATTGCCTGTATAAGGCCTTCCGAAGTTGTTTACTGAAAATTAAAGCTATGATAGCTGCTATAAGGCTCTCCACGACAATTCAAAAGCAAACAACTTGTGTACGGCTTGCCACTAAAGGCCTTATGCAAACTAAATTAATATGCTATGAAGTAGTTCCCATTTGGTAACATTTTTCTCAACAACGAAGTGGCGTAGTGGTAGAGTGCTGGAGTGGTACGCGGAAGGTCTCGAGTTCAAACCCATTTAAATACAATTTTTTATAATTAAACTATGACTTCAATCATTACAAAATGCGATGGAAAAGGTTTCGGGAGCTGACTGCAAAGAGGAATATATCTTAAAATACAAAAAAAATAAAAATAATGCAATAAAAACACAATACTTAAACAATACAAAAATGATATTTTTTTTTTTAATTTCCAAATTTGTTTTACTTGAACCTTTATATAAACACTTTCATCAAGCTATTAGCAAAAAGCTGTCATTAAAAGGCTTGGTTAAAGCCTTTTTATAACATCTTAAGCAAGCCTTTAGCAATAACTGTCATCAAATAGCTTTTGTAGGGCCTTTTTATAACATCCAAAGCAAGCTATTAGCATTAGCTGTCATAAAATACCCTGCTGAGCCAAGCTAATTGCATTTAATGACAAGCTATTTGCTGTTATAACACCTGTCAACAAAAGTCTTATAGCAGTTAAATAGCCTGCGTAATGTGCGCCAAAATTACTTGCATAAGGCCTTTTATTGTTACTATAGCAGTCTGAAAATAGCTTGTTAAGAAACTTATACAAGTTAAATTGTTAGTTAGGTGGGGCATAGCTATTAACTTCCAAAAATCAGGATGTGTCTGCATTAGGAATGCGGCAGGTAAAGGTTTCAAGGGCAAAGCGAATTTAGTTAAACTTTTAAAATTTCAGATAGACGGTCACACAATAGCATTTAAAGATAATGTAAAATATTTGGGAATTCAAATTAACCATCTGTTACCCGGAGGCCACACGAGCCAGTACTGGCAAGTCAGTCGCAATACACTCAAACATTTTTACTAATACACACAAACTTAACCAACTTGCTCGTCGACTGGCTTGCCTTTTTCGAAGCCAGTTGAGAAGCCAGTAGGGGTAAAGAATTTGACAGCACTTCTTGTCAATTGAGTTTTGATTTGTTTTTTGACACGATAGAAATTTGTGTTTGTTTTCTCTTCGAAAATTAATTGTGAAAATAATTAATTCAATCGTGAAAAAAGTAAAACAAAAAGTATAAGATAACATACATATCTACCTATAGCGCATAACTCGTTAGTAGTGTATTTGGAAGTGATTGCAAGTTCAATAGAAAATATTGCAACTGAAATTCATCAATTGCAAAGAACTGAAATCGGCAAGGTAAGAAAAATATGTGAATCCTGCCAATTATGGAATCGGTAACATTCATATTTGTTTTTTTTTTTTTTGTTCTACAATTCTCAAAATTGCTAGAACCATACGAACGAAAAAGCCACAACATAATTAGCCTGTCTGACCAAAGACGAACTCATCAAACTTGCCATCAGCAATCCATCGGAGAGCGTGGTCGGTAGGAAATGTATTTTTTTGTATTCATTTATTAGTACGCGCCCAAAATAACTAGAATGGTTTCAGGTCATCTTCTCTTTACGTGCTTTGGGACACAAACTGCATTGCATCTCCCACCTTTAAAAAACTCTCAATTTTAGAAAGAAATACAGCCAACATAGCCATATAACTAGTTCTAATCGAGGACAGAATGAAATTCAGATAGTGATGGCTATGTCTACGGTTTGAATCTACGGAAACTGTCTTGGTTGATTTTTTCAAGTCGATTGGATACATTTCACCAGGCAGTTCATTTAGATTGTATTATACATTTAACTATTACTATTAGGACTACTAGTTAAATGGCTAGGCTAACAAATTTTGGCATTATCTAACTCCATCTGAATCCGTCAATCTTCTAGACTAGAACATAAAAAAAAAAAAAAAAAAAACAAAAATTAACTCAAAAACTTACACATATTCGTCGGTGTGCTGTTTTTCTATAAAATTGTTGTCGACGTTGAAGTACATTTCGAGCTGATAAGCCCATCTCTTAAAAATAAAAAAATCAAATACCAATCCTTGTATTAAGATACCGTGTAATTAAGATCCGTGTATACTTAAGGCAGTGCAGTTTCATTTTTGAAGATTTTTTCAGTTATACAATTTGTTACCACAAAGCACATAGAGATATTTTAAATTTACTTTACTTTTTATTTTAGAAGTTTAAAAGAAAAGAAAGATGAACAGTAAAATGAAAAGTGAAACAATAGTACAATTCATTGAACTTTACAAAAATAAAGAAGTGCTTTGGAACATGAGTTCATCTTGATATCGCCGAAATGATTTGAAAGCAAAGGCTTACGAAAGCATCGCCCAAGAAATGTGTATATCAGTGGAAGATGTCAAGAAAAAAATAAAGGCACTTCGCAACACATACACTGCCGAAAGAAACAAGATTTGAAAAGAGCAAGAAATCAGGATGTGGAACCGAATCAATACATAAACCAACGTTGTTTTGGTACGAGGATATGACTTTTTTGAATACTTCCTTAGTACAAAGAAAAACAACTGATAACTCAGAAAAGGTAAACAAATTCATATATGCATTTATTTTTTCATTATTAAAAAGAAAAGCTTTAATTATTGAAAACTTTTATTTTCCTCCACTGGAATTCAATATTGCCATTACTTATGCAATATTTGGATAACTCGTCCCTGATTCGGCATGCATACTTATACTGGCTATGATTTTGTTCACCAATTCCTGAAATAGTTTCTGGGAGACTCTCGCTTGCTTGCGGATTGTTTGATAAAGTTATAAGTTCTCTCCTTCGTTAGGAAATTGTGAAAAACACAAGATGCCAACACGATTAAGTCCGCAGTTTCTGGTAAGACTTCGATTGCCCGATGGAATATCCGGAATCGGCTGGCAAGCCTACCAAAAGCACATTCCACAACCATTCTCGCCCGACATATACGGTAGTTGAAAATTTCTTGGGACACAGTCAATTTGGAGGTTCTACTATATGGCTTCATTAGATGCCTGTCCAAACCGAAAGCATCATCACCAATAAAAAAGTATTCAACATCCGTTCCTTCCCCAAGAACAAGTTGCTTTTTGTTAGGTACATTCAACGTTCCATTTCGGAGCGCTTCATTTAAATAGCTGTCTTGATATATGGTGTTGTCCGAAGCCTTTCCATTGCACCCAACATTCACATAGGTGAATCGATTGTGTGCATCAACACACACAAACAAGACAATACTATAAAATCCCTTAAAATTATAGAATTGCGACCCCGTATGTGCTAGAGCTTTAATTCGTATATGTTTGCCATCCAGTGCACCCAATGTATGTGGAAACTGCCATACAGAATTAAAATCGTGCGCAATTTTCAGCCATTCTTCTTCCGTATGTGGAACCTGTTAGAAAAGATAAAAAATAATATTGTTTTTAATAAATGTGTTTTTAATATGTTTTTTTTTTTTTTATTTTCAAGGCATCTTCAAAATCAATCGATGAATCAGCATCGGATGCTGTATTCAATTTGAAGAACAGTAGCTTGCTTCAGTCTTTGTCATCGGAAGCAAGCGGATCGTCTGCTAAAACATCACTCAAACGAAAATGTCCTGAAGAACCACCGTCAAAATTTGATTCGGCCTTGAATAAGCTCTTGGAATTAAACCAAAAAAAAAATAATGTTTATGAAGGGTTTGCTGAAAACATTGGTATTCAACTAAGTGGTTTTCCGGAGGACGAAGCTTACATTCTGATGGCTGATATTCAAACAATGGTGTCTAAAAGAAAAATTCAAATTACACGGAACGCACGTATTTCATCAAGAGCCTCGACACCTACATATATCAGAACCAATAAATTTGACAGGACCGCAAGATGAATCGTACAACGAAGAATACCTAGAAGCTGAGTCTGACGCCGAGGTCTAAAATTTGAAATGATCGTATAAATACTTTATACTTTATCTCTAAGTATTCTTCTCTTTCAATTTTTTGTCTTTATTAATACATACTTCATACAAATACTACTAAGGGGCCGGTTATAGCGATCAGGAAAACGCTTCAGGAAAAAATTTCGTGTTGACCTAAAAATTTAACTTACAATAAAATGATACGAATCTATGAGAAATAACTTAAAATAAATTTTTCACAAATCGGGGCAAATACTTTTTCTTTAAAGCATTTATAATTTTTCCTGATCCAAATTCGTTTACTGTACAGAATTTGCATCAGGAAAAGCTTTTTTAAGAAAAATATTTGCCTCAGAGAAAATTTTGTTTGCGAAAAAATTATTTTAAGTTATTTTTCATAGATTCGTATCCTTTTATTTTTCAAATTGTAGGTTAATACATTAAATTATCAAAACAAAAATTTTCTCTGATGCGTTTTCCTGATTGCTATACGATCATAACGTTTAAGCAAATTCCTACTATAACAAACAAAACAAAATAATATCCTAAAAAACGGGTACTGTGATGCATATTTAAAAAATTTAAATACATATGTACATACATATATTTTGGAACATCATATAAATTAATTTGTAACGAAAATTATTTAAAAAAAAATGACTTAATTTTATTTACCTTTAAATACTGTTGTTTCATGCTTTCATATATCGCTGCAAGAACTTTGGGAAGGAAAGCTCCAATTGTATTTCTGGAGATCCTTGAAAGAAATTCCAAAGACTTGAAAGAATCTCCAGTCGCCAGATACCTCAATGACACACACAGTTTCGTCCTTGGAGATACGGCACTACGCATAACCGTATCACACTTTTTCAGATTGTTGTACACCTATTATAAAAATTAGTTAAATATTGATTGATGTATTCAGTAAAACTTCGATAACTCAAACTTTGATAACTCGGAGTTCATATAACTCGAACGAAATTATGCGGCAGCAGCGTTTAGTTTTCAGATATTGGACTTTTGAATAACTCAAAGTCTTGTAAGTCGAACTTATTTTGTGGATAATAGTAGTTATCGAAGTTTGACTGTATAGGAATCCAAATAAAATTAACGAATCTTCATTAATCATTATTTATGGGATATACTAGAAACGTATTAATTTGTAATCCCAGTTTAATGAAAATTTGATGGTCGTATTTAAGAACAAAATAGATTCTTACATACCAAGGACAAAACTTCCTCAAACTGATCGATATCCATTCTCGTAAAGTTTTTGAAGTCTTTTGGATCTTCTTCGCACAAAAGATCCTTCAGTAAATGCGCCTCCAAATCGTACTCCAATCTGTTGAGAAAATGTATATGTATGCATATTATTACTCAAATATTTTAATCCAATTATGTATATATGTTTACATAAAATTGTCGTTAATTTTGAAATACATAGTTGCATTAATTAAAATAATACAAACCTTTTCATTAAGAAGGGTTTTACCCAACACTTTCTCAATACAATCTTTTTTTTTTTTTTCTTTTTCTTTTAATATTCTTAATTCTTTGAGAATTTGTATGGACGCGATTAACTTTTGATTTTTTTTTTTTGATAGCGACATTTTATATTTTAAATTAAAGCACGAAATTCTTTAGAAACTCGAATCACAACACAAACGTTTTAATAAATAAAACAGAATAATTACGTAGAACAATTTTCAAATATACTGTACATACAAGTCAATGACTACCGTGTACACAAATTTTCCTAAGTGATTTTTTTTCAATATTAATATTGTTATTAAGTACCATTTCGGCTGTTATTATTAAAATCTATTATCAGACCCACATTTTCCATATTCAGAATTACCGAATATGTGAATCCTTAAAAATATATGCTCTGTTTACAAATATTTTCCTTCCATATCCTTACCAGAAGTATTATGCACCAACTTCATTATCAAAGACAAATATTTGAATAAAAATTACACTGTTATTTTATTTAAATTGTTCTTAAAACATATCAACATTGACCACATTAAGATCAATCGGCAAGTGGAAATCTTGTTAAATCACAAAAATTTTACATAATTAATACCTATTATAGTATTGGAGAAGTCTATAAATTTCTAAGACCTCCGTGTTCGTATTTGCATAGTTAATTTGTTTCGATATGGTAGAGTTAAAGAAATGATTTAACTATAAATTTGTAAACGGGAATTTATCAGTTCGTTTTCTTCTTAAATCAAATATTTTTAATACAAAAAAGTCCTACATTGGAACAAGTGGAATACATTAATGGTTTTTATCTTAAAATACTGATATTCATGGCATGTACATTTATGCAATACAATGTTTCTGTTCCTCAAGTACATCTGGATTGAAAAAAAGTAATTTATCGAATATATGATTGTTATAGGCTGGAGTTCGTAGATAACCCTCTGGTGAACGTCAGTTTTGTATTCGAAATGCAATCAATTTGAGCATATCTTCAAGGTACATATTATGTTCATTTTCTGCTAGGACCTTACAAAAAGTCTGTTAATGCCAGGAACCTTCATCTAGATCTCGCAATGCTTGAAAGCCTATGAAAAATAAAAATGAAACAGCAAAAATAGAACAAAATGATAACTCTTACCTCTTACTGATGCATAACAAACGAGCATATCAGTTTCTAATTGATTGAATCGTCTTTTCGCTATTGGGAAACTCAATGATGTAACCATAAAAAATATTCCGCGCTTTTTGGATTTCATATGGTATATAGCCGGTACAGGCCGGTCATAGAGAGTAACTTTTGATTTCTTTACCTCAAAAGGTTGTGGCATATTGATGTTACCGGTATACGGGATGAGATGATGCTTGACTCAACAATATCTTTTGAAGTATAGAAACCTTCTGGAAGACAAGTTGAAAGATTCTCAGCTCTTTGTTGTTTGTCTTTGGTATCGGTTGGCTAGAAGGAATTTTATTATGGATTGAAATGTACTTTTCATCATATACTTTTCATACAATTCATCATAGGTAGTGGGTCCTGGTTAAGTTAATTTTATAAAGGTTATTTATGTTTTTTTTTTATCGCTTGTATCGATGCCCTCAAGTGCAGATTTCGATTAAGAAACAGCTGCTTCTGATTATTCACAATGTCGCTTCATTTAGCACTGTTGAAGTTTTCTGTAATAAAAAAAAGTATAATTTAACCAAAACAATATATACAGAAAACACATTATTCTGTAAAAACATAGATTTATTAATATTAATTATATCTACTATTTTTGTTAATTTCAATCTATTGACATTTTTACTTCATTCATTCATTGTACGTTGAACTCGCACATTGACATTCACAACAGCCACAAACTTGAAAGCAACTTGCTTGCCAATTGGCGTGCCGCCTACGTCACAGCCAGTACACAGATACGAATTTGACAGGCCATATATGAACCCAACTTGCTTGCCAGTACTTGCCCGTGTGGCCGCAGGGTTAAAATTTAACCAACATGCTCGTAACAACATTGCCAAAGCAAAAAAGATCTATCACATCCTTGCGCCCTTCTTAAGAAATAATAGTTTGAACCAAAACTCAAAATTGTTGTTTTATAAAACTTTTATTCGTCCGGTGTTAATTTACGCATTCCCGTGTTGGTTTACCATCTCCCCTTCCGGAACCATCCCGCTGCTGCCTGCATTCTATGAAAAATCCTTGAATAATCAAAATAGGTAGGGGTTAGAGTCAACGGGTAAACTTTGTCACTTCGTGATGAGCTATATGCAGGATTTTCTATAAAAAGTTATGAACTTCATCAGTGTAAACTAACTTTCTTTCCTGGAATATAGCAAGATTTAATTAAAAAATAAAAATTATAAAAAACAAAAACTAACAAAAAAATTTATTTTAAATAATCTATATATGTACCTACACCTATCTTAAAGTATGTATAAAGACTTTAAATGTAAAATATTTTAAAAAAGAACTTGAAATATGAAAGGAAAAAAAAATTTATGAATTTCAAATCAATTTCCTTTAGAATAAAATTGTTAATAATTATTAATATAACACTCCCTTTCCAATAACTGGCTGGAAAAGAGGATATTATTGAATTCTTAAAACTACTGCTGAAAACAAAGCACAAATAAAAAGAATACAAATGTAGGAAAAAATGATAAACAAATCATAATAATTATACCTATAAAACCAGCTACGGAAAAAAGTTCCTCTTTAAAAAAAAAGGGAATACAAAAAAGTGTAACTTGTAAACTATAGCTAGCTTGCATCCACAAGATAGAGGGCATATGTCGCTCAATCAGGTTGAGTAACAAGATGCTCTCTGTCTTACTCTAGTCTTAAGTTATATTAGGTTTAATGACTCAACAACGTCAAAGAAACAAGAAATATATCTTCGGGAGCAAGAGATATAATATAAACAAAAACTACTGTACTTACCCACATGTAACAAAAAGAAACAAACGCCATGGGGCAAAATAAATGTCAAACAGATATGGTAGAGCCATACTCTTCTAGTTGTAAGTATTAAATGTAAAACAGAAAGAGAATGTACAAACAAAAAGAAATCAGTGACTCAATAAAATTTACTCTTTAGGTAAAATGTTCGTTTAGATTCTTGCTCGAAGGAAAATTAATGCCCTTTTCGATTGGAGCCAGAATGACAGTTCTTCTTTTGAAAAGAAGAGAATTTTGCTTCTGATTTTGTTTTCGGAATCGTTCTAGAAGGGTTTCACACGTATCAAAATGTTCTCCCGGATTACCAAACGAAAAGGCCATAAGTAAATATAGGTAACATAAAAGTCAAAAGCTCTGGCATTTCGTGCCAGAAAAAGTAAAGAAACACGGTTTGGGTAGATTTGGGATACCGATTTTCAGAAAAGAAAAGACACACAATATCGACGCAATTTATAGCGTAATATGTATCTTTGAAAATGGCTAATAACTTTTCACGCAATATTACAATCAAACACTATATAATCTAGGCGTATTGACTATTCCAGGCGGCTCTCTACTCTGTATTTCGTTCCGAAAGTCAATCCTATTCGAAAGTGCTTTTCGTTCCGCTTATGAATTGACACTGTGCATGTAATACTGAAATTAGGTGGAAGAACTTTGTTACAGAAATAAATTCCAAAATGAAAACGAAATTATTCTACCTATACCTACCTAGTTCTAACAAAACAGAATTCTGCACTCTTTTTATTTCGATCAAGATGAAATCAAAAATGATATCGATAAATTTTAAAAATATCCACGTAAATCCAATAAGACAACGAACGACGACACGCTAGCCAGTTCCGGTTCCCATTCCCATTACATCAATGCCTATTTTAGACAGACATCTTGCCATCAATGCCCACATTTCCCATGAAAAATAAAACGTAAACAAAGAATCAGCTGACAGTTTTTATATACAAAGGTGGCAGACGTGTAAATACACAAAAAATACTCTGGACAAATCATATGGTTGGGCAATGAGAACACAAACAAATATATAAGCAGTATCAAATGCATGTGAAGAGCGGAGAATGAAAGAACTGAAATAAATACTATGCGCATAGCGAGCAAAGAAAGCTACGAAATCATTGTTCCGACTAAGGCCTTAACCGTTAGCACTTTTCAGAATTTGTTTGATGATGAAAAATACAAATTTTGAAAAAGATTTTAAGTAAAATGAAGTAAATTGTTAAAGTGTTTTTATTTATTTATGGAATAAAGGACCGAAAGATTGTATAAATAAAAGGTATTTATTGGGTTTTGGGTAAGGATATATTTGTGTTATATTTTCTATTTTCCGGAACTTCCAGCTGTCACGTGTCTTATTAAAAAAATATTCCGACCTAGTAAATTAGCTAAAATAAGATGAAACATTTTTTGAAATTATATATGTATTTATAAATATGTGTTTACATGCATTTCCTGCAAAGTATTATATGTAAACAAAAGCTTTTCAATAGTTTGCTGAGAAAATATACTTCTTCTGAACATTTGGCTAAGAAGTTCTGAAAACGTTCTTTTATTACCACCCTTTCTGCTAATTCTATTAACTATACTACTGTCTACATTTGTTGCAACGAATTTGTATAACAATTATTGCTATTCAATATAAATTTTAATTGAATCCACTTTCAGTTTTCAAATATTTCATTCCTTAAAATGTGCTGCCTAATGAGAGTATAGAACATGGTCCGTTCGGTTAAGTAGTCGAACTACAAGAGCAGATACTACATATAAGAGAACATAGCACATACTTGAGTAAATAAGCATAGAATCAAAAAATATAAAAAAAAAACAATTTGACAATTCCAGAAAATTGAACAAAG
The DNA here is from genome assembly GCA_932273885.2 of Leucozona laternaria. Taxonomy (NCBI): domain Eukaryota; kingdom Metazoa; phylum Arthropoda; class Insecta; order Diptera; family Syrphidae; genus Leucozona; species Leucozona laternaria. The sequence continues at coordinate 252,898,764 of OW026366.1, read as the reverse complement.
AAGTTCAGCAGTACTGTCGTTTACTACAAGTCCTAAGAAAACTATTTTCGAGGAGTGATTAAACTATTTTATTATCAAATCCATCAATAATCAAATAAAACCCGAAAAAGATGGTTAAGTTTTAAGATAGCCAAGGAAAAACAAGAACAAAAACGGTATGCAGACTTTTTAGTTGCCCCGACAGATCATCTGAGGAGAAAAATAGTCTCATTTTCCGTCTGGTTAGTTAATCATTTTTCAGAACCCAGAAGCAGAACATCGTCATCATCATTCTATGTACATTTGTCATTTATACACGACTAGTTGGTGTCGTGTTATCATATTTATGTTCGTATTATGAGCATTTAATTGCAATTATTGAAAAATCCCTAAAATCAAAGTGAAAGTGATTTATTTTTTTTTTTTGTTCAAACCGAATAAGGTGCCCCCAGATCTGTGGTCGTGGTAGAGGTGCGGTGACAACGACGATAACGAAAGAGAGTGCACAGAAGGTACATAAATAAAGTATCAGCTGAAAAGGCAGCAGCAACAAAAGTATCTCAAAACACTAGAAATATATATATAAAAAAAAAGACGAATACGAAATGCATTTAGTTTTACTTAAAATTTTGACATTTTGTTTCCAACTACATAAGAAAAAAATGTGAATTAAATATCAGACAACATAGAAAACTACCTCCTCCGATGGAAAAGTCAGAATAGGAGCTTGAAAATTCAATTAAGTTTACATCAAATCGAAATACCTTCCCTGATTTTGTATTGCTCGGCGCATTAGACACTCGACTCCACCTTAGGACGGGTTCCTCCAAAAAAGGTGTGGAGCTGAAAATTGCTTGACAAAATAAAAAAATACTTCCAAAGTATACCAATTTTACTTATCTTTCTCCGTCGAATTGATTGAAATCCGCTGACGATGTCGAAACCATCGGCGCTGTCGTCGTCTTCTTCTTCGTCACCAGAGATTGGACCAAACCTGCTAAAGCAAATTGTGGCTAGACAGCTTCAACAGCGTAGCCCTCAGGCCTTTCAATCGCATCTGTTTCGTGAGCGACTGCGTTTGGCCAGAAATTTGTATAAATTCGATTTAATTGCTCACTATGGGTGTGTAAATGCGATCGAGTTTTCGAATGGGGGTGATTTTCTGGCTTCAGGTGAGTTAAAACTTTTAATTTTTCCTCTTCATATAAATGTATTAATCTTTTGAGGAATAATCCCCTGTATTTCAGGTGGAGATGACAAACGCATTCTAATATGGGATGTGGAAAAAGCCATCGCTGGAGTGGAAAAACCTAGAGTATTAGACTCGGAGCATACAAGCAATGTTTTTTGCCTGGGATTCGACCGACTGAATAGAAAAGTCTTCTCGGGTGGAAATGATGATCTGGTTATTGTGCATGATTATGAAACGTAAGTTAATTTTTTTTACCATCCAAGACAAGAATATTCATTTACATAGTTGGGGTTCAGCTGAACAGGAGATAAAATTCATAAATTCCTTTTTTGTGACAGCCTTCCGGTTTTTGTCGAAGGGAAAGAGATGGAAGTTATAGGACTCAAGCATTTTTAGTGGATAGGTTATTTTTAGAAATATGTAGCTACAATGTACATAAAACTTAAATTTATATGCAGGATACGAAGTAACTTCGGATATTTTTATTAGGGATAGAATTTTAAGAAACGCAATAGATTTTTTTAATCTTCATAGATAAGTACCTACCTACCTAATTATTGTGATGTAATCTGGTTAAAACCGATGCATTAATTGACTTGATTGCTAGATTCTGGCACAAAAGCCCTGAAAATGGAAATAACATATTCCGCTTTTCATTCGAAATGCAATCAATTTTCACTCGAAATCTAAATCCATATTATAAATTTGAATTGTTTTCTAAAATAATAATAATAAAAATTATTATTTCGAAATGTCAAAATGTAGGTACACAGGTAGATATAACTTTTTTAATAATTATTGTTCTGTTAGAAAAAAAGTTAATTTACTGCGCATGAGAATGTGTGCAATATTATAGGGACAAAAGGAAGCAGAACTTTAAAGAAAGAATTTAAAGAACAATATATGTATTTGATACAAAATACTATGGCAGTACGTCAATAGTTGTTAGCAATATAACTTTGGTCCTTTTTAATGGGATTGGGAATAAGAGGTTTTACATAATTATAACAAACTACAGCTACACCTACACTATTGCTGTAGCATAAAGTTGAAGTAACTCAACATTGTACCACATCATGCATTTTTTGTTACAGCTACAGCTATAATATTTTCGTATATTTCAACTTTGACAGTGCTACAGCCACTCAGGGGGGATCACCCAGCAAGAGCTTAAGAGCATTTTTTGGCAACAAAATTGTTTAAAAATTGTAATAAAAAGAATCTTGAAAGGTAAACCTACCAAATTGTAGTCATTAACCATAACTCTTTCAAAAAAGTATTTGCAAAACAATCTACCATCTCTCCCCAAATTATTGCATATAGAATATAAAATCGGTAGATAATCCCTGTGTGGAATGAATTTCAAATTTAAAAGCTCTCCTCTTGCTTTGAAAAGCGATATTGCTTCAACGTTGGCTATATTTTGTAGAAATCTGCTAAAGCAATAAAGATTGACAATTTCATTTCTTTTTCATTAATTTCGAAGAAGGATTAAATTTACAATGACACATTAAGAATTAAATCTTTTAGATGTGATCTGCTATTTTTTCTGCGTATGTTGCTACTAATCCATGATAGAATTCTTCAAACATAATGAAAATGTAGTTTAAGCGTTGATATATACAAAGAGAAAAGGCCTGTTTTATGGCCTTATTATTCTGATAACAATCCAAAAAGCCATTAGATAGTAACAGTCGGTTTAAAAATAGTCTCAGTAATTTTTAGACGCTTTATGATTTCAAAAAAACCCCTAGCATGTTCTCAATAATATAAGATTGACTTTCTCGTAGATTTTAAAACTTCATACTTGTGTTAAGAAGCACCACAACGTTGGCTATGCATTTAGTCTATGTTGTTTTTAAGCATATGTAATTAACAAGTTTCTCTGAAAGGTTAATACAAATTTGAATCCCAAGCTATGCATACTATTACACAGCTTCTATTTCATTTCCGCTTTTAAAAAATACTCATTCCTTGAATACCTTCAATGTCCTCTTCGAAAAATCACAGCTTTCGATTTATTCAGATTGACAGTAGGATTCCAGGCATTACAATAGACGATTGATCATTATTTTTCTGTATCCAGAATATCATCTTCGAAACTAGGCGGAGCGTATAAAAATGGTGGACTAGTGAGTGGTTGTTTCAGTGAACTTTGAAAGTGAGTTTTAAGGTTATTTAAGACTAATTCGAGCCTTGTTGCTGTTCAACGTCCTAACCGAGGTTCTTTTTCTCGTTTTCATAAAATTTCTCCTTTTTTGCTTTCGTAAGTAATTGCGAAAAATTGCGATAAAACAAATCACCAGAAGCGAAACCCAAGTAGAAACAAAATCCATCAAAAGAAAAAAAAAATGTCAATATAAATGTTTGTAATGTATTTCTGTTTTACTAACTGTTGAACTGTCCTGGGTGACGATCGAATCCAAGAGAGATCAATTATCATCAGGATAAATGCTAAGCTGACAATTTAAGTTTAAGCTAAATAATTATGTATGTACATGAAAACAAGAGAGTGCAATTAGGAGTACCAAACAGTGTAACGTTAGAATTTAGAAGCAAACTATTTGAGCGATTTTTACATTTCAATTAAAGGGTAAATAGTGAACTTTTAGGCATATATTAACTCATTTGAATCTTAGCAATATTTTAATTTGAATGGAAAGAATATATAATTTAAGTAATTCGATTTAAGTTAACAGATTCTAAAACAGTAGTGTTTGTAGTCTTTTGTGGCTTCTAAATACCATTTTCGTTGAAAGGCTGCTCCAAACGTCTTAAAAAGACTTGAATGAACATTTTATTACGGCTGATGAAGCCGGTTTTATCGAACCATGTGTCTTTTTAACGATACAGCTATTATAGGGAGTGTTTTTAGCAAAATTAGCATGTCCTCCATAATGGGCACGCATTCATGGTAAACAATCGATTTGAACTTCTGACTGTTCTATGTACTTTTTTACTTGCGATCCATAACATAGATAGATAGATAGATAGATAGATAGATAAATTCATTTTATTGATTCAGTTTGTTAATGGATACATTTTATGAATTTTGAAGCTATGGCATTTGCCGTCAGCTCGGTTGGCAAAAAATAATGCGAAAGAAATGATGTATCGATTCTTTATGTAATAACAAAAAGTTAATATTTCTATAAGTATTCCGATATTAATAAGTTTCTATAGTTAAAAACCTCTTTAATGAAAAAATATAGAGTTTTCCAATTCGTCTCATTCAAAATTTTAATTGTTTCTTGCATAGTGAAGGTTTTTCTTCCAAAGTATGTTTGACGTTGTGGAGCAAATATCGGACATATACTGACGAGATGAAAGCAGTCTTCCTTCGATTTGAGATTACATAATGTGCAAAATTGGTTAACGTGTCCATTATAAGGTGCTCCGTTCAGTTTTAAGAGTTCGCATCTAGTCTTGAAGATAAGAGAAATCTCTCTGTAACTCAACGCATCTTGAAAATAGTTCGATTGGTTAAGGCTCATATCGAGTTGCGAGTATAGTATCCTACTATAAGAATTGCGTGCATTGACTTTAAAGCCATCCCGTAGATAGTTTTCATGTTTGTCAATTATACGATAGAGCTGCTTCCTTAGGGTAACTGCATTTCCTGATTCAATCGGGACATCCTCACCGCAAGCGATCCCCATATTTTTCCATTTCGCCACCCACCAATCCTCATTTCTAACTTCGTAGAGCAACATTTGTTTGGAGAGACGTTCGTCTGGGAGCTGCAGAATTTTGACCATAACATACTATATGGTAAATTATGGATTCCTACAAAAAATAGAACTCGAGATTTTGATCAAACTTGACATACCGAAACTACCCACCAGCCCATACTAAAAAGAGAAAATCCACCTTCTTGCTAATCACGTAACAACAACTTGAATATATCGAACTTGCTTGGCGAATTTACTTGCAATATCTCCGCAGAATTCAACACCATACTTCCCCCTAATGTAACAGCCTTCCTACTACTCAACACAATTAACCAAAATAACATAATAATAATAATATCATAGAGAAGACGAAAAAAGTGGGTCTCGCAACAACGTCCGCCTGTCTGTCTGTTCGGCTACAGCCTAAACGGATGGGTCGATTTTTTTTTAAACTTGTTACCTAGCGTTTTTTGGACATTCCCACGTTTTTTTCATTTTCTTTTAGGACCAAAAAATAACGTTACCTGTCATAGAAAATTTTTTAGCCAAAAAGGAAAATCTTATTTTTCTCAAAATCGGCTCCACAGATTTTTTTTTTAAAAAACTGCAAATAATTTTAATAGATTTATGCTGCCGTTAAGTCAAAACCATGGTTTTGAAAAATAGTTATTAATGGCACCTCCCAAAGAACCATTTTTTTGGTTTTCGCTTTCCTCAAAAACGATTCAATTGATTTTGATCAATTTTTTTATGAAGAATGATTGATACATTCTAAATAATATTATGTACCAAAATTTTCAAAAAGATATATGTATATGAATATATTTTGGATTTTTGAAAACTCGATATGTATTTCAAAAACGACTTCGTCGATTTTTATTAAACTTGACCAAAAGTATTATTTTAACATTATCTGGTAGATTTTAGAAATAATTTTTATAAACAAAAATAACGGTACCTCCCATATAAATGTTTAAGAACCGTTAAGGAAAATCTTTTATTTGCTCTGCTCAAAAATGACTCCTACGATTTTGATAAAATTTTGTTTGTGTCGAAATTAGTGACGTGTAGTTTTTAAAATTATTAAATTTTACATTGAACTATTATTAACAGTACCTACTCATATAACGTTTTTTTTTATGTTCGACTATTGTTTTTGGATTTTTAAAAAATATTTCAAAATAATTTTTTGAAAATTCGATATTTCGGTAACGAAATTTTATGTATAAAAAATTAATGATTTTTAAAACCGCTCCTACTACATATATTTAAAATTTTTTTCTCATAAATTAAGATTTATATAAGAAATCAGATGGTGTACATCGCGTTGGTTTAAAAACAATTTCAGAAGTATTTTAATCAATTTTTTTCTAATTTTGTTGATTTAAAACAATTTTCCAGTTTAACCCTCTAACGGGCAAAATAGTAAAAATGGTCGGAAGAAAATTGAAATTTTTGTTCATGTAGGTATAGGTGAAAAAAGCATAATTTTAAAGTTTCAGGTACAAATTTTAAACTGATCGACCGCCAGGTGAGAATTGTCGAAGACCGTCTCCAAACGGTCTTATCGGTTTGCGTTTCAAAAAAAAAAATACTTTGATGGGCAGATAAGAGCAAGTTCATGCGACCCAAACGAGCATATTTATTAAATTTGTTTAACCACATAAATTAATTAATATTTTTGAGTTATTAAATCGAAGCAATAACAAGTTTTAGTGCGAGGAGTACGCTTTATGCGCTTTTGGGCCTTGAACGGTCAGGCTAACTTTTCTACAAAGCATGCGAGGCAAAACTTTTTCAAACCTTCCGGTTTGCAAAGGAAGTATCGGTGTCCGTGTGTGACGTACAAGTTTACCTCACCATGTTTCCGTTCGTTCCACTCAGGCACTTTCCTGGTTAACCTCGATATCTATCGTCGTCTGCTTTCCGACCGACATGCAACGATCTGGACACTTCTGTTTGCTTTTTTGCTCTTCGACTGCTGCTTCCACTCCCGTTTCAGCCTCTTTGCCGCAGATGTTTCTTCTTTTATATAGATAGGGAAACAATGGGAGTCCCTCCATTGCCAGGTTCGACTGCCAGGATCTCGCTTCCATGAGTTTTCGACTTGAGTAACTTTCGCTTACTGACCGTTGTAACATCTTTTATCAAAACAAAGGAAACTCTTGAAATATTTAAAAAATTCAAGAATAAGTAATTAGGTTTGCAGCTAGAAGGATCGAGAATGAATTCGAGAAGTGTGTGAGAATTTTAGTTGTGAATAGTTGATAAAAATACTTAAAAAATACATTTATTATAAAAACAGAAGCGTTGAAGGTGGTTCCTGGTTTAAATCGAATTGATTTCACTTTCGTTTCCCCTAAATATATGTTTAATGCTTTTCATCTTCAAAATCTGAACGTTAAAACTTCAGGGCCCGCATAGACAGCATGTAAAGCTTCTCACAATGCATATACTATTATATTACTGCTTATATTATTTTAGAGCAGGCGCAATAACTTTGTGGTATATTTCTTTTCGAAATGCTGAGATTTTTCATCAACATTTAGGAACGAGGTGGTTTTATTGGAAATGGAGTGCTTTTAAATTACGAGCAATATCAGATGCTTAGCGTCGCTTAAAATTATAGTTTCAATACACTTTAAAATTTGTAGCTTAACTTAACTAGTAATTTTACTAACCTCACATTTTTTCTACAGCGGTAAACTCCACAATGTATACAAGCATGAGAAACCTGTCTATGGACTGTCGATTGATCCCACATGTGACGATATTTTTGCGACAGCATGTGAAGATGGACAAATACTCGTATTTGACCAACGTATTGATCCAGCCGACCCACTTGTGGTAGCTAAATATCGTGCTTCATTTCACGCCGTGCAATTTCATCCGTTTGGGGGAAATTTTCTCGTCACAGCGAATTCAAAGCGGGGTGCTGCTTTCTGGGACATTCGGAAGCCCCACAGGTACAAATGAAATCCATGTGATCGGAGAATTAAATTATATTGTTTATTAATTCGTCTATTTAGCCCTGTCATCCAATACGGATTCGACGAGAGTCATCCAAGCTACATGAGCGTCCGGTTTAATAGTTTTGGCAATCTAATCCTAGCACTCAGACGACGTCTACCACCGATCTTGTATAACACATTCTCGTCAGAACCAATTTGCCAATTCTACCATCCGGACTACTACAACTCGTGCACTATGAAAAGTTGTACATTCGCTGGCGAAGATGATGAATTGGTGCTCTCAGGGTCAGATGATTTCAATTTGTATGTCTGGCGCGTATCTGATGCAGATTGTAAGTTAAGCCAAGTTAAGTTAAAATATTGTTTATTTCAACTTATATCATTCCAGTGGAATTGACTGATCAATGGATCGAATCAACACAAATGGTTCTGTACGGTCATCGTTCAATTGTTAACCAAGTGCGATACAATCGCGAGAAATGCATCCTGGCTTCCTCTGGTGTTGAAAAAATTGTTAAGGTACGGCATAAACTATTCTTAATCTATTTAGTTTGAGTAAAACAAATATTCACTTGTTCACCCCCCCATAGCTTTGGAGTCCATTTAATCAAAAAGACTGGACCGGATCACTTATGGAAGAAGCCACTTGTTCCGAAAATCCTCGAGATCTCTTCTCGCCGTTCACTTTTCCCTCTTTGACACCACAAAGCTGGTCCCACATGCCCCACGATTACAGCAGTCGCAATACAAATGAAGATCCCAGAATGATGGCATTTTTTGACTCACTCATTCAACAAGAGATCGAAGGCTGGGATACCAATAACTCCTCCGACTCCCAACTGGCATCAGATGGTGGAGGAAGCTCACACAGTCCAAATAATAGTTCGATTGAAGATTCAGATGAACAAGAGTTGTTGCGCTACTTTGTTCGAAAAAGAGGTAATTTACAAAATCTCCATACTCTTCTAAAAAAATAGAGATATATGTAACGTTGATTTGTTTTTGTATTTTGCAGAACGTCAGAGAAAAAACTCCATATTAAACAAAATGAAAATACAAACACACAGATATGCAAATCGTATAGCTTACCTTATTGCAACGAAACGCAATACATTGCGCCGGTTGGCATTGAAGGGAGCTTCAAACTCAAATCGACGTCCACAGCGACTAAATATGGCAGGGAGAGGCACCTCTCAACGGGTTGGGGCGAACAGTCGTATAACCCACAGTTCTAAACGCAACGGACGAGGGAGTCACTATGGATATCGTGATCGTGGCCAGGGACCCAGTGGAAGTGGCCTTACCAATTCCAGAAGAAAAAAGAACAAAAAGCAAAGAAGAATATCCGTAAATGTTACATCATCTGACGACGACGATCAAGTTCCTTTGCCAAGCAATCACTTAAATATAGCCATCCCCAGCACGAGTACCGGAATTACTTCTAGTGGAAAAGGTAAGAAATGGTTTCAATAAGTTATGGTAGATACAATTGTTCAAGCACTGTAAAATTTCCATTAGTATCTCAATATCTTTTAAAGAACTTATAAAACCTATTGATTTATGTCATAAGTAAATAATTGTTAAATTGTGATAACAATTTGACTGCATGGCAATTGCAACACATTGTTTTATCAATTTTTGCAATAACTACTCCATTTAATCGAAAAACAATCCATTGAATATTTAAAATGAAATGACAAACAAACTCACACACGCACTTAACCATTTCAGATGCAATCCTTCGTCTTCGCCAGCAGCAACTATTGGTTGAAGATTCTGACGAAGATGATGATGATGACGAAGTTATTGTTCCAATTGTACCCGTACCAGATGTAAGCCACATCCCAATCATACCACCAAGGCCAGCAATCAAAATAAATGGTTTTGGTCATGCACACGATGACTCTCCGCAGTCACCACCACCTGTACAAACACGTAGCAACGTAAATCGTCGACGTAGACTCGATTTGGACATCTACTCTAGCCATTCGAATTCTCGCCTATCGAATAGCAGTTTCCTAGATGAAACGTCCAGTTCCTCTACCGATTGCAATCATCATTTATCAAGCAAGCGGAGAAAATTCACAAATACCACAACCAATCCGGTTGCTTCTGATGCTGATGCCATCACCACCACCGCTAACAATATAAATAATAATAATAACAATAGTAACCACTCGACTGATATAGCCAAAACTTCTAGCAATAGTATTAACTCTGATTCAATAGCCGCCGGCACTTCGTCGTCCTTTATAGAAGCCGAAACAAATAATAACAACAGAAGCAACAGCAATGAACAGCTTCTGCAATCAACTCATCACCTTCTTACCCCGGACAGCGGGATAAGTGAAGCCACACTAACACCTCATTGCAATGCTCCAGAATGTCGCAATCCTTCACGAACTCCTTGTGATCACAACAGCAGCGGTGCTAACAGTGGCAATAACATCGTAAGCATTAATTTGTTTCAACAAAAAGTATCCCGGGTGCGGAGAAACTATCGAAAAAAATTCGCCGATGAGTCTGAAAGTGATTAAACGAATTAACCAGCAAGAGTTTAAGTTAAGTTTTGTTCGAGCAGATGCTGTGATGCGTGGACGCTTTATGTTGTGTGTCATTTTAATTTAAAACAAAAAAATACAACAGTCTTTATTTTTTCATTTGATTTATTCATTTTTCATCAAATGATTTTTATTTTATTTTTAGTCATTTATAGGTATATTTTTTTTTTTAATTTTTATTTTATTGTTGTATTGGATTTTCCTAAACAGGCAAAAGAAAGAACAATTAAATTCGAAAAATGTGTAATCAATAAATTTTTATTAGAGGATAATATTTTCGTTATTGATTTAATTTTTTTGTTCTACCAGGAAAAAAAAAAGAAAAATTATACTTGAATGAGAGATTGTTTAGATTTATGTTAATCAATTTAACTTTAAATATGAATTGTTAATATTCTTTTATTTTTATAGATATAAGAATTCAGAAAAAAAGATCCATAAAATATTTGTGCTCTAAATAATTGTACTGGCTCATTGACTTAACTTCAAAATACTGATAATACTAAAAGGCCCCAATGTTGTCTGTGGAAATTGAGATTCGAATGAATTTATTCGTAGTTAAGAATTTTGTTTGTGTTAGAATAATTATTTTTCATGACCTTCAATTGTTGAGGAACGCATGTTCGAATGGTGAACACTAGCAACTGTGTATGTTCTGCCTTTCATTCGAAATCCATTTCTAATTTTACCCGAAATGAAATTCCACATTTTGATAGTATTTGAAAATTTCGAAATTACTTCGAACTATCGAAAAATTCGGTAGATGTAACGATTTTTTTCTATATTTTCTGCAACATTTTTTTAATTATTAACTACGGCGCATGCAATATTATTCAAAAATAAGAGAGAAATCTTAAGGAACATATAATTCCAGTATTAGAAATATTATATTTGTGATAGCTAAGTTAGAATATCTTCTCCTGTCGTATATCCGTATGTTTTCTCATTAAGATAGTGATATAAAAACACAAATACAAAATAAATCATTTTGTGCCAAAAAAAAACCGAATTCCCAAAGCAGGTCATTACAAACTGGGTCGAGAACGAGACTTACACTTTAGTTTTTGCTCAAAGACCACAAAAAAATTCAAGACCACAACAAAATTCGAAGACCACAACAAAATTCAAGCTTTATTAGATTAGAAATCAAAGATCTTATTAAAACTAACATCCCTTGACGAAAAAAGGACATTTATTAACACAACTCCGAAAACCTAACTGATACGAGTCAAATTCGTATTTGTACACCCAAAGTTTTCTTGGATTTAAGCCAAAAACTAACACAATCCCAATATTTTTCTGCATATTCCATACTTTATATCCCATGGTCTAGTCAATAAAGCAGAAATTTTGAAAACTTCTTAGTCTTTTCTATTGCAATTTTTAAAAAAAATTTCCAACAACTTCTTTTTCAACACTCTTGCATTTGTAATGGTCTCTTTTCTAAGTCGTTGATGTAAATGGCCCTGTAGACATGGAACATGCAAGTCAAATCGCTTGAGAAATATTCAACTCTTACATAAACGCATCGTAATTCGCGAAATGAGAAAAAATTCAGAGAATAAGTGAACCAAACTTGGTCAGGTACTTAGAAAAAAACGTTCGAAAACATTTCCATATTTAAAAACACAATGGTAGCACAGATATGCAATTGTAAGAGTTGCCCGAAAAAAATAATAATAAATATATTCAATAAACACAGTAAAATAGTTAAACTTTGCAAGTTGTCATAAATACCAAAGATTTTGAGTTTTGAAAAAAAAGCAGTTCTTCAACTCTTTTGCCTACAAACTTCGATTTCCTCAGATTGAATTGCTTCAGTGTGCAATGGCCAAATGGGAACAACAAATTGAGAACACTTATTGCATTTTCGAAATTTCTAGATACGTAATTTTAACTCTATGAAGTGAATTCACAATATTGTTATCCTAAGTGGGCTTAAGGTCTTTCTTTATATTAAAATAGATGACGTTTCGTTTGTGCTTATGTACTTCTTCAACTAATAAATGGAATACCGAATAAGGGTGTAGGAGTTTGGGCTAGTCTATTCTTTACCATGAAATCATTTTCTATATCTAATCCTTTATTCGCTTCCATTGGGTCCCTAAGGAAAGGTACAAATATTATTCGAAAATCTAATTAAATAGAAAACGATCCATACAAAATGGCCCTTATTGCGAGTGTCGTTCAACGTTCGAATCGATAAAAGTCGATCGTACCAAAATGTTGGGACGTTAAAATTTGTATCCAAAGCTTTTTGGATAGCTTTATGTGGTTGTAACCACTTGTGAAAACACAACTGATGGCATCGGATGCAACAAAAACTTCAGATAACTTAAATTTTGTATGTCTGATTTTCGACAAAAGTCGTTCATCGATAAACAAACGGCACGCGCAATAAGGGCAAATGTGCCAGAAAGAACATTTTGTTTCGAATTTGTTTGTATTTTTAAGGATGTGTTGTTTCTGAATTTGTGGTTCAAGGGATTTACGTATATTTTTACGATTTAAGATTTTCTTAACCTGAAATTCGAACCAAAATTAAATTTTTTGCAGTTTTTGTAATTTTTAAAGTTTCTTACTAATATGTACTTACTTTGATGTGGTTCGTGCTCTACTTGGGTCTCATCCAACATGTCTCTTGACTTTGCTTGGTCCTTATCAAATTGCCTCCATTTTGGCACTTCAAGTTGATTAAGGTCGCTTTTAAACAGTGCCCAGCTAATTTAGCGGTGTCTTTCTCTACTACGTTGTCCCTCCGGGTTAGATTCGAAGCCTCCCTGAGTCGGAGTATTTGTGTTCATTCGCTTACATATCCTGAGTCAACTTTAGAATTCGGAAAATCTTAACTCTGAAGGTTGAACTATTATTGTCGGAGAGGCACTTAAGTGTTCTTTTGTTAGTGAGGTGCGCTTCCAAGTGCGATGGTTCCTTACACTTAAGTGCATTATGGGTCATTCGTTTTGAAAAATCGAGGAGCTAATTTTCGTTGGTTTCCAATATTTATATAAGAATCGAGAGACCGTGTTTTATTTGAAAAGAATGATATCAAGATTTGCACCCAACCCACTCAATTCCCATTTCAATTCAACTAAATTATACAAAGGTACCTGAAACTTATTTCAAGCTCGCTTTAGTAGAATAGATTAATCTATTTGGTCCCCTGCTCCTTTAAGCCTAGATTAAAGTTGCCTTGCGAAAAATAAAATGCTACGCAAAAATTCTCGCATTCCAAAATTATAGAATTGAACGCAAATATTTTTGTTTCTATGATTGGGTTACAGTTTGACAGTCACGTGTACACTCACCAAGCAGCAATATTAATTACATTATTTACTGCTTTAATAATTGTATTTGCATGTTAAAAAAATTGATTGAAAATTCTTCTAAATGCGAAAAAATATTGTAGTGAATGCCAAACATTTCTTTGCACGGGGTTAGCATCCCGAAGCAGAAAGGCCGTATTTTATAAGGACAATAAAGAAATAGGTCGTATCTGAAGAAACTGTTGAAACTCAGTTTCCGCAGCCAAACAGTCAGAATTCAGAGCCTTGGCTTAAAGTCCAGAAAAGTAGCCTTGTTCCTGGGCAAAATAGCTGCAAATATAAATATGACTATTCTCTTCTTTTCCGCCAGTTGAGGTAGCCCATGAGGCTTTGTTGTTATTAGATTTCGGTGTGCGCACTTGGGAATGTGCGCCTGGTTAACTATTAGCCACCGAGTACAATTTTGAATCTATCGATTAATAATTTGGCACCTTAACTTAGTCGTTGAAACATTTCAATGATGACCCTGACACTTACAAAATACTGGAACATGAATAAACTTAACCGAATCACGTTATAACCACAGCATAACAACGAGGAGCTTTAAAAGAATAATAAAAAAAAAAAAAATAAATTTTCGATTCTCTGTATGTAAAGTACTCTTTATCTAGATATATAAGTTAAGAAAAAAAATTTTATAACATTCAAATTGAATAGATGAACCAAAAGTTAAAATTAAAAAAATGCTTAGGTACATATAAAAATACAAAATCTTGAAATAATAATGTTGGTATCTATTGTTTGTGTTATACAAATAAAAAATTAAGATTTAGTTTTATTTCATATTCATTTATTATTATTTTATGAATAAATTAAAATGAAAATTTATTTATCATGTATTAATCAATTTATTTACATTATTATTTTTAATTCACCTGAAGCGCAGACATAGAATACTAATTAAGATTTTAACACAAAAGAAACTTGTAAGATATAAAACAACAATTTCTTTTTAAAAATAAATAAAAATGAAAAGCATAATTCGAACAGAAGAGATTTGTTTGTGTTTTATTGGTTTAAGACCCGCACAGTTTGTCCAGTCAGAAGTAGAGAATTTTCAAAAGATGAATTTTTCTGTATGATGAACTACCGTGAAGGATGAAGGAAATATTCTCAACATTATAATGGGGGCTATCGGGAATAAAATTTCCCTGGGAATATTTCCCTAATTCGAAAATTTGAAACGCTAATACTTTCCCACTACACTTCATAATCTCGAATTTGGCTCATCGAAATGATAGCCAAACTCCCCTGGACAATTATTTCCCGATTCCATTAAATTCCGATGGAAACTTTCGACCGTTATTCACATTCTAAATTTTGCAAGAAGGGAAACATTTCCAGGGAAATTCGGTTCGCGTTAGGTACGCCAAAAGGTGAATTGGCGACATAATCACTAAAGCACCTTGGATGCACCTACATAGAATGTTAATGACGCTAATAATGGCAATTAGTTAGTATGATGTTATTTATAAAAGCATTTACAGTTTTACCCTAATCAAAACTCGCGTGCTTTCCTCTTTTTTTGGATCGTGGCTTTATGTTGTTGTCATTTATTATGTTTGTTTCGTTCTGCTGTTTTTTTTTTTATATTATCTGACATTATTTTCAGGCGACCATTCTCGTAAATCATAATCGGGTTATGTCATGACTATCGTTTTCTTGAGTATCGTTTTTGTTTCGCCTTTCGTTTCGTAATTCGTAATACGGGCCTTGGGTTTTGGACGCATAAAATTTCACACGATTGCGTGTACCCCACTAATCAATGCTGTTTAGATCGGAATTTAATGAGCTCGTCATATACGCTGCCGTTGCAGTTCCACATTTGAGGAACAAGGATGTGAATCTGGAAATTAATATGTAAAGCTTGAGAGTGCTGTCATCAGCAAAGCAGTGAATTGGATTAGTAATAGTGGTATGATGAAATGTTGGACGAGTTTTTCTGCACCTTTATATTTCGCACTTACCCTTGCCCACAGAGATGATAAGTGAAGGTGCAATTTGTAGGGAAATTCGTCTTCTGCCTTTACCATTACCAGTGTTGTACGTACCATTCTCGAGTACGAAAGGAGAAGTACCAAGAAACACACTGCTGAGTGCGTGGTGCACTAGATAGTAGTTTCGAAGTTTTTGGCTTTCGGGCTGCGAAATTATTTTGTGCCTTTGGTTTCGACCAGGGCCGGGGACTCTATCCCACCGTAGTAGTTGTGCCTTTGGTTTCAACCAGGGCCGGGGACTCTATCCTACCGTAGTATTTGTGCCTTTGGTTTCGACCAGCGCCGGGGACTCTATACCACCGTAGTATTTGTGCCTTTGGTTTCGACTAGGGCCGGAGACTCTATCCCAATTATATGCAGTACCGTGTTAGTTATTAAGGCAAACTTTTGTAAAACTATATGAAATACCTTGTTAGATTATTTTAAGTAAAATTAGATTGTAAGACTCGAAAGTCAAATAAAGTTGACGAATAATTGGCGTTCTGAACTCTTCAAAAAAAACGAGTTTTCCTTGCTCTCTTCGGTCTGACCCTGGATCCGCTGAACTACCTCAGCTAAAAGAAAAAAAAAGAAGAAGCATCACAGTGGTTTCAGATAAGCGGTCATTTATAAAAATGAGAAATAGGGTCGGAGGCAAAACAGAGCCTTGGGGAACACCGGCATTTATTTTGCGAACTTCAAACTAAAAACCGTCCAAACCTACTTGAATTAAACGGTCAGAGAGATCCATCTAATTATATCAAAAGCTCGCATTTGTGATAAAAGAGCTGTATACCAAACTCTATCAAATGCCTTAGAAATATCGAGCGAAATAATTTTATGCGGTTTTCCATTGGTAAATTCAGACTTCAATTTAAAAATTGTTTTTTTTTTTTATGGCGAATGAAACATGATTTCAAAGTGACTTATTTTTGTCATTGTATTTGTGTACTTTCGTTTCTCTGTCAATATTTCGATACAAATTTCATCCCTTTTAGAAGAGAAAGATGAGCTTGATAAAGTAACCGATTCATTTTAAACTTTTCCATTTATAATCAAATATTTCTCACATATTTTCAACACAAATTTCATTCCTGAAATACCTACATTAATTCAATCAAACAATACATTTGCCAACTGACAGCTGTAAATTATATTGGAGTTGGTGCAGGGAGGGGTAAATTTGCCGAAAAATTTAGATCTGCAAAATTGATTTTAAATAAAAAATAAATGAAGTTATTTTTTGCTCAATGGAAGGCAAAAAATGGTTAAAATCGACAGATTCAAATATAAAATAAATTCATTTATTTTACCAATGGAAGAGCCCATAAGTCAATGCACGCTAGAGCATGATCGATATTTTAAAGTAATGAAATTCATAGCGACTAGTAAGTGCAGTTCCCTACGAGCCTGCTGATACCCATTCAAGCAGATAAAGTACTTTTCGAAACGCTTGGAGTAGTTTGTATTGCAATATTTGTTTCCTGTGTCCGAACTCCAGGATTTCGGTGGTATTGCATTCGAGCGACTGCCCCACGCTCGGCAAAAGAGTTTATCAACCTCAATATGGTCCATATGCCCGACCATATGCCTTTGGACGGAAACTACCGACTCCCAATGCGTGATAACGATTAGCGACACACAATCCAAATTCGAGTTTTATCATCCCAATCGTCTATTTCCATTAAATATTAATAACATTCTGAAAATTAAAAACAAGGTGATTAATTGATTATTAATTATTAAATGTACATAAGTACATTAGAAAGAAACCTTCATATTTTGGTACAAAAAAATTTTGCTGAAAAAACATACCAAACAGACCTATACTCATACATATATCCGATGAAAATTGTCAAGAATAGCCCACTTCAAAACTGATTTGAGCAGTAAATTTAACTTATTCCGTTTTGATCGTTCAGAAATGTACATGGTAGCTAAGATAGGCTATCCTAGTGAATCCTGAACGTGGCCATTTTTTAGGTGTAGTCCTTAGAGGATATATAATATGGAGTGCTCTTTTCTATCCCTAATGCATTGTAACGCCTTGGCCCTTGATAGGCGGCGCTATTTCGGTTAAGATGTTCTTAGAATATCGTAAAGCTGTTTTCAAAGTCATAATTTGCTTATTTTCTCTCTAAATAGTTCTAATTTGAAGTAATTCTTGAAATTAATAAGTGTTTGTTTATTATTTTAAAGATTTCTATATCTTCTTTTAATGACGAGAGGACGTCCATAAAAGAGGTGGGTTGACGATCTTAACCAATTCAACAATAACTGGTATAATGACGCCAAAAATAGAACTATATGGACAACAATGGGGGAGGCTTATGTCGGATAGAAATTAATTTGATCACACAATGTATAAATTAAGAAATCACAATAATAAATTGTTAAATTTAATTCAATAATAAATTAATGTATATATATCTATGTATTTCATTATTTAAATTGTTAATTTTTGTGGCAAATAAAGCTTTAAATAATAATAATAATAATAATGTCTTCTTTTTTAGTTTTTTTTTGTCTTTAATGTGCATAAAACTCAGATCGAAACTTCAAACAGCGCCCCTATGAAAGGTACGCATTCGAATAAAAACAAGCACGCCATATTATATATCCTCTAAGGCATTGACTTATTAAATAATAAGTCAATGCTCTAAGGTGTAGTCAGCTCTGATCAGCTGTTCGTCAAATTTCCATCGGATCGTTTAGTATACCAAAAACAAAACAGCTGTTTGTGCTCAAATTTGTCTATGGGATTACAACAACTCAACCAATGCGGATAGCTTTGGATATTTATACGAACGCACCCAATGAACTTGTTTTTGCTGCTCAAAGAGCTTACTTGTTAAAATAAACCCCTCGGACAAGTAACGATGATCGACAAACGTCATTTGTTCATAAAATCCAACGATACCCGCAATAAGGTCCTTGGTTATAAATTCCGCACTTCATATTTGAATAGAAAATATAACAGACATCGAAATGTATACCAACGTCTCAATTAAAAAAAAGACAAAAATTGAGGTGTTATAATTAATGTATGTATATATTTTTATTTAATTTACGTTTATCGTTGTTCAACATAATACATACATATCAACTTAAAATTTTCTGTAGAAAATAATATAATTCCTCCAAGCAAATTTTAATTTCAATAACGATCATCTTAATTTATTAAACTGGCAGAAATAATGTGTGTATAATTTTTGTGAAAATTAACAATTTTTTTAAAGTAAATATAAACAAAAATTTTGAAAATATCAATATTTAAAGAAATACCAAAATGCTTGTTTTGTTTTTTAAACTTAGATAAATGATCTAATTTGTATCTAGATGCGCTATAGCTAATTATATTTAAAGGTCTTAGAACTATAAATTTTGCTCGTAAATTTTGCACTCTTACAAATTGTTTTGCATACTATATTTACTGAATATATTACTTTTAAAATTAACTATATTACATTAAGTGTACTCTCATTTATTTTGCTCCACAGTTGTAGATGAATATAATTTGATCAACATGAGGAAATCTATGAAATAAAATGGTTTGAATGGTTTCTGAAATGCAATTCGCACACTTTAGGATAAATGCGATTCTCGTATAGATTGCCAACTAAATGAAAAACATCCTGCAATTATTTAGGCTTTCAGTGGTGGTAGGAGTGGACTCCACATCACTGGTCTCGCTGGCTCATAATCTATTCATATCACTTGGCTGAAAGGGAAGATTTCGTTCCTTACATCGCTGCATGACGAATTTTTCAAGAGAACTGCCAGCCCTAAAAATTCAATTCAATCAATCAAATGAATTTTAATAAAATATAAAATTAAAAATGACTTACTCATAGATTTCATTGCCTTCCTGATTGTAAATGTCACAATTTTTGAATACCAGTTCAATGTCCTTGAGAAGCTCTTCATTAATTGTGTACTTGCCCATGTTGAGTTTGGATTTTACTTTGGCAAAGTCCATGGGCTCTTTTATTATTGTATGATAATCAGGAACTTCAGAATGAGTAACAGGTCTAAGGAATGGCCAGGAGTTTTCATTTTTCATAATGTCATCTAAAAGATCGTATAGCAAGGAGCTGTTTAGAGGAAGATTTTCGCCTGCACGTCGTCGTCGATTGTTGTTGTTATTGGTGCGAATTGCATCATCTCCGCCATTGCCATTAAAGCTGTCGTGCATTGAATTACGTAAAGAAGATCGCTTGCTACTGCCGGTAGATGAACGAACACGTTTAACTAAAGGTTGCTCAAAATCTTCATCTTCCGTCGATGAATCTAAAAACAAAGATAATCTCTCTTTAGGGTGAAGTATTTTTTTTAACATAAATATTTTAGTCATACCAACAAGTTAAAACGAACAAACATAATGTGTAAATGTGTTGATGATGAAATGAATTAACTTAAATTATTATATACATTCTAAAACACAGTAACTTAAGCTTCAGAATTTTGAAACAAATTATGAACACTCGCAATCACTAACCCTTTTGGTAAACAAAAATTAACTAAGTATACCATCCGACACAGTTCAAAGAAAGCTTTATACTGTTTTTTTTATTGCGAATACGTATATAGATCTCGTTGCATGTAGTTTCCATTCCCAGGAAACTCATCAAAAGATTCGGCTATACATATCGAGCACTTAAGATATTTATGAACAAACCATCGATAAAATAAATGGACTTCAAAATATTTTGTATTTCTTCCAGTAAGATCGCCGAAAATAAGGCCAGGTAAGCTAGCTCTTAGTTTCCCCTTAAAATTCCGAAAAAGTTTAGGATTTTATTAATTTTATTTCGTTAAATATCGGTTTTACATGAAAAATGATTTATGACAAATATTTTTCATAATAATAATAATTTTAGCTACATTATATTCTTGCAAGTCCTAAGGTCTTTTAAATGAAACGTTAAATAGGAAAGAATTTTGTATAATAATATAAATATTTATTTAAAAAGTTATAAGCTTAACAAATTATAATTAAGTGTTGGAAACGGTTTTTTTCGATTGTCAGACGGCAAAAAATAGTTATGACAACAGCGAAATTCTGATATATCCTAAAAACGTCTTGTTATAGAGTTTCAAAATTCAGCGCGATTATTTTATCGATGACTTGAATAAGCTTCCCTTCCGAATCAAAAGAAATGACAAGCTTGTGTTACTACAACGAGCAAATTTCGTAAATTTCGTTCGAAATATGCAGTCCAGTAGGCCTATTCCAGAAAGCGCGGCGGATCGTATTGAAAGCGATGCCTCAAATGTGGTGGTCGACCTTCGCTTTGGGTTATTCCCAAAAGCGAATATGGTCGAAAATTAACATTCTAGTTTTCCAAATTAAATTTCAAATATTTCCAAGAGATTTCCATTAGTTCTTCCAATCTTCCAATTTAAAGTCAGCTGTTTCCAAAAACATGACAGTTGTTTCCCATAAAAAATAATTTCTGTGGAAATTAACAATTTAAAAATACAAAGAAAATTGCTTAGAAGGGAATCTTCGCCGCTTGATGTTCCTCACAGGGAGTGAGTATTGCATTTTATTCATGATAATTTAAATGTTCTTAATTAACTTTGTTCAAATAGGTTTGTTAAAATATTTCGCCTATCTTAGGAAATATTCTTATGTTTTTGAAGAGCTGTACCGACTTTTCTTGGTACAATTTTTGTTGTTGAACTTGTTGCTCCCATAGGTTTTCTTTTATGTTCTGATGGGAATTCGAGTCTGGCGAGTCAAAATGAAATTGTAGCGTGAAGGTATGCTTTTAATTAATTAAAGAAAAAAATATTCACACACAAAAATGAATTCAATTAAATAACTCAATAATAATTAAAAATCTATATTAATATGTTAACAAAACACAAATACGACTTTTTTAAGTTATTATTTACATTTTGTTTCGACCCGCCAACAATCCGACACCTTCGCACCTATAGCTTTCAAAACGTATTGTTGGAAATATCTTTCGCTTTCCACATAAGGTGGAATGGAAAGCGTTTCGCTTTTGAGGATAGGAAAAAAGAAAGAAGAATTGAAATATCATTTATGGGCCCCCCCCCCCCGAAAAATGATCTTTCAACCAGAAAGGATTTTTGAAATCGGATATCCCATATTGGTTTGTACCTCACCTCTACCTATAAATCCCAAACTTTTGAAAAAAAAAATATCCCTAAAGCCATCCACTAAATATAACCTTTAAAACATAAAAAGAATTTTTTTTAAATCGGATACATTTTTTTATATTTAACCCATTTCACCCTACAAATAGCAAAAGTAAACAAATATCCTTGAAGCCATTTCCTAAGAATAATCTTTTAAACACTGGTAGAGTTTTTTTCAATCGGATACGTCTTTTTCATTTTACTCCATTTCACTTTAAGGACAGTCATATAATGCATCGTAGGTCGCAAAAAACTGCACTGCACTGATTTTTTGGGAAGTTGTTAGTATAAATGCCAATAGTGTAAAACCAAGTTTGCAGCTTCGAAAGACTTGTGCTAACTGCATGGTGCTCGAAAAACCTAGAAATTTTCGGACTTTTTTCAGTTTTTGGATTGTTAGTTTTGAAAACTGCATCCTAGAAAAAAGTCACTTGGTACACTTTTAAAGTACGTATGCAAAATTTTTATTTCGGTGCAACCGCAGCTCTGTAGGTTGGATAGGTCTCGAAGTACATCACTCCAAAAAATGAAAATCATAGTTTAAACCGTCTTCGGAGTAGAGTATCGGCCTAAAATACTTATCCTATGAGGCAAGTTATCTAGCGATGATTGTAGAACAGCAAAATATCTTTAATTTAAGGATAAGCGGAATCCTAACCCAACGCGATTTTTTTGTCTACGGTGACTGGCCTATTTAGAAATAGCACAATTTTGAAAAAAAATATCTTTGAAGACATCCCCTAAAAACAATCCTTTCAAACACAAAAAGAATTTTTGTAATCGGACATTTGGTTTCTGAGATTAGCCCGAACAAACACACAAAGCTAGATCTCCGCTTTATAAATATAGAAGATAGATTATGTACATAGATAGATAGATAGATATAAGAAAGAATAGATAGAAGATAAATGCTCCGTAGATTTGTATATCAGGGGCTTTTCAAGTTAAGCGTTGGATTAGGTATGATACCTTTAACAGTCAGAATAACCAACAGGGCATTGCACCTACAATACAGTCATGTAGTTAGTTTATACATTGCTTCAGAGACGTTGTTACAATTTTGTGGCATCCGTGTCCTCATACTTTGCTTGGTGTTTAACTCTAGAAACGAATATGAAAAACTGAACAGAACGGAACTCTTGGGCACACCAGAATTTATATGGCAGATTTTAAACTTGAAACCACTTTGTTTTAAAAGATTCTTCGACATCAAAAGCACGAATATCGAATAAGTGAGCTTGACATGTCAAACTTTTACAAACACTTTTAAAATATCAAGAGCATTGATTTTTTTCTCCTGGTTTCACTTTTCGGCAAATTATACCATCGATTGTGTGGTGGCGGGTACCTAACAAAGCGTATTAGATCGATCAAACAACAGCTAGCTTTGGCACCACAGGGGCCTTTTATGTGTTTTTCTGCACATTTTATCACTTGATCAACATATTAAATATCTAGCATCTTTGAAGTGCGATAAGAACAAAGTAATCGAATTGCTGGTTTGCCAAAATCTACGGTCATAGCAATATTCCAAATTTGATTCTTACTAATGTGTTTTTGACTCCCGCTGACTACTGCAAAAAACTAGGAGTAAGACTTCGTGGCCATAGAGACTTCGACAACATGATTTTAATTTTAAGATAGAGCCAGGTGGTGGTTCAGGAATCTTTTCTGAGGCTCTAGATATTTACGGCTACCAAACTTTGCTTGTGTTCTTCAAACAGAATTACTGGTAAAATACTAAAACAATACCCAAACCAGAACCGAATTACCGCTATCTTGACATTCATGCAGCTGTTTTAAAATATACGCTTGCCAGCCTCTAGCTCAAGGTTAGGAATGAATGGCCAGAATGAGAACCCAATCATTTGGAAAGACATTTTTTGACGACCTTAACTAACTTTTCGAACTTAAGATCAAAAACTAAATCTCTTTTCTCCACGCGTGCAAACGAACTTCTGTTGCGTTTACACAGAGGCCCTAAGTCAAATTCCTAAGACCGCGGGCAAGCTGATTAAAGGGAGTACAAGGTGTATAGATGCCCGATGACCATCACACATTGGATTAGTTTTGCTTCAGAAAAACTCACCAAGCCGCCTAGTATGATACAGTGTAGATGATTCTGAAAAGTGATCCAATTCAGTCAGTGTTTTAAGATCCGCCTCTTAATTGTTTGTTCAAACCATAGACCATACCACAACCATATAACCCACATCTTTTAAAATTAATGCAAGGAAGATGTCTGGTTTAATGGGCAGATGACCTCCATTGGAGAAATCATGTCATGCGGATAGAGCATATGGAGGCCTACTGGAATGTCACATCCAGACATGTAACTAGACGAACCCTCTGAGGGATCAAATCTTGAAGACGAATGTGGGAACCGAAATATACAAAAAAAAACAGATTGAGGGTGCTACTTCAAAGTTTTTTGGGTGGAGTTCAGCTATATCCGTTTAACGGTGCCAAGTATATCATCCTATAGTGGTGTTTACTCTAGTATGTTAATTTTTAGTTAAAAGAATAAGATTTGATCGTCAATGATTGGATTTTGACCTAGACCAAGCGCGGAGCAAGATCCCATAAGCATTACGCTGCCGAAGAGACGTAATCTGCTCCATCACTTTTTTCGTTCAAGTAAATTTTAGGTGATGACAAATTTCGATATGATTAATATTGGTATAGGCAGTCTAGACAAAATGGCTCAAAATAATTTGTAACAATCTGGACTTGAGCAATTGTTTGTTCCTTAGAGTCTAAAGCATAAAATAAATTTTTGGTTTTTAGCCTTTTATTTTTTAAATCGATTTTTTCAGTTGGTATTGCTTCTAGGGAAAAGTACATAGAGGAAAATATTTAGTTTGCTATTATCAAAATTTTTTGTTTATTGCCTAAAAAGATATATAAGAACTTTTATGAAGAAGCTTATGTTTGGAAATTTTGCGCTCTCTACATATTTAATCACTCACTGGTGAAAGTCGGACTTAAGACGAGTGTTGCATACACACTTTTTCTCTCAGGCTAATAGGAATTGAAATAAATCGATTGAAAAAATAAAACAATCAAAATAGGGAGAAGCGCTGGGAGGGGGAAAATATCAAAATTTTGTTTTGTGCTTTAAACATTGAGGAACAATAAAATTAAAAGCCCAGCCTCTAACAAATTATTGTGATGTCAAAACCTCGATTGACTGTAAATAAATGCAAATAATAATAATAAACTAACCAAAAAGCGTTGATAAAGAAACAAAACTTAAAAAAAAACATTCAAAGCCAAAAAGCCAATATTTTGTCTAGTTTTCTTGTATTTATGTTTTTATTTTCGATGTGTCTTTATTAACGGTAAAAAAAACGTTTGTAAAATTACGAGCATATATAATAATATTAATAATTTAAACAAAAATGTATAAACAATTGTGTATTTTAAAAAGCTTATTATGTAAACGATATTTTGTATGTGAAAATGATGTGCGCAGATGATGAGCAAATAAACGGATTTCGTTATAAAACTAATTAATTCTCAAACTCACCGTTTTGTTTGCTCTTGCGTTTTTTGCTCTGGTCATTTCGGCAGGTTTTGCAATTCCAGCTACCGCGAGGGGCTCTTCTCAAATCTGCACAATCCAAATGGTAAACTGACTTGCATCCAGTGCAAGCAATCTCTCCGCCATTATATGAACATACTGCACAAACTTCCTCATCCCTGTAATGACATACAAATATAAAATATAATCGTAACACATAGGTATGTTTTGTTGAGCTCCATAATTTGAAGATTAAGAAATATTTCAAATGGTTCTTCAACAAAACATGCGTAATATATCTATGTTTTTTTCTTACTCGCTCTCGGAATCCTCTTCCATGGCATGTGAAGTTGACAAGGGATCTCCAGGTGTGTCATTCAATTCTTCGTGCTCATCTTCGCCATCCTCTTCTTCTTCAACCCCATTTTCTTCAGCCTCCTCTTCGTCCAAATCTTCGTCATCGTTGCACAGTTCTTCTTCGATTTCTTCTTCCATAGTTCGCCTTTGCTTACTCTGTCTACGACTGTTAGATTGTGATGAACCGACACTGGCGTTGTCTTCTTCGTCCATCAGGAAGGCTCGTTTCTGTTTTTTCTTTTTGGGTTCCTGTTTGTTGTTTGACAAGCCCAAATTGTTAACACATTTACTGCAATACCAATTACCCTCAGGAACTGTCCTCATTTTCGGTTTCATGCAGAACATATGTGTTCCGGCATTACACTCATCGCAGAGTAACATCTTTTCAGGATCTGTTCCACGGCGACAAATCGCACAGAGCGACTTGTTTGTCGATCGCTGCCACTTGATGGCACCATGAAGAATATTCAAATGCAGGAAAACTTGAGAGTAACTTGTCGAATGCATTAACGAGATCTCCCACTCTTTAAGACGCTCGCGACCTTTCTCTAGAATCGGGTCCATTTTCCTATCGTATGTCTCCCTTTTAAGGCCGAATGGCTCCTTCATGAATTTCTGCTCAATGCCCTGTTCGATTTGTAACAGGGCTGAGGCCAGATTCTTTACACATTGACGCAGTAAAGTAGAATCATGGAGCGATATACCTTCATCGGCGCTATCTTCCGAATCGATTTCTAAAGTTTCACCCAAACTTTTCCCGGGATCTTTAAAGGGTCTTTTTGTTTGTTCACCACCCCAGGTGAGCTCAGCTTGTGGATCGTATAAGTTATTTTGGATGTCGGTGCGCCATTTTTCAAGATTTTTTACTTTAAGCTTTCCCAAATCACCAGACGTGATATCAATTTCCATTTGAAGAACACGATCTACCAGCATAGCATACATCACCTGAAAAATTTAGAGTCATTTAGAAAATAAATATTTCTAATCGGAGCGTTTCGTGTAAGGAAAGAAGATAGGAGTTCATATTGAATTTTTTTTAGACAGTAGAATTAAAAAAAGGGAGTCTAGGAACTCTGTTGTCACGAAAGAGTAAAGACTGGGCCGCAACTAAAAAATACCCATACATAATAACCACAAATTAATACAAACCTCATTCAAGTCGTGATCATCTGGGAATCCAAAATTGGCAGCATTGTATTTTCTCTTAGTTTCACCTTTCATTTGAAGTTTGAAGCGTGAAAATTGTGAAGAATTATCCATATCCATTGACAACATCTCAACGGGACACTTTCTAGTGTGTTGCACAATTAATTCGCGCATTGTACTCAAATTCTCCTTCAACTGGCTCTCTCTTTCGCCGAGTATATTCAAACCATTGATAACAGCATCGATATCTTCTTCCTTGTAAAAGTATGCCCATCTTTGATGATCTGGATTCTTAGGATCGTGTACAAAACAGTTCTTTGGGTCCCCTGTACACATCAATAGTTCGTATTGCGTAGGAGGCTCGGGCGGTACAACAACAGGATCGGGCTCAATTGCTCCATCTATTTCCATCTTGGTGGCATCACCATTCATTTTGACCTCGCCATTGATGACAGCTTCATTTTCTTTGTTTTCCTTATTGTCTTGGGATGTAACAACTGCAGCTGCGACTGGGGCCGTGGGACTTTGAACAGCCGCTTGGGACTTTCGTTTCTTTTTGCCATCTTCTTCTGCGTACACTTTTGCTAAATGAACTCGAATATCCTTCAAACCTTTTGGACAACCCACAAAGTGAGGAACATTTTTGGGTGGATTTTCCAGGCACACGTCTAGTGAGTCGACGGGATGCTCAACAAACACACCTGGAATAGACTCTAGGACATAATACTTTCTATAGGCACGGTCTTTTCCTAGGAAAACCATGTAGTCGAACAAGCTGCTATGAAGTTTTTCCAATTGCCCTTCGAATTTTTTCTTTTCGCGAGCGCTCAGCGCCAGCATCTCGGCAACTTTTTTGTTCAGCTTATCTTCCAGTTGTTTGACTTCTGTGGGTTGCTCCAAACACTGCGCAGTAAACTCAGCTACTAACTTCTTACGTTCGGCTTCGACACTCAGAGTGCGTTGCCTCTCTGCGGAGACAAGGACTCTAAGGTCCGTCTTAGACTTGGTTGTCGCTTCCATACGTTCTTCGATTAGGTTGATCGTTGAGGAATAACTCAGAATCTGCGCCATCAGTGTGTTTATGATTCTAAAGATTTCCAACATTGGCAGCTGATAAATGGTGTACATCTTCAACGCACGCAGCAAATGCGGTTGCTCCATGCGGAACATCAGACCAGGATCTTCCCTCGAATAGTAGCCATTGCGGTACATTAAACGATAACGTTCTGCTTTCTCATTGACATTAGCTCCTGATGCCAGAAAATGCAGGCGCAGCACTTCGCTAATTGTGTGTGCATCTAGTGGCAACTCATTGAGCTTAAACGAGAAATGACGCTTAACGAACTCGTGGGTTTCGGTGGCTTCGTCGATAGTTTGGAAGGGTTGCAGATCATTGTGCTTCACTCGGAGATATTCAACAGCACACTCGGTTTCCTCCTCCTGCTGAAGGCCGAAAATCGTTCCCACGAGAATCAGAATTATGTCACTGAGTGGGCCGACAATTTCCCTTGTTGTGAATGCTCTCGTCAGCTCGAAGAAACTAATTTTATTTTTGAAAACATTGTTGCCGCATAGTACACCTGAAAACGAATGCATGAACTCATTTACAACTATAGCATCGCCAAAATATTTAGTCGGTATATTTGTTATGACCGTTTGATACTTTGGCAGTATTTTTTGGTCGATTCTGTCGAGGTCGTCGGATTTTTTCGCCAAAGCAACAGCTTCCTCATCGATCTTTGCCAGACGCTCCGCTTTTTTACGATCTATCTCTGCCTGTTTTGCCTCCTTTTCCTTTCGTACGCGTTCCATTTCTTTGAGCAGATTTCGAGCACGCTCTTCGCGAGCAGCTTCTGCTGCGGCAATTATTGCTTCCGTCTTGGCAGCAGGCTCAGTACCATTCTTTGTTATATACTTGGCCATTGATGATTGTTTCTTGTCCAAATTCTTTGGTCTGCTAGGTTCGAAGTGTGGCAGCTTTCCAATGAACATCTTTGTAAATGTGACTTTCCTATCGGTCACGTATTTCTTATAAGCGTCCGGTTTTGGCCGAAGAATGCCTTCCACTCTTAAAACATTATCTTTGATGTACATTTTTAAGCTATCATTGCTAAATGAAATCTTCGAGCGGCGAATCTGCTCAGGCGGAATTTTGCATTCACTTCCAGGATTA
Organism: Leucozona laternaria; assembly: GCA_932273885.2. NCBI lineage: Eukaryota > Metazoa > Arthropoda > Insecta > Diptera > Syrphidae > Leucozona > Leucozona laternaria. The sequence continues at coordinate 252,869,717 of OW026366.1, read as the reverse complement.
ACACCATCAATTTTTCTTACTGTGTATATTAGTTTGGTGGGATCATAGACAGACCCATCAGGTGGTGTTTTGGAAGGTGATGTCGGAGCTATACTAGTGACGACATACTTATTAAACGTTGAGTATTTTTTACTTGTTGCTTCTACTTCCTCGTTTACAAAGTACCGAGCTCGTAAAAATGGATATATAAGACGGCATAACATTTCTATTGAAGCCTGCTGTGCTTTTTCAATTATTAGTAGTACTAAAGGCCTCAGATAATCTTTGAATTGTTCTCTTTTTTTCAATGCACGTCTTTCACTTTTCAACGCTTCGGCGTATGTGAGGTTATCTCGTTTCGTTGCTTCACATTGCCAAATGGTGGAATTGATGACCATAACGTGACGAAAGTAATCTCTGGAAAAGAATAGATAAATTTAGTGTTTTTTGTTAAAAAAAATTTTTTTTTCACGTTTAATGTAGTGTAAAGATCAGTGTATAGTAGACAGATAATGGGGCATATCCATAGTCATATTTTTAACCCAAGTCTATACGAACTGGAGTTTAAAGTTAACACCCAGGTTAGACACAGCCATTAATCCTAGTAATTTTCAGTCAGACAAATTTGGTTTTATATCCCAGAACCCTCGGAATTTTATTTTATTTAACAGATAAAAACTTCATAAAGTACAGGAGAGGTTTTGAAAAAAAAAATATTTAGGTGTTTTCTTACTACAGCAATTTTTAACAAATTATTGTGTCTTTCATCTCGATTTGGTACCTATCTCGAGAACAAATACTGCTATTGACTTTGCCTCAATTCTTTTCTACACATAATGACGTACTTAGGAGTTGATAAGAATCTAAAAAAATCCACTGACAATTTTGTCTAATCAAATAACAACTAAAAATTGCCTCAGTCACCGACTAGCTTCCGTGCTATACGCATCTCTGTCATCTCGACTATTTTCTTTGCGCCAAACCTCATATCAAAAAAAAGAAAGCAACCTTTTCTATTTAAAACAAATATTTGTCTCTTTTTCACTCATAACCATTAAGTGCGTAGTTTTTAATCTATCGCGTGTGTAGTGAATTTACATCAAAACCGCATGGCCCCAGGGCCTAAAATGAAACTTGGGTGCCGCTTCGGCGGACTTTCCGAAGTCTCGCTATCGGAACCTAGTGATAAAAAAAAAAGAAAATCGAATATGCTATTTGAAGATTTCCCTGAACTACCTAAGAACACCATTTCTAAAAATCCCAGATTTATCGTTATTGCTCCAGAAAATGAAAAACAACCGCTAACGTCAATCAGTATTTTTGCACTCAGAAAAGCAATAGATTCCATCAGTACAGAATACGAACAAATAACTCAACTAAGAGATGGAAATATTCTAATTTTGACCAAAAATCAAAAAGTTGCAGACAAATTTATTTCCAAAAAAAATCTTTCTGGGTTATGCCCCGTCTCAATCACGTTGCACGACCAGCTTAACGCTTCAAAAGGCATCGTTTATGCCCCGTGTCTCATAAACGTACCCGACTCCGAAATCCTCTCTGAAATGAAGTCTCAAAACGTCACAGGAATCTACAAATTCACTAAGACAATCGATACTAAGCCCAAACCAACTGGGTTAATGTTATTTACTTTCGATGCTTTCCAACCTCCTGAAACCGTGGAAATAGGTTGGTACAAGGCCAAAGTGTCTGAATACTTTCCTAATCCCATGCGCTGCCAGAACTGTCAAATTCTTGGTCACACAAAAAAAAAAATGCAACAACAATCCAATGTGTAACGTATGCAACTTACCACCTCATGTTGATACCACGTGTACAAGAAAAATGTGTGCTAATTGCCTTGCCCCTCATTCATCTGATTCCAAAGACTGTCCAAAATTCATCCAAATGAAGGAAATTTTAAAAATAAAAACAAAAAAAAAGTGTAGCATGGCTGACGCCAAGCGTTTGTACAAAGAACAAAATCCTATACAACCTAACCTCAATAAAAATTCATTCGCCGAAATAACTAATTCTAATGTAATAAAACCACTTCCTTCCAACATAAACATACCTGAATCTACTCAAAACCAAGCTACAACCTCCATTCCTACAAATAACTCTATCTCCACTCCTAAAGTCAATAACAAATCTGACAATTTACCCTTATCCACAACAGTACCATCAACCTCGACACAATCACTTAGCTCTTCCACTCCAATAAATAATTCAAAAAATCTACAAATCACTCCTCAAATAAACAATACTCTCTCAAATATTAAAACAAATCCCAACATAGCCAACAATACTTTTTTAAAATCAACAACAAATTTTCCACCAACCTCCAAAAACTCCAAAATCCCCCCTACAATCCCCAACTCACCCCTCTCGAATACCACTCAACAACTTCTCGAATCGAACAATTATTATGTTCATAACGCCGAAAGCGATGATGAATCTATATAATACAAATAATTCAACCCAAAACCCTGACTCTGCTGTTTTGAGGCTGAATCATTTAGGCTCTTTAGGGAGCCTCAATGCTTCAGCTTCTGGACAGCGGAGTCCTAAAACTTACCACCCTAAAAAAACAAATACAAATTTTGTACAAAAACAAAAATACTTCAAAGCTCTCCAGTGGAATATTCTAGGTTATATTAACAACTTTGACGAGCCAAATATGTTAATAAAAGAAAGATCGCCATGTGCTATATCTCTCCAAGAGACACATTGTGCGTTTCAATCTAACCCTATAACTCCAAAATCGTATTTGGGATACTTTCACAACAATCCCCAAAACGTGACTGGTAAACAAGGTATTGCACTTCTGATTAAAAAAAACATACCTCACTCACTAATCAATATAATCTCAAATATCTTAACACTTGCCATAGAAATAAATTTATCAATTAAATTCACCATAGTTTCTATCTACATCCTACCAAAACAAACCTTCTCTCAGTCCGATCTTGAAAATATAATAAGTCAAATACGCACCCCTATATTGTTTTGTGGAGACGTAAACTCCTGGAACTTTCTGTGGGGTTCTCCCGCCACCAATCAACGGGGAAGCATAATCGAAAACTTTTTATTTAATTCCGACCTTATGATCTTGAATGACGGCAGTCCAACCCACTTCTCAACGCACAACACCTTCACGCATATCGATTTATCCTGCTGCTCACCAATTCTCTACCCACTTACTTCGTGGATCACCCTAGATGATCTCCATAATAGTGACCACTTCCCTATTATAATACAAATACACTACACACCCAACAAATCCGAGGTTTTTCCAAATCCGAAATTTAAAACAGACTCAGCTAATTGGGACTCCTTCCAAATAATTCTCAACAAGTATTTGGATGATAGCACACCATCTTCAAATGTAAATAGAGAAGCTGCCATTATACAAAAGGCAATTCGTTACGCAGCCAACATTCCGATTCCCCAAAGTGCACCTATTTCTACTACCAGAACAGTACCCTGGTGGAACTCCGTTCTCAAGAGCTTAAGAGACCAAAAAATGAAAGCTTGGAGAGTTTTTAAAAAACATCCTTCGCAATCTAACCTTATATCCTACAAAAAATCAAACGCCTTATTTCGTAGAGAAATGAAAATCAGCAAAGCAAAATCTTTAACCGAATTCACCTCAACGATTAATCCGAATTCTTCCACCGCAAAAATCTGGCATAACATCCGCTGTCTAACTGGCAATTTTATTCCCCGTTCAATCAGATGTATCAAAACACCCGCTGGCCCAATATCTTCAACTGAAGATTTAGGCAATTTTTTCGCAAGTTCTTGGTCAAACCAATCGAAGGACAACAATTTTTCAACATCCTTCAATGACTTGAAAATCGTTAGCCTTTCTTGTACGCCGCCTAAAACCGCTTGCAACATAGCTTCGAAACAAATAGAAAGTTGCATAACATTTATTGAATTGGAAAGTTGTCTCAGTGCTTTAAAAGGTAAAACTCCAAGTAGGGACCGTATTTCTTATCCCATGATTAAAAACTTATCACCCGCAGTTAAATCAAGGCTTCTATCCTTGTACAACGCAATATTTAATACGGGGATTATTCCTCAAATTTGGAAAACAGCCAACATAATTCCTTTACCAAAACCCAACAAGCCAATGGATTCTTTAGAAGGTTACCGTCCGATATCACTTATCTCATGCATGTCTAAGGTTTTAGAAAAAATTGTTGCCAAACGCCTTTTTTGGTTTGTTGAGTCGAAACAATTAATAAGTATCAACCAAGTAGCCTATAAACCCAAGAGAGGGTGTTCCGACGCCTTGCTACACATCGACCACTACATAACAAAAACTTTATCGGCACGTAACCATCTATCGCTTTTGTCATTGGATTTTGAGAAAGCGTTTGACCGTATAGGGATTCATTTAATATTAACCAAACTCATTAATTGGGGCATTGGTCCTAAAATGTATGGATTTATTAAATCTTTTCTGACTAACAGGAAAATATCTGTCAGGGTTAGTAACTTATATTCTTCAACTAACCCACTATACAATGGCATCCCACAAGGGTCACCATTGTCAGTAGTGTTATTCTTAATAGCTTTTAATGACATAAGCGACATGATTGAAAAGTACAATCTTCTGGATCATTGTGCTAACGCTGATGACATCTATATCATGTGTAAGGTCAATGATTTAGAGAAAGCTAAAAATACTTTCTCAAAAGTAATAAAAGACATCCTAGAATGGTGTACAAATTCAGGTGCAAAACTTTCACTTAACAAATGCAAAGTTCTACATATCTGTCGTAAACTATCATGTCCCAAACTTGATTTGTCAATAAACGACATTAATATTGAAAGCGTAGAAAACTTAGATATTTTAGGACTAAGATTTAACAATAAGTATAATTGGAAACATCATTGTATTAAACTTAAAAAGAGCCTAGCTTCAAGAAATAACATTGTAAATTATTTATCTATCAAAAAACTTAATGTTCACGTTAATACTCTTTGTAACATAACAAAATCCTTAATTTTAAGTAAAATAGATTATGGTTTTTATATTTATGGTAAATGTCCAAGCAGTACTCTGAACGTTCTTAAATCAACGTACCATCAATCAGCAAGAAGAAGCATCAACGCATATCGCACAACCAGAATTGAAAACATCATGGCAGAGGCTGGACTCCCTACGTTGGAAGAGTGACAATCCGCATGTATAATAAAAATCCTCCCAAAGCTACTATTTTCTAACAACTCCATCATTGACAAAGATATTGACTCAACGAACAAGTTGAAAACAAATATGCGTTTTCCATCTACTATCGCCAAATCTTTATCAACTGCGAAACAAATGGGTCTTCCCTCTACACGTGTCAAAGGAAACAATTTATTCCTCCCACCGTGGAATATAAACCCAGAGTGTTTTCAACTAACTTTATCAACATACAACAAAGCCAACACAAATAATAGAGTTTACCACTCTACATTTGTAGAAATCATGCAAAATTAAAAACTTAAAGGGTGGATGCCTATCTTTACGAATGGGTCTAAATCAACCCATAATACTTCATTTGCCGTTACTCAAGAAAATGGAACTGTGTTAAAGGCTGGAATTTTATGCGAATACTCTTCAACCTTCACTACTGAAGCATTAGCCGTTTTTGAAGCTGCCAAAATGATACTGCAGCTCAATTTAAAATTGGTGATATGCTCCGACAGTCTATCTGTGCTCAAAGCCGTAGCCAATCCAAACCACAACACCAAGCTAATCAACAACATAAGAGACCTCCTCATAAAATACCCAACAAAACTGAAACTAATGTGGGTTCCCAGTCACATCGGGATACCAGGTAATGAATTTGCCGATAAAGAAGCAAAGTTTTGCAATGAATTACCTCTTTATACTTTTGATACATTTTCAAAAAAAGACCTACAAAGATACATTGATCAAATTCTAAAAAAGAAGAAAATTCTGAATTGGAAAAATTACGAAAACCACTACGCCAAAATAAACACTGACGGACATGCTCCAGTTTATCCATCATCAATCTCCAGAGCAGCAATATCTAATTTCATTCGTCTTCGATTAGGACACAGCGCTTTAACCCACCAACACCTCTTAAGGAAGGAAAATCCACCTCTTTGCCCATCCTGCAGTAACATTATAAACATGTCACATCTACTTGGCCTAGCATCATGCGTAACCTCCAAAAAAATTAACACTGTCTTAAACATTAACCAAAATATCTATTTATTTTTAAACACTATTAATATTGATAATATCTTAAAGATAGATAACTACCTTCAAACCAATAAATTAATTATATAAGTTTAAAAATAATTCTCACCTTGAGTGGAAAGCTTTTGTAGCTAGTGCTCTCTCATATTAGCATATAATTTGTAATTTTATGTTAATAAATAATAATAATAATAATAATAAAAATTGCCTTTCTTCTCGAATATCTCGAGATCAAACGGGACCGACTTTGGTCTTCACTCTTGATTGCATGTTGAACACCTGATAAGTTTTCGAAAATATTGAATTTGCGATTTTCTTATAACAAAATAAGATTGGGTATGAATATGAAGTAAGACGAGTGTCCTTTTTCAATTCTCTATGGTCATGCTAGGTTAGGTTAGGAGGGGCGTGCACAGCACAGAGGCTGTTGGTCCATTGTGATCCTCTTAACGAAAGAAGGCAGAGATGATCGCAAGGCGCAATCACCACCTATCAAGATTCTAATATTCATTTTACTCAGCGATAAAATATACTGAGTTTCCTTTTCATTAATTTTAGGCCATAAACTTCTAGCGATCACGCAGACGTTCCTGGACATGAAGGAGTTATTGATTTGCTCTTTCGTTATTAGGTTCATTCTTCACGCCAATCGGGAAGTCTGGTCGCATATCTAATTGACCCTTTCCTTGCCAGTTCATCTCCTATATCACTCCCTTCTATCTTGCTATGTCCTGGAACCCAGCAGAGTTTGACTTGGTTGGTGTTGCAAATATTATTCAGTATGCCTCGTCATTTTGCTAATGCCTTGGATCTTATAGTCCCACTGGCTATTGCTTTGAAAGCAGCTTGGCTGTCCACGAAAAATGTGATCTCCGACGAGCTCAGTTTTTTCTTGTGAACTGTTTCTGGCGCTTTTTCAATAGCGTTAATCTCAGCCTGAAAGACATTACACTCATCTGGGAGTTTATATGATTTCCTTATATTAAAAGTTTCAAAGAACACCCCAGATCCTGTTCCTTCTTCCATTTTTGTACCATCAGTGTAGAAGGGGATACACTGTTCACTGAGTTGGGTTCCCATCCATGCCTTTCGGGTATTAAAATAGAGAAGTTTGTGTTAAAGTCTATTTGAGGTGGTGCGTAGTCGGTCGTCACATCAAGTTCGGCCATTGTGTCATGCATTTGCAAGATAGTCCCATGACCACAGGTGTTGTGCTTCTAAGAGCCCATTTCTTTAAGTCGAAGTGAAGCTGCTATGCAATGTACTCGTCCAGGACTAAACGATTGATAATCATTTGCAGCCCTGCTTGTGGCGTAGATCTATGTGCTCTAGTTATTCCTATACAGGCTAGTTTCTGTACCTTGTTCAGGGGGCCTAGCACGTAACTTTAAACAATCGAGTTCAGTTGATTCAATCGAGTATAGGCAGTTCCTTATTTGCCTTAGCCGATTGTTTTTGATTCGACTGAACCAAATAAAGAACTGCCTATGCTGGATTGTATCGAGTTTCAAGTTACGTGCTGGCACCCCAGGTTTTTGAGCTACCTGTCCTTTTCTACAGACTTCCACCACATGATCGAACCGTAAGCAAGTATAGGTGGAACAATCGCCCTTATTCCTAAATCTTGTAAGAATTTTGTTAACAACGAGGACCCAGAGGAGAGGTGAGATTATGCTAAAAAATTCAGCTTTAAATTTCAAAGATTTCATGCCCTTGCAGCTGGTGCCCAAGAATCAATTTTGTCATGTCATATCATATACAGATAAACTTCTCTGTCTCCCTTTATACACCCAAATTTTGAATTAGAAAACAAACCCTTTTTTTTTGTAAACCTTAAAGCCCTCTATCTTCTTGGACATCAACTACAGAGAGTCGAATGTTCAAAATAAACATGTAAACATAATATTTTGCCTGCAATATTTTTCGATTTAAAAATAAATGATCAAACGGTGGGAAGCGCTGGGTAGGCCAGGTATTAGACTATGGACTCTGCGGAACAATTAAATACAACATTAACAGCCATATTATAAACATTAAAATATAATGAAAAATGTGAAGTTTGAGGCTACCTTCAGACATTACTAAGAACTAAGCTCATAAGTGACAAAAAAAAAAAAAAAAAAAAAATAAAAGGTTTAAATAGTCCAATCACAAATTAATGAAAATTGTATTTTTTTTTTAAATGATCCAAATTAGATTTTTGCATCCTTTTTTGTCTACAGACACCGCAAGAATAAAGTAACAAAAAGCGTTTTTTTTATTTTTGTATAATTTATCATGTGAATTACATCAATTCATGAAACTACGCAGTTTATGTTTTCATAATATTTTTTTTCTAAGGTTGTTTACATACATATTCTGTTCTCTCGGTGGTATCTATTGCAAACTCAGATTGAAAAAGGGAGAGGAATCATGTAATCTTTAGCTGTCACCTGTGAATACGAATATTGAATAGCATAGCATGAGTAGCAATTTGGCAATATTGTATGAGAAAGAGTTTTTCCTTTTTATTTCGCTTATTTTATCATAAATAAGAAAAGAACCTTTCTGAGTTGAATTTCATTTTCAGATGCAGATATTTAAAAATAACGGTTGTATGGCAGGTACATATATGTATGTACCGATTACGTAATTTAGCGGGAAAGCATAACAGAACCATGTCCTGAATTGACTTGTATACATAATAGATAATACTGGTTGATTGTAAGCAATCATTTCAAAAGGGACTAGGTAACTGCGTTTGAATGCCGTCGTTATTTTAAGAAAAATATGTTTGGTCGAAATGAAGAAATTCTAGAATTTACCGATAAATTTTGGAATTTTTCCGAAATGTTTTGTTTTTATAAATCAAATTAATAAACCTTTTCTTTAGATCTTCTGTCCGGGCACGGAACTCCATTGCTCCGCTAAGGGTATGTTAAATCGCCAGGCAAACAATAATGTCAACAATTTTCTTGAACAACAGAACCTTGGGTGGTCTGCTTCTATTTTTTTCTGGTAAATTCTTAAATTTCTCAATTTCGGGGATTTACAGTGAAAGCGTTCGTTTGGGGGTAGAAAAGTCCTATACTCTTTTCAATTTGAATATCCAGTACAGGGATGATAGGATATTTGCCTTTCACCCATACTATTATGGATTTCAATAATCTATCTCCATTTCAAAGCTCTCACAAGGTTGCCGTAGTGAGCATTTAAAATTGCCGCAAATCTCTCAAAAATATTGCTATCAAAAGCTATAAAAAAGCTTAAATCCTAAAAGTTACATAGCAAAAATCAAAGAAGATCCCATATGAATTTCCATCAACTAGGCAATGGTAACTCTGATTCAAAACAATGTAAATAAGGGTTGGTAGCAAATTGGCGATCAGTCTCCTTTCACCCGGGGATCAGATAGGTCATGGTGGGATGTTCGTGAGCTCAAAGAATATTACACAAACAATTTAAATGTAAATCAGTGATTCTGTTTCTTATTTCAGTGGCAATTTCTTAAGTTAAGGTGCCGTGCATGCAGCAGCAGGCGCCAGTGTGTTTGAAAAAGCTCTGTTTGGAAAAGCCTGTACTGCATATTCAAATTGAACAAAGTATAACTACCCAGTAGGAAATTTCCAAAAATTCACCGAGGAATCCCCAGCTTTTTCATCAAGAAATTGAAGCTACGCCCGAGGAATTTCGGGTGAATCCATCGATGAAATTAACATGGGGATGTCATTGGCGTTCACCAAGTGACTTTCTTGGTTAATATTCAACAATGAAATCACTAAGTAGGTGTAACTTGGTTATTCATAAATAACTTATGTTTGATGAAAAATACCATGAACGTAAATCAGTGATATTATTAGTTACGCAAGAGTCTCTTGTTCACTAGACCCTTATGCTTAGCTGAAACATGTAATGAATGTTCACCAATGAAATCAGTGATATCACTTGGTTCTTTTGGAAAGTTTGTTACTTCTTATAAACTGAGCCCTGACACCAAATTCTATTTACAAAGTGATATCATTGGTGAAAATTCATGACATTTTTCAGCTAAGCACAATGGTCTAGTGAATAAGAGACTCCACCTTACCTAGTGATATCACTTATTCACGAGCTTATTGTTATTCCAACACATTTTTTTTTTTCATTTTATATGTTCAAAACATAAATTTTTCAACAATTACTTGAAATGTTTTATTTCAAAAATTATATTCTTTTTACCGTTTATAGAAATCAGTAAAAAGAATATACATATGTAAATGAATTTCATAATTTTACTTGTAACCAATTGTGTTGATACTGAATGTGAGTAATAAGAATTAAAAGAACCAAGAAAACTTATTAATCTGTGCATTACTCCTCATCATTGAAATCCTCGCATTTGTCGGGGCAGGTAAAGACAAGGGGGGTCATTCCATAATTTTTAAAATGATAATCGTGCACGTTATCGTTATCAATTTGCTTCACGTAACAGTTTGAGAATCATGCAGAAGTTCCCAAACAAGGATTGAAAAGTAATTTTCACCGTCATAAATGACAATTCTGTAATTTATTTCTGTGTTGTTTTCTGTTTGGTGCCGATGCGAAAAACAAAATTTGTAAAATGTTTGCTTTTTTGTACGCAAGGCATCTGTAGTGATTATTTTTGTTTTTCACTTTTTGGATAGTGTCTTGAATGTAGGTAGGGATTAAAGTTATATTACAAATAGAAAATAAATCTTAAAAATAAATCAAATATCTGTCTATGTATTTATCTACTATCTATCTTTTCTTCATAAGATAAAGTGCATAAATTGTTTCCAAAAACAAACAAAATGATGCAAGACGATAGCTAAATAGGTATCGTTCAATCGCTAACAATTTAACAATAACGTTTTGATGATTTTTGAGTTAGGGAGAGCTAATTTTTGATTTTCAAGACAATATATTCCAATCGATAGTGATTATTGCTTTTACGTGATGCAAAGCTGTCGTCAAAATGATGTCGTGCGGCGATAATCCAACTACGGAATGACCCCCAAGGCAGTTTTATATTCTTTATTTTTATTCTCTTTCGCGGGAAGAAGTCTGAACAACACAGGGGTTCCAACTTGATCCACGAACTCATGAAGCTATGCATTACTTTTCATACTTTTCATCAGTAAAATCATTGCATGATTTTGTTTACTGAATTTGTATGCTGAACTGTAAGCATTGAATTCAGTTGAATTTTTTCTACCAAGTAAAAGGGTAGTTGGTTTAAAAACACCATACCGAATTGAGGAAAAAGGCAATCCTTTTTTGTAATGAAATCATTACATGCGGTTCCCCTTTAAAAGTAGTTGATGAATTCATTGTTCTATTCACCTAAATTTTTCATTGAGGATGAAATTTCTTGCTGGGTAGTAAAACATGGACAAATTATATATTTTGTATGAAAAAATAATCGGAATCATAGATATCAATGACTTATTGGCAGTTTTTTGTCAGTAAACCTAAATTTTCCATTGGTCTGCCGGAACACTGCCAATTTGTCAGTCGTGTAAAGGCAGTGTAATTAGCTCATTGCCCTCGTCTGCAGACTCCGAAAACGATTGATTCGCTCACATCGAGAACTAGGTAGAACTTTTTACTTTCAGGAAATCACAAATCAAATTCAATGGCAGCTTAAACAAGCAAATATAAATTTATCTACAACCACAATTTTTATAATCTCTTGTTTTTGTTGTTGCAGATTTCACAAAATGTATGAAGAATTGTAAATCAGTATACATACCTACCTAACTGTAATAGATTGCTACTAACGAAGCAAAATTTAGGTTTTGTGGAGCCAGTGTAGACAAATAATGTGTGGTATGCCTGGCTAAAATTTTGCATTCGTCAACAGTTAATATAAAAATAGAAGGTAAGTATTTTAAATTTTTAACAGAAAACATTTATATGTGCAAAAATCGGCCGATGTAACGCTGCCAAGTTGACGGCTTGTAGTTATCATTGTCAACAAAACTCGGAGCAGTTTGAACAAATCGTTCACCAGTTCTCGGTCTATTAGCTTTACTCTGGACGGGGCAGCATGTCCAATAGAAAACTACATGAAACAGCTGATCATTATGTGTCAAAAGACTAAATATATAAATTTCGTGACCTGATGGAGTTCGAATTTTTCATACTGAATTCCTTTTAAATTTCTTGCTTATGGCAGAGCCACTGCTCCCTTTATCAATAAGACCATAAGCCACTATCACGTTTCAGAGAAAAATATTTTAATTGTTGCGTAGTTTTTCTTCTTAGTTATACCTACACTTTCTAAGTCATAAAGTTGATACAATAGAGATCATTTAGAAAAGCGCCGAATAATTCTCCTCTTAACTTTACAACTTTGAACATTTTCCAGACTCTTCTGAAGTACATAATTATTCAGCAAGCAAACAACAGAGGTTTATTTGTACTGCACGAAGTTACGAAGAAAAGGCAAAATCAAGTCAAAGATAGAAAACAAACTCTCAAGGCAAGTGCGTAATCCAACACCATTATCATCTTCATCACCAAAACTCATCCAAAGTCTGTGCAAACAACGATTTTTGTGTACGACAACAATCGTCCCCAGCGACAATTCATTAAAAGTTAAGAAATGTCCTTCATATCGGATTACTGTGGTCTCGGAGAAATGGTTTAATGTTTCATGTTTTCAGAAAGCCTATTGTGTGCCAGAAACTTTGAGATTCTACAGCCACAGCACTTCGTTGAAGCTATCTGTACCAGCCTCGGGTTGGATGGATGGCATAAGCATAAGCATTGGCAGAGCAGTCAGTCTGACATCACCATGTCATCTCTTTCTGTTGCCCTATAATCGGCACTTAGCACATACTCTACCTTCAACACTCTCTCTGCCGGCAAACAAGAAAAAAATGTTCTAAGACTTCGAAGACCAAAACTGAACTACCCCAAAGCATTGACCTCCTTCTTCTCGTTTCTCCAAACCTACTCTTACCAAGAATTTGGAGAATGAACTAGAGAATTATAACATCACCTGTCCACAACTAACCACTGATATATGAAGTATTTGCAATTTAAATACTCACTCGTAGTCACGGAATATCTGTTTGGTTGTCTCGCAATAGAAGACCTTTTCATTGTCATGGAATGTATTCCGCTTCTTGGAATTATTGTTCTCCGAGAAATTCTCGAATCCTTCGCGTTTACAAATCGGCATCTTGAGAGAAAGATCTTCTTCTAACCCAAAAACACTGGAAGTTTATCAAACCCAATTCAATGACAGATGCTGACCGATGAGCCACCAGATTCCACCAGCTCCTCAATAAGTTTTTTCTTCTTCCGTCCTCGTTTCTATGCGCGCCAATCAAAAGAATTCAGATCCAGAAATTCAATCTTTTTTGTGACTTTTGGAGGGAATTCTTTCTTAAATTTCTTAAGCTTAAATTTCAAGTTTTTTTCAATCTTAACAAAAACTTGGTTTAAAGGGATAAAAATAATAACAAATGAGTTGTAAAAAATATATGATTTTTTCACTGCCAAACACCACAAAACAAGATTAATTAGATTCTTTTTTTTCTTTCTTTTGAGTGAAAAATAGAAAAAAATCGCGAGAAGCACACGCGCGCGCCAACTATTTTTCGAAAGTGTTTGCCATCGCTTTTGCTTGCTGCTTGTTGGTGCAAGGTGAGAATGAGAAAATTGAAAAAAAAAACGGCCATTAAAAGCTAAAAATGTATGCGTGTGAAAGAGAAAGATATAGTTTCTGTTCTGACATCTGGACTGGATGACAGAAGCAAGAAATGTAGTAGATTTTAAATATTAAGATTGGAAGCATTCAGCATTGAATTTAATGTTGTGCTTTCATAAAAGTAGTTAAGGTTTGCCTGTACCAAGTTGTTTTTTTTTACCAAATAAACTACACAAACGTTTTCTGTCATAGATTTTTGTCTAAGGCCTGCCGCCCACTAGGCAGCTTTTAGTTGCTCACCCCAGCAACTTATAGTTGCTCCCGGTTCAATTACATTGGCTTATATGGGAGAGCGCCCACTGGGCAACTTCTTTGCTGGCAACTTTTAGTTGCTGACCCCCGTCCACTAAGCAATTTCCAAGCAACTTTCAGGAATTTTCGAAAATTTAACGTTTTGATTGTTGTCCATTGAAATATTACATTGATTTTGCATTTTAGACAGGTCAAATTGAGATAGGTTTAGGTGGAGCACGTTTTTATAGAAAATTAAATACAAAAAAAACACAAATATTAATTCTCAAAAGTTGCTCAGAAGTTGCCTAGTGGGTGAGGGCAAGCAACTTTAGCTGCTCGGAGTTGCCGGCAACACCAAGCAACTTAAAGTTGCCGGCAACTAAGTTGCCTAGTGGGCGGCAGGCCTAAAAGCTGGAAAATCAGCAGGCTCATCACGTAAGATCAAATAACATTGCTTAAATTTGTTTGTTATTCCGTTTCACATAGAAAGAATCATGGACAGGAATTTAAATTACAAATAGCCACAACAATGTTTAGCCTGTGTTTTCCACTCAAAGTTTCACAGTTAAATAAATCTACGTAGTGTTTCCACCGCGCAAAAGATTACAAATTGGATTACCTTTGAGATTACATTTTAAAATGAAAATCTTATGAAGTTGAAGTAACGTACCTATGTGAAAAAGCAAAAACAATGAATTAGAAGAGATCTTCTTAGCAAAAACATGAGGTGATTTTGGACGCCAGTTGAAACAAAATAGCTTTTTTTGGAAGAATACAAGCAGAACAGTTTTAAAAAAGCCATAATTGATGTGACAGAGCTTGCGGACGATTTAAAGATTGAGGGTGCGATAAGTGAAACGACAATTTGACTATGAAAGTCGAGACAAACAAACATTGTATCAAAAGTCGCTTGAATTGAAGGAGATTATGACAAAGGAAGTAGGTAGTTTATTTTTCCGAGTAAAAAAGCGTCAAGAATAACATACCTGGGGTGACATTCTGTAAGGCAAAAGCGAACAATCGTTTTCGCACGTGCAAACGACTTGCTTCATGTAACACAAAAAAACGAAAGTTTTCGTTCGCACATGCGAAAAGAATTTTACGACAGCTTATTCTTTGACGTTTTTCTTCGTGAGTGCTTCAGTTGCCATAAATTTGACAAAAAAAAATAAATTTTTTTTTAGCTTTATTGAATGATTTCGACTAAATAAAATAGCATTTAAATATGTGTTGGATAATATACGCATAAGAAGAGGGACGCGAATAACATTATGTTCCTCCCATTTTGAGACTTTGGTGGACTTTAGAGCTAATGCGTGGAGGAAGCTACCTTGCCCAAAGCACTTTTTCAAAAATTTTCGACGAAGTCTTAGGAGCGTTAGAAGACCAATTTTGCCCAGAATGGATCAAAATCCGAAGAGGTTGAGACAAAACGCTACTTTTTCAACAAATACAAGACAATTGTGGCCATTGGTAGATACTTATTTATGTTATCCCAGTAAAATTTCCTTTTGGGCTGGTATTGTGTTCAAAGTCCTTAACAAAGAAAATACAAGAAAATTAGTTTTAGTAAAATTTAACTGTAGAAAAACTTACATTGTGAACGAAGCACTTTATTTTTAAACATTTCCTTTCCAACAAAAAGTTAAATTGTTCAAATAAATACAATCTGTCACAATAATAGTGATGAGCCTTCAAAATTTATTGTATTTATAAAATGTTTCTTCACTCGATATTTAATGTTTTCTTATTATTTATGTGTTTTTTACTTAACCATCACTGAAATTGAAGTCCCTAAAAAATTAACTACGTACCTTTTTTTCTAAGTTTTTCCTTATTTATCTCTTAAATCATGTTCTTATTATCGATTTTCTTAAGTTTTACGTATCGATTAAAATTTATTTCTCATCTCTCAAGATATCTGACAACTGTCAAAATCCTAAAAGTATGCAATAAAATTTTGCTGTATTCGAAGCATAGACTAACACAGAAGCAAAAACGAAATGCGATACAGAATGCCAATTATCGTTTTCGCACAATTTCTTTCGTTTTTGAAAAACGAATTATCGCTTTCGTTTCGTTTGTTACAGAATCTGGCCCCTGAATCGTCTCCATTAGATATTATGAACAAGAAAAAAATGTTGCGGATCTATGTTCCCACCCCAACGTTTTGATTTTTCTCAGGATTTTACTTTCGACTGCAGTCACTGTTGCAAGCGGTGAAAGGAGTTTTTTTTTATAAAATTAATATGTAAATTTAGACTCTCTTATTGCGATTATAAGTTTGTTCCAGACCTGGACCAAAACTGCCAATTATTGTCAAAATTTGTTGCCAATTTTTGGCAAACCCTGTTCTAAACTTCACAAATTAATTAGGCAGTTTTAGGCTGAAGAGAGCGCTCATTAGAGAAAAACTTACTGTTAAGGTAGAGTCGGCGGTTTCCGAACATCCTAACAACAAAAGTTGTTATATTATCGTTAATTTAGCGGTTTTGCTTTTTGTCATAGCACTCTTATATGAGGGCATTATTTCCTTTTCACTAACCTTGAGTATCACACTCACACAAATGTATCTTAGGTTAAAAAATTCTGAGTTTCCTAGTTGGTTTCAATGAATGCTGTCGATCTGTTTGCTTACAAAAAAAAAGTTTCCTTTCCGATTATAGACACGATGGAATTCGTGATAAGGCTGATTGAGTAAGTAAGTAAGTACTTGAAACTTTGTTTTTATGATATTTCGTGAAGTTTTGTAAATTAAAATTGAAGTTACATGCGGTTTTGGACTGTTCGGGAAAAGGAACCTAATTTTCACAGTTTCCTAACCCGAACACAACAGTTCGAAAACAGGCAACTGTGAAAAATATGTTTTTTTTTACCATTTTACTTCCTTAACTTATCGGAAAAAATATTCTTTTGCTCTTTCTGTATCAAAAACTACATACAAAATTAGTGTTCATATTCCCGAATGGCATATCCTACGTTGGTGTTCGTTTTTCATTGAATAGGTAAAAACAATAGCAGCCACTTTGAGACTGAAAATTTCTCCTCAAAAATATAAGAAATAATCCCCAAGTGCATGTTATTGTATGAACTTATGAAATGAACAATTCTTCTTTTTGACGACTTTACATAATTTATCCTCATTGAAACTGATAATCTGATAACACTGATAATCTTAAGTACTCGCTACATACAATTTTGTTGTTAAAATTCAGTTCATTTTTATTTCAATCCAAATTTCTTCGGAAGTTTTTAACGGGTGAGAAGAGGTAAATATTTAGTAGTCCATTAGTCTCTGAGGTAAGAATATTTAAATACGGGGATTAACGATTGTATGGTTTCTGCTACCCAGCACTTTTTTGTCATTCCTTTTTGTAAATATAATAGGAATGAAGCTCAAGAATTTATGAGAATGGACTGCAAGTTTATAAGCTCATTCCAAAGCATATTTAACTTTAGACAGCGGCCCAACTACAAAACCTGATTTATAAGTTAGAAACTGCTATTCTAAAGTGAATTTACGTTCGAGGCAAAGTTTTCTATTTATGAGTTGAAAAGTTAGCTTCAAATTACTGTTATGTTCACTGAACGTATACAAAAGTTCATGACAGATTACAGGAAACAACTGTCAGAATGCGTTTATAAATAAGGAGATGTCCAACTATTTAGACAATGGCTTAGATGTTGAAAATTTGGCCTCTCGGCTGGAATTTATTCGAGCCAGCCGTGGCGGCCACTTGCCCGAAATCATTTTTAAAAAATAATGGCATTCTTGGCCATAACATTAAAAACCACACGTTTAGAAAAAACAGCCTTTATTTTTATTAAAGTGGGTTGTGCAATTTGATATTATTTTATCAATCAACCTATTAGTTAATCAATTTATTTCCATAGCATTAATCTTTCGTTTAGCAACAGTTTTCTTGAATAGAAAATTTATTTACAATTCAAGGATTTCTTGAATAAGGTATTGTTTATTGACCCCATAATGTATTTAACTTTTTTTAATTTCATGTTAAATTAATTCTATTACAAAAAAATTTATACGTGAAAATTTGCAATTTTTTTTAGCTTGGGTATGATTTTTGTTGTGGCAACTCTAGTCGATTCTTACAGTTTTTTTTGCAGTTTTATTCTTTCTGAGAGTTTTAATCGCCACTCCTCTACTCTGCTTTGATACAGAGACAGGCGGTCCATTTCTGCCAAAAAAGTGTGGTACAAACTAAATAATTGCCCAAAAAAAATTTCATATGCAGAAAATCACAAATAGGAAGCATTTTTAACTCTCTCGTCAGCTTTCTCTTGTGTGAAATTTTGCGATATTTTCGACTACTTACAGATTTGAACTGAAATTCACATGAATGCAGTAATATTACATAAGTAGGGGCACGAAGCTAATAGTAGGTAGTTTAATTTATTGGAAGTGACGCCGATTATAACAGTTTTGGATTATAAAAATACTGTTTATGCGTCCCTGCAGAGCCAGGGCCCTCCATCGGTGGGCATACTTCAGGCACCCAGAGTTTTTTTTTCAAGTCGCGCGAAGAGGTTAACACAAGCCCACTTTTAATGGCGAAAAACTGTTGTAACTCTTATAAATTGGCCTATGTTTCTTTTAGAACCATAAACCAGTGTGAGAGTACTTGCAGTGGGCCCCGGAAAAAATCGAGCAGGGCGCCAAATATGCATGATCTGGCACTGAGAGCAGGCAACCTATGTTCTGCATCCTACCAATACATACAATTCTTCCTTATGGCAATAAAGCGTCTTGGAGCCCTTCGTTTTCCATTTCATTTCACCGACTTAAGAGTCAACTAAACTTAAATTAAAAACATCGATTTCTGTTATAAAAAAATCAGTACACACCAATTGAATTTATGTATTTCGAAATGTTTCATTTCATTTTTTATATAATTTTTTTTTTTCAATATTTTTGTTATAAGTTAATTACAAATAATTTATTTACACTAAAACTATTAACATTTATTCGCCTTTTCTTTCTTTCTTTTCTTGTTTTGTTTTTTTTTTTTGTTTTTGTTTTTATGATTTTATTTACTATGAAGTCTTAAAAGAAGAATTTCATAATCTATTCTCAATAGTTTTACCTATAAGAAAACAATTAATTACAATTCTTAAAACTAATTCAATTACGCAATGCATTATAGCATAATGATGTATTCATAATTAAAATTAGAATTATTTTTACTTCTTTATGAAACATTTTGCAAGAAGAACACAATTTTTTCTTTTAATTATTTATTTTTTTTTTGTTCAGAAAGAAAGAGTTCAATTTTACACAAAGAACACACAAATTTAAATAATTCAAATTTCCCCCAGAGCAAAGTAGAAGGTGGAGAGACACGTCACTCAACAAACCATTAACACAAAATATAGACAAAATTCGAGAAAAACCACAAAATAAATTTATACATTTTTTACTATTGTTTTCGAAAAAAAGAAATAAAAATAAAAAATAATTTACACAAACAAAAATATATATATAATATTGACAACGGTGGACAGTAACAAAAAAAAAAGAGGCGCAAAAAATAATCACAGATTCAAATGAAATAAAAATCACAAATTCCAAAACCGCATGAAAGTGAAAACTTTTTTTTTCGTATTTTTTTTTTTAGATGCGATGAAATTTGCCAACACACTCCCAAACAATTATAGTAAAAATAATAACATAAGTAATGCATATAGGTCCCGTATTTTAAAAATAAAGTACTAAGAAGAATAAGATACATTTTTCTGAAAAAAAAAAACAGTCCAAAAAATCCATTTGACTTGGTTTTACAGCTTGTGGATTGTATGTGGATCGTAGATGTTACAGACAGAATTTCTTTGAAATTCGATCAGAAATTGGAAAAAAAACTATAAGTTTAACGAATTCAGATTTGTTTTTTTTTTTTTTGTTATGTTTTTATTTTATTGCATTGTACATATTTATATTTTAAAAAAAGCTTTGCTTTGAAAAAACATTCTTTTTTTTAATATTTAAAAATATAAGCGTAATCGTGTTTTTTTTTTTTGTTTGAAGTTTAAAACTATAACTTTTTTTTACAATTGCTTTGGGCTTTTTGTTTTTGCTGTTTTTCATTTAAGAGTTTGTACTTATTATCCACTGGAAACCAAGCAAATTAAATTTCTTTTACTTGTTTTTTTTTTTGTTTTTCAAATTGATTTTTAAGAATTTTGAATGACAATTTTTTTGTTTTTTTTTTGACAAATTCTGTATATAAAATCTTTCTTTTTGTTTTTTTTTTTTATTTTTTTATAAATAATCCTAAAACATTTAGTAATGCACAAATTTTTTGTTGCTTGTTTGTTTTTTTTTTTTTACAAAATTTTACTAAAAAACATATAAATATATTAAAAAAAATTTATTATGAAGTCCGAAAGCTTTGAAAAGTTTTATTTGGTTTTTTTTTTGTTTTGTTTGTTTTCAGTTAATGAATAAAACTTTAATTTCTTATCGAAAATATAATTGTTGATAAATTAATTTAAGAAATAATTATACACAGAAAGAAGAAGGAAATATAAAATTATATAGTTTTTTTTTTAAGTAATTATTATAATTTAAATAGAAATACGTAATAATAAAAGCCTACAGTAGTAAACGGGACCTAGATTTCTTTAAACGACTTGTGGTGCCACCTAAACCTTTGACGTCACCATTCCAACTCTTTGATTTAGCACGGAAGTGTCTGTATGCTTCGGCGTAGGAGGGTTCCAACATTGGCCGATATGCAATTGGATCACAAAGTTCTGAGTGGCTTTCGAAAAATTCTTTATAGCCACCATGGAGTAGATAGATCTCTGGATAGTGTAGGGCGGGATATGAGTTTGTGTTGAGTTCGCGATCGTTATTACGAAGGAAACGGGATCTGGAATTAAAAGAAGAAAAAAAACTCATTAGTTTATATTCCACTAGAATGCTAAAAAAAAGGTTTATAAAAGCTCTTCAAAAGAAAAGCTCTTCCAATTATGATGAAACATTGTTAAAGTGCATTTAAAGCTCAATTGAAATCTCATTAAAAGCTCTTACATTCGTGATGTAGCTTTTGTTAAAGTGCATTTAAAGCTCAATTGAAATCTCATTAAAAGCTCTAATATTCATGATAAAGCTTTTGTGGAATTGCATCAAAAGCTCATTAAAGCTTTCAAAAAAAACTTAACAAATATATATGTAATACTAAATCTCTCGTATACTTACAATTTTGGTCCCCGTTCAGAGGAGAATTCACAATGGAATATCAGTATATGCCTCTTTGGTCCATCAGCTTCCACAGCAGCTGTATCAGTCTTTGAATTTAAAAACTCCTCCATTATCTGCTCTTGGGTGTACAAATTCTTAGCACCACGAATGTGTCCGCCTTCGAATTCATACGGATATCGGCAATCGATGATCTTAAACGAAGCCACTGATTCTTTGTAGACTCCATTGACTAAATTTGCCATTGTATGACTTGAAATTGACTTCAAATCTCTATGACGACCATCCATTATTGGCAGGCAGAAGGGTTTACTCCAATCACCGATACAATCCGGATCCGTTGAGGATCTGGACATGGCGCTCATAATATCTGCATCATTCATTGAGACAAACTTTCTCAGAACGTGTCTGGTTGGGGCAACAACTTGTGCATCTTGCAGCAATGCACCATGGCCAGCGTTCTCTTTCTCGGCTGAGGCAGAGAAAACATCTCCTTTGTATCGCTTGCTCTGTATTGGGCTAACTGTTGTCGATGGTGGTTCAGGACGTTTAAAACAACGCTCCACAGCTAAACGCGACGAATACGGCGTGGTATTCAGTGCAGGGGATTGATTGTTGGATGTCAAATATGAAATCCGATCTTGTACTGTTCTCAGAATCTCTGGGGTCTTTGGTTCGAATAATGAGGTGCGTGCTCTATTCGCTGTGCTAGTGTTCTCCGTCAAACTCAAGCATCGGCGCACTGGTGGTCGTTTCATTAGCTCAGGGCTGGTTTTTGTGGTCTTAATGTGGCCACTAATTAGCGAATTAAGATTACTTGGTGCATTGCCATCACAATCGTCATCCAATGATTCCATTTCGAATAATTCCATATACTCATCGTCCATTGTGGATTCCATTGAACCCGAACTCAGACTATGGAATATCCTAAAGGACTTGGACGATGGTGTCATAATTTGTGCTGCTGATCCTGATTGCATTGACGATGGCTTATTTAGGCGAGGTGATGGTTCCAGGATTTTACGGCGGGTCTGTTGTAATTGTTGTGGATGTTGTTTGTCGATTATTGTGGATTGAACAATTTGGAAACGCTGCGGACTACCTTCGGGTGAGAGAAGTCGATCTTCACCCATAAGCAGGATGTTTGCTGTTGGGCTGAAGGCGAATGCATTTTGACTATCATCCTCGTAGAATGTCAAATCATCCATGCCGGTGTCCATTGTGCTGTTGTTGATGGTGTTGTTGCCCATTATGAGGCGACGTCCACCACGATTACGTTGAAATGTATTCAAATCGAAATTATTCGAAACCACACTGCAAATAAAGAAAGAAGAGAACAATTCATTAGTTAAAGTTGTTGAGGTGGAATGAAGACTTAAATTACAAAAATAATATTTAAAGTAAAATGAGTTATTTTGAATTGAGTTAACACACTTTTTAATAAGATGCAAGACATAGCTCAGATGTTAGGTAAGTTTGAGGATAATTAATAGATACAAAAATGAGATTTGACAAAAAATAGAGTTATTTTGAGATGGGGGTGTTACTGAGTTAACACTTTTTTTATGCTGATTTCACATTTTTTTTGAAACAAGATGACACAAGACAACTTTTTAGGCTAACGGAAAAAAAGTAGTGATTACATCGGATGAGTTATTTTGAAATGAGTTAACACTTTCATACTAGTTTTGCATATGCAGATACAATAATTAAATATTTCATAAAATGTCACTTTTAAGGATAATTTAAATGGGATCGTTCTAGATAAACAAAATTATTTACATGAAAAAACCAGGTATGGTGTGTTTGAAAACAACCAACAACTTTATTCTTCTCCTATTTGTATTACTTGTCATTGCACTAAAATTGCGCGGACGTCCTTCTCAAAGGACAATGAAAATAAAACTATCGTCCTAAACAACGTACAGTCACGCAGCAACCTACATATTATATGCTCACTATAAATGTTACACCATCGAGACTTTACAATACCTACACTATCCATCCATCCAACCACCATCGCATTTATTTGTAGGTAGGTACCACCAGCGTAAAACTGGGTACGTACAAGTTCATTAAACTCAATCAACCATCCATCCTGATGTGATGGTTGTCTATAGACTGTAGAGTAGGTATAGTTTGACAATCCACCTCTCCTCCATATCCTAGGACAGATATTATAAAAAAAATACATATTATAGCTTAGGTATTCCCTTCACCCGAAATATACAGTTCAGGCTTCTTCCTCATTTCATATATTATTATACAAAATTAAACACCCGGACATTTTTTTTTCTTTTTCAATAATACCAAAATTGGAATAGAGCTATACTATATCAGCGAGTCAGCCAGCAAGCTATAGCGAAGCAAATTACTGACTCGACCGACTCAGGGGAAACCAAATTTAAGGCCCTTTACACCATGATACACAAATGTGTATGTTTTTTTTTTTTTTGTTGTTGGAAACCCTCTCTAGTTCTAGATCCACGAACTCGATTTTACTCAAAATGCACAGGAAAATGTTAAAATTTCATATGAAAGAGGGTTGCTATTGATGCATTTCAAAATTTCTATGTCTCTGTGTGGATTTAAGCGCACGAGGGTAACAAATGAACTAATGAAAAAAAAAAAAAAAAATCCCTCAGGAACAGATGTGTATAGCTGTTGAGTTCGCTGTACTCGTTTTAATTGGAGAACTACATTATTTCTGTAAAAAAAAAAAAAGGAAAAGAAAACAACACAAAATTGGGGTCTTGTCTGAGCCGAGCGCCTCGAAAACTGTCAAGGAATCCCCCAAACAAAAAATTGTTTAAAAACTAAAATTTACATACATAGGAAGTCCAGTCCAGCCCGGCTCACTCAGTGGCAAAAGGTTCCAATGAAATACTGTCTGTAATTTTCTATCTAAATAAAATATTGCATGAGGGCAAGAAACGCCAAAGAAAACACGGAAGGTATAGACTATAGAGCGGTATATTGCTGGGAATGACCCTAGCGGATGTCTTATATGATTATCATTTTTTTACTGTGGAGTTTTTTTTTTTTTTTTCTTGGCACACGTTCTTGGGACACAATGAACGACAGACAACAAACAAAGAGGAAGAGGTGAACATTTTTATAAATGTTCAGCTGTGTTGTGTTTTTTTTTGTCTTCTTTTTTTTTTCTTCAAGGAATTGTCATTTTGAAGTCCTGTTTGGGAATTTCAAAAAAAAAAAAAAAAAAAAAAACATTTTATTAGGTCAGGTCGGAAACATTATGTCTTGCCTGGAAGTGCAAAGTGAGAAAGATTCAATAAAAGGAACAACAAATGGTGAGATAATGTTTGGGATTTTTTTTTTTACTGTGACCTTATTGGTAATGAGTTGACATTACAAATTTATTCGAATTTCGTGGGAAGATTTTTTGTTTTAAATTGAATTAAAATTAAAAGAAAATTTATGACAGTTGTTGTTGTCAAATTATATATATCAACGCAATGAATAAAATTTAAAAAAGATTTAAGTTTTTAAAAAAGAGGAAGAAATTATTTAAATTGTGAATTTTTTTTTTAATTTAGCTGTCAAATTTAAAATTGGCTATTGTGAATGATTGAAGGTTTGAATAATTTAAATTTACCTAATATCAAAATATAAGATTTTTTTTTAAATATCTTATAAGAATTATTTTGAAAGTTAGAAAATTTCAGTCAAAAAAGTTAAAACATGTACAAAAATATTTTTATATTGTGAATTATTATTTTCTTATATTTTATTTCATTATACTAATTTTTTTATCAAAAATATTTAAAAAAATTTTCCTATAAGGATTATTTTGAGTCTTTTGCTTTTAAATTCTCAAAAGTAAATTTGCTTAATTTAGTTAGTTTAAAAATTGTTTATTTTTATTTGGGAATAATAATAAAACTTAATTCACAATCATAAAATATTTTATTTTTAATTTTAATTTTGTTTTCAAAATTATTTATCAATTTCAAAAGTAATAAAATCTGCTACAAAAAATAAGAACTTTTAAATTATTATCATTGTGATCAAAAATATTTATGCATTAGCTACATTTTTTAAATTAAAATAAAAATTAATTAAATTTAAATTTTTTTTGACAGATAGGTATAATTCAGTTATGAACATTTAAAATCAAGAAAATAGCTAACTTCAAAATATCAAATTGTTTTTGTACTTGTTTTTAGAAAAAATTCTTTGATGTACCTGAAGGCTATCATTTTGGGCCTGTTTTATTAATTTATTTTATTTCTTTAACTAATGCACAATTTTGATTCATTAAACCTGTGCCTGAGGATCACAATTTCAAAGGGAATATTTTATCCTGAATTTTCCGGTGTCTAACCGTCACATTATTTAACCGTTAAAAATATTTCATTCAACAAATTCATGAATCAATTGAAAACCCAGTTTTGATGGGGGCTACCACCGCGCCGCAATCGCTCCTCCATTCACCAGAAGTAAATCTGAATAAAAAGCGAAATTACTTTTGAGACTTTCGATTTCATTTGAAACCAAGAGTATAACCGAGTAATAAAAGAAAAAAAATAAATAATAAACGAGGCACAGACAAAAAAAAAAGATAAAAACCGGCGAGAATCGCAGTCAAAAAAAGAAGAAAAAAAAAAGTAAAAACGTTGCACATAAAATAATCTTGGTCTTTCGTGGGGCTAAACTGTATGTGCGAATTCATGAAGAGAGACGACTTCAAATCAAGAAAGACCCATCATCGCGAGTCTTCTTGAGAAGAGAAAAAGTCGGTTGGCTGGAAGCCTGGCAATGGCAATGGCACTGGCACACTGATTTAATATAACGGCATGGAGGGTATAATAATAATAAAAAAAATTACAATGATATAGGTTTTAGAGCGGTGGGCTCGCGGCGGCGATCCTCTGAAATTGAGGTATCTTTTTAAGTGGCCAACTCTCTAGTTGGGTGACTTGACTGGGCTATTCATGCGTCAGATTACCGGCAATCGACTGGTGGTTTTCTTGAGAGCGAAGAAAAAATCATTAACTCCCACTTATCTATCTGACACACGGTTTTGTATTTTTCGTTAATTAGCACTTTTAATTTTATTATTTGTTGATGTTAAGGTTTATCCGGGTTTTTTTTTTGGGGGGGATATTTCTTTGTTTTGATTTGGATTTAAAAAAAAATTTTTTTTTTTTTTTTTTTTTTTATTTGCTTTGGAAGTAAATGATAATTACCTTGTACAATCCATCATATCGCAGGTTTCTTCACTTATGCTTTCCCACAACATTTTGGCAGATTTGTCTTTTTTTTTTATTAAATTATTTAATGATGATGATTTTTTATGTAATTCGAAAAAACGTAATTTCTCGAATTATGGTGATATTTTATTTGAATTTAACAATTTTTAAAACAAATTGTTTTATTTTGTTTAACTTTTAAAACATAATTTCAATTTTTTAAAATAGTCCACATTTATATAGGTGCGTATCCTTTGTGTTAATTTGATTTAATTTTGTTTGCAGTGTGTTATCCTTGCAAAAATGTTTCAACAAAACAAAATTGTTCACAAAAAAAACTTTCAACAAAAAACTCTTAATTTTAATTAGAAACAAAAAAAATCACTTAAAAATATATTGCATTTCGTCGGGGTGTTTAATTATATTTTTTTATGGATTTTTTTCAAAGTGTCCTTGTTATCATTTTTTTTCCTTATTTTTGTATTTATTTAAGTACATTCAGGATTTTAGAATATCGCCTTTGTACACTGATTTGTTAGATCATTTCTCACTGAGATTGTTTTTTTTTTTTTTTTTTTTCAATTTGTTGAATATCCTTCAAGTTTTTTTTTTTTTATAATTATCGATTATTTTGCCACAGAACTTCTCCCAATAAAAATGTTCCTTTCAAATTAATTCTTTAAAACAAATATCCTGAATTAAATTTTTTTTGAAATTTTCTTAGAGAAGAGAGGGCATTTGCTACAGAACGATAACCAAAACTCGAATGACTACGGATTTGAGAATACACTCGGCTTTTATCGAAACTCGCACTTGCATAGATAGGGGTTTGTTGGGAATTATGGTGTGTGGCTTTGGTGTGTGGAATGTATCTGTGTGTAAATGAAGAAGAAGAAGTAAATGACGAACACGAGAAAAAACTGTATATCTCGTGTAGAATGAGAGAGAATATGAAAAATCATATGGTATTGATACAAGTGTGTGTGTGTGTGTGTGTGTGTGTTAATGTTTAGTCCTTTTTGACATGTCCTTCGGTATGTCTTTCCTGTGAAAAGGAACATATGATTTTTGTTGCTTTTTTGTCCCTTCTTCTTCTTCTACTTCTACTTCATCTTCCTCTCTTCTTCTTTTATGAATTGTTTACTTTGTTTTCTTTTCTTTTAATGCCGAGCTCTGAGCGTACAAGTGTATTTTTAAGATGTATTGTGTAGAGGTGTATATGTATCTCAAGCTTTATAACAATATTATTCTCAACCCCTTCGAAAGATATATTTTATGATGAGATTTTTCTTTCATACACGGTGGTATACCTACTACGGATGCAGATAATATAGGGTTTTATAATTGTGTGAAATATTATTGGAAGAGAGAGAATAGAATGTAAAGAAGGAAGAATTGATTTTGATTTTTTTTTTTTTGTCTGTAAATTCTATCTTGGCTCAAAAGTCAGCTGAGCTCGTAAGAGGAGGACTTGTGTGAGATTTTTGTATTCTTCCTTTTTTTTTCGTATGGAATACCTATCTATCTTTACGAAGAGAGGTATGTAGTTTGATGTTTTTTTTTTCTTCATTTAATTTTAAATGAAAATTCAATATTATCTTGAAGAGATGGTAAATAGGGAGTAGAAATATATTTAAGGGGCAAATCAATAGAAAAAGATTGAAGAAAAAAGGGGATACCTAGATAGGTACTCAATATACCTACATATCTATCGAAAAAGGGAATAGATAACCTATTATGTGAAATATGTTAGTAATTAGATGATTTAAGTGCAACAGGTACATTACATTCATTTGAAAAACGATGGACAGTCAAGCATAATAGAGATAGGACACATAGGTACTTCGAGATAGAGTGAGAGTGATAAAAAGGAAAAGGGGGGTTTTAGGTAGGTAGATAGGAAGATGTGTTTCAAGAAGGGCAGAATATACTTAATCGACCAATCAATTATGTACCTACATAGTGACTAGGTATATAACTATGTCTACTGAAATTGTCATTAGGACTGCTTTCCCTAAGAGATTTCGTAATTTAAGGTAACATTTTCAGAATTATGTTAAGCTGACCACTTTTTGATGTGTAAACATCTATGCTGGCGGTAGGGTGAAAAAAAAACGTAAACGTTCGTGTGCAACGTTACGTCGTGCAACGTTACGCTGTGCAACGTTACGATCTGCATACTAGGATGAGTGCTTTCAGTGAAAAAAATCTTAAGATCCCCTTCAAGCAAAAACAAGTCCGTTTTGGATCCGCGCACGTTGATGTTTACACATATTAACCGTGAGTCCCGGCACTCACACAATTTTTTTTAAGATATCCAGTCGTTACTAGTTGAATTTATTGATTGAAAACAGCCTGCTGATGCCTATGAAACTTTAATACCTACCTATTTATAGGTATAGGTATGCCTACTTTTTCTTCAACTAAAACGCTTATTTTCTACTTTTTTCTCCGCGTAAACGGTCAGATATGTCAGAACAAATGAACTTATGTTATTTTGAATAGTTACCTATGTATTTAAGTATCCTTTCAACAAATGGACTTGAATGATTCAACGCTCTTCGGTGAAAAAGTTTTTTCTTAGGAAACAAAGCTTAAGGCTGTTATGTGTCAGAGGATAAAACACCCATTTCGATTTATGTATGAATAACGTTCCAAATTTAACGATTATTTTACTGTAAACTGTTCATTGTCTGAATTTAAAGTAAAGGATTAATCTAAAACTCAGCTGAATGTTGAAATATTGCCATGAGAAAGCCTAACAACATTCCAATACCTAAATTATATTCGTCACAATAGCTCTGTTCGTTTACTTCCCAAAACTGCCAATTTCTACCCATTTTAGTACAATTATATTTTTTCCATGTGAACTTTGACAGAAAGTTGGAAACAAATTTGCAGTTTTGAGGAGTAAACGAACAGAGGTAATGTAATATTACTTCGACATTATAAGCTTTTATTTTCTCCGATGTGGTTTATGATATTGAAATTTTAAATCAAATATCTACCTACCTTATTTTACCACATTTATAATTTGAAATGTAACCAGCAGAATGCGCAAATAAAAAATTAAATTGTGTTTAAAAGTCGATGATTTTGGTGCATTTGACTAGTGTCAACCGTCATTTAAGGCTCTGTTTTTACATTAGTGATTTTAATCATAGTAAGATAACTCTAGACATAGATTAATCTACAGTTAACTCAAAAGGCAGTTTTTCAGTGGAGGATACATGCGGAACGATTGAACCGATCTGCAGGATATAAAACATCAAAAGCATCAGTAAATTCAGAATTAATGCACTTAACTTAGTAGGGTACATTAATATAGTCGTTTGCTAAAGTCATGTTTAGCTAAACTACAGATTAAAATCAAATGGATCAACGAACACAGCTCCTTTAATTTGTAAGCAAAAAAGTCATACAAAATTTAATTAAACTCATGTTTAAATTAGCAACAGTTTAAAAATTACTATGTATACGCCACAATGAGTTCACTAAAGTTTAAAATTAAGCTAAGCGTAACAACAAATTTCATACAATAGATTAGGCAGCGAAGTCATAAACGAAAATTTTCGATTGAGCGAAATTGTTAATTGCAGCAGATTCTTTGGCTATTAGTAGTTTGGGTAAAGATTAACATTTGACTGTTATAGTCGTGTTTGTTTTATTTGGTAAAGTTCTCATTGGATATTTTTTCGCAAGCATTTTGCTTCCTTGTTGGAGATCAGATAAAAAATGGAGTTCATATCAGCAGTGCTGAAAATCTGGACTTAAGTGTGTATAACTAATTATTTTTCTTAGGAGGAAAGACGAAAAAACCGACTGAAGACAACAACAAAATTGTGTGATGGACTTGTAATAATGCTAGTCGGTACTATGGAATTGAAAAATAATAACACCTGGATTGGGATAGAGTTTATGACGTGAGATTGGGAGCGCGATTGGTGGTGCATCGGCTTCTGAACCTATAGTCTATGCTAAGGTATTAAATTCGTATCCCTGTGGCGGACAAAATAAAAAAAAGAATAAATAGCAGATACCGATGCATATTGGTTATTAATTTCCAAACATTACAATGGGAGGGAAAAATAGAGCTAAGTAAAGCATTCCACATTCGTGTAGTGCGGCTAAAAAAAGAATCTCTGTTCCTTGAGAGTACGTTCAAAATTGATTGACTCAACTCTGTAAAATGATTGACAATCCCAAAAAAGCGTTAGTATTACAATAATTGAATTGTTTAGGGGAAAGAATGCATCTGGGTACTCTGATGGAGCACTATGAGCATCTTGCAACTCATTGAGTTAGATTTTGTCTTTTTTAAACGCATTAAGAGCAATATATCAGGTGTATCAAGTTACCAGGACACTTTTCATAATTCGGAATAAAAAGTATGCGGTAATTAGCTGCTAATTAGTTATGCAAAAAAAAAAAAAAATAATCGCACTTTCGGATTCCGAAATATTCGGTGACCTTCTTGACTCAAGTTACTCGGCGGTCTAGGTGCTTTCGGCAAAAAAAGATTTAAAATTAAAAAATAAATGTAAGTAATAAAGTTGAATTTTTCAATGTTAATATTTAGCAGCTCTAAGATTCCAACTTAAATTCGATATTTCTTCCTCAAAAAATCTAAAAACCGCGACGAGACTTTAGTTCTACAAGACCAATACTGAAACTTTTCGATTTTAACGAGTGGCCAGCCTTAATCTAGTTAGGTCATTGGAACAAATTAAGGCCTTAATGTGAGAGTCTTTTGCAAAAAAATTCGATTCTGAATCGTGTTGAGTTTTCTTGAAGAGAATTTTGTTTTGATAAACCACTATGTTCTATCAATGGGCCTGATTCATTCAACCGAACTTAAGGACTTAACTCAAAAATAATACATTTCATTCAGACACACACCATTTGCCCCTCCAGGTACCCCATATTATACTTTTCCAAAGGTTTTCGATACCCTGAATTCAAATTCTAATTCGAATAATTATTACAAATGGATTTTGAAGGAAAATATTAAAATTCTCAGATACCGTTAAACGTTTTGTTTTGAAAATTATAGCTAAAAATCTTTTACATATTTTAAGAAAATATTTTGAAAACCTGTCGTGATGAAGGAAATTTCAGACAAATACGATTTCCGGGAACATTTTTGGAAAAATAAGTCCAGTTTCAGTGTGATCGGTTAAATTTTATAATGGGTGATTTTTTAAGAGGTTTAGAACTTTTTTTAAAAAAAAAACACAAAAAATTCGAAAAAATTAATGAAATATTTATTTGAATCGATAGTTTGAACCTTGCAATTTAATGTTTAAAGATAATTTCATGCAAATGTTGACCGCGGCTGCGTCTCAGGTAGCCCATCCGCTGAGTCCAATTTTGGCATACTCTTTCACACATATCGGCCGGTACCTCACGAATGAATGCATGGATGTTGGCTTCCAGTGCGTCAATCGAAGCGGGCTTGTCCCTATAGACATTAGCCTTGACATACCCCCACAAAAAATAATCTAATGGTGTAAAATCGCACGATCTAGGCGGCCAATTGACCGGCCCGAAACGTGAAATTAACTGTTCACCAAACTCGCCTCGCAATTGCGCCATTGTTTCGCGTGCTGTGTGGCATGTGGCACCGTCTTGTTGAAACCACATATCATGCAAGTCAAGAACTTCCATTTCGGGCAAAAAAAAGTTTGTTATCATCGCTCGGTAGCGTTCACCATTGACAGTAACGCTGCGATTCGCATCATCTTTGAAGAAATATGGCCCAATAATGCCGCCGGCCCATAAACCGCACCAAAAAGTGGCTTTTTCGGGATGCATTGGTAGCTGTTGCAATGCTTCTGGCTGATCTTCACTCCAAATGCGGCAATTTTGCTTATTTACGTACCCATTCAACCAAAAATGAGCCTCATCGCTGAACACAAGCAGCGCGCGATGAACATTTCGAACCGAGCACGAATTTTGATAGTAAAATTCAATAATTTGCAAGCGTTGTTCATTTGTAAGACGATCCATGGTTAAATTGCAAACCAAACTGAAGCTGTTTGACAGTGACACAAGGTACTAAACACACGTCAGCTGTCAAAACCAGTGTTGCCAAAACCAAACCAGCTAAAAAATCACCCGTTATTTATTCCAAAAAAAAAAAAAAATAAACCCCTCTATTTTCAAAACGGTCTTTTGCTAAAAGTCCTGCCAAAATTTTTATAAAATTCTTATATTTCGGAAAATTTAAAAAGATTTTGTAGTTTTGTATTCTTTGCCTAATAGGACTATTTTTATCAAAATAAAATCCACTAAAATCAATATAATGATTTTTCTGCGCTCAAACCTAGCTGCTGAATCTTATCAAAAAATTGAATTGAAATTAATCCGAACATACGAGTAGGTACTAAAGTCCATATAGAAAATCGATAAAAAGTTGATAATTAAGTAGGAATTCCTTTTCTTAAATAATGTAAAGATTATTATTTTTTTGTCAGTTTATGGAATTGGTTTATTGACTTGCATCATAGGATCTTTAAAAAAAAATTAAATTTTGGTTTTTTTTAAGGACCTGGAATTGCCGCGAAAATTATATCGTAAAACTGCTACACACAAATGATTTTAGTAGGTATATAGTTCTATAATGACTATGAGATTTAGAGGGTTAACATTTAGATATACAAACAAATAAAGGAAATACACAAAACATGAGCTAAAGATGTTATTTAAAAAATTGTATCTACCTAGCTAATATGTCCTCTGATCCTCTGATAATACTCGTACTTTACCTACTTCATCTTGGTTTATGAGAAGGGAGTTAACAAAAAAAAAACCAATAGTGTCATAAAAAAGGTTGTGAATTCCCTTTAAAAAACACACATATACCTACCTACACCTATGTACATATTATAAAAAGGATAAAGTCAATGTTTAAAAAACAATAAATTATTAGGTTTTTTTTTTAATATTTGATTTAAGAACAAAAGAAATGACGCGAACACCTTCATAATGTTACACATATATTTGCTTATGTTGGATGTTAATTAGTTTTCATGAACCGTTGTTTAAACGAATCATAAAAAAAAATGTGTAAGTTCAAATCTTAGCATCTAATTTAACACAGTAGTAGATATCCATAGTTTGCATCTTCCACATAGCCAAATATATTAGCCAGTGGTTTGGTATTTTGATGGGCCCACCTGTTTCGAAAACAGCCTTCGCATAATCCGCCCTTGTATTGTAAATTTGAACCAAAATTTGAATAAATAAAAAATGATAAGTTTTCTAAAGCAAAGCTGTTTCCACAGTATCTATAAAATACATCCCATCCATGTGAACCATTCAGCAAGTTCTTGATTTCTTCTAAAGTTAGCGTTGTCTTTTGAAGTATTGTGTCTCCAGGGTATATTTAAATGAATTAAAACTTTTCTTCTCTTGCGTGCAGATTGGAATTTTAAAGAAGATTCTCTGTAAACTTTGAACTTTCTCATATTCCCCACACCTGAAGTGTTCTATAGCCCTTCATTGGACGCACCACTTTGTATTTAGCTGAAACTTGATAAGGATTCAGGAATATTAAAGCTTCTTTGAAACAGTGTTGACAAAAAAAAAAAAAAAAAGAGTTAAGACTTTCGCACATCCTTCGAAGAAATCGGTCTCGTTGATTTTTTGTAGAATTCTATTGAAATGAGAGATCTGCTGGTTTTCCTTCTTTTGTTTGTTATGTATTTCCACCACATATAATTCAATTTTGATTTTTGTACTGCCCCCTAGAAATTTCTGCCTCGAACGGAATTAAAAAAATAAGCTTTCATAGGTTTGTGGTAAAGTTTCACATCCGAAGATTAGAGAAACATGCAGGAAATTGTTTGATTAAAACAGTGAAGAGAGAACAGATCCATGCAGTAATATTTTGTTAGCCTGAAGCTGCATCCACTGAATGATCTGAAATTTAATATCTAATCTATCAGCGAAGAAGAAAGACTTATCAATATCAAATGCTTGTATTTTCGACAAGAAAGCTTCAGGCCAAATTCTTTGAAATGATATTGAAATATTAAGGTCCTTTTGCTGAAAATTCAAGATTATCTTTGGTTTCCCCCTCAATGGTGTTAACATATTTGATTAATTTTTCGTGAGATTTTCCATCAAATTACAACTAAAGTCTCGCCGTACTGACGACAAGGTTGCCAGCCCTAAAGAAGTGTTCGTTCTCTATGATTATTTTTTAGCTTATTTATTGTCGTCTTTAATGCTATTGGTTATTAATTTAAAGAGAAAATTTGTTTTTGGCAATCGCATCAAGCTAAATTTTGTTTTCAATCTTTGGACTCAAAGAGAGTCCAAAGCAAACGATTCAAAGATATTTTTTCAAAAGATTATTTTGGTATTGCTCCTATTTTCATTCAAAATCTTAAGGCCCACACAGATTATGTAGATAAAGTTATGAGAAGAGAAAATGGTCGCCACAAAGCATTTATGCGAAGGCAACTTCAAACGAATAATACGCCCTTTAAAGAACTGAGTCAATTGGCTGTAGCTCATGACACAAGCCTCTCTTTGAGCGAAAACAATTTAGACGAATGGCAAAATATTTTCGCTGATTTAGCCAACATTCATACAGAGCTTCTGACGAAGCAGCAGATTAAAGATATTTATAAAAACTTAAATCACACACTTTCAACCGAAAACAACTATTTTTGCAATGAGCTTTCCGTAGAAGCTATAAGTACTATATTTGGAGCAAGGGTGAAGTTACTCAATTTAAATTATGTTCCTCATAGGTCGGATCTCTCTCAAAATTGTAATCTTTGTAATAAAAGAGAAATTAAAGATAGTTACCATTTCATAGCAGTTTGCCCAATCCTTCAAGAAATTCGCCGGCTTTACTTCCAAGTGAGCTATATATGTCGAGAAGTCAGCTTATAAAGGGTCCGCCAAATAACTTCTTTTTTTTTTTGAAAATGGCGCAAAACATCGAGTGTAGCTTCGGCTGTGTGGCACTAAGCGCCGCCGTCCTGTTGAAACCAAATTTTGCCAATATCCTCCTCTTCAATTTTTGTGAACAAAAATTCGTTCAACATGGCCCGATAACGATTGCCATTGACTGTAACGGCCACTCCTTGCTCATTTTCGAAAAATGGCCCAATTATGCCTCTGGACCAAAATCCGCACCAAACAGTGACTCGTTTTGGGTGTATCGGCTTTTCAATGTATGCGTGCTGGTTTTCTGTGCCCCAAATGCGACAATTTTGCTTGTTTAATACCCGCCAAGATCAAAATGAGTTTCATCGGAAAAGATGATTTTTTATGGCAAAATCGGCATCTTCTATAAGTCGATCGCAGGCCCACTTAGCGAAGCGTATACACAACCATATTCGTTCAGCGGAACGATAACCAGTGTTACCATTTACGAAATAAGCACTAGTTAAAAAAAAAAACGTTATATGGCGGACCCTTTATAAGTATATTGAACGATTCCTTATGTTGGTCAATCCTTTTTATATTTCAAATCATTTTAAAACTGCTAGTTTTATGTTTCAAATCATTTTAAAATTGCAAAACCACTCTAATGTTTAATTCTACATTATAATTTTCAACCTACTAAATAAAACAAATTGTCAAAGCTCATTTTAATATTTACACTTGAAATAGTGAAGAATTAGTTGCACCATGAATTAGAACAATTTATGTTCTGCAAAGATGAAGAAACTTATTACTCTGTATATTGAAAACTCAAACATTATTTAATTTAGTTTAACTAATTATTATTATTATTATTATTTAATTTATTTATGTATGTACATACAAACATACTTCTGTTCTGCATTTAATTGTTTAAGAATTGTCATTCAGGGAGGAGGCAGCATAGACATGTCCTTAATCTTAAGGTTTAACATATTTTACAAATCTATTGAAATAAAGAATTGTATCTATTTATCTCTAGAGCAAATCGACATACCTATAGAAAAGCTTACTTGAAGTTATTTTTTCCTCCTCCTCCTCAGACCTTATAATGGTCTCTAACCTAGCAGATTTACAGAAGTACAATATGTCATCAAGCGTAACTGCCTCAATACATAATTTGGATCTTAAAAAAAAAAAACCGTGACCGAATCGGATCTTGTTGATTGACTGCAAATAAACATGTGCTCAACCGTTCCCAACTCTATACACATCAATAATAGGTACTACACATACATTTCCACCGACCACTTAACCGAGATTTAATTCGATTTATCTTTAATCTTCTTCAAATTTCACAGATTTACCACAAAAATGTGTTTTATTAGTTTATGTAGTATATTTAAAATTAAACGAATCTTCAAAGGGCCATAAGTCTTATAAATCGAACTAGCCTCTATTATATCGCAGTGAACGCATTCATTGGAAAATTGAAATTAGGTTTGTTTGTTTACTTTCAAAAACTACCAACTTCTACCATTTTTAGTCCAATTTAATTTTTTTATATGAACTGACGTAACTCTGGGGCTGAAATTGGTGGAAATAGAAAATGATAGTTTTGAGAAGTAAACGAACAGAGCTATTTTGTTCTTTTTTTGACATAATAAGAAAAATTCTGTCTCACTTTAATTGAGGTAAATCTTCGGTGAAAGCATATTATAATTAAAAAATGTGTGAGTGCCGGGACTCACGGTTAATATGTGTAAACATCAACGTGCGCAGATCCAAAACGGACTTGTTTTTGCTTGAAGGGGATCTTAAGATTTTTTTCACTGAACGCATCCATCCTAGTATGCAGGTCGTAACGTTGCACACCGTAACGTTGCACGACGTAACGTTGCACACGAACGTTCACGTTTTTTTATTCACTCTACCGCCAGCATAGATGTTTACACATCAATAATTAAATAAACATACACATTTTACATATGAGAAATGAAGCTTCTTAGTGAATTTTACCTTACACAAACACACTGCTCAGTCATCTCTGGCACTACAAGTATGTACAAACTCGTGACAATAGATAGCATAACCTGAACCTCCAAGAAATGCAGCATTTCGTAACGCTTTGAGTTTCATGAATCGAATTTAATCAAGCGGCGCACGCGGCGTTAAAAAAAATTCAGTTCAAAAAAGTTTTGAATGTGGATAGGCTTAATAGCTATGCAAAGATTTTCATAAAGGCTAACAAGTTTGTCTTTACATATTTACCGACTTAACGGTATTAGCGTAAAAAAGTGTTCCTACGTTGAGTTCCGTTTTTTTTTGTTGTCACCTACTTTTACAACTATAAATAAATAAATTTGCCTGCACGACAACTCGTGGAGAACCAGGGCCTAGTGACTTACAATTCTCAAACATTAATGTGTTAGAACTCAGGCATTTATTTCTAATAAGTTAATTCTTAAATATTGAGTGTTTTTTGAGCTTTTCAAAAGTTAGAAATTTGTACAAAAACCCATAGTTCTTCTTGTGTTCTGTGATGAACTCTAAAAAAATAGACAGGTAGATATATTATAATAAAGGGTTTTCCAATAAGAGGTGTTATTTTGATATTCAAAGAAAAATGGCATTTTTTGAGATAAATGATCGGATGTTTATTTCATTATAAAGAGGAAGGTATGCCGTTAATAATGGAACACAACATCAGCCAAATGGCCGCCACGACCACGCTTACAGGACCATATCCTTTTCATGAAATTTTCCATAACCAAATCACAAAGTGGCTGCCCTATGTCCTCGATAACCTCACGAATTCCATCTTTGAGGTCTTGAATCGACGCTGGGCTGTTGGCGTAGACCTTATCTTTCACGTGGCCCCAAAGAAAGAAGTCGCAAGGTGTTAAATCACAAGATCTTGGTGGCCAATTGTCATCACCTCTTCGAGAGATAACACGGTCCGGAAACTTTTCCCGTAAAAGATCGATGGTTTCATTGCTTGTGTGGCACGTAGCGCCGTCTTGTTGAAAGTAAACGTTGTCCAGATCAATACCATCCAATTCCGGCCATAAAAAATCATTAATCATCTCTCGATAGCGCAATCCATTGACCGTAACTGTTGCTCCAGCCTCATTTTCGAAAAAGTAAGGTCCAATGACCCCGCCGGACCATAAACCGCACCAAACAGTCACGCGTTGAGGATGGAGAGGCTTTTCAACAATAACTCTTGGCTTTTCCGAGCCCCAGATGCGACAGTTTTGCTTGTTGACGTAGCCTCCGAGGTGGAAATGGGCCTCATCAGTCAAGATGATTTTTCGATGAAATTCCGGATCATTTTCATGCATTTCAAGGACCCAATCAGCAAAGACACGACGTTGTTGATGATCAGCCGGCTTGAGTTCTTGTGTTAACTGAACTTTATAAGCCTTAAGACCCAAGTCTTTATGCAAAATACGGTGTAATGACGTTTGTGGAATGCCTAATTCCAAAGAACGACGAGGAATGGACAAACCTGGATTTTCTTCAACACTTTAGGCTACAACAGCAATATTCTCAGTTGTTCTTGAGCGACGTGTACGGGTTTTATTCTTCACATCACTAACTTGTCCCAACAGCTCGAATTTGTCCACCAATTTCTGTATTGCGGTCCGTCAAGGTGCTTCACGACGACCCAAAAATGTTTTAGTTTTACGAACCGTCTCTGCCAAATTTTCACCATTTTTATAGTGAATTTTAATAACTTCAATGCGTTGTTGAAGCGTGTATCGTTCCATTTTTATTAATTGCGTAGTTTCTACTTGTCAAATGTCAAAAAATGACAGCTTCAAAAGTGACAGCTGCCGAAATAGCGGGCTATTCAAAATAACACCTCTTATTGGAAAACCCTTTATATAGGTATGTACCAGAGACTGTTTTAAGGAAAAATCTAAATTACCAACAAATTAAAAAAGTCATTATGCAAAGGTATTAAACGAAAAATGTTCGTGTTTATATAAAATTAGGATATATCGAATTTTATTTCGATCTCGCACTCGTGCTCATCTTCATTGTCCTCACAATTACTGAATATTGAACCTTGAAATGCGGTTGTGTTTGTGGTGCTGGTCTCTGTATCGATTGAACGATTTCGACGCAATATTGACAGCCATTATTTGATGAAGGATCTCGGATTCTAATTTTTAAGGTTCGTTAAATTGAAATAGATATATAAATACTTGTTCTCAGTCTGGATGCACAAATTTGTTCTTATGTTTGTTTTCAAGAGATTATTTCTACTTTATGCATCTTTCAACATCCTCAGAATAAGACGTGCAAGCAAGCAGACGTGCTTATATTGTTATCCACTCTTTAAAATGATAGTATCGTTCAGGTTCAGCCCGATATTGAACAATTTTTTTGAGAGTCAATTTGGCAACGATTTTGTTCTGGCAAAAATCATTATACTGCAGATAAAGCGCTGCCAAATCTACATCTGCTGCAATCAATTTATGCAATTTTTTAACAACTGAAGGGTCATCGTCAAATTTGAAGAAAGCCTCATTAGCAGGCAAAAGTTCTTCGCTTTCACATTGACATCGTTATTGTAAGGACACGACTAGTTTATCGCTAACATTTTAATGGAACCATCGATTTCGCGAGTTGACCTTGGTCGTATCCTTTATTTATTAGGCAGGAAGTTGTTACCGTCAGTAATCGAAACTGGATGGAATTGGCAGTCTCATGCAATTTTCAAGAGATAAAGGGTTTTCCAATAAGAGGTGTTATTTTGATATTCAAAGAAAAATGGCATTTTTTGAGATAAATCATCGGATGTTTATTTCATTATAAAGAGGAAGGTATGCCGTTAATAATGGAACACAACATCAGCCAAATGGCCGCGACGACCACGCTTACAGGACCATATCCTTTTCATGAAATTTTCCATAACCAAATCGCAAAGTGGCTGCCCTATGTCCTCGATAGCCTCACGAATTCCATCTTTGAGGTCTTGAATCGACGCTGGGCTGTTGGCGTAGACTTTATCTTTCACCTGGCCTCAAAGGAAGAAGTCGCAAGGTGTTAAATCACAAGATCTCGGTGGCCAATTGTGATCACCTCTTCGAGAGATAACACGGTCCGGAAACTTTTCCCGTAAAAGATCGATGGTTTCATTGCTTGTGTGGCAAGTAGCGCCGTCTTGTTGAAAGTAAACGTTGTCCAGATCAATACCATCCAATCCCGGCCATAAAAAATCATTAATCATCTCTCGATAGCGCAATCCATTGATCGTAACTGTTGCTCCAGCCTCATTTTCGAAAAAGTAAGGTCCAATGACCCCGCCGGACCATAAACCGCACCAAACAGTCACGCGTTGAGGATGGAGAGGCTTTTCAACAATAACTCTTGGGTTTTCCGAGCCCCAGATGCGACAGTTTTGCTTGTTGACGTAGCCTCCGAGGTGGAAATGGGCCTCATCAGTCAAGATGATTCCGGATCATTTTCATGCATTTCAAGGACCCAATCAGCAAAGACACGACGTTGTTGATGATCAGCCGGCTTGACTTCTTGTGTTAACTGAACTTTATAAGCCTTAAGACCCAAGTCTTTATGCAAAATACGGTGTAATGACGTTTGTGGAATGCCTAATTCCAAAGAACGACGAGGAATGGACAAACCTGGGTTTTCTTCAACACTTTGGGCTACAACAGCAATATTCTCAGTTGTTCTTGAGCGACGTGCACGTGTCCTCAAAATTTGTACGATCATATATAATTTTATTTCCGCGTATATAGGTAGGTATACCTATTGAAATGTCTATACCTAGGTATACCTACCTGCTTTAAAGAGTAAACTTAATTCCCACAATGAAGAACCAACCTAGGTACCTATATCAAACTCTACGAACAAAGCATTGGCGGCGGCGCGGCGTGCTTATGCTAAGTTCTCCTTTTTGATTCAATCTTTGTCATTCGCATTCAAGAGGGGTTCCATTATACCTTTACCTATACCTAGCTAGAAAATTCCCAACCTACTTATACCTACATACCTTCCTACCTACCTATCTATTCGAAACCACGCGAATTTTCGGTGTCGCGTTATCGTATCTCAAAAGACACATGATCACATTCATTCCTGAAAAAAATAAAAACTCTTCTTCTTCCTAGACATAAGATCCTAGAAAAAAAAAGACACAATCATTATGGGCATAGAGGGAGAGCTAAATTTTCATAAAAAGGCACATTTCATCGCATAACTGAAAAAAAAAACCATAATTTGATAATTTTTGCAAAATAACAAATTTCATCAACATTCATAGCTATCGTCGTCGTCGTGTCGACTCTCCAGAGCGATCATCATTTTACAAGATTTGTAAGACAATCTTTTCAAAAAAAAAAAAACCAAGAAGAAAAAGCATCCATGTCATAGCTGCGCGAGCTCTCGAAAAGTTTCGTATTTCTTGAAGCAAGAAAACAACACTCTCGGTTGAAGCAAACGATCGCGCAAGTGATCATCACTTGAATTGAGCTTCTCAATGATTTGCGCGGGTCTTTTATACTCCACACACTGAGCAGCTGAATCCCCCCAAAAGCCAAAACCAATCGATCCACACAGCATT
The DNA here is from genome assembly GCA_932273885.2 of Leucozona laternaria. Classification (NCBI taxonomy): domain Eukaryota; kingdom Metazoa; phylum Arthropoda; class Insecta; order Diptera; family Syrphidae; genus Leucozona; species Leucozona laternaria. The sequence continues at coordinate 252,827,672 of OW026366.1, read as the reverse complement.
CCTTCTTTAAAAAAAAAAAAAAAAAAACAAACAAACTCAGACTCAGACTCACACACTTATACTTTAGCCACCCAATTGGGGAGCATAATTCTTACACACATATATGAATTTTAACCGACAAAACAAGAAACGACAAACAAACAACAGAAAAAAATATAAGAGTGAACCAAATCACAGAACGAAACGAAGCAGAGATAAGAAATGAAACAAAAAAAAAATAATATAATGTAAAGGAATGCCTCCCTCCTTATCCGTTAAAGTATCACGGCGGACAAGAGAGGCGCAATGTTGGCGCGTTAACATACAAAAAAGCCGATCAGAAAAAAAAAAACACAACGAAACCAAAAAAACTAAAATAACGATCGATTTGGGCTTGAGATTCTCTTGAAAAAATCCTCTTGGTGTATCTCAAAACTTTTACACATAACTAAAGGAAATGAATAAATTATCAAAAAGAAAGATACGGTTCTGGGATTATTAGGCACGCAACCGGACGACCAACAAAATAAAATATAAAAAAAAAAAAAAAAAACAAAACATTGTTTAGATCAAAAGGTTACTGAGCTTCGCGGCAGCGCAGCGCCCAAACCTCCTAAAATAGAGAATATCAAGATGCTTTAAGGTGACGCGCTAGCCTCTTGAGTGTTTCAGTACATAACTTAAATTTTAAATTAACTTCTATTGTAGATTCATGATTTTTATCTGTGCGTACACAAACAATGCGTAAGAAATGTGTCACAACACGAGGCATTCACATCATATATTAATTGATTCTAATAAGATACAATAACCAAAAATTACAGACAGCAAAAGCAAGAAAAAATAAGGGTCAAGAGTTGGATGCCTCGAGAAATTATTTTAGAATATTTAAGCGAATGGTGGTGGTGGTGGATGTCTTATTTGATCGTAGTTTTGCAGTAAGTTGTAGGTATACGCAGTTTCTTCAAGATAAGTTGAGGAAACAATCAGAAGCGAAGATATTGAAACTTACAAGTGCATCGGAATTCAAGATAGTTAAACCTTCTTTATCTCGTTACCTCTTGTTATACATTCCTACGTAGACAGGGTGGCAACGGAATTATGACTTAAGACATTGTTGAGATATTTTGAAGGACAGTCTTTATTTTAGAGGTCTAAAGCTCCAGTTGTAATCTTAAAGTTTGATAAATTTAACAACTTCTATGAGAAATTATTTGAAGTTCGACTTACTTGTCATGAAGCTTGTTGTAATATCAAGTGAAAGACTTCATGGGATGGGGATCTAATGGTTGATGCAGTTGACACAAAGACACACTTTGAAAAGACAAGGACGGGGCGTGCTTCGTCGCCTAAAAGAAGACAAGTGGAAAGCTTGCATAACATATGTATAAAGCTTCGTTTAAACTTCAAGATATAAACTGAGTTACTAAAATATTGATAGGCAAAGGCTTTCCACAAATAGATGCGTTCACAAACTGCTTTCAAGAGTGATACCCCCCCACACCCCTTCCTGACTGACTTCATCGAAGAAGTAGAAGCCCGCTTTGAAGAGATAGCAGCTACCACCGACACCGTGACCTCATTCAACGGAGAAAAAACCTCAACAGAGCCGCTATTGACTGATGTTTTTACCTCTCCTGAAGAAGTGACCGACATCATCATCACCGGAAACTCCAAAAAGACAGCAAAGTTGTACCCATCCCAAAGAAGACAAATCGCTAAAATGTGGAAGGATATCGGCCAATTTCGCTGCTCTGCTGTATGAACAAGGTACTTGAAGGATTAATTTTTAAAAAATATTTAACGTATTTTGCAGAGAAAGAGATGTCATACCGGAGTTCCAGTACGGCTTCCGGAATAATCAATACACCATTCATCCACTGCTTGGACTCCACAGTGACGGTACTCAACAAAAAGGAAACGACCATAGCGTGCTTGCTGGACATTGCAAAGGCTTTCGACAGCGTTTGGATTAAGGGACTACTTTTCAAACTCTCAGAACTTGGGACTTATCAAACATTTTCTAACCCATAAACTTTTTCATGTACAGGTAGCAAAAGAAAAATCATCCACGAAAGGAATCAGCGCTGGAGTACCACAAGGATCAAAACTCGGACCCCTGCTGTTCAATATCTACACCGCCGATCAACCAGCCCCACAGATCAACCAGCCAACACATCAGGAACAAAGACGAAGCTTTACGCAGACGACTCTATCACTTACGCATCCTCTTCTTCACCAGAAATTGCTGCTAGAAGAGTGCACGAGCAAATTAAAAACCTATGGGAGTACTATCTCAAATGAGGACTGAAGATCAATAGTGACAAGACCGAACTCATCTGATTCCGAAGGCCAGTGACTGTCATAAGAAGAAGACGAGCCTTTTGCATTGCGCTGCAAAAACATCAAAATCAAGCTTCCCGTCAACACCGAGGTAGCTGTGAGATCTTCAACGAAATATCTGGGAATTAATTTCTCAAATAAGATGAAATTCAAGAAACACGCAGACTTTATGGTGAAGAGAGACAACTTTTCTCTACACTTGGTCCACCCGCTGCTCAGGATAGCGAAATGGACTAATTGTAAGTAAGAACACCAAGCTGCTTGTGTACAAACAACTCATCCGACCAATTCTGGCCTACGGCTTCCCCATTTGGTTCACCATCTCACCCACAGCAATGAAGAAGATGAAGCTTTTCGAAAGGAAGATGCTGCGTATTTGCACTGGACTACACAGCAACGCACTCAAGAAGAAATTTATACCCACAAAGAAGAAAATCTGATACCTCTGGATCACTATTTTTTACAGCTCTCAGCAAGAATTATCAGAAATCTAGAAGACCATCCCAACTCTGAAGTTCCAGCGAATCCTCCAGCGATAGCCCTCTATTTCTTCAGAGATACAATATTTTTAGGATTTTAACATCACACCCTGTAAAATGTCTGTTAAAAAATAACTAAAATCACAGTCAATCAGCTGAGCAAAAAATAAACATATGACTATCGCGATCTGATGGAACTGATATTTGTGTACACAAACTAGGTACATAATAGTATCAGCAAAAGGACAAAATTACTTGGAAGCATTGAAGAGGAACAGGCTTACAGCCGCTCGCTACATACAAATACATAATATGTACCTATAGCTTTAGACGATACAAGAATGTAAAGATTCATTTCTATGGAGATGATGATGATCTTTTCGTAAGGTAGGTAGGTGCATATGTGCATGATCAAGAAGTTCTTGTTTTTTTTTTTTTATCATTTTTTGTTGTTGTTCGTTTTATGTCCAGTTTCTATAGAAGTCAACTTCGATGGGGGTATTACAGACATTTTGTATGTATGTAGGTGTTTATTTGGATAACACGAATAGGCAATCGATAGTGAAGTGGCGATCGAGTGGATAAATAATAATAATAAAAAAAAAAAAACGTGGCAAGGATCGAGACAATTAAAAAAATGAAGAAAATATACACACATGAACTGATCAGAGTGGAGTCGAAGCAGGGTTAGGTATAGAGTTTATATATTTGTAACTTAAATTATTTTTACTTCGATGATCAATTGAGTTTACCATATTATCTTCTTTTTAATTCGTTCTGGCCGATATTGGACTACCTTTTGTATACATTATGTATACCGACTTGTGGGAAATCTAGACCGGTTATAGTTTTTCTTTAGCAATTGTTCAATATTATGTTAAAAAGTCGTTCATCTTCAAATTCCAACATTCTTCGGAAGTTCTTTTAAAAATAATTTAAATTTTTCCAAGGCCATGGACCATTAGGTCCAGTTATTCAGTGGTGAGTTAAAGGAGAGTTAGCTAACCCTAAATTAAATGCACTCACAGTTAACTGAGAAAACAGTTTTACGGTGAAGAATGCATGCGAAACGACTGAACAAACGCGGTGAATAAAATATCAAAAGCATCTGTTCAGTTAATCCTGAGTTAACTCACGAGATTTAATGAGTTAACTCGGGTTTAACTTTAATATCGCACTGAAAAACAGTTCTAAAGGATGTTTTTTTTTAGAGGTATAGAACTTTAAGTTGACAACACTATTTTAATTGGCCGCCATTTTGTCAGCTGCTGTCAAGTGATTTATTTTTAGCTTGGTTTGGCATTTCAACATGAATAGACAGACTCCTGAACAACGCTTCCAAATTGTGCCCAAATGGGCCCAAAACAAGATTGCCGTTGATCCCAATTTTCATAAGCGAATTTTGTTTAGCGATGAAGTTCATTTTTGGTTGAATGGATACGTCAATAAAGAAAACTGCCATATTTGGAGTGATGATAATCCTCAAGTGTATGTTGAGACACCGTTACATCCACAAAAACTGACTGTTTGGTGTGCTTTATTGTTTGGTGGACTAATTGGTCCGTACTTCTTTAAAAACGATGCTGGCCAGAACGTTACAGTCAATGGTGACCGCTATAGAGCCATGTTTACTGACTTTTTCGTTCATCAATTGAACAACCATGATGTGCAGGAGCTGTGATTTCAACAAGACGGCGCAACATGTCACACAGCTCGTGCCACAATTGATTTATTGAAGGAAACCTTTGGCAACCGCGTATTTTCAAGTTACGGACCCGTGAATTGGCCTCCAAGATCGTGAGATTTAACGCCGCTTGACTATTTTCTGTTGGGATATGTGAAGTCGTTAGTCTACGCCTATAAGCCCGAAACGATGCACCACTTGAAGGGCAACATTCTCCGCGTTAATGCCGATATACGGCCACAAATGTTGGAAAAAGTCATGGAAAATTGGACCTCCAGATTAGACTACGTCCGAGCCAGCCGTGGCGGCCATATGCAACAGAAACAGAAATCATATTTAAATTATAATGCCAGAAGATTATCTTTCGAATGCAGTAAATTTCATGTCAATTTAAAAAAAAACATCTTGGATATATTCCATTTCAAAGTCCTATACTCCTAAAAAAACACCCTTTACAAACGTGGTTTAGGTCCCTATTATGACTCGCGAGTCGAACGCTCGACTCATGTCGAACGATTTGGCGAATTATCAGTTCCGTGGTATTACGAATAGCGAACTTCGAAGTTCGCATTTGAAGACACAACTGCCAACATTTTGACATTAAAGGCGAACTTCAACTTGGCGATTCGCAAACAGTAATGCCAAACAGTCACATTCGCCGATTTTTTAATGTGACTCGCGAGTCATAATAGGGCCCTTATTCTGGGATCAAGATTTTAACCCAACGATTTTGGGGGTTTAAATGAGATTCAACCGAATTCAAGGTTAGGAAAATAATTAATAGCCAATCACATAATTGGGAAGTGATCTAACATCAAATCATCCACGGAATTTGGAAGGTTAAAACCTTAATCCGAGGATAAACAACGTTTATAAAACTGAGCCTAAAAGTTTGAATAGGAGCACAGTTGAGCAATACTTAAACATTAAAATATGAATATTTGGATTAATTATTATTTGTCAGTGTGCAATCAATATTAAATGAATTTAAAAAAAAGAGTATTGCTTTGGAACGAAACAATCTTCTAGATAAGATGATATTCAGATTCAAATATTGAATGATCCAAATATAGTTTTCATTGTCGAATCTTACATTCTGAAGAGGTTTTTAAATATAAGGACATTGCCCGCCTGAAAAAAAACAATCAAGTTTTTAATGAGGCCCTTGAAAATTTTACATACAAAGAAACTGATAAAAGGCAAGCAAGAGTGATTAACGAAAAGTCTTCGCCTGCTGTTTTGCCTCGAATAACAATAAAGTTGGTTCAATTTGAATATTATTCTGGGATCTTCCGCTTACAAGTCCGATACGCTAACCACTAAGCTTATTCAGAACACTGTGCAATGAGCAAGTTTACATTTTAACTGTTAATGTATTATTATGTATTATTATATGGTGATTGTAACGTTTTAAATGCATAAGAGGTATATTTGAGGACATAACACAAAAGTAGCCCAAAAAGTTTTTATTAGAAAAGGCTTCACGACAGTTTCACATTTTTCGCTTGTCTAGATTTTCAATAATCACAACTTTCTAGGGCCTTCACTAAACTCTGCAAAAACTTGCAATTTTCCAGGCGAGTAGAGATGCCATCATAGGTTTTGAATATCGTTTTCTACAAGAAGCCATTGTGATCAATCATTTTATTTATTTGACTTGCTTAATTTATTTATTTCATTTATTTTGTTTAATATAATTTAATTTTGAAGGTTTGAATAAAACAACAATCACTTGAAAAAAAAAACTTTTTGCCTCAGCTGAGAGTTGAACATAGACCAAGCGTCTTCAGAGCCAAGCGCACTACACTAATTTAATTTATTTATAATTTTAAAAAAAATTGGTCACACTACAGCTCCTGGGGAACCAAGGCCTTGTGATTTACAAATCTCAACTATTCCTGTGTGCGAGTGATCGATGGAGGGGAGCTACAATTGCCCTTATGTCTTCAGTCTTTGCTACAATTTTGAACTATGGAACTTCGAAAACCTTTTACTCTGATTAATACCAGTCTCACGAAAACACTATTGTCAGAAAAGAGCTTTCAAAATAGTAGTAAACGATGAGATGGTAAGATAACCAGTTTAATTCCTCCTTGAATACGGCACAAAATAAATACCGCTAAAACCTGGTCTTGTAAGGTTTTTTTCGTTTCAGTTCAATATTAATAGTGAAGGTAAAAGGTTTATTATCAAATCTGGCAATGTCGATGACAATGTCGGCCATCTTTTATTCTGCAGCAAGAATGCACTTGTAAGGAGGCAAGCGCACGAGAGAAGAAATGGCAATTTTCTAAAAGAACATTGCAGAGAGAAGTATTAGACAGTATATATTAGAGAAATTAATATAAATTAAAACTCAGTTAAAACCAAAGAATTTGAACTGTTAAGTAAAAAATAAGAAATAAAGAAACATAAGGAAACTAAACGTAAGTTAAATTAAAATCAGTAAAAAAACATGTATTTCTACCTAATAATTTATAGGAAATAAAAGTCACTTGTAAAAAAAAAGAAGCGGCTAAATTTTCGTTTAAGGGAACAAGCTTCTTTCGAAATGCTATTTAAAGCTGTGTGTCCATTTCAAAGTTAAAATACTACGAGCATCTCTCGAGAGCAAAACTCGCCAGGGCCAGTGACCACAGTCATTAGATTAGCTAGAGGATTATAGTTTTATACATACGAGAATAACTTTTGAAAGTTTTCTAGTGAATTTAGTCTCAAGCGGTAACGCTTTGTAAACGTTAACAGTGGTTGTGTATTCTGAGCAAATTAAATGCCAAGAGTCAAAGTTTAGACAACCGATTCCGTTGTCTAAGTTAGATAAGATTTAGATACAACATTTAAACACGATTATTTATAACTTAGACGTCTGTCTAAAGTTATACAGCGTTTATAAATACGGATGTAAGTTTTTGTGAATGCATTAACGCACTGCACACGTATACGCAGTCAAACGAATTCGTCAGAATAGATCTATTACTCAAATCAATTTGAACCAAATCAATTTGAACGATAAAACTGCTAGTGGAGAGTGACATATGAATTGAACGTGTATTAAACAAAGTGGACAGTATTCAATGTCATTTTAAAACTGTTGCTAAGTTAAAAGTGTGTTTAATTGAATAGTTTGATATTTATTTTAATTTTTATATTTTGCCATTCCATTAATTGAAGCCAAATAGTTCAATAAACTTCAATATTGATAAGTATATAATGGAATTTAGTTATAGATAGGACTTCATTGGTCCAATAGAATTGCAGTTTAGTAAAATATGAGTTCAGCAAACACGAATATAAATACGCGCCATTGTGTTTATTGGAGTTAAACGCATTCATCTTACGAACACTTTTGAAGAATAAAAGACAGATTATCCATTCATTGTGAATGTGAACATAGACTTAAGCGTGAAAAACAATGACACATTGACAAATCATACAAAATTGACACATTGACAGATGATCATAATAAATAGTTTAAGGGTGCGTTTGTAACGGGTGATTTTTTAGCTGGTTTGGTTTTGGCAACACTGGTTTTGACAGCTGACGTGTGTTTAGTACCTTGTGTCACTGTCAAACAGCTTCAGTTTGGTTTGCAATTTAACCATGGATCGTCTTACAAATGAACAACGCTTGCAAATTATTGAATTTTACTATCAAAATTCGTGCTCGGTTCGATATGTTCATCGCGCGCTGCTTGTGTTCAGCGATGAGGCTCATTTTTGGTTGAATGGGTACGTAAATAAGCAAAATTGCCGCATTTGGAGTGAAGATCAGCCAGAAGCATTGCAACAGCTACCAATGCATCCCGAAAAAGCCACTGTTTGGTGCGGTTTATGGGCCGGCGGCATTATTGGGCCTATTTCTTCAAAGATGATGCGAATCGCAGCGTTACTGTCAATGGTGAACGCTACCGAGCGATGATAACAAACTTTTTTTTGCCCGCAATGGAAGTTCTTGACTTGCATGATATGTGGTTTCAACAAGACGGTGCCACATGCCACACAGCACGCGAAACAATGGCGCAATTGCGAGGCGAGTTTGGTGAACAGTTAATTTCACGTTTTGGGCCGGTCAATTGGCCGCCTAGATCGTGCGATTTGACACCATTAGATTATTTTTTGTGGGGGTATGTCAAGGCTAATGTCTATAGGGACAAGCCCGCTTCGATTGACGCACTGGAAGCCAACATCCATGTATTCATTCGTGAGATACCGGCCGATATGTGTGAAAGAGTATGCCAAAATTGGACTCAGCGGATGGGCTACCTGAGACGCAGCCGCGGTCAACATTTGCATGAAATTATCTTTAAACATTAAATTGCAAGGTTCAAACTATCGATTCAAATAAATATTTCATTCATTTTTTCGAATTTTTTGTGTTTTTTTTTTTAAAAAAGTTATAAACCTCTTAAAAAATCACCCATTATTAATATACATAACTGCTACCTATTAAAAAAGCCTCTAATTTCGTACATTTGTCTGTCAAACTAACTGGGAAAAATAAAGGCTTTTTCAACAGGGACGCTACAAACGTAGAGCAACCGGGACAGCAAACGACGCCATATTTCTTGCCGTTCTTTTGACATTTCTCTTCAATAAGGTTTGCCATTTTATAATGGAAAGATATACGAGCCAACAACGAGTCGAAATTATTAAAATTTACTACCGAAATTCGGAGTCAGTGGCCTCAACGTTAAGAGCGCTACGTCCAATTCATGGTCGTCATAATCGTCCTAGCAGATCAACAATTGAGAGTCTAGTGGACAAATTTGAATCCACAGGCATAGTACAAAATGTTCCCGTGCCAGTGAGACGAAGAAGTGCCCGTAGTGTCGAGAATATTGCTGTCGCTGAGGCTTCAGTTGCAGAAAGCCCAAATGTGTCTCTCACACGTCGTTCTCAAGCGTTGGGCATCTCTGTGACGTCGTTGTGGCGAATTTTGCGAAAAGATCTTGGCCTACACCCTAACAAGATTAAATTGACGCAAGAACTGAAGCCGCTTGACCACCAGAAGCGTCGTATGTTCGTGAATTTTGCTGAGCAACAACTTGAAAATGATTCGGATTTTCATCGAAAAATCATCTTCAGCGATGAGGCTGATAAACAAAATATGCGGTATTGGTCAGGCAGCAGTCCACACGTACTCCATTAGTCAGCATTGCATCCCGAAAAAATTACGGTTTGGTGTGGTTTATGGGCCAGCGGCGTTATTGGGCCGTACTTCTTCCGTGGTCATCAAGACCGGCCCGTTACTGTGAATGGGGATCGCTACCGTTCAATGATAACCGAATATTTTTGGCCCCAATTGGATGATATGGACTTGAAGGACATGTGGTTCCAACAGGACGGCGCGCGCCACAAGCCACACAGCGAATGTCACAATCAATTTATTGGAAACCAAGTTTGGAGAACGTGTTATCTCACGAAATGGTCCAGTCGCTTGGCCGCCTCGGTCGTGCGATTTGACGCCGTTAGACTATTTTCTGTGGGGCTACGTCAAGTCTATGGTCTATGCCAACAAGCCAGCGACGATTGATGAACTTCGTACGAATATCGAACGTGAAATTGCAGCATTATCGGACGATTTATGCTTGAAAACCGTCGAAAATCGGGTTCAGCGTCTGGACTTCTGCAAGCATGCCCGTGGTGGCCATGCAAAAGAAATCGAGTTACATACATAATGGCATTAAACGTACTTTCACAGAAACAAAGAATTTCATTGATATCCAAAACCGTTTCTGTTTTATGTAAAAAAACTTTTGTAGCGCTCTTATTGAAAAACCCGATACATATATATAAAACATCGCAGGGTATTTGACTTCCTGTAACTCTGGTAACTCATAGCATGAGGACTCTGGTATATTTCTTAGCTTTTCTTTTCTCACATTACATTATTTGATAACTTCTTCGTACCCACAACTTTGGGGGAAAATTTCGTTAAGAATGAAGTCGGGACTTTATGTGCTAATTAAAGCTGAAACTCACTTTGAATTTCACTTCTTCCTTATTTAAAACTAGCCGGGGGCTTTAAACCTTAACAATATGAACATAATCATGGGCCTTATACCTACCAATAACCAAATTTTGAGGCGACTTAAATATTTAAGTGGATTCTAAATAATGAACCGTACCAACAAAATCAATTAAAATAGTCACCTTAACATAAAAATTGACTCTTCTTTAAAGTTTAATTTTGTGTTTATCGCGTGTTTATTGATTGGCTATTGGTAAGGCCCAATGATTTAGCTGTAACTCGTAGAACTGTCAAAGTTGTAAAGTACGAAAATGCATACTATACCTTTACAGCGCTACAATCGTGAGTTTTCTAGGGCGAAAAAGTGTTTAAAAAGAACGACAAATTTGTTTTTCAAAAATATTGGTAACACCAGAGTAAAAAAAAGTGAAGTGAGATGTATAGTTCATTAAGTGGATGCGTTCACTTTGAAATGATTTTGAACTGCAAATGGATGAATTCACAGAGAATCCCTTTTTAAAAATATTTAATACCTATATTTAATATTTTAACAGTTTTCAATTGCATGTTCTCTTTTTGAATTTGTACTTAATAATGGGGACGGCGGAGGTTTGTGTAGTGGGGACAAACATTATTTTGATATGAAAAAAGGGAACTGTCCTCCCTAAACGGGGACGTCTGGTAGGTAGCTCTAAGCCGTGAAATAGCGTTACTCCAGCATATAATGACTTGGTTCAACCTCACTCAAGTGGTTGTTGTTTCATTCTAAACCTTCAATATTGGTGCTAAGCTTTGCAGCCTAACTGCGAGAGTATTATCACACAAAAACGTACTTTTATCGTTTATCTGAGGCACTCAAATCACAATCTAACGTTTTAAGATTTCCATAGCCTTTGCTTCCATATATTCCTTAACATCGTCTAAGTCTGACTGAATTGACTGTCTGGCATGCTCCAGCTCCACAGTCGACAATATTGTCAAAAAACCATGAAATTTGGGTAGGTAGCAAGGTAGGTACCTATATTACTTTTCGTTTCCTTGTGGCAGGCAACATCTTTCTGTAAGTTCGCGCCTTTGAGGTTTCCCACTAAAACCTTTTTATTTTTACTTTCCTATTTGATTCCAAAAATTCAACACATGGAAGTGCAATTGTGTCATCTCTCTTGAATACATACACTCATCAAGAATTAAGGATAAGGACACTACCATACTATTTTCTACACGAAAACGAAACACCCATACAACTAGTCAACATTCTGTGTGCGAGTATGTCCTTTTTGAAAGGAATAGAAAAGAAAATCAACCAAATAAAGGATACCGTTTTTTTCTTCCTCGTCCGTCCGTCATGTCATGTCGGCGAAGAAGGCACGAACTCTCTTCAACTCAGCTGGAGAGTTGTACGACCTTGCAAAATCAGCTGATCAACAGGACATTCACTACACTATCACCCAGACAGGGTGCAGTTATTTTAAATGTGATCGTGTTTTCTTTTCCTTTTTCTTTGGTTGTCATAGTGTTAATAGAAAGAAAGAATGAAAGAATAAGAGGGGTGATAGGAGAAACAGAAATTCAGAAACGAATTCTGCTTTCTTGAGACCTTCTTCTGCCCGTAATATTATTGTTGTTGTCTACCCAAACCCATTTTTTGTTTCTTTGAATTTTCTGGGTAAATTGGAACGTGTGTTATATGCTTCTGGTGCAGTGATTGAATTCAATAATACTTCGGCGCGAGGATAATTTTTGTACAAGTATTGGAGAAAAAGAAAAACCGTACATAATATAGTTGGAAACGAACGTGATGTACTTGACAGGGAGGGGGTTCGCGCCAAAAAAACCTATCTGGAATCTGGATCTTTTTCTACATGTGGTTTACCTATCTATCAGCTACCCTGAAATGAAAATAAGGTAGGAGAATGAAAATATAAGTGTATAAAATACATAGTTACATGTCTAGGTGAAATATCGAACATCCATCGATATAGTTTTCAATTTACAATCAAATTGAAAATCGGTCAGTCATTCCTTAGGAGGAATCACAGGTTAACGGAGCCAAGGTCTGATTCGATTTTTTACCAGAAAACAAGTCCTAATCAATTTTTGAAGGTTTTTCGAAGAATTTTATTTGAAAATCTAATTACGTAGTTATACGTAATTATATCGTGTTAAAAGGAGAAACCTGTATACACCGACAATAAAAGTTTGAATAGGTAGGTATTTATTTTTATAATTGGTATAATTGATTTGAAGGACTGCGAAGTCCAACAGGTAGGTAGGTACCTAGATAGATATCGCGGAAATCCATTCATATTTAAATTATCATTGTAAATAATTTGGGAAATTCAGGATTTAGAAAGGCAGGTGAAGGAAATTCCCGTTCTTTGTCAATTTAAAAATAACTTTTAGCTAGAACCTACCTACCTGGTCATTGTAGGTAGGTAGGTAGGGATAATATTATATTTTAAAGAAAGCTATTTAGTGTTTATTGTAATGATAAAAAGAAGTCAGAGGCAAGAGCTACTGTTCTTGAGAATGCGCGTAGGTAGGTATGCAATGTTTTGACTTTAGAGGCCGTATGTAGGGGTATACAAATTAGACAAAGAAATCATGATTTAAACAGTTTTTAAATATGTATAGGTATAGATTTTCTATTAATTTTAACCTGTGACTTGGGCTTATGATTTTACGCTATAACGAGGTGCCTATATAATGTACTTGGATTTGGCTTATACTTTCATTTTCGTTTCTATTTTTTTTTAAATATAGATAGGTAGGTATTTAACCTATAGATACCTACGTGAGGACAGAAACAAAACAATTTAAAACACCTGGCGGGTCGCAATGGCGCAATGGATGTAGTGCTTAACTGCTAACTAAGAGGTGTGGATTCGATAGGCAATATTCTTTTCTATATTCCTCCAGTTATAATGGGTGATTTTTTAAGAGGTTTAGAACTTTTTAAAAAAAAAAAACACAAAAAATTCGAAAAAATGAATGAAATATTTATTTGAATCGATAGTTTGAACCTTGCAATTTAATGTTTAAAGATAATTTCATGCAAATGTTGACCGCGGCTGCGTCTCAGGTAGCCCATCCGCTGAGTCCAATTTTGGCATACTCTTTCACACATATCGGCCGGTATCTCACGAATGAATGCATGGATGTTGGCTTCCAGTGCGTCAATCGAAGCGGGCTTGTCCCTATAGACATTAGCCTTGACATACCCCCACAAAAAATAATCTAATGGTGTCAAATCGCACGATCTAGGCGGCCAATTGACCGGCCCGAAACGTGAAATTAACTGTTCACCAAACTCGCCTCGCAATTGCGCCATTGTTTCGCGTGCTGTGTGGCATGTGGCACCGTCTTGTTGAAACCACATATCATGCAAGTCAAGAACTTCCATTTCGGGCAAAAAAAAGTTTGTTATCATCGCTCGGTAGCGTTCACCATTGACAGTAACGCTGCGATTCGCATCATCTTTGAAGAAATAGGCCCAATAATGCCGCCGGCCCATAAACCGCACCAAACAGTGGCTTTTTCGGGATGCATTGTAAGCTGTTGCAATGCTTCTGGCTGATCTTCACTCCAAATGCGGCAATTTTGCTTATTTACGTACCCATTCAACCAAAAATGAGCCTCATCGCTGAACACAAGCAGCGCGCGATGAACATTTCGAACCGAGCACGAATTTTGATAGTAAAATTCAATAATTTGCAAGCGTTGTTCATTTGTAAGACGATCCATGGTTAAATTGCAAACCAAACTGAAGCTGTTTGACAGTGACACAAGGTACTAAACACACGTCAGCTGTCAAAACCAGTGTTGCCAAAACCAAACCAGCTTAAAAATCACCCGTTACAACTGGACGCCACTTGTGGGATTGCATGAGACAATCAATACCTTATTTCTCAGTCCACTGTGCCAACAAAAATTCTTTCCTATCCTTAAAATTTAAAATTTAATTGCGGTTTTCAATGCAATGGTATATTAAAAAAGGACGAGTCTAGAGACATGCCAATTTATAATAGTTATAACAGCACTTTTATAAACCAAAACTGTTATAATTAGCATGTCTAGATTCACTTCCATTAAAAAATGCCGCAACAAACTTCATACAAAAACATACAGATTACTTCAAGTTTTGATAGAAGAACAAACCCATCTATAGAGCATATCTATCCAGCCAATTTTGAAGAAGCAAATTTTGAAGAAGACTCGGCACAAAATCATGTTTCATTACTTAAACCGAGGACCGAAATGCGCTTGACAAGACAATTATATTTATGAGGCAATTATAAGTATTTTTTCAATCGGAAGCAATGGATCTTCTTGAAACTACAGCTGAATAATTTGTAGACGCTTTGATGGGCTAAGTTTTTCCATTATGAAATGTCAAACAATACTGAACAAAAATACCACGTTAGTTTGACACCATCTACGCATTAATTAATCATTAATTTCTAATTAAAACTAGCACCTATCAATGAATAACTGTTTATTAGAGCCAAGATAATGGCAAGATGACAACAAATTATTTGAACAGTTGGCCGTTTTCGAGATATTGGTTAAAATGTGTTCATAAAAAATTACAGCTGAATCGCCAAATTCTTAGCACTGCTATTTATTTTAAATACTCAGGAACGACCCACATTTCTTAATGAAAAATCTTTTTTATCGATTGCTAAACACACTTGCTTCATCTTAAGAAAAAAAAAAGAAAAAAATACAAAAGTCCAAAATAATGTTCAAAGACATTCTCCAAAAAAAAACAATTTATACTTTTTAAATATTTGTTAATATACACACCAACTGGCCTAATATACAAAAGTATCCACTGACACAAGAAATGCATTGTTATTGAAAAAAGTATTTATCTATTTTTCTATCTTCTATTCCATTTAGGTAAAAAAAAAAAAAACTAACCCTCAAGCTCTCCTAAATAAATATTTACAAACGATGTGTATCGATTGGAAAAAAGCTGTTTCAAAACAAACATCTTATATTTATTATAAACTGTTCCAATAAAAAAATAACCGTCGGATTCAGATAACCCAAAAGTCACAAATCTGACTCCAAGAACTTCAGAACTTGTAAAGGGTGTTTTTTTGTTTTTGTTGTTTTGGAGTGAGTAGTTTTCCAATAGGAAAAAACCGATCTGATTCCAAAGATGTTTCGTTGAATATGCTTATTTAAAGGGCTTTATAGATATAGGCGCAACATTTGTGAAGATTTTCCACATATTTAACGAGTAGGGGAGAGTGGGTACGAAAGTAACATTTTTGACATTTCATGCCATTATTTGATAACCAATAAACATATCAAAATGAAACATCATGCATATTAATGAATGAACATTTAGCTATCGTTAAATACTAATTTTGTTTCCAACTTTGTCTTTGTCTTTTATTTAAATGTATGATTTGAAAAAGAAGGCAAAGTCAAATGTTATTATCGTCCTTTTCGGTGTGCTGATTGTAACACGCTGAAAGGACGATTGTAACATCATACATCAAAACTGGTGCCTAGACTTAGAATTTAATTCCAAGCCAATACCATAGATTACTTATGTATTATTATAAAATCAGTGTTGAAAATAAATGGATTTATGTAGTATAACATTATTTCGAATTTATTTAAAAAAAAATAACTATTCTGATCTCTATCTCCATCTGTTGAATAAACAAATTCACCAAAAACTGTGTGTGGAGACAAATACAAAATTGTGTGAGTGCCGGGACTCCCGGTTAATATGCGTAAACATCAACGTGCGCAGATTCAAAACGGACTTGTTTTTGCTTGAAGGGGATCTTAAGATTTTTTTCACTGAACGCACCCATCCTAGTATGCAGATCGTTACGTTGCACACCGTAACGTTGCATGACGTAACGTTGCACACGAACGTTGCATGACGTAACGTTGCACACGAACGTTCACGTTTTTTTATTCAATCTACCGCCAGCATAGATGTTTACACATCAATTATGTAATAATTTGTGCTTGTATTATGTTACAAACGTCAACACAGAAATTGTTAAAACAATCCACCCCAAGCCTTTTTATATTAAAAATCATATTAAAAAGAATTCCTATCGTCAAAATATTTCCCTTATTTGATTCAATTAATTGTTTATTTTTTCAAGAAAAATACTAAACAAACTCAAGAACAAAAAAAAAAATACATTTTCACTAAAATTTCACATTTTTGACAATTGTTGGTACATTCGACTGTACTGACTTTTGGATTTTTGTGGGTGCATTCAGGTCCTAATTGCAAAGAACTGTGCATTAAAAAATGAACGCATACAGTCCTAGTTTCAGTCAAAATTAAATGTTACAACCGACCCACCGTTACCTTCGTACCCACTCTCCCCTACTATCTTTTTACATGTTATTAAAGGAAATCACCAAAATTTCTATTTGATTTTTTTTATTATCATACTAATTCCATGTGTCACTTTGACAAATACCAATGTATGAAAAAGGTTTGTTTCCTTAATTAATAACAACTTTAAAAAGAAAAAAAATATTTTAGTACAAAAAATTGAAGTTAGGAAATTGTTAAGCAGTGTCATGCTAATACCTTTTTAAAATAGGGCGCCATAATTATACATATGTATGTATTGATATCAAGATAAAACATTTAAGCCGATGGCGATGTCCCCGAATAATTTGCAAAAAAGTATTTAAGAACAATGTGATATATGTATATTTTGTATTCCCATCAGTGTTGCCAGATAAAAAAAAAAATCTCCCCCCCAGAAAAATTTAAAAACCCTCAGATTACTACATTTTATCAACAAAAACCCATAAAATTTTTTTCAAACTTTTTCACAGCTCCCAAATTTGTTTTTAATTTTAAATTTAATTAATTCACACAGCTACAGTTAACAAAAAAAAAAAACATTTGTAAAAAAGGTACTAAGTAATAAAAGAAGCAATTTGTTTAGGGTTTTCTTCTCAATGTGTGAGTATAAAGTTCTGATTATTTACTCGACATTTTAATTATTCGCAACTTAAATCCTTCAAATAAAAAACTAAGTGTTTCGCATTTTTTTCGAAATAATAAATGTATGTTTCAATAAGATGTTCTAGTTTTCTAGACAAAATAGTTTGGACTGATGAAAACTGGAAAAAAAAATTTAATAACATTTAAATTGCCAAGTACATAAATTTGGTAATCCTAATCGACACTTAATCGGGCTTTAATTATAAGTTATGGAATATACTATTCAGATATTGTGAAACATAAGGGAGATCGATAATTGACTAAAAAGTTCCAAATTGCTTATTTAGAACTTTAATCAGACATTGTAAAACAAGCCCTTAGGTCCAGTTTTTCAGTGCGCGATTAAAGTAAAACACGAGTTAAATCATCATATTTGGTGGGTTAACTCAGGATTAACTGAACAGATGCTTTTCGCATACATTCTCCACCGAAAAAACTTCTTCCTCAGTTTATTGTGGGTTAATTTAGTTCTAGAGTTAGCTAACTCTGGTATAACTCACCAGAAATAAATATGAAAATAAGAACATGAAGGAATTAAATTTTTTTTTTACACTTCTTTAAAAAGTTCTAAAACATTATCGTCATCTTCGTTTTGGCTGTCACGTCGGTTTGATACATTGTCTCATTTATTAAAGTTTTCAGCATTTCTTCTGTTGGTGTAAAATTCTGACACCCAGAATATAAGGAATATATAACTCGTAGAATACTGTCAGCTGTTTCAATACCTATACAATCTCTCAACCTCTTAGCTTTGAATTAATCCCCCAAGATTTCCCCCCAAACATCTCTTCCCCCAAGATAACCCCCCAGCGACAAAAAAAAACCCTAAATCTAGGGGGGAAACCCCTAAACTGGCAACCCTGATTCCCATGAGACTGGGTTAGTGTTCCTTAAAAATCGTAAGTCGGCACTTGCGATAGTTAACAATTGTTTTCGAAAAAAAACCGATAGTATCGATAGCTATCGATTGTTCCCGCCTGGAAAAACAACTAAGTTTTTTTAATGAAAAACCGAACAAAAATTACAGATAGTAGAAAGAAAATAGCGAGCCTCGCCAGTCTTGGCCGTTTTGCCTCCAGACACAAAAACTCTTGAGCAGTGGTGAGCATAATGGGTTTTAATTTTTCTAATAAAATATTTAGGATTTAGAAGGTGGATGTTATCTAATGTCACGCTCGACGTTCTGGGTTCACTAGAATACTTTTAATTTGACAGGTTTCAAAATGTGAAATCAAAATTCTACGTTAAGTATAACATTTAATTTGTTTATTTTGTTCCAAATTCTTAAAGGCTGCTGAGCGCTTAATTGGCTCGCTCTCGTCTCACGCTCATGAGCGTGCGGTTTTGATATCGCCCACAATGAGAGCGCTCTCGATGTGAGCGTTTTGCTAGCGCACATAATGAGAGCGCTCTTGAGATGAGCGTTTATAAATCGAACACTCGCGAGCGCGAGCCAAACTAAAAGTGCTCACATCTGATGGCTCATGGGCGAGCGTATCTGGTAAGCGCTCATTTGGCGAAGTACTCGTGAGTAGATTCAAACGACAATCTAGTACTACCAACTACACTCGTGCTCTCAGTGCGAGTAAATGAGATTTGTACACAATTTTGTACGTTCCATTGAAAATGGAAAGCAATCAGAAAGGAAGAGAGCCTATCTGACTAACACCCGAAAATTTAATGTTTTCGTTCGTGTGGACTGTGGAGAATGTATTGAGTCTAGTAAAAATTAATAAACTGCTTTCATATGTTGCATACATCGATGGTTTCGATAGATATAAAATATCCACTAATATCGATAGATTGATGTTTAAGGATCACTAGACTGGGTATTCGAAAAAAGAATGCCATTTCCTTACTGATCACAAACGGAGATTTAAAATTAATTTTTTCATTTCCTTTTTCAAGGCCATAGAGGTGCCAGAGCTCATCTTTAAATATTTTTTTAAAAATCGCCAATGGCTGACCAATTACTGAAACTAATTAGTGACCACTCACATGGAATGTTTTTAAAAACACAAAAGGTCAGTTTGAGTTCCAATGCGGTGTAAAATTAAGCTTTTGTATTCTTAAATTGGATTGATTTTTGGCATAATTGAAACAGACATTTTGCATTTAAGAATATATACGTTTATAAGTCGGTCCAAAAATAAGCTTTTTTAAGCTCATATAATCTGAAATTTTCGGCGAACCTGTAATAACATATAAGAATCTTATATGTAGGCTTATTTGAAAATAATACAAAATAAGACGTTTGTACTTGTTTTATGAAATTCCTATTTAAACAGCCTTTCGTTTGTTTTTAATATAAGCTCGTTTTTTTTTATTGAATGTTCCAATAAAACTCACCTAAAATGATAGGTAACCTTGTTTTTGACACTCCCGGCAGAAACAAATGCAATTTGACGACAACCCTACAATTTAGCCTCAAAATGATAAACCTGTTGACGTTTTTTTTCGTTCCTCATCATTTTTGATGTTAAAAGGTTTGGAAAAACTCCCAGCAAAAAATAATAGAAGCTTAGCGACTTAAATGTCACCAAACGATGGTTAGAACTCAAAAGTATTATTTGATCTATATATTTTTAAATGCTCTTTAGACTATAGGGCAAGTATTGGTTTCGTGTGAAAAAAGATTTCGAGGTTAAAATTTTTTTTTCAAAAACGGATCTAACGATTTTGATTAAAATTCGTACCTGTAATGACCAAGGTAATTGTAAGAAAACAGCATTTCAGGCTTTTGGCCAAAAATTCACATTGAGAGAATGATCTTATTTTTGGGTTATTCGCGTAAATCTTTCCCATGGTTAGACCAATTTTATTATAATTTTGCAATCTGGTGCTTCTCAATAGTTTAAACAATATTGCATTTAAAAATTTTGAAAAAAAAATTCAAAATGAAAAAAACATTAATTTTTCTGTTACTTTTGACTTTTACCATTTTAGATAAAAGGCGGTTCCTCTTTACCCTCTAATTGTCGACGAATCGCACTAACGTCCTTTTTTTTTGCAAACTCATGGAAACACTGATCAATAATCAAACGTCAGCTTAAGAAATACCTTGAAGAACGGAAGATTTTTAATGATAGGCAGTACGGCTTTTGTGGCTTTCCACTCGTGGTTTGATAGTACGTCTCAATCAAAAGTGGAACCAATCTTTGCATCGTTTCGGAGAAAGTCAGATTATTGCGGTCGATATTTCTAAGGCCTTTGATAGAGTTTGGTATCCAGCTCTTTTATGAAAAATGCGAACTTTTGGTATCGATGGATTAGTAATTGCGTTTCTGACCATTCAAATTAAGTTGATTTGGATGGTTGTAAGTCTGAAGTTCGCAAAATGATTGCTGATTTTCCTCAAGGCTCTGTTTTGTCTTCAACCCTATTTCTCATTTTAATAAATGATCCCATATCTGATACTACTAATCCACTTCACTGCTTTGCTGACAAAAGCAGTCTCAGCTTTTTTATATTCACTTCCAGATTCACATCCTTGTTCTTTAAATGTGGAACTGCAACGGCAGCATATGACAAGCTCATTAAATATATACGGGTATACGCAATCGTTTTGACTTTAATGCATCCAAAAACCAGAGCTGACTTTTATCGTTAAAGCGAAATATTCCCCCTTTACCATTCCCTTTGAGTATGGTACTTACATCGAGGATACTGAAAAGCAGGGCAAGGGCCCTCCGCCGCCAAGTGGTCATACTTCAGGCACCCAGAGTTTTTTTTCACGTCGCGCGAAGCGCATTAACGCACGACCACTTTTAATGGCGAAAAGCTGATATAACTGTTATTAATTGGCATGTCTCTAGTCTCGTCCATTAGACATAGCTAAAATGCAGCGAGATGCTTAGGATTCCTGAGGCAATGTAAGAACTTTTTTTCCCCTTCTGATCTAGGTATACAATTTATAAGACATCCACCCAAAGCTAGAGTATAACTCACATACATATCTGGTCTGGTGCCTCTAAAACAACCCTGCATATACTGGATAGAATCCAGCATAGAGATTTAAAGCTGATAGGTGAAACATTTCCGAAACATTTGTTTCATTGGAACATCGTCGAAAGGGCTCTTGCCTATCACTGTTTTATCGTTATTTCTTTAAACGAAATAGCCAACTGCATTCCTCCCCTTAAACAATTTCCCCGTAATACTCGTTCTGCCAGGAATGCTCATCAGTATAACCATGAGCCTAATTTTGGACGCACCATTAAACACAGAGATTCTTTCTTTAGCCGAACGGCACGAATGTGCAATTCTTTACCCAACTCTGTTCTTCCTTCCCATTTCAATATCAAGACATTCAAGACATATATATACATCGTTTGCTCCTATCTAATTCTCCCTCTATCTTCTTAATTTCCTAAACGCTTGCACTGTGTCAAAAATAACAGTTAAAGGGTAGTCGTGTATATATATATTTTTTTTTAATAAAGATCCATCACGCTTAAAAAAAAACACCCTTTCAAATGTAAACCTAGAAGAAAGAATCATTCATTCTGATCCACCACCACAAGTTGATGGGTTTGGTGTTATCAATTTCCAATACCCCACCCACACACCCGCTCTTGCTGTCCCATACCTACACTATTTCAATCAATTTTCGAACCCCAACACAAGATGATGTTTTTTTTTTTTTTTTTTTTTGTAAGTTCAAACATTGATTTTGACGTCTTTTAGAAGTCAAGGTTCGCGTCGTGTAATTGAACTCTTATCGAAATTTATGCTTCCTGCCTTCGGCGTGATATGCCGCCTGTTTAGGTCCCAAGAAAAACTTCTCATTTATTGTTAATTCCAAATGCATAAGATAAGAATTATGTTTTATTTGTTTCTAATGTTTCCATCACAGAGAGTGATGGTGGAAATTAAATTATTTCGGGTGGAAAATAACAAGGAGTTTGTTATTGCATAACGATGCTGTGGTTTTTCGTGATAACACGAGCTTAAACAATAAGTATGTGTAATGTGTATTATAATTATTTAAAAAAAAAAGAAGTTCTCTCAGCTAAGAGTGATTTTATTTCTCGAAATTGCCATCTTATCAGGGGAAAACCCAGGCGTTCATGAATGAAAACAACTTTAAATAATATTTTTTTTTTTTTATTATTATTTCGTCTGAGAATAATATTCATCTTGGACTCTGATGAGGTATCGGGTATGGAATGATTATTATGGTCTGCTTGGTTTTATTCTACAGCAAGTGGATGAGGGTATCTAATGTGCCATTTGTTGTGGCAAGAAAATTCTCATGATGGGGGCTCATTTTAGTTCTTTAGACGACCAATTGTTAAAGATAATTGGACAAAACATATTCAATTTAATTTGGTTGAAAGATACAAAAATTCGTTACATGAGCGATATATGAGGTTTTATATGAAGAATGTTTATGCAAAGACTTTAACTAATTGTAGTATGCAGGCAGCAGCAACAGCAGCAAAACATTCCATAGATAACGATTGCCTTTAAAAATATGCACTCTAAACAAGAAATCATAAAAAAAATGATGATGGTCCTGTGCATAACCTAAATCTAAACTAATTTGGTGATATGTATCAGGACGAGTTTTATTGGGAACCGTTTAAGCTAGCACAGTGAATTTTCCCTCTAGCCCAGACAACGAAGACCCAAAATAATAAAATAAATGCAACAAAAATCACGTCGTCTGGGTTATAGTTTTAAGTGGTAGCCCAACTAACATACTCCTATAGAGCTCTTCAAATATTTATAAAAAAAAGAAACTCCCATAAAATTCTTTTATATCCTGTTGATAGGTATCTAAGAATTAATTTTTTGTTATGAAACTTAAATTCGTCCCACAGCATTTTTATTCTAAGAACTAGGCATTTTTTTTAAATTTCAAAGTACTCAAATCCTATATCTAGACCTATTTAAGTCTTATAAGTATCTCCTTATGAAATTAAAATTCTAAACGTCATTTTTAGTCTTTATAATCCCATGATTATAAATAAGTTTTTTTCAAAGATTCTAATAAGAGTTACGACGCAAGCTTTGAATGTCAAACGAACAGCTGTTTTAGTTCAATAGTAGGTACAGATCTCTCTTTTCATTCACAAAACTTTGGGGAAATTAGTAGATGCGGTTCTAATTGAAACAAGAATTTAGCCTATATAACACGATTTTTATAAATATTACCTGTCAACTAACCTGTGAGATAAATAATCGTACCCAAATACACATTAGTTTTTGGAAATGAGATAAGTAAGAGACGAACTCTCTTAAAAAGAGTTCAAAAAGCTTTGGTAGACTTACAAAGCGGCGGCGGCGACGGCGGCGGCGCCTATTCGCATAAGAAGAATAAAACTCTTGCTATAGGCTCAAGAGAGTCCTATAACTAGGCTATTTAAGACTTTATCAACCTTATTACAATCTAGAAGAATTCTTCAAGAGTGCATTTAGCTCCCTTAAATAAGTCTAGTAAGGCTTTCGGAGCATCTTATGAGAGGAAAAATGTTACTTGGGAGGGGTGATCTCCAGGCACAACATACTAGTGAAATTAGTAAAATAAAGTCCCCAGCAAGTAAAGGTTCCCTTTTGTAGCAGTACTTCGTGAATACTTTGAAAACCAAGTAGTTTTCATAATTTTCAATTTTCTCAAAAACTTAAAGGCCTACAATGCTCTCGTTTTTAACCTTCAACTTAAATTTAATAGCAGCATTTAAAGCTAAACAAAAATATATAGCACTTTAAAACAAAAAAAAATTTAAACAAAAACCAATATAAAATAATTTTTTTTATTTTTTTTCAACATTTTTAATTCAAAATTATTTTTTTTAAACTGTTGACTAAAATAACTTGGTTAAACAATAAAATAATTCTGGGTTAATTGATCAATAAACATTAACATCCTAATTTATTAGAATTCGCTAAACACCTCTAAACAGCTGAATACCTATGTAGTGCATAAGCATTTATGTAGCCTCTATTCAAAGTTGCATAAATTCTTATTCATAAAATATTTACCTATCCATTATAGTTATAAAGTGCTTGTGTCAAATAAAGTACCAAAAAAATAGGCGAAATCTATTACATTATTAAAACTCAGCTGTCAGTGAAATATCAATACAGGAATTCTCCTACGCAGATTCGATTCGTATAAGTTTCTTTTAATATTATTCCTAATTATTGCTTTTTGTGTCATTTTAGTCTTAGCAAAATAAGTTAGCAAACTGTGTGTTTTTTTATTGATTTCCCATAAATCTTTGAGGTGGAGCATTTTTTGGCAATGTTTGCATTTATTCTGAGGACTGAAAACTGCGTGCGGGAACTTCCTATACTGATCCATGACACGTGTTCACATTAGACAATTTCGAAAAAAAATGTACATATTTACGAACTTTCATCACTTTTAGGGAGGATCAAAATAGAAATTCAAGCAATCCCAAAATAAGTGCCACCCTTATCTTTGTATTTTGTTGTCATGTGTTCGTCAAAGTGACATTTTGATACTTAAACATCCTTATATAGGCACTATTCAACCCCCAATAGCGTTTAGCTTTTAATACTCGCTATAATGTGATTATAAATTAGGCTGTAAACGCAATGACATAGTTTTTCAGATTTGTTGACATTTCTACCGCCCGCATCTCCCTTAGTATCGCTCCTAGTGAAAATATGAACATAACTTTTAGGTCCAGTTTTTCAGTGCGAGATTAAAGTTAAGCCAGAGTTAACTGATAAAATTTGGTGAGTTAACTCACGATTAACTACATAGATGCTTTTGATGTTTTATCCACCGAGTTTCTTTAGTCTGTTTCCTCAGTTAACTGTTGGTTAATTTATTTTTATAGTTAACTAACTCTGGCTTAACTCACCATTGGGCCTTTTTGTAGAAAATTTAATTTACTTTCATTTGTAGTGTGGACTTTTCCGCTAATACGCTTGGTTTTCAAAATATTCGCGAAAAACTACAAAAGGGGAGCTTTACCCCCCTCCTGACTAAAGCTTGCCGGCCTGATGACTTTTAGTATATTATATCTGTGGGTCAAATCTACCACTTAAATTAATAACTACATAATTTGTTTTTTTTTTTTTATTGACTGGAGTAAACGGAGTAGTTGTAAGCTTTAGCAAAAGCAATCGCTGTAAACTTTATTGGTGGCTTGTAAAAGTTCTTTCAATATGGACTTCCAAACTTTGACAGTTGATAGCGGCCAAATTGTTGAAGCTAAATCTGTCAAATTGACATTGATTTATTGAGTCTATTTTGCCAAATCACCTTGGGCGGATATAGCGTTCAACAACACGTGGAAATGATAATATTGTTTTATGAAAATGGATGTTCTGTTCGGGTAACGCAACGTTCTGAGCGCTTCCCTCATTTTACGGTCGCCATAATTGTCCTTCGAAGAGGACTACGTATTTGCAGTGTGGAAGATAAATTTGAGTCCACTGGTTCAGTAATCGATTAACCAACACCCGCACGTCGACGCATCGACGAAACGGAGGATCTGCGGTAAACATAGCCGCTGTCCGCGTCACTCATAAGCACTTGGCCTTTCGCAGACCACAACTTGGCAAAATTTTGTGTCGTGACATGGGCCTGTTACCGTACAAAATTCAACTGACCTAAGAGCTGAAGGTAAACGACCATAGACAACGACGCACGTGTGTTCGCTGAATGGGCTCTGGAAGCAATAGAAAACTACCTCAAATTTTCATCAAAAAATCATCTTCAGCGATAAGGCCCACTTCTGGATGAATGGGTACGTCAATAAAACAAAATTGTCAAATCTGGAACGATACCAATCCCACATGAGATCCAAGAGCATCTTATGCATCCCGAAAAAGTCACTGTTTGGTGTGGATTTTGAGCTGGCGGCGTCATCGGCCCATATTTCTTTGAGAACCATCACCGTCAACGGCGAGCGCTATAGGTCCATGATTACTGTTAAATATGTATATATATAAAGGAAGAAAGCCGACTAGAGTGAGGAAATATAAAAGACTGACTTTATTAGTATTATAAGAAATTCATAATTTTAGTTACAATTTCCAGTGCGGGAGCCGGTATTGCCAAAAGTAAATTATTCACACATAATATTTATTTTCAACAATTACCAACTTCTTTGGCCTGAATTGGTTGATTTGGACACCAAAAACATGTGGTTTCAACAGGACTGTGCTACGTGCCACACAGCTCACGCCACAGTGGAAATTATGCTCGATTGATTCGGCGGCGTGGTCATCTTACGTGGAGGTGATGTCGACTGGCCACCGAGATCGTGCGATTTGAACCCGTTTGACCTTTTCTTGTGGGGTTTTCTGATGTCTCAGGTCTATGCCAATAAGTCACAAGCCACAGCGGCCCTCAAAGTCAACATAACCCATGCCATCGGTCAAATTCGGATGAATACAAAATTTCGATGGTATCTCACACACACTTTATTTTACTTAAATTTAAAGATAGGAAGCGCTTAATGAAAGTCCCTGTATTTATCTAAACTCTCTTGATTTTGTTGTTTTTAAGCGAGTAACATTTTAGCTACAATACTTTCCAATAAAACGCCGGATTCTGTAATTGAAATGATTATCTTTGATTGAGCTTAGTCCAGTTGATCCTTCACTATGTGTACTTTTCGCCACAAGGGTCTACTTTCCTGAGTACAGTGAAGATACGAGAACAAACTTCCCTTAACCCTTTGCATAAGATTGATTCACCACACTTCCCTGAATTACATCGATGCGATTTATCTTCAGAGTGTTCGTAATTTGATTACAAAAAATATTTAAAGTGACCATCACCGATCTATCACAATTATTCGACACGTGCTTGACCTATGTCCATCTATCTATCTATCTAGAGTGGACATTGCTCATAAGATGCAATAAAATAAAACTCATTCCTGCAAAGTTTATACGTAGCTGAGTATATGCGCTCGTAGATCATTTACCTTGTTTTTTTTTGATATCACAGCATGCAATTAATTGATAACAAAGGATAATTGAAGACATCATTCAGCCCGTTATAGTAAGTATAGCTGAGATTTCTTATTTGAAGAAAAACAAGACGGCAAAATCACTTCTATCCCACGGTTGTTCAGGCCCATTGCCCACAAATCAAAGGAACAAATTGCTGACTCAATGTTGAGTAACCCTTTTCACTTGCTATGGAAAAAGGATACGTTCGTTGACCTGGCCCTGGAGTAACCCTTTTTTCCACTAATAATGATTTTCTTCTTCAGGTAGGTAACTCAGATAAAAAAAAAGACAGAAGAAAAGTCATACCTTATGGGCACCCTGAAAAATGTATCAGATGACTGTTTTCCTTGATGGTTACTCTAATTCTAATTTTTCAAAAAAATATTTCCCAAAGGATTGGGAGAAGATTTGGGAATCATCATCATCATCATCATCATTTTCAGCTGTCCCCTCCTGTCGTTAGTCGAATAGGAACTCTTCGGCGACACACGATGAGGCTACAGACTACATGGGAGAATGTGTCTCCGATGTCCTCTGCCTATAATATGTAATCTATTTCACTTCCTGGGAAACTAATGAATTTCAATTCGATACTCATACCTGTATCAAAAGCAACCTCTCTACGACTCCGATATGGCCTGATGGGGCGATGAATTAAATTTCCAAAATCGATTTTTAATTCTGTTCTCAGAGGTTTTATTTTGATGAGCACTCGCTTGGAATCCGAAATCAAGTGTCCATTGAATATTGCTGGTTAGACTTGTTCAATTAAAATGCCTCGAACGGTCGATTCCGATGTCAGATTCGCGAATGAGATCGGAATCAATAATTTTTTTTTTTTTTTAAATAAAATCGAAGCTCTTTGGCAATTTTGGGTGTTTAATAATTCTTGTTCGAAGGCGGAGAAAATTGTCATAGTAATCGTTTATGGTAATTTAATGTATTTTTTTTTTTTTTTAAGAATTGAGAGTTGCCATTAGGTACAAACAGAAAGCCTATTAGGCAAGTGTGTGAAATGATTGTAAAATAAGCTTGATGGGAATTTATGTGTTTGAAGAAGTACGACGTAGCTTAATTGGGGACTTGTTGTCGTTAAGTTAAGTATTTTTATTGAGGAAATTGGAATCTTGATATTTTTTTTTTTTTTTGATTTACAGCAATCAAGACTGAGAGAATTCTAATAAGCTCAAGTTAATGTTGAAAGATGATAGTTAAAGTTAGAAATGAAACTAGTAAGACTGTTCCTGCATTATGGTATCCATAAAGCCATCTGAGTATCACCTCGACGCCATTGGTTGTGATAGATAGATAGAACCCGGATCGCTTCTTGATACGGTTTCCTGAGTGCAATATGCCTTGCGGAGATATACTGCAATCCACCGATCAGGTTCGAAATCAACATAGGTAAGTTTTGGCCACAGTACTTGAAGTGTCAGAAATTAAACATGGCGGCTCGAGTGCCCACGAAAATTGCACATGGTATAAATAAAAACAAAAACAAATAAAGGGTGTTTTTTTTACACAATCTGGCAATACTTTTTTCGGAGTTAGTCTTTTTGACAGCTGTTACTTGATTTATGTTCAGTTTGGTTTGCCATTTCATAGTTAATAGACTTTCTCAACGTTTGCAAATCGTGCAAATTTATTACCAAAATAATGGTTCAGTTGACGCGACGCATCGCGCGCTGCGTCCAATATTCGGTCGACATAATCGCAAAATCGTATAAATTCGAGCAACCATGCATCGGTTTCGCACCAAGTGTACTGTAGTACGACGCCGCCGTACAGTGCGCACCGAAGACGCTATTGCTGCTGTGGAGCAGAGTATCGAGGTAGACCCGCCATCGCGTGCAACAATTGGAGCTGTCGAAAATTGGGCCTCTCGGCTGGAATTTATTCGAGCCGGCCGCGGGTTTTGGCGGCCTGTGGCGGCCATGTTGTTTTGGTGACATCTGTCAAATCTGTCGTTTGATATTCAGTTACTGATGCCAAATCACCATGGCAAGTTATACGATTGAACAGAATGTCCAAATGAGTGTTCGTTCGTGCAAACGTAGCCAAATTTAAAAACCACCGGTTCGGTAAACTATCAGCTAACATTTGTACGTCAAACTAATGCAAGATCGGGCGAGAACATCGCCGCAGTCAGTCAAAGTGTGCAGGAGAATCCGTGGCAGTCGATTCCTCGCCGTGCACAAGAACTCGGCCTTCCGCAGACATCAACTTGGCGAATTTGGAGTCGGAACATGGGCCTACACCCGAACAAGATCCAACTGACCCAGGAACTCAAAGTTCAAGACCATAGACAACGCCGTTTATTCGCTGACTGGGCTTTGGAACAGCGTTTGGAAGAGGACCCCAATTTTCTACAAGAAATCATCTTTATCGACGAGGCGCATGTTTTTGATGAATGTGTATGATAACAAGTAAACTTGCCGTATACAGAACGACACCAAACGGGGTTCACCAAGTAACAATGCATCCGCAAAAAGTTACCGTTTGGTTTGAATTTTAGATCGGCGGCGTCATTGGTCCGTACTTTTTCGAAATCGACGTTGGTGAGGCAGTCACGGTCAATGGCGAGCGCTACAGAACGATGATAACCAATTTCTCATGGCCCAAATTGAACCATATGGACCTAGAAAGACATTTGGTTTCAACAAAACTACGCTACGTGCTACACAGCGAACGCAACAATGGAAATTCTGCATTCCATGTCACCATAAGAAGACGAGGTGGGCGTTTGACCGATGTCATATTTCATCCATAATGGCATACATGGGCCTTTCAAATAAAAAAGAATTTTGTTAATACCTCAAACACAGCTTTTTTCATTCCATTTCAATATCTACAAGCCCTTATTGAAAAACTGTTTACAAACCATAAGAATCTTTTAAATCGTAGTAATTTTAAAACTAAGGTATAGATCCTTAGGGCCAGTTTCACAGTCGACACTTACCGGAATAAGTGGCACTTAAGTTTCGTATATGAGGAATTTAAGCTAAATTTCATAGCCAGCGTAAGTGGAACTTAAGTCACCAACATCGGAGACTTAAGTGCCACTTATTCAGGTAACAGTGAACGTTGATATTGGTATTTAATCTTTCAAATTCCCCACTTAAGTGTCACTTTTCTGACTGTGAAACTGGCCCTTAGATTCACTCACTTACTTACGCGCTACATTCCCGTGTAAATCAGGGCCTCAACCAACAAGCTTCTTTCCAGCCAACTTAGTCACTAGCTAACTGGCTCGAGTTTGAGACGCCAAAGTTGGTTAAGGTACGTTCTTCCAGTTAATTGCGTCACTTTTAATAGAGGTTTTCCTCTATTGCTTCGTCTTTGGGAGGAGGGTGGTGGGTTTCATTGGGTCGAAATACTGGTGTCTATCCGACCTATATGTTTCGATGAAGAGCCCGCACAAATTGTTGTTGTTTCTTCTACTCCACTCTCTCGCAGTAAATATAGACATTTCCAAAATGGCGGTGTTTTATTGAAAGTGTATAGCGAGCTCAGCAACATTTTTATTCGCGAACGAAAAAAAAAAAAAAAAAAACAAACAAATAACAAAGTATTACTTTTTTTAATAAAAAATTGCTGAGCTGGCTATACACTCTCCCCAAAATACGGCTAATAACGGGTGTTTTTTTTTTTAGAGGCATCGAACTTTAAGTTGGCAACACTATTTTAACTGGCGCCCATTTTGTCAGCTGTCAAGTGATTTATTTTTAGTTTGGTTTGGCATTTCAACATGAATAGACTGACGTCTGAACAACAAGGAATTCGGTGAATGGGCCCAAAACAAGATTGCCGTTGATCCCAATTTTCATAAGCGAATTTTGTTTAGCGATGAAGCTCATTTTTTGTTGAACAGATATGTCAATAAACAAAATTGCCGTATTTGGAGTGATTATAATCCTCAAGTTTATGTTGAGACACCGTTACATCCACAAAAACTGACTGTTTGGTCTGCTTTATGGTTTGGTGGAATAATTGGTCCGTAATTCTTTAAAAATGATTTTCCACAAATGTTAGAAAAAGTCATCGAAAATTGGACCTCCTGATTAGACTACGCCTGAGCCACCCATGTCGGTCATATGCCAGAAATAATATTTAAATTATAAAAAGTAAATTTCTCGTCAATTTAAAAAAATCATCTTTGTTTTATTCCATTTCAAACTTCTATACCTCTAAAAAAAAAACACCCTAAAAAACACATCTAAATCTCGGTTATTTTAGAATGTATTTTTTTTACACATCATACCGCTTGAAAAATCATATCATTCAATAGAATTGAAATCCAACTTAGCATACCTAATCTTTGACAATCGGGAGGTCGGTCGTGGGAAATATTAAGATTTAGATTCCGACAAAATAAAAAAAAAAACATCAACACTCACTATAAACAATAATTAGCATAAAGAGTTAAATATCTATAAAACATCAAGAAAAGATAAAAACAATTCCGCTCGCATCTATTTAGTGTAGTTTAACATTGGAATATTTTTTTTTGTCAAAGATTTGATGGGCATATATTAATTTGATTAAATTTCATTGAAGATAATTCTAGCTTTCAAATTAGATGACACGGTATGATTTTTCTTTGTCTCACTCGATCGGCATTTTGATTCAGAATTCCTTTGATCAGAAAATTATTCTGATTACGTAGGCATGCGGTTTATGTTTCTGTTTCTGTTTCTGAAGAAGCTTAAGATAATTTAGGTAAAATATCTATTTTGTTTTAGCTACGGATCGAAATTTCTATCTTCATAAGATTCATAAGATTTTGGGACACAGAAATGTATGAGGCGCCTTTAGAAAAAATTCAAATTAGAATTTTGCATCATAAAAGCTACCAAACACTATTAAGACGTCCCATGAATTTTGGATTCAACAAGCTGAAGAGAATTGTTTGGTAATTTTTAGTTTGGAGTTGTTTGGGCATATTTCAATGATTTATTTGCAGCTTGTAGTAAGTGCTGAAAGGGCTATTGCTTCATTTCAATGGGATGTAATTGTAAATATCATAAAAGCAATCAATAAAAGTTAAAAACCCTTAAATGATATTTTTCTTGAAAATGTGCGGCTATTTTTAAATAAATATAACTTTTTTTATTTTCAATTTCTCGGTAAAAACTTTCTCCACTAAAATTATAGAGAATTCAATTCTCTACACAAAATGTATTTAAATTTTGTTTGTTAAACTTGGGGGTCTCAAAATATGTGGAAAACTTTTAACAACCACTTTCAAAAATGGCGCCCAAGTGGGCGCAAAATCTTGTCCTCTACGAAATGCAAAGTTCAACCAAATTTGTTTTAATATATCAATCGACTAGTTATAATATTAACAAACCATATCTAATTGAATCAAAATGTCACAACTTCAAAAATCTTTTTTGCACTCTAATTTAGTTGTACGCCAGTCATAGTGAGGTGACCAAATTTGGGAAGATATTCGAGGATGGGTCGAACACGGTTAGGTGAGATCATTCCTCTGCTGTGTAGTCCATCAAGTTTAAATATTTCAACCCAGGTGCTGTCATTAATAAATTAAATAAAAAGGATAGAGCCTAAATGGCTCCCCTGTGGTATTCCAGAATTGACCTTAAACTTTTTTAATTCGCAACAGTTGAAAAACACACAGTAAAATCTATCTATCCCTTGACCATACTACATCTTCTATTCCCTCATGTCACTTAAGATATTATTTAGTACACCCCTGCATTTAGCCGAAGAAAATTAGACAAACAAAAGGCCAAACTTTAAAAAAGAGTTGAATCTAATTGTTCGTAAATATCTCGAAAACTATTAGATTCTTTTCAAAAAAAACTCAATTCTGCACAAAAAAGACAGTTTCTTTTGTAGGAGCGATAGATTAATGGGATCCACATAAGCAAAATAAGCATCAGCACATCTCACTCATTTTGTGAGTGTCCCAGCTAGCCTACAACCATAAAGACAGCCTTCGGATAATACTTTTTCGACGGACTGAGCGACACATAATTTTTGCCACTGAGAAACCAACGTTGTCAGAAAAGAAGTTTTGTAAGTGACATTTCTTACAAGAGAAAGTGCCATTTTAGGCCACTGAGTGCCACCAATGGAAATAGTGAAAAAAAAATGTCAGTTGATTTTAAATGAAAAGGCGCCACATCGGCAACGCTCTGAGAAACATCCTAAAATTCGTTTAGAATTCAAGTAGGTTCAAAAGGCACTACATACCTAAGCTTCACTAACTCCATTCATTAGTTAGGTCCTTAGACCTGTTACGTCCGTGGGTGGGTTATCTTCAGGGACATAGGTCCTTAGCTACCTCTACGCACCATCGTGTACGGTATCCGGAGATGTATTTCAGCTCCCTCCAGCTCTTCCCAAATTGCCCTAACTCTTCCTCGACTGTTCTGCGCCATGAGCTTCTCGGCCTTCTGCCTTCTTGAGTGAGCGGGTTCCACTTCCTTTTTTGGCTTGCAATGCAATCGTTGTCCTTCTGAAGCGTGTGTCCGCTCCACTGCCACTTACGTCTTCTTATAATAGAGTCAATGGGTTCCTGCCCTGTTCTCCTATGAAGTTCTTCGTTCGTTATACGGCCAGAAAACCCTTAAGATCTTTCGTATACAACTATTTACTTTAACCCGTTCTTTTTACAAATAGCTGTCATACAATATTTTTTTTTTAATTATCTCCAAAACGGCTCTAACGATTTTGATTAAATTTCATACCTGTAATGACCAAAGTGATTGTAAGATAACTGAGTTTCAATTTTTGCTGGTAAGGAAATCACATAACGGAAATAAAGTTTATAGGAGAGATCGCTGTTTTTCTGGTTTAACAAGAGGAGGTGGCGTTTTGTTGGCAGTGAAGTCATCGCTTAGTAAGATTGAACTTCAAGATTTATCTGATCATATTGAACACATTTGTGTAAGAATAGATTATTTTAGTTCTAAGGATAGTGCGCTTATAAAGCTTTTTTGTCAACATACCTTCTATATCTATCTTTCGTAAGTGATGTGCAGTAAATTTGATTAGTCCTCGCTTTATATTATTTTCAATCTTTCTCTAACTGAATGTATATTTTTGAATTCATGGAAGCATTCTTTTATAACTCCTATTCATAAGTCTGGGTCTAGACATGATATTGAAAACTATCGGCCTATAAGCTATAAGCTTCAGCTAATCCGTAAGATTTTCGAATCTATAGTTAAGAAAAAAGTTTATTCGATTGTAAAAAAATTTATATGTGACCATCAGCACGGATTTTTTAGTGGAAGGTCTACCACTACTAATTTATCGACCTTTTCTTCTTACTGCCTGCAAGCCATGGAAAGTAGACATCAAGTTGACTTAGTTTTTACTGACTTCGCTAAGGCTTTTGACCGCGTTCAGCATGATGTCCTTATTTATAAGTTGGCTTGCTTGGGCTTCCACTCGAAATTTTTGGAGTGGATCAAGAGCTATTTGACAAACCGGACTCAGTCTGTTAAAATTGGTAGTATGTCATCAAAAGTCATACAAAATTATTCAGGAGTGCCTCAAGGTAGCCATCTTGGTCCACTTCTTTTTTTTTGGATTTTTATCAATGACGTTTTGTCAAACGCAGTAAATCTTTTATTCGCAGATGATTTCAAACTACATACTTATAACAGTTAAATTCATTTTAAAATCATTTTTCGTTAGTTTTTGATTTTTTAGCCACATCCATTCCTTTATAAAGGGTGATTTTTTAGCTGGTTTGGTTTTGGCAACACTGGTTTTGACAACTGACGTGTGTTTAGTACCTTGTGTCACTGTCAAACAGCTTCAGTTTGGTTTGCAATCTAACCATGGATCGTCTTACAAACGCTTGCAAATTATTGAATTTTACTATCAAAATTCGTGCTCGGTTCGAAATGTTCATCGCGCGCTGCTTGTGTTCAGCGATGAGGCTCATTTTTGGTTGAATGGGTACGTAAATAAGCAAAATTGCCGGATTTGGAGTGAAGATCAGCCAGAAGCATTGCAACAGCTACCAATGCATCCCGAAAAAGCCACTGTTTGGTGCGGTTTATGGGCCGGCGGCATTATTGGGCCTATTTCTTCAAAGATGATGCGAATCGCAGCGTTACTGTCAATGGGGAACGCTACCGAGCGATGATAACAAACTTTTTTTTGCCCGAAATGGAAGTTCTTGAATTGCATGATATGTGGTTTCAACAAGACGGTGCCACATGCCACACAGCACGCGAAACAATGGCGCAATTGCGAGGCGAGTTTGGTGAACAGTTAATTTCACGTTTCGGGCCGGTCAATTGGCCGCCTAGATCGTGCGATTTGACACCATTAGATTATTTTTTGTGGGGGTATGACAAGGCTAATGTCTATAGGGACAAGCCCGCTTCGACTGACGCACTGGAAGCCAACATCCATGCATTCATTCGTGAGATACCGGCCGATATGTGTGAAAGAGTATGCCAAAATTGGACTCAGCGGATGGGCTACCTGAGACGTAGCCGCGGTCAACATTTGCATGAAATTATCTTTAAACATTAAATTGCAAGGTTCAAACTATCGATTCAAATAAATATTTCATTCATTTTTTCGAATGTTTTGTGTTTTTTTTTAAAAAAAAGTTCTAAACCTCTTAAAAAATCACCCATTACAACAGGTAGGTTCTGAAAGTCGATAACTAACCCAGAGGGTTTAGCTATACACAATCCAAATAACATTTCAACGAAAATACCTATAAGCTATGTAATATCCATAAAGAATTTCCTAAAATAATGATGCATAGGTACAAATACAATACAATGCAATTGCCCTGCTTAGGTGAACTATAATCAAGCAATGTACTTAGTCCCTTACCCGATAGTTACTAAGAATTAGTGTAAAAAATCCATTACCATTGCAATCATCATCCATGAAATGCAATTTTGCTCAATCTTTTGTACCACCAATCCCAATCCCAATCCTTTTAAGTTAAATATTTTAAATCTTTCCTATACTATGATTGGTATAATTACCTCTTGTCGTAAAATTGATGCCTTCATTGGCCTTTGACTACAATAATTTTAACAACTTAATTAGTGTGTACTTACGGCAAAGCAAGAAACTTGCATCAGCATTTGATTGCATCAATAAAGTTATTATCTCTCCCAAAGCAAAAAATACACATACCTACATACCATCCATTTACATTTGTTCACCCAAAAAAACCTGAAGTCCTTTTTTAAACGAAACTACCTACAAACCTCTCACTTTACTTCGAAACAGTAATAATAATGACGGGTGTTGATTTAGTAATAAAAACATCGATTTTTTTTGTTTTTAATAAATTCTTGTGAGCTGATCAACTTTCGTCCTCGAAGATCCTTCGAGAAATAATAATAATAAAAAAAAAATAAAACGTGTCCATCGGCAAGTCTGTGCGGATTAACCATCAAATACAATCTTTGTTGACTAATAATTACAGGTTAGTAAATGACAAAGGACGAATACAATGCCAGAGAAATACAAATACAAAAAAAAAAACAACAACTCATAACGAATATCCTTGCTTGATTGATGCCAAATTCCTTACGATGCGCATTTATAAGGAAAAAGGATCAATGGAAATAGACAAGGATTAGTGGGCGCACTGACAATGGAAATGCGGGAAAGCAAATGAAAATCACATATTCATAGGCACTGTCTGTTAAGGACCTTTCTTCTCATTGTTGCAATTTATTATGAATAGGATGTGTTTATTTTCGTTTTTTCACTTTTATATATGTATGTATTGAATATCCCCTCATCAGAGAGGTGGAATGGATTGAAATGTTACCCAGGAGGCGGTTGACTTTAAGGATTAAAAATCCAACGTTGTAACCACAGGTGAATATGCGAGAATAGAAATAAAAACCTCTCAACTATAGACAAGGTTTCTTTTTTTTTTGGTATTTCTTCGAGGAATAAAACTAACTTGATCCTTTTTTTTTTTTTTTTTTTGGATGTGCAAAGTGAAACCCCTTTTTTGGCGCGCTTTTGTAGCAAGTAAAGCCGGTATTTATTTTATATTTTTGGCAATTATACGCTACAACATTCATACATATATTTATGTAGCTACCTACAACAAAAACAATATTGTTTATCTGGTTTATTTTTTGATTGTCTGCATAGAGGACTCTAAGGATCTTAAACAAGCACACAATAGAAAAGCACAAACTCGAAGGATGTCTCACAACAATTAAAAGGTGAACGACGAATGATCCCTCATTTCGCAAAACGCGGCTACCTAATAATGCAAATTGTTCTTTTTTTATTGTTGTTGTTGTTGTTGCTGTTGCTGTTGCTGTGTGTGCTTGTCAAGAAGCACATGCTGAACAAAAAGGACGAAGAGATCTGATGAAAAAAAAGAATATTTTTGTTTGTTGGTTTTTTTTTTTTTTTGCAAACAATACTTTTGAGTGCAGTTTTTTTTTTTTTGTTATTTCTCAGCTGATCTACGTTTTTTTTTTTTTCAAAGGTGAATTCGCGCCTTTTTTTTCTATGATAGAACAAGGTATGGAAAAAATGATTGAACAATTCTTACCAAGTTTAGAAAAAAAAAAAAAAAATTTCTTACTTCCTGGTTCTTATCATAAGGTAAACTTTCAACATCTTAAAGAAGCTACAAAAATTTTGTATCTTTTTTTTGTTCTAAGACACAGACGGAAGAATTCTTATGACATGCAAATGAAGGGCTTGAATAGATTTCCGCGTGGTATGGTTGGCAGCAGCTAGAAGGGCCGTGTGAACTAAATAGGTAGGTATGTATCCATTTTTTTAAGTGATATTATGAGCATGTTTTGGATTTGTAAAAAAAAGTTAAACGCAAGATTTTACAATAAAAAACATTCTCACATAGCTAATCTGTTTGCACAGAATGTTAAACTTAAGTTATTCTATTTATAATTTTTTTAGTTGGTTTGAAAAGAACTAAGTATCTCTGGGCTATTTAAAAGTTTATAGGAAAAGTTTTAAGACTTGCGATAAAATGCTACAATATGGGAAAGGTTATTCCCATAAATCTACAAGTGTTGGTTGAGAAATTTACCTAGGTAGGTAGGTAAGGTAGAAATGGCGGCCAACGAGCCGACTAGCTCTAGCTCGCTGACCCAATTAGCGCCAACCCAAACAACGCGTTTGAACCTATGATTGAGGATTATGTTTGTGAAACAACAATCTTCTAAAGCACCGAGTTAGACAGCCAATTGCCGAATTTCGTCTCAGAGCCATTTCGTCGCGTTTAAGAAACAGATCAAGTCTTTGATCATCAGTTCGGAACGTTCGTCAAAGAAAGCCTTTACAAGTGATTGTATCCTAAAACGGTAAACTAATGTTCCCTTTTCCTGCTGGTTCGCACAGCTAAACGACAATGGGTGTTGTAAGAAATACCCAGTTTCGCCGCATGCTCTCGCTTATTGGATAGTGCCCGGTGCATGTTGCAACGATCCTGGCAATGTCTTGCCTTGATCTACACATTAGATCTTTTATTCGGACTTTATTCTAGGAGGGCCACATCTTTCTAGATATAACACAGTTGCTTAGAGTGCTCCACCTACGATTGGAGCCGCCTGACTATCTGTCAGAATTGCATTATTTCGATTTGGGTTTGGGTCTTCTTTGAGTATTTTGCATGCGTCCCTTACAGCCAAACGCTACTATAGTCGGGAAGTCGAAAGATTTAGAAATATTTAAGGACTCAGAGAAGATTCCTGAACCAACACCAAACTCCATATTTGAGCCGTCAGTGTAGATAGTTGTGTCGAAGTCAATCCTCTCCAGATGAAATTTTAACTTTAAAATCTTCCCCGATGCTCAAAGTAGGGGTGCAGTAGTCGGAAGGAGTCGAACACATATCATTGGGAATCTATTTTGCGATATTGCCATGACCATAGGGTTTGACAAACTAGCAATTCGATTCATTCAGTCTTACCGAGCTGCAAAATACCAGATATTTAATGAGTAAATCGAGTGGTAAGAGGAACAGTAAAACGCTTAAGGCATCCGTTTGGCACGATCTTAAGGCCCCTGTGGTACCAACACTAGCTGTTCTTTGAATCATTTTAAGCTAATTGATGTTATATGCCTTGGTAAGAGCGGGCCACCATACAATCGATCCATATGTGAGGATCGGTCGTACTACTGCTGTGTA
This sequence comes from Leucozona laternaria, assembly GCA_932273885.2. Classification (NCBI taxonomy): domain Eukaryota; kingdom Metazoa; phylum Arthropoda; class Insecta; order Diptera; family Syrphidae; genus Leucozona; species Leucozona laternaria. The sequence continues at coordinate 252,788,121 of OW026366.1, read as the reverse complement.
CGTCCATAAGGTCATCTTTCACTTTTTACCAAAGGTTTTGCTACAGGCATAAAAGGCTATGCAGGGCTACTTGGCCGTTCTTCAATATTTAACTTCCAGTTTAATTTAGGGTCGAGAGCTACACCCAGATATCCTGCACCGGATGAAAGCGACAGAGTTTGGCCGTTGAGTCTAGGTAGAGTGAAAGGGGGTATTTTAGTTTGGGTTGTTAAAAGCATCAATTTTGTTTTGCTTTGGTTGACTCCTAGGCCACAACTTTTCCGTGATTTCACTTATCACGGGCGTGAACTTTCCTGAAACCAAACATTACCAAATCATCGACATACGCAACAGCCTTCAATCCACATCTTTTCAGCTTGACGATAATTTTAGTCATTACTAAAAGAGGGGATAAGACACCACCCTGTGGTGTCCCTCTACTGATACATTTAGTGGAGTTTGTATTACCTAATATAGGATGTATCCTTCTATCACTGCGCATGGATATAATCCATTTCCTGATGTAGTCCTCTACACCTAGGTATGTCAACGAGTGATTCTAGTATGGATTCAGTTAGGTCATTGCTGAAGGCCCCTTCTAAATCTATAAAGGTAGCGAGGGTAAGATCTATAAATTTTTTTTAAAGTACTTTTGGTGATGCTGTTAAAAATTTTACTGTTGATTCCTTCTACTAAAATCTGTCTTTTAATTTTTTTTTTTGGGTAGGAATCCTCATAAGAATGGTCGGTTTACTTTATATTCTCACTTTTGTGCTAAGAAGAGACGCCATTTTGTTATTTCAGTGATTGAAATAATAATTTGTAATTGTAATTGTAATTGTAATGGTAATTGTAATTGTAATTGTAATTGTAATTGTAATTGTAATTGTAATTGTAATTGTAATTGTAATTGTAATTGTAATTGTAATTGTAATTGTAATTGTAATTATAATTGTTAATTTAATTGTACATACATAATTGTAATTGTTATTGTAGATAAAACTTAAAGGAAGATGGTTGGAGATCTTGTTTTTATTAAATAAAAAAAATATGTGAGTGCCGGGACTCACGGTTAAATATGCGTAAACATCAACGTTTGTCCAAGTGCCTGATTTTTGTTACTGAACGTCATCAAAAATTCAAAAGAAACATATTGAATAATTAACACTACATTACCTATCTGTAGGCAGTGCTTAAAAAGCTTTGTGTTGAAAGAACGGCAGCGAAATACCAAGTGGGGATACCGCTGTAACGAAATGTCCAAGCACTAAAAGGCTGGTGGTGAAGTGTCCAACGAACGTGAAGGTTCGGTAATGAAAGGTCCTGCTTCGTAGTTCACTCTCAACTTTAAGATGACTTCACATTACACATGGTTATTGTTTATGGTAATCAGTAATCACTCTCTGAGCATCGACAAACAACAACTGTCAGCGGAGAGCACTAAAATCGTGGTTTCAATTAAATGACACCGTACCCAAATTCCAAAGGAACTTAATGGTTTGACTGACAGGGGCCGAATTAAAATATCCAGTTAGAACTTAGAACTGTCAACGAACTTGCAACCCTTATGAAACTCCATCTTTCCATCGACTAAAACTTACAAAAAGTTCAGTCTTAATTTTATACTGAACGAACCTCAAATGAATGTCACTATGAGATAGCCGGCGAATTATATATCTTGAGTTTTTAGAATATTTAGTTGCAGTTGTTGTCAGTGGAAATCACTAAAATCGCAGTTTCAATCGATTGACACCATCAATCGCCTATGGAATTGGAAGCTGTGATTTTTAAGGAATGTTAACTTTGTGCAAGTACAAAAGTAGCCGATAACTCTGCAATTTGTTCAACCTCAGATATTTTGTATATCACAGCCTACAAATTGCAAGCAGTATAATGTAAATGTAGAATTTAAGTTCAGATTTATATCACTGAACGCACCCGATATCCTACCATACCTACAGCCATTGATCTACGATACCTACAGTCAATTGTCAATCCCTACAGCTGACTATTATTATTTTTGTTTTGATTTTGTTTTCTTTTTAATAACTAGTGTCGCGTCCATTTTGTTGGGGGAGTAATTAAAAATTAAAAATTAAAGAAAAAAATATAAAAATATAAGTGTTAAAATGATAAAATCGTCGGTCGCGCTAAAAACAATTTGCTTTCGTCGTTGGCAAAAACTAAATAAATGAGTGGTCGCGATAAAGTATAATCTAATTGTCGGTCGCGTTAAAATCAATTTCTTTTGGTCGGGGCAAATCAGGTTTCGTAACGTAACGTGCTACAGCCTAGAGTGCACGACGTAACGTTGCACACGAACGTTCACGTTTTTTTTTTCACTCTACCGCCAGCATAGATGTTTACACATCAATAATTTCAATCAGTAAGTCGACGAGTCAACTCGAATAAATGACGTTTAAGGTTATATCGCCAGCATACTCGATTTGTATTACTAACTCATCAGTGTCTGAGCATACGTCATATTAGTTCACACTGTTACGTATAAGTAGTAGTCTAAGAGCTGACAACATATTTTTGGTTTGGAAATAATGGGTGATTTTTTAAGTGGTTTAGAACTTTTTAAAAAAAAAAAACACAAAAAGTTCGAAAAAATGAATGAAATATTTATTTGAATCGATAGTTTGAACCTTGCAATTTAATGTTTAAAGATAATTTCATGCAAATGTTGACCGCGGCTGCGTCTCAGGTAGCCCATCCGCTGAGTCCAATTTTGGCATACTCTTTCACACATATCGGCCGGTATCTCACGAATGAATGCATGGATGTTGGCTTCCAGTGCGTCAATCGAAGCGGGCTTGTCCCTATAGACATTAGCCTTGGCATACCCCCACAAAAAATAATCTAATGGTGTCAAATCGCACGATCTAGGCGGCCAATTGACCGGCCCGAAACGTGAAATTAACTGTTCACCAAACTCGCCTCGCAATTGCGCCATTGTTTCGCGTGCTGTGTGGCATGTGGCACCGTCTTGTTGAAACCACATATCATGCAAGTCAAGAACTTCCATTTCGGGCAAAAAAAAGTTTGTTATCATCGCTGGGTAGCGTTCACCATTGACAGTAACGCTGCGATTCGCATCATCTTTGAAGAAATATGGCCCAATAATGCCGCCGGCCCATAAACCGCACCAAACAGTGGCTTTTTCGGGATGCATTGGTAGCTGTTGCAATGCTTCTGGCTGATCTTCACTCCAAATGCGGCAATTTTGCTTATTTACGTACCCATTCAACCAAAAATGAGCCTCATCGCTGAACACGGCGTTGTGGTAGGTCGGCTGGCTTTAGTTCTTGCACCAGCTGTATCTTAAAAGGCTTTACGCCCAAATCCTTCCGCAAAATTTTCCACGTAGTGCTGTAACAAAGGCCTAACTGCTGGGAATGGCGCCGAATCGACATTTCGCGGTCTTCTGTCACACTAGCTGATACGGCCGCAATATTTTCTTCACTACGCACAGTACGTAAACGTGTTGATGGTTTAATGTCCAACAAAGTAAATTTGGTGCGAAATTTGGTCACAATCTTCCGAATAGGTGCTCAGAAGGTCGAGAATGCCGATCATAAAATGGAAGCAGCGCGCGATGAACATTTCGAACCGAGCACGAATTTTGATAGTAAAATTCAATAATTTGCAAGCGTTGTTCATTTGTAAGACGATCCATGGTTAAATTGCGAACCAAACTGAAGCTGTTTGACAGTGACACAAGGTACTAAACACACGTCAGCTGTCAAAACCAGTGTTGCCAAAACCAAACCAGCTAAAAAATCACCCTTTATAACCAAAAATTGAGTACGAGGGTTTGTAGGTGTATGCGTCGTGATATCGAAAACAAAAGTCTGGCAGGTTTCTTTTGGCGCCGCGCCGGTGGTGGGGGTTAAAGTTTGAAAATGGCGATTTTTACATTTTTTTCAGAAGAATTATCACTTAAATTCATTTTTTTTTAAATGACAAATGAGGCACTGTCAATTAGGTTTAGGGCAGCTATTTCGGCATTTGATTTTTTATTCTAACCTTGGTCCCGCGGCACTGTAGTCCAAAATGCTAGAAGTCCGGAAAAAAATCCGATTTTTGTGTTTGATAATTTTATTTTTAACTTTTTATAGGAATATTTAACATTTTGGACGGTCTCAGCATTTTCTTCTGAAACATAACCTGGTCACTATATTTGCTCTCTAGTTTTACAAAATTCGGGCTCTGATAAGACAAGACGAGACACACAACCAAATGCAAATGGTCCCGCGATCTAAGTTAACATATATATATGCATAGCTAAAACAGTTTAAACATTTTACAAATTGGTTCGTTAACTTTATCAATCCACTGTCGTGGTCAATTTTATCTTATAACACCCTGTTAACATTGATTTAGTCATGAAAAGTAAAATATTTTGTTAATAAGATGTTTAACTTTTTGTCTTGCAAATTTTAGCGATATTTTTGAGTGTGTGAAGTTAGCCCCCCTTTCTTTGAATTTGATTTGTTCCGCATTGTTCCATTTTTTTTTTTTTGAAAAATATTTAAAAATGGGGTTTTAGACCCAAAAACCCGTTTTTGACTTAGTACCTACCCTTTTTACGAAAACAGATTTTTTTTTTTAAAAATTCGAGAATGTTCTGAACATTGTTCCAAGTTTTGAACCTCAATGATCAAAATTTAAAAAGTTATGGCCAACATACTAAAAATCAATATTAAGAAACGAAATTTTGGAACATTTTAGAAGAGCCCTATATCAATCTGGAACAATTTTTTGAATTTTTTGTTTCTGAAAAGGGGGACAAGAGCAAGGGGGCCAGAGATTGGATATTTCCATTTAATGGGTCTTTCGGCTTAAAATTTTCAATTTTCATTATTTTTGGATGAACAACTTTTGGATTTATGAAATGTTCGATAATTTTTTTTTTTTTAAATTCGATTTTAGGTTGATAGTACCTACATATATTAATTTAGGGACACTATATTTTCTTAACACACGTATTTATCATCAAGAAATATGAATCAAAAGTTTTTTTTTTTTTTATAAAATATTGGAGAGCTAATTTTTGCGTTTTTGAAAACAAAATTTGAAGGCCTGATTTTTAAAAATAGGCCTCTGACAAATGTAATTTTTTGGAACCTAAAAAAAAAAACTAAAAGGTTCGATTTTCGAAAAAAAGGGAGGCTTGAATTTTTTTCGAATTTTGGCCATAACTTTTGAATTTTTCAGATAGATAGATAGATAAATACATTTTTTATTTTTTGTCGATTCAATTTGGTAAACAAAAAAAATTACAATTAAGAATACGGACATGGGAATCTACCGTCTGCCGGAAGTTTTGATCATAGAGGTCCAAAAACTTGGAAAAATGTTCAGAACAATTAAAACAATCTAGAAAAAAAAATCAAAAAATCGATTTACCGAAAAAGGAGGACTAGGTCAAAAACGGTTTTTTGGGTCTAAGACACCCTATTTTTTAATACTTTTCAAAAAAAAAATTGGAACAATACCGTACAAATAGGGAAAAACCTGGAACAGCTTGGAAAAATAACTAATTCAAAAAAAATGGAACAACAAAATAGACATTGTGAACCACAGTGCACGTGCACTCACATCGATTGGAGCATCTTACAGTTTCTTAAGAAAATCAAAAGTAAGCTATACACCAAAATGCAAATTTTTCCATTTCTTTTCGGAGTCAAGCACTATAGTTGACAAGGCGAATTGAGAATATTTCACAAAAACTCGATTTTTCAAGAGTTAAGAAAAAAAACCGCAATTTTTGATTTTTACCAAACTTAAAAAAAAAAAAAAAAAATGTTTCTTGCAGATTTAAAATGAAATTCTATTTTGTAGAAGGGCTCAATTAAATTTCGTTTTATTGAACATATGTTTACAATTATGCTTAAATCTAATATGATACTTTGATCCGATACTTTCGAACTGGATTGACTCTATGCTTCAAACGAGACTTGTAAGTGCAGAAATGGGTCATAGCAAGCTAAAAGTAAGGACATGCAGAGGTACTCCGCAAGGAGGGGTGTTATCCCCCCTGCTTTGGCTTTTAGTCGTAAATGAGATTCTAGTTAAACTCATTTTAAGCTGTTTGAAGGTCGTTGCTTACGCCAACGACATCGTGATAATGGCATCAGGTAAATTTATACCTTACACTGTGTGAGCTTTTACAAACATCTCTTGACAAGCTCAGTAATTGGGCCAGTAATTGCGGACTAAATGTCAACCCACTTAAGACAGAACTAGTTTTGTTTACAAGAAAACATGATATTCCGAACATAGATCCTCCCACCATAAGTGGGACTCCGCTCCAGATCACTGGTACGGCAAAATATCTTGGTTTGGTAATAGACCGTAAGTTAAATTAGAAAGAAAATATTAAAGAACGAAAGAGGAAAGCCTCAGTAGAATTCTATACATGTAGTCGAATTTTTGGAAAAAGATGGGGTCCTAGCCCCAGAACCATTCATTGGATGTACACAGCCATAAAAAGGCCAATTTTGACGTACGCATGTCTGGTTTGGTGGCCAGCCCTAGAAAAGGCAACCAATCTAAAAATTATAACAAACATTCAGAGACTAGCATGTATTGGAACTACTAGTGCCATGAAAACTACTCCTACCGCAGCCTTGGAAACGTTTCTTTCACTAGCCCCACTTGATTTATTTATGGAGGAAGTGGCGGCCAACAGTGCTCTAAGACTAAACCAATGTAATAACTGGGTAGGAGGCCATTTTGGGCACAAAACCATAATGACTTTCATGGACAAAGACATTCAAACGGACTGTACTGCACCGCACATTGATTTCAACCCAGTGGCCTCAACAGATGTACCCTCAAGGGATCTCTGGGCGGCCAACCAGGTCATAAACACTAATCATGTTTCGGTTTTTACAGATGGTTGATGGGGTGGGGTCAAACATCTTCTAAGATAACCCACCCCTAAATAGATCAATAAAACTTCCAGATTTTTGCAGTGTCTTCCAAGCGGAAGTGCTTGCAATTTACGAGGCGGCAAAGAGTCTTGCCACTTTTGAACTTGTAAATAGAAACATCGACATCTTCATTGATAGTCAGGCGGCAATTAAATCAATTGCTTCAATTGTCACAAAGTCTAAACTGGTAGAATGTTGCCGAAATGAGTTAAAACTACTCAATGCATCAAATACAGTTACCCTTCGATGGGTCCCAGGACATCGTGACAAACTGGCCAAAATAGGATCTTCTCTTGATCCAAGCCAAACTGATTCTTCCGTTTCTATGCCACTAGAACAAGAAAAAGGCAGAATTCACAAATGTTTCCTAGAAACCACAAACGATAGATGGTCAGCTCTTGATACTTGACGGGCCTCGAGGAATCTATGGCCAGGCATCTCAAAGAAAAAAACAGACTTCCTTCTCAAACTAAGCAGACCTCAACTATCCCTTTTGGTTGGAATCCTAACGGGTCACAACTCAATGGGAACTCACATGCGCAGAATGGGCATTAGCTCATCCGACTTGTGCAGAGGGTGTCAAGATGAAGAGGCGGAGGAGGGCTCCTATCACTTCCTTTAGGAATGTCCCAGCTTAGTAAGAACTAGAAAAATGGCCCTCGGAGATTACTTCTTTGACGAACTGAGCGACATCTCGTTTTTGACACTAAGAAACATCCTGAAATTTATTCAATGTTCGGGTTGGTTCAAGGAGACCCTTCATACCCACACCTTAACTCCTCTAACTCTTTCCCACCCATCCTCTTCCTTCACCTCAACTATTTCCTGGGGACCACAATGGATGATGCGGCTCGCCGTATTTTCACCCCTCCTAACCTAACGATACTTTGAAAAGTTTAAATTTGTTGGCACTGATTCCTCGTTGTTAAGTATGTTGTCATTTAGGGTTTCCATCACACTTAGGTACCTTGCCTCGGGATGTTGCTGCTCGGTGGCCATCTTTCTCATTAGCTGATTTATGTAGGTGGTTGATGACGTTCCGTACTAGCTTCTTTGTTGAAAGCATTAGGCGAGTGAGTTAATGTTCGCTTCTGTGTAGAGATATTCGTTCCTGTAGTGTTTTTGTCGCTGCCGGTAGAAGTACAGTCCGGTGATCCTGATTACTGAGAGTTCCTGAGTATCTTCAATCGTGTATTTTGCAACCCCCGAAGAATCACAATTATTATCTAAACTACTTCGTAATAGCTTCCACCTTGACAGATTCAAGGGAAATTGTAGTAAAAAACATCCTTAGACCTGTTTCTGACTAAACAGAGCAGCCAATGACTAGCAGTTGTGTTGTGTCTAACTTGTGTCTTAAATTTAGTCTCACTTTCATGCGACCTAGTCGTTTACTTTAATTCTTTTTTGAAATTCTATTCTAGGCTATACCTTTACTTTTGCTGACTTAATATGGTTCAATTTAAATCAATCGGAAGGGCTTAATTGCTTAATTTGAATATAAATATAATACTGGCTTTAAATTTTAAAACCAATTAGTTTTGAAGGGTTGACACAATCAGTTCAAGCTATGGGCTTTAATCTTGTTTTTGGTAATAAATCTTTCAAAATGTATTATATTGAAGAATTTATTATTTTTTTGTTGGTTTTTATTTCTCACCATTAACCAATGTTATTTACATTAAAATTCGATGAATTTAGTTGTCATGTTACATGATGTAAGGTAATAAATCAGCAAATGCTAATGTTGTGAACATTAACTTTAATATGAGTCCCAAAATGTTGTGAATTACAATATTGTCGCGATTTTTTGTTTGTAAAAAAAATGTTCGATACATATTAAGAGCTTTTCGATTATCTTAGAAAGTAATAACTTTTAGGCGGGAATATGGTATCATTGACAGCTAACAATCAAGAGCATTTATTATAGGAACTCTAATCAGGATAAAGGATTTTATGTCTTTTGGATAAGTGACTGTTAGTAATAAAATCCCGCTTAGATTGAGCTATTACACTTTTTTCTTAAATAAAATATAAAAAAAACGAAGTGACGTGACTCTAGACAACATCCCAATTTATTAAAGTATACAGTTAATGTGGGCCGCGCCCGCGGGGCCAGAAGCTTCCACCAGTGGGCATACTTCGGACACCCAAAGTTTTTTTTTTTGTCAAGCCGCGCGTCTTTAGTCAAGTCCATAAAATGAACCCTTTTTTGCTATTTCTGCTTCCCTTTTTGGGAAAAAAATCATTTGCAGTTGTTATTGATTTTGGGTATCCAGGGGGCGGATTAGTACATTTGCTATTAAGGCATAATACTAGTAGTATTTGTACTGTGAAGTCATTTTGGGGCCCAAAGTTGATATTAGCTCAGATAATTGTCTGATTTGGTTTTGTATGTCTGTTGGTGGGTGAATTTAGGGTTGACTACAGCAACATTCGGGGACTAAGGCGGAATTTTTGTGCTGCATATGTTCATACTGCGAAAAACAGGCCAGCTGTTTTGGCACTAAGTGAAACCCAGGTAGGGGAAAATACTGATCACTCAGAATTCAGCCTACATGGTTATAGCTTAGTGCCTCTTTTTTTCCCACATCATGGTTTCGCCGTGTATGTTCGAAATGATGTTGTTTATCAGCTTCAGCCACTATATGGTTCATGTTTGAACACCAACTTTAATTTCATGTGGTTTAAATTCACCGTCCATAAGCGCATCATCCATACTTGTTTTATTTATCGTAGCTCTAGTTTGGATAGAAATTCAACTTCTAACGAATTTGATGTACTATCCGACTCTATCCAGAGAATTATTTCCCATTTTCCGCACAGTGAAATCCTTGTTACGGGCGATTTCAATGTAAAGGGTTTTCCAATAAGAGGTGTTATTTTGATATTCAAAGAAAAATGGCATTTTTTGAGATAAATGATCGGATGTTTATTTCATTATAAAGAACATCAACATCAGCCAAATGGCCGCCACGACCACGCTTACAGGACCATATCCTTTTCATGAAATTTTCCATAACCAAATCGCAAAGTGGCTGCCCTATGTCCTCGATAGCCTCACGAATTCCATCTTTGAGGTCTTGAATCGACGCTGGGCTGTTGGCGTAGACCTTATCTTTCACGTGGCCTCAAAGGAAGAAGTCGCAAGGTGTTAAATCACAAGATCTCGGTGGCCAATTGTGATCACCTCTTCGAGAGATAACACGGTCCGGAAACTTTTCCCGTAAAAGATCGATGGTTTCATTGCTTGTGTGGCACGTAGCGCCGTCTTGTTGAAAGTAAATGTTGTCCAGATCAATGCCATCCAATTCCGGCCATAAAAACTCATTAATCATATCTCGATAGCGCAATCCATTGACCGTAACTGTTGCTCCAGCCTCATTTTCGAAAAAGTAAGGTCCAATGACCACGCCGGACCATAAACCGCATCAAACAGTCACGCGTTGAGGATGGAGAGGCTTTTCAACAATAACTCTTGGGTTTTCCGAGCCCCAGATGCGACAGTTTTGCTTGTTGACGTAGCCTCCAAGGTGGAAATGGGCCTCATCAGTCAAGATGATTTTTCGATGAAATTCCGGATCATTTTCATGCATTTCAAGGACCCAATCAGCAAAGACACGACGTTGTTGATGATCAGCCGGCTTGAGTTCTTGTGTTAACTGAACTTTATAAGCCTTAAGACCCAAGTCTTTATGCAAAATACGGTGTAATGACGTTTGTGGAATGCCTAATTCCAAAGAACGACGAGGAATGGACAAACCTGGGTTTTCTTCAACACTTTGGGCTACAACAGCAATATTCTCAGTTGTTCTTGAGCGACGTGCACGGGTTTTATTCTTCACATCACTAACTTGTCCCAACAGCTCGAATTTGTCCACCAATTTCTGTATTGCCGTCCGACAAGGTGCTTCACGACGACCCAAAAATGTTTTAGTTTTACGAACCGTCTCTGCCAAATTTTCACCATTTTTATAGTGAATTTTAATAATTTCAATGCGTTGTTGAAGCGTGTATCGTTCCATTTTTATTAATGGCGTAGTTTCTACTTGTCAAATGTCAAAAAATGACAGCTTCAAAATTGACAGCTACCGAAATAGCGGCCTATTCAAAATAACACCTCTAATTGGAAAACCCTTTACATAATTCTTCGTGGCTACGCTATTCGGGTCAGACAACACCCGAAGGAAGGTATGCCGAGATTTTTGCTGAGTTAAACAACTTGACTCAGCTTGTTGACGAGCCTACTCGGATTCCTGACGTTGCAGGTCAATCCGCCAACACTCTAGACTTGTTGCTTACTTCTGATCCTGATAAATACACTATTTGTGTATTATCGCCTCTAGGCACATCAGACCATTGTATCATATCTGCAAATTTTTCGTGCCAAAACAATCCAGTTAAAAAAAAACCCCTAAGAGAACCGTTTGGCGCAGTACGAGAAAGCCAACTGGGACGGTCTCAATGATTTCTTCAGAAATTTTAACTGTTATCTACAAAGCCTTTATTCGTCCAAAACTTGAGTTCAACTCCCATATTTGGGCAGGTGCCCCAAGAAACCACTTGAGTCTATTGGATAGAATACAAAAGAGAGCTCTAAAAATGATAGGTGAAAGAACTATAGCGGAAACATTTACATCTCTTGAACACCGTCGCAATGTTTCATGTCTATCATTATTTTACCGCTATTTCTATAAACAGTGTTCTAGTGAAATAGCCAGTTGCATTCCTCCCCTTAAACAATTCAACCGTAATACTCGAGCTTGTAGGAATGCTCATCAGTTTACCCTTGAGCCCAACTTCGGACGTACTGTTAAGTACAGGGTTTCTTTCCTTAGTCGCACTACACGAATGTGGAATGCTCTACCCAGCTCAATTTTCCCCTCCCATTGCGATCTTCAGACATTCAAAACCAATGCGCAACGGTATCTCCTTTTAAATCCCCTCCAACCTACCTAATCCCTCGTGCTGTGTTTATCATTTTAAGGGTAGTCAAAACCCCTTTAGTGCGCGCCAAATATATAAAAAAAAAAAATTGCAGCTAAGCAAACACGACAAGGCGATCTATTTTATTATCTTGACTGTATCAATACAGAAAATTGGGTTGATATAGCAATATTTAATTGGAATTAGCAACAAATCCCATCACAATGGCACGTGTTATTTTTGTTCTCTATCTAAACCCATATATATCTATAGAATTGGGTAGCTTTTGTTAGAAAAAACCACCACCGCACCAACACATTTACACACCTGCCACTTTTCCTTTTGCAAAATAACAAGAGAAAATAAAAATAGAAAATCAACGCAAATTCAAGGGATGACGGATGAATTCCATCCTAATGGATAATTTATTCCGGACAGAAGAGATCCTCTGATCAAAGATCAAACCCCTATGATGGTGTTTTTTTGATGCAGAACACAACAAGCCGGCCAAAAGTTGAATCTGAATGCAATAACTTTGTTCAGGACAACGCACGACCGTTTTGTCATCCTCCTGCGGGGCTCGAATTTCTAAATCAAAACAAGTGAAGCTACGAACTATTTGAATCGAGCCGCTTCCTTGCTGTTTATGTTGGCTGATGTTGATGATGGTGGTGCTGGTGCTGGTGGTGGTGGTGGTGGGTTATAGTGATTTTGCTTATACAAATAAAAAAGGGGAAGCGCGCAGCTTTCACAACCATAGAGGGTGGTTTGCGCGTGAATGTCCTTTCGGCAAGGGATGATCTTCCTGCTACACCACTTTTGTCCTCGAGAGTATAAAGAGGGTTGTAATATATGTGTGTATAGAATTGCATGTGAACAAATGCACATGTGGATTTGAGTATGGGATATATGCGCTGCTGAAGATCCCGGTTGGTGAGCTAAAGGCAGGTGCTGTGGGATCAATATCGAAACGCTGTATAGTCGGATTTTTATTTCTCTATTTTTTTTTTTTTTTATTACACTAATGTACCTTACCTACTCCATAAAGTGCACACTTTCATCATTGGCACTTTTGTTCGTTTTTATGATTAATATCTATAGAGGCTTTTTGTATATGAAATTATGAGGGTACCGGTCTTTCTATGGTGCTGCACAGGGTTTTCAAAGACTGCGAGATTACACGAGCTGTGAGCTCTGTTGGAGTGGTGCTTGGTTTGGTGCAATTAATCCTGTTAGTGGATGTATCACGAGAGACAGATGCATTAGGAATACAAATGGTAATGAGTGGCATTGTTGTGTTAATTTCTATCTTAAGCCACAGCAACATGCATGGGTTGGTTTCAAAATCAATAAAATCATATTTTGTAGCAATTAGGTTTAAGTTTAATACGTTTAGGTCTAGTTTTTCAGAGCGAGATTAAAGTTAAACCCGAGTTATTTCATCGAATTTGGTAAGTTAAATCAGGATAGGATTAACTTAACTAAACAGATGCTTTTGATTTTTATCCAATGAGTTTGTTTAGTTGTTCCGCATGAATTCTCCACTAAATAACAGCTCCCTCAGTTAACTGGGAGTTAATTTACTTCTAGAGTTAGCTAACTTTGGTTTAACTCTCTACTAAAATACTGGGCCTTAGCGAAGCAACGGAGTTGCGTGAGCGGGATACGCATCCGAAACAGGTAGGTAAAAACCAACCTTGGAACCCGCAAAACGTGCCACCCAAGATACAGTTATTTAAGAAAACTGTCGACATATCAGGCATTTGATAAGGAAAATAATAACTGCGGCCCAACGTGACTATCCTGAGGGACACCTCATGTTCCATATATGGGACTAGAAAGGAAACTATCAATGAACACAAGCTTGAATGAAAATTTAATGGCTGACTCTATATAAAGCTTTAGTGAAGTCAGTATATAAATCACGTCAACTTGGTGCACTTTATCAAGCTTTTTTAGAGCGAATCTTTACAAAATAGAAAGGTTGATCTACCGGAAAAAAAGGTCGTGTTGGAATGATGAGATAATCTATTTGGGCAAACTCAAATTAGGGTACCACTTTATGCCGATGATCTCGTTATTCTATAGTCGAAAATACTGATCATTTAACTCACAATCAACAAGCTTGCGGAATACTGTAGATTAATATAAAGCAAAGTCAAAAATAGTGGGGTTTTGAGCGTTTTCGAGGAGTAAGAAGGAGAAAATGAGAGAGGTCGACTTTTGAATAATCTCAAACCGCGAAAGTAGTAGATGAGTTTAAGTATCTAGGAGTCACTTTCCCGACAAACCTCAATGCTGTTAGAAACACACAAGGGTCAAATATTTGGCCCAGGAAAAGGAACTAACAACATACTGAAGCAAACTTTTTACTCCAAGCTTAACAGCTGCAACTGTTCCAAGTATACAAATAGTCTAGAGCAATTAGGTTTTGACCAAGAAAACTTTCATTAAAAGCTGAAATTTGGTGGATTTTCATCAAAACATTATATCCTGAAGTTCCCAAACATCTCGAATTGGGGTTTTGAGCGCCATCTTGCAAAAATTGCAGCCATCTTGAGTTGTATTTTAGGAACCAGTTGCCCTAGAGAGGTTATTTAAAGGTCAAACTGACGGGTTTCGACTGTGAAAATCAGGGAAATACAAATTAAATGAGTAAGATGGCTTCGACAAGTATTCTTTTAAATTGTTTAAGTGACTTTGACAAAATTTAAATGAGAAGGACAAATTCTATTTTTAGACACTTTGTAACATATTCCGGAAGTCATGATTTCTTCTATATTCAACATTTCATCTAGGAACGTGCATATTGTGGATAGTTGAAGTGTACTACAGCGTGCAAGTTAGGCAATAATGCTTCAAACACAATACAAGTGTAGAGATTCAGTTACTGGAACTTGCAGCTCTGATAGAAATAGGCATGACTGCGTGACGATTCTCCAGTACTCTGTCCACATTTTTTTTCAGAAACCTCATCCGAGCCGCAAAATAAAATAAGGGTGTTTCTTCTTTAACCCAAATATTGAATAACTTTACTGGCGTCTTTGCAAAAACCTGAGTGCTGATGTAGCTTGTAGTTAAATATGGTATCCATTAATCCATATCAACTGATTAACCTAGATTCTTATTGACATGGTAGTTGAGGAGCTACAGTTTTTCAACAAGACGGCCTTTTTTGAAGAACTTTCTGGTTCGGGAGTGACAGAGCTCACGACAATGGTATTAAAGATCTCTCTTCTGATAATTGCACTTGCGTTGGTGCTCTTCCCTGGGGTGTGGACTTTATTCCCAGCTGTACAGTGTGAAAAGTTCTGTGCTCGTCAAGCGTATACATCTTGTAGTCATCGCTCACCAGTGGGTGTACATTTTAAACTACTGATGTCTTAGAGTTTATACCACATCTTAATAAGACGTCCAGAAGAAGCTTTGAAATCGAACTTCCTATGCAGTAATGGCGAGACGGATTTCAAATCGAACTTCAAATAAATTCTCAAGACAATTCGGAGATAAAGCTTCTGCCTGAAAATAAAAGTGAAAATCTCACACTTTAGAATATCGTCGGGATTATTCAACTTTGAAAAATTACGGTATACCTTTCATAACTCAATACCGGAAATGTGATACTAAGTAGTTCGAGCTAAGAACTTAGCGGCATCGACAACAACGTGAATAAGATACATGAATTTTAGGCATACTTAGCCGATAAGTTATAAGTTTAGAGAAAATTTGTGCAAATATATAATCATATCAGTACAGAAATTTTTAACCTTATCCTGTTTAGAGAAGATAACAACCTTCGTAATCTCTGAGACGGTGAAGATCTGCCACATTTTTTGGCCAGACGTCTAATTCTACAAGAGTTTAGAAGACTTCAAATTGTTAAAACCTAACTAACTCTAAGGTCCACTTTTTCATCGAGAGATTAAAGTTAAACCCGAGTTATCTCGTCAAATTTGGTGCGTTAACTTAGGATTTACTGAACAGGTGCTTTTCATGTTCTATCCGCGGAGTTTGTTTAGTTGTTCCACATGCATTCTCCACCAAAAAACTGCTTCCTTAGATCATTGTCGTTTAACTTACTTCTAGAGTTAGCTAACTGTGGTTTAACTCACCACTGACAAATCGGACTTAAGTGAGCTTATGAAATATTGAACGGTGTGAAAGGAAAGGTAATCAAGCATTAGTTCAATTAAGACCTTTTACATAGCATATACTGCAGCTTTTCATACATTCATAAAAATGATTGATGCCATAAACCAGTTCTACATAAAGCAATATCGATTTTCAAAGAGGTTGGGCACGAAATCCCGCATCACAAAATCTCGTATCACGAAATCCCGCAGGGTCTACTACAATGCGACGGCGCATAGGTTAGGTTAGGTTAGGTGGGGTGAAAATACGGCGAGCCGCATCATCGCACTCGGATCTCAATGGATCCATTGTGGTCCCCAGAAAATAGTTGAGGTGAAGGAAGAGGATGGGTGGGAAGGAGTTAGAGGAGTCGTCAAAGAAGTAATCTCCGAGGGCCATTTTTCTAGTTCTTACTAAGCTGGGGCATTCCCAAAGGAAGTGATAGGAGCCCTCCTCCGCCTCTTCATCTTGACACCCTCTGCACAAGCCGGATGAGCTGATGCCCATTCTGCGCATGTAAGTTCCCATTGAGTTGTGACCCGTTAGGATTCCAACCAAAAGGGATAGTTGAGGTCTGCTTAGTTTGAGAAGGAAGTCTGTTTTTTTCTTTGAGATGTCTGGCCAAAGATTCCTCGAGACCCGTCAAGTATCAAGAGCTGACCATCTATCGTTTGCGGCTTCTAGGAAACATTTGCGAATTCTGCCTTTTTCTTTTTCTAGTGGCATAGAAACGGAAGAATCAGTTTGGCTTGGATCAAGAGAAGATCCTATTTTGGCCAGTTTGTCACGATGTCCTGGGACCCATCGAAGGGTAACTGTATTTGATGCATTGAGTAGTTTTAACTCATTTCGGCAACATTCTACCAGTTTAGACTTTGTGACAATTGAAGCAATTGATTTAATTACCGCCTGACTATCAATGAAGATGTCGATGTTTCTATTTACAAGTTCAAAAGTGGCAAGACTCTTTGCCGCCTCGTAAATTGCAAGCACTTCCGCTTGGAAGACACTGCAAAAATCTGGAAGTTTTATTCATCTATTTAGGGGTGGGTTATCTGAGAAGATGCCTGACCCTACCCCATCAACCATCTGTAAAAACCGAAACATGATTAGTGTTTATGACCTGGTTGGCCGCCCAGAGATCCCTTGAGGGTACATCTGTTAAGGCCACTGGTTTGAAATCAATGTGCGGTGCAGTACAGTCCGTTTGAATGTCTTTGTCCATGAAAGTCATTATGGTTTTGTGCCCAAAATGGCCTCCTACCCAGTTATTACATTGGTTTAGTCTTAGAGCACTGTTGGCCGCCACTTCCTTCGTAAATAAATCAAGTGGGGCTAGTGAAAGAAACGTTTCCAAGGCTGCGGTAGGAGTAGTTTTCATGGCACTAGTAGTCCCAATACATGCGAGTCGCTGAATTTTTGTTATAGTTTTTAGATTGGTTGCCTTTTCTAGAGCTGGCCACCAAACCAGACAAGCGCATAAAATTTTTCATTCCCATAGGAACTCGTACCTCGATTTTATGAGGATCACGAAGAACGAAGTTTCCTATTTTTTTTCTGGACCGACGACTATAGTCTGGTGTCCGGATCTGGTCGGTCGACGGCGGTGAGTATGACGGGGGAGGTTCTGGAGGTGGGTCTGGAACTGGGACATAGGTTCTGGGCCTGGACCTGGAAAATAGGTTCTGGCCTTGGGTCTGGAACTGGGACGGTGGTTCTGGATCATGGGACAAAGGTTCTGGAGGTGGATCTAGAACTAGTATAAAAGTTCTGAAGGCGGGTTTGGAAATTGGACAAAGGACAATTTTTTTTGTTTTTGGAACCAACTTTTTATAAATTTAAAAAATATTCTGGAAGTGGTCTGGAAAGTGGACAAAGGACAAAGTTTTTTTTTCGTAATAAAATATTTTTCGTAAACTTGTAAACTTTATAAATTAAAAGAAAAGGCTTTTTAATTCCCTTTTTCGGTTCACTAAACCGCTAACGTAACTCCGTTCCTCCGCTTAGGGTACCTACATACCTATGTTCAGTCGCCAGGCAGGCGCCAATGTCAACAGTTTTCTTGGAGAAAAGTGTTTTCTTGGACTTAGTATCCCGGGGTGGCAATTCGCGGGTTCCAAGGATTTTAACTCCTTATTTGGTGGGCTTTGTACTGCTCACGCAACTCCGTTGCTCCGCTTAGGGTATGTTCAGTTGCCTGGTAGGCGCCAATGTCAACAGTATTCAACTAAAAAGAAACTCTTTTTTTAATTTTTTTTTTTCAACTCAATTTTTTAATCTTTTTTTATTTTTTTTTTTCAAAATTGAAACAAAATATATTTCAATAATCTCAATTTTCTTTGTTAAAAAAAGGTTTAGACTTTAATTTTTCCAAAACAAAGTTGCGAAAAGTACATTTTTTTTGAATATTTTTTTTTTTTCAAAACTCATGTCCAGGTAACCACCTTAGTCCAGGTCCAGAAGACCAGAAAAAAATTAAATTCGAAATCATCAACATTTGAAATCGCCATCAATATTCTACCAATCGTATTTTTTTTCATAAAGTATTGAAAATCCCGCAGGGTATTTTCTTGTTGTATTTGTGATCGGCGGTCAGCCATCAGCCGAATAGGGGGAATAACATGTAGCATACGAAAACATGCACGTGCCGTAACTATTCGGACTGGTGGAAGTGTGATCATAGCCTCTTCGCGGCGGCCGCTAGAAACAAGCCTTTAAAAAGGTTTGGCTAATATGATCAGGCTGGTTCCACAGGTTGGCAACAGGTTAATTCCCTGTTCCGTAAAACAAGAAGAATTACGAGACCAGCAACAAGCCTCGGAAACGGACTGATCTCACGACGACAACCCACGCAAAGAAAACGGAATAACGATTTACGAATTTTCTTATGGAACGTACGATCGCTCTATAGAGCTCGAGCTGCTCAGCAGCTAGCCGATGCCCTGTCAAAATATAAAGCTGACATAACAGCACTTCAAGAAATAAGATGGACAGGGAATGGTGTTCTACAGAAGAAAGATTATGACTTATACTACAGCTGTCATACAAAACACCATGTGCTCGGGGTAGGCTTCCTAGTCGGCGAAAAAATGAAGTCTGCCATCATCGGCTTTAACGCTATAAGCGAAAGGCTATGCACCCTTCGCGTGCGAGGCAAATTTAAGAACATCAGCCTCATTAACGTTCACGGACCTACGGAGGAGTCCTCAGACGAAGAAAAAGAGACTTACTACGAACAAGTCGAGAGGGCCCTCAATGCCTGTCCAAGGTATGACGTAAAAATCATCCTTGGGGATTTGAATGCAAAAATAGGTCGGGAGCCGGTATTCAGGCATTACGCAGGCACCCATAGTTTGCATGAGAACACTAATGACAATGGACTTCGAGTCTTAGAATTGGCAGCATCGAAAAACATGGTCGTTGCGAGTACCAGGTTCCCGCGTAAAGATATCTACAAAGCCACCTGGGTATCACCTGATGGAGTCACTCGTAACCAAATTGACCACGTGTTGATAGACCGTCGCCACTACTCGAACTTGATGACGGTACGAACGTACCGAGGTGCCAATATCGACTCGGATCACTATCTTGTTGGTATGGTTTTCCGAGGGCGGATTGCCTTGCGAAGACGTATTGCATCCGCCGATCAGGTTCGAATCAACACGGCTGCTCTGCGCAATGAAAACACCAGTAACACCTTTGGTAATGCGTTAGGACTCGCCCTAGAACTGGGTAGAGTAAGTCCTGGAGCCAGTTTGCTGGGCGTAGATGAGAAGTGGACACGCCTTAAGAATACTGTCATTAGTACTGCCAACTCCATCTTAGGCAGCAGTCGTAGAAATCGGAACGACTGGTTTGATGATGAATGCAAGCTAGCGACTGAACGTAAGAATGTTGCGTACCGAGCAATGCAACAATCTCATAGAACGCGGGCACGCGAAGACGAATATAAAGAGCTCAGAAGAATTGAAAAACGGCTTCACAGACAGAAAAAATCAGCCTGGGAGAAGAACATAATCTGTGAAATAGAGAAAAGCCGAGAGCGAGGTCCGCACCAGGCGCGGAAGTTCTACCAATCCGTCCGAAACATGACGCAGTACACACCACGCTGCACATACTGCAAGGACGGAGAGGGAAATCTGATCACCGATCCTCAAAGCATACTGGAGCGATGGGAAGTGTACTTCAATGAATTGCTAAATGGTCAGCTCACTGCAGAAGTGGAGGCTCCACTACTTCAAGAAGAGTACCCTATGTTGCCGCCACCAAGCATAGAAGAGGTTGAGAAGGCTATAGGCCGGCTAAAGAAAAACAAAGCCCCGGGAGCCGATGGTATACCAGCCGAACTATTTCAACACGGTGGGCCAGCTTTACGTCAAGCAATTCATGAGATTATAGTGCACGTGTGGGAGCATGAAGAAATTCCAGAAGACTGGCGAAAAGGTATCATTTGCCCCATACATAAGAAGGGAGATGTCACAACGTGCAGCAATTATAGAGGTATCACGTTGTTGAGTACCGCCTATAAGATACTCTCCTCTATCCTACAAGACCGGATAACCCCATACGCTAAAACCATCATCGGACAATATCAGTGCGGTTTCATTCCAGGCAAATCAACAACTGATCAGATCTTTACCCTTAGGCAGGCGATGGAAAAATGTCTAGAATTTAACATCCCAACATACCACCTGTTTATAGACTTTAAGGCCGCCTACGATAGCATAGCCAGGGTAGAACTTTACAAAGCCGTGAGAGAATTCGGCATCCCAAATAAATTGACACGACTATGTAGGTTGACCATGACCAACGTAACAAGCCAAGTAAAAATAGCCGGATTGCTATCCAAACCAATCAACATCTTTAATGGACTCCGACAAGGGGATGGTTTGGCCTGCCTCCTCTTCAACCTGGCGTTGGAGAAAGCAATCCGTGACTCTGGCACGGCAACAAGAGGGACCATCGTCAACAGGTCCAGCCAGATACTGGCTTACGCAGACGACATCGACATCATCGGAAGAACTGAGCAAGCTGTACATGATTCCTTCATCCAGATCGAGCAGGCGGCACAAAATCTGGGGCTGCACATTAGTGAAGGTAAAACAAAGTACATGGTGGCGTCGAATGCGAGAGGAACAGTTGGTCAAACAATCAAGGTAGCGGAGCACGAATTTGAAGAGGTGCAATCCTTTAAATACCTTGGGTCAATAGTAGCAGCCGATAACAATATAGAAGAAGAAATACGCGGGCGGCTTCTCAAATCCAACAGAGCCTACTATAGTCTGTCAAAGCTCTTCAAATCCAGAAATCTCACCATAACTTCAAAACTGCTGCTGTACAGGACCATGGTCCTGCCAGTACTCACATATGGATCCGAGACTTGGGTGCTTAGCAAAAGGCACTCCGACCTCTTAGCCGCGTTCGAGAGAAAAGTCTTAAGGAGAATTGTTGGCCCCATATGTGAGGAAGGACGATTCCGGAGACGGTACAATCATGAATTGTACGCAATCTACCTTGAAGCAGATATCGTGACAAAAATTAAGCTCGGTAGACTCCGGTGGGCAGGGCACCTAGCTCGCATGAGCGAAGAGGAACCTGCTCGGAAAGTCCTTTGTGGTACATTCTATGGTAGACGACAGCGTGGTAGACCATGCTTGCGCTGGAGAGATGGCGTAGACCAGGACGCCCGGAGCCTTGGGGTGCGCAACTGGATGGCGGCGGCTCGAGACCGGGATGGGTGGAGAGACTTGTTGAAGGAGGCCAGGACCGGACCCCGGTTGTCGAGCCGACGATGATGATGATGATTTGTGATCTGCAGGATTTCGTGCTGCGGTAACGATCAATTTTCAAAGTGCTACAGTGATCTAAATGGCAGTTGAAGATATCTTCTATAATAATGTCAAGCATTAGTATAGTAAAAATTCACAAGATCTATGCAAGCCTGGAACAAAAATGTCTTAAGAATATTTCCAATGTGTACCAAAAACCATCAACCACCAACATTCACCCCAAACTCTTTTGACGTCTTTGGCGTAAGATACAAATCTTTACGCAAACACATCTGACTTCACAGATCATTGACTTCAAATCCATTAATTTTCTTTGAAAAGCGACAGTTTTTTTTTTTTTCTTATTCTTTCTTACATTTATCTCTTCCTTGTTCCTGTATCCCAAATCCCAATCATTATCCCATTGGATGCGCCAAAAAAAAAAAAAAGAAGAAGATGCAATTTTGTCACCTGGTCCTGCACAAGGATCCGCACTTACATCACTTTTTGCCATTGATGGCGCATCGTATCGCATCCCTTGCAACAATCCGCTCGTCTGTTGATATGTGTTTTTATAGCTCGTGCCATCTTGACACATAAATTCTTAAAGAAAAGCGCATTACGCACTTTTATTTAATATTTTTTTTTTTTTTTGCTGTTTGGTCCTTTTCATTGGAATTATTATTGTTCCCTCACATTTTTGCAGTAGGATGGAAGATCATCATCATCGTACATGGTCAGCAGCCAGCAGCAGGACATCTGTCCCATTGGTTTTTGAGGTTTATTAGCACAAGTACCTTTATATTGACTGACCATTCGCATTTATGGAGCAAAATTGTCTCAGATAGAATGATTCGAAGGATTTGGTACCCATATACGTACATATACATATGTATGTCGAAAAATATTGTCACGGTGCGGCGCGGCGGCGGCGTCTTACAATTGCACTTTCACTGATTCAGATGGTGGCGATGGCGGTCTGTTGACCAACGACAACGACGGCGGCGGCTGCGACTTTATTTGAAGGCTCTTGTGGTTATTTATGGGCTATTAAAAGCCACGTAGTGTTTTAACTAATTTGGGATAAGCATTTCAATCGATTTTATCAAAAGCAATGGAATTTTTTCCATCAAAATAGTGTGATTGCGTAATAGTTGACAGTTTCAGAGGATTTTTTGGTAAATTTAGGTCAACGGATTAATTTGATCCGTACAAAAAAATTGAGAGCTTAAAGTTGTTGATTATACTTAAAAGGGTTATATACAGATGGAACTCAACTAGTTTTCGTCAGACTAGTTGTGAAAATATGCCGCCAAAACTGAAGCCTATATTCAAATCAAAATGATAATGGTTATTTTATAATTAAACGAAATCGTGGCGCGCGTCGGTGTTCAATAAGGGCGGGTAGATGTTGAAATGCAATAAAACAAGCTGTGTGTAATTATGTATGGAATATGACATCGTTCAAATGCCCGCCTGGGCTTCATATGGTGGGACGGATCCAAGTGGTCCAATTTTAAATGACTCTTCCGCATAGACCCAGCTGAATTGGAGCAATGGGCCTGTGTTATGATCACCTTAAGGACATCGGTCGATTGTGGTTTATTCGCATAGACCTGCGACTACAGGAAACTTCACAAGAAAAAGTCTAGCGGGGTCAAATCGCCAATTCACGTCACCTCTGCGAAAGATAACCTTGCCCTCAAATTGATCATGCAGAATGTCAATCGTGGCGTCCACTGTGTGTCACAATAGTACCGTCCTGCTGGAACCACATATCGTCTAGGTCCACATGTTTTAATTTGGGTCATAAGAAATTGTTTATCATCGTTCTGTAGCGCTCGAGATTGACCATGACCACCACCGGCCCAAAATCCACACCAAACGGTTACTTTTTGAAGATGCATTGTCACCTGGTGAACTTCGTGTGGGTTGGTTTCGTCCCATATTCGGCAATTTAGCTTGTTATTAACATAGCTATTCATCCAAAAATGCGCCTCGTCGCTAAAGATGATTTTTCAGCCAAAATTAAGGTCCTCTTCCGAAAACTCCGAAGCCCAGTCAGCGAACAAACGGCGTTGTCTATGATCATGAACTATGAGCTCCTGGGTCAGTTGGATCTTGTACGGGTGTAGGCTCACGTCCCGACGCAAAATTCGCCAAGTTGAAGTCTGCGAAAGGCCGAGTTCTGGTGCACCGCGAGGAACCGACTGCCTCGGGTTCTGCTGTATACGAACCGCGGCGATGTTCTCGGTCGATCTTGCGTTCCTTTGACGCACGAATGTTGGCTGATTTATTACAGAACCGGTCGTCTTAAATTTGGCCACCAAACGTTAGAGAGTCGACTGTGAAGGGCCACCGCGTTCAATGTAAGATAGGCGCAACGTTTGCACTGACGAACACTCAATTTTTGATAATAAAGTTTTATGATTTGGCATGAGTAACGGAATAATAAACAATAGATGTGACTGATGTCACTAAAGCAACATGGCCGCTACAGGCCGCCAAAATCTACCCTTGCCAATTGAAAAACCCTTTACTAAAGATTGATGAAGATATTGTTTAAGGCCACCGTACTCTCAAGGGCAGCGGCGATGTTTTTAAGCAGAATTTTGATATCTGTGGCGATTTTCCAGGTGATTTTTGGTCTAGCCAAAAAATTAAAAAATTCAACGGTGGCGGATGGGTCATTTATAGCGAATGGAGAACCAAGCTGCTGTCCGAAGATTCTTTGAATCCAACCCCGATGGACGGCACTATAGAGGAAGACAGCGACTAAGGGTTCTCACGCCAGTGGAAGAGGAACTGAACCAAGTTGGCGTGCGAAACTGGGTTAAGCTAGCTAGGAACCGAGCTGTTTGGAGCTTGAAAGAAGCTTGTTGGTTGAGGCCCCACTCCAGACCGTAGCACCACCTTCAGAAATTATAAGTATGTCGAACTGCATCAACATGTAAAGGGTGTTTTTTTTTTTTGAGGTATAGAACTTTAAGTTGGCAACACTATTTTAACTGGTGGCCATTTTGTCAGCTGTCAAGTGATTTATTGTTAGTTTGGTTTGGCATTTCAACATGAATAGACTGACGCCTGAACAACGCTTCCAAATTGTGCCTAAATGGGCCCAAAACAAGATTCCCGTTGATCCCAATTTTCATAAGCGAATTTTGTTTAGCGATGAAGCTCATTTTTGGTTGAACAGATATGTCAATAAACAAAATTGCCGTATTTGGAGTGATGATAATTCTCAAGTGTATGTTGGGCCACCGTTACATCCACAAAAACTGACTGTTTGGTGTGTTTTATGGTTTGGTGTGGAATGATTGGTCCGTTCTTTAAAAACGATGCTGGCCAGAACGTTACAGTCAATGGTGACCCCTATAGAGCCATGATTACTGACTTTTTCGTTCATCAATTGAAAAACCATGATGTGCAGAAGCGGTGGTTTCAACAAGACGGCGCAACATGTCACACAGCTCGTGCCACAATTGATTTATTGAAGGAAACGTTTGGTAACCGCATAGTTTCACGTTATGGACCCGTGAATTGGCCTCCAAGATCGTGCGATTGAACGCCGCTTGACTATTTTCTGTAGGGATATTTGAACTCGCTAGTCTACGCTACGCCGATAAGCCCGAAACGATTGACCACGTGAAGGACAACATTCGCCGCGTTATTGCCGATATACGGCCACAAAAGTTGGAAAAATTCATCGAAAATTAGACCTCCAGAATAGACTACGTCCGAGCCAGCCATATCGGTCATATGCCAGAAATCATATTTAAATTACAATGCCAGAAGATTATCTTTCGAATGAAGTAAATTTCATGTCAATTTAAAAAAATCATCTTTGTGTTATTCCATTTCAAAGTTATATAACTTTAAAAACAACACCCTTTACAACCGAATCAATAAATTAATTACAGATTAAAAAATTAAAATCGGTCAAATTTCAGAGGAGAGGTTTTTATACCTCAGAGACTTTCATAGCCCGGTTTTTCGAATATTGCGTAATTCCTTACTTCACCTCTTTTCAATAATTATACGCCTTTTCTTCAACTGCCCTCAACAAAAAGCTGTTCCAATTGAATTTTTTTTATATATTCTATCAAATGTAGGTATAGCTTGAACTCAATTTAAGTAAATGAGGTTTCCCTTAATCGGGCTTATGCTTAACCTACAATCAATCAAGATTTCTAGGGCTTCTTCATGAAAAATCCAACCCATCAAATGGAGTTCTTCCTGCCTGTTAGATGGAAATATGTTGAATTTAAATATCAAGTTCTTAAGTTACATGCGCAACAACTTCTGACAAGCACACAGGTGAATCCGAATTTCCGTTGAATCCCCCTCGATCATTTCGTTGCATTTGTTTTTTTTTTTTTTTTTTCCTGCGCAGTTAAAGGACTTCCGCACTTAAAAGTAAACCTTCAGGAATATTAAAAAAAGAAAAAAGCGAAAGTGTGCTTAGCGGTTAACTGAATATAATAATCCAATATCCTGAATTCCGAATGAGGTCATAAAAAAACACAACAGAAATAAATCGCCGTTAAATCTTAAACAGGATTATTTTATACAAGATAAAGATAAACAAGGAATTCTCCTTCCCGAATGATCTGATCACCCATCGCCATCAACCGCTCTCATATTTCATTTCCATATCTCATCAACGACACGAAGATAAAAAAAAACCGCATACTTCCGGGATACGCAAATATTCATATTCCACGCTCAATGGTCTAGAGCCCGAGGTGTGGTGGCGTCCATTGTCCATGTTCAATGTTCATATTCATATTCCTCTTGCAGCAGTTTATAGGGATAACAGAAAACTGTAAATATCCTAACAAAACATCATCCTCTGAAAGACAACAGCCGGAAGAACAATATTAATCGCACTTGATTAGCATTCTTATTGTCCTTATATTCATCGTTATCCTGGCCTGGCTCGTCCTTAATACGGTCGGTGTAACAAATATCTATCAAATTCTCAAGAGATGGTCTTTCATGGCGAAGAAACGAAGTGCACCTATCCTTTTATGATTTGTAGCCCAAAAGGACCAAAAGGACGAATTGTTTTATGGTCTAAGACCGTGTGTAATGAGGATTAATCCAGCATTTAAATCATTCGCGCGCAAGTAAGTATAAGTGAAGAAGGATTTGTTACATAACAATGGGCGCGCATTGCAATAAAATGTCCTTAAAAAGGACGTTGCATAAAATTATTACCCTCGGATATGGCAATGGAATCTGGAATCTGGACAGATGCTCGATTTTACTTCCTATAACGTATTAGGTAGGTCTTCGTCTTATGTTTGGAAGCTACATACTCTAATTCTAATAGGTACCTATTTGCGCAAAAAAAAAAAAAAAAAACTGTAGCAATGAAGACAGGACATTAAAGGAATAGATGATTCCCAAATAGGATTTCAAGAAAACACTCGTTTCTTAAAGTTTTTTGCTTTTGCATCTTCGGTTTTAATGTCCTTTTCCTGAATAGACGGAGACGTTTGCTTATGTAAACATATCAGAAGATAGGAGAGGGGCTCATACCGGGCCAGGATCAACATCATACAAGGAGCATAAAAGGACGAGATTTCGATTTATGTGTTGCATAAAACCAGAGGGTTCCCTTTTGGTGTTCGTGTGGTGCTCTCGTCTCGAAAAACCGCACAACAAATCAAAGGGAGAGAACATCCAGCAGAAGGACTTTGTCAATCTTTTCTTCTTCCTCTTCTTCCGTTTTTTTTTTCTTTCTGTGATTTCTTTTTCATCGACTATTTTCTGTCAGGGGGGAAGTAAAGAAGGAACAAGATTGCATTTTGAGTGATTTGCGCGCGATTTGTACCTTCTCTTGGGCTGAGTGTATACGACTCACCTTGCTGCCTGTGGGTATCCCTGAATCTTGGGCAATATGTGAAGTTGAAGATCTGCCGTAGCTCGCGCCAAAGAAAACGCATATGGAAGCAAGAGGTTTCCTTTAATAAAGAGGGTTTTTTTTTGTGTGTGTGTTGGTTTAATACAAGTTACCAGCTGCGCTGGCATGTTAGCTGAAGGATTTTCTGCTGAAGACGGTGTGAGGACGGCTAGGCTATACCAGAGAGAGAGACTGAGGGAACGGGATCCCCTTGTGTGAGAGTCTGGATGGAAATTATTTATTAGATGGGTGTCGTTGAGGCAATGAACTTTATTCGGATTCGAATTGACGCGGTAAGATGAGACTGAGACTGAGACAGAGACAGAGACTGATGCATGCAATGTGAAACATGATGTGTGTGATGTGATCTGATGTGATCGATGCGGAAAGGCAAAGGACTAAAAAAAAAGTGAAAGGGCTATCATAATTTAAGAGATTCCTATTTATTTTTTTTTCTTCTTCTTGATCTTATTTGTTGTTTAATAAAAAGATAAAAGAAAAGATTTTAGGCTTTGGGCTTAACGAATATTTGAAGGAAAACGAAAATCCCAGAAAGTGAAATAGAATTAAATAATTTTTTGTGGGAAAGTGACAAATTGGAGATTTTGTTTTCCGGAAGACATGCAGCGCAAATTAAAGGATTATGGGCAGGAAAATTATTAATCTTTATGAATATAAGGTTGGAAAAAGGGTCGCTATAGCATAACTTGGTTGTATTCTTTTTCGAGAAAATTTACAATAAAATGTTGGCTTTTGATAAATGATGTTGAATTTACGTCGTAGTTTTTTTAAATCCTTTCTGCTATTCCAACTATAGGTTAGGTACATCAGGAATGATTAACTTATTTTTTCCATTTTTTGTTTTTTTATAAAAACTTTGGAGCCAATGGCATTTCAGCAAGGAAGTGATTTTGAACTCGAAGTTAACTTAGGGACATTTCTACAAAAACTGCAGACCTTTCAACCACATAGAAAGCGAATGCATCATACCTAATTCTTTCTCCCAAAATAGCTTCAAGCCCTCTATCATCCCGATAAGATGATTAAGTAGTTGACACTTAAAATGAAGCAAGATAGTTTGATAAATAAATCGGCTTGCAAGATCATTGCTTTTGGAGTTCTCGAAAGGTAGCTTGACGACAGGAAACGGGCAACATCCAACTGTTACGTATACGTTATAATCGACCGAAAATAAAAACACCCGACACCTTTCAGTTTGATAATTAGACTCCGCGATCGTTCATGTTTCCGATCGATACTTAGCTGCTGCTGTCCGAATAGCTCGCTCAGCATTTCAAGGTTGTTTCCTTCTTGGCCCAATTTCAAAGGTGAAACATTATTGATGAGTAAGATAATGCCAAGCAATGGGCTGAATGGGTTCAACTCAGGTTATGGACAGTTAACTTAATGTAGGACCCAACACAACATAGAAAGAGAATTTAGATGGCATTTTTTTGTTTGACTCACCAATACTAGGATACATAAGCATTCTGGGGTCGACTTCCGGATTCGAGTTTTCAGGGGTTTTTGAATGAAAGAAGGAAGGAAGAAGTAGACATGCGACTTTACATCTCCCCAGAGAAAATAATCGAATGGCGTTAAATCACACGAGCAAGGTGGCCAGTTACCTTCTGACCATAATCATTTTTAAAGATATAATGAACCAATGAGCGCACCAGATGATGATTTTTTCTGGATGTAATGGCGTTTCGACAGTGACTTGTGGATTATTATTGCTCCAAATAAGGGAATTCTGTTCATTGACATAGCCATTTAACCAGATGTGTGCTTAATTTTTTTTTCTCGAATTGAACCATTGTTTTTCGAAATAAATTTGAACAATTTTCTAATTTTTCCCGGCGCAGTCGGCATGAGTCTATTCATGATGAATTGCTAAACCAAAATAGCTGATAACTGTCAAATTGACTGTCACAGAAAAAAAAGTTACTAATTTAAAGTTCTATGCCTCTAAAAAAAAAAACACCATAAAGAGTATGCAACCACCAAGTTTTTGCAAGGAGACTAATGGCTTGAGTTCAAGAATTGAACAGACCATTTTGCCATCATTGTAGTTAAGTATAGAGGCCTATTAAGTTAGGAATACCTAGAAACCATTGTTTTTGTACATCTATGAACTGTTGGAGCTTCTTCTGACATATTTTTTCTTTCTACAGGTGAAAATCTTGAAAAGTAATATTTGGTAAAAAGTAGTGGGGGACTCTAACCGAATACTGCCTGACAATAGTAACAAGAAACTGACGTTTCACGTTCCTATACTATAAAGGAGATAGGCGAATTTATGAACTGTATTTTTTTTTATTTAGGATTTACCCTTGAGCTAGCTACGGTCGAAGCCAGCCAGATGGGGTTAAGCGCCACACACACAAGCTGTCTAACTATCTATTTATTAATGTTAAGGCGCTAGGTAGTTTTTTGAATCACATAGATTGGCTACTTCAAAATATTTTGAATTAAAAGAATATATAACACAAATCTTATTAACTTAACGAAACGTTTAAACTTGCCGCCTTAATGTTAGGGCGAGCCATATTTTATTTTCAAAAATATATAGGTATTTAAAAATAGAAAAAAACATAAAACAAAGTTATTGGTACACTATAAAGAAAATTAAGAACTTACTTCTTGTTGCAATCTCGACGCGTACAGTGTCAAAGGAATTGATCGTTTTACTCTACTCTATTGGCAATTGGTGGAAAAAAGCTCCCATTTAACAAAGTTCAATAATCGTGTACCTAATCAATCGCTTTGGTGAGGTTATTTGGCCGCCACGGTGCAGCAAATACCAATATTGGTCAAGCCAATTGGATAATTAGGGCCGAAACCATCGAAAATTTATTGAAAAATTGGGTTGATAGGATGACCAACTGCCAAATCAGTTACAAAAATGCAACCAACAGATGGCGCAAGCAAACTACATTACTAACCGCTGCAACGCCATAAAAGGAGATTTTTGAACTTTTCCCCTTTTGCAGGAAGTGCAGAATTCAACATAGGATCTACATAATGTCCCTCAAAGACATACCACAAACGTTCAGAACCAAAAAAATAAATTGAATTGAAAATTTAATACTGTATGGTCTACAATGTATCACCCTATAGGAAGATGTAGGTATAATTTTTGCAATTGGCGGCAACTGTCAGTTTTGATAAAAGAAGTAAACAGATGCCATGGAAGCGTAGATACTTCT
The DNA here is from genome assembly GCA_932273885.2 of Leucozona laternaria. Classification (NCBI taxonomy): domain Eukaryota; kingdom Metazoa; phylum Arthropoda; class Insecta; order Diptera; family Syrphidae; genus Leucozona; species Leucozona laternaria. Next base: position 252,757,256 of record OW026366.1, on the reverse strand, counting down.
CAAGATTACGGATTACTCGGTTTCTGGAACGCATAAAGTCCATTTGAGATTTGATTGTTCGTTTCTTACTTTAAGGTTTTGTGAAGTCACGGGCCTATTATGTAAAACAAATCGGAGAATATTCAACAAGAGCCGAGAGGTTCTCGTCATAACGAATGCGGTAAAAAAAGCCCAAATGGTCATCAACAATGGCAGCCCCCACTTAACCAATATCATATTCAAAAAGTAATGGAAAAAAAAACATAAATGTCAAAATAAAAAATAAACATTTAAAAAAAAAATTATGAAATTAAATATTTACACAACCAACAACGGGGGAATGTTTTTCCTCTCATCACACTTTTAACAACACCAAGTCACGAATACAGACGCGCTGCAAACTTATTATTTTTTGTATTTGTAGTTGAAACAACTACAGTGGCACTTTTTTCCTTAAAATAAAAACAACCGTTACTTTAAGTTAAGCTATAAATACCTAGTCCTGTCATATATTGTGTTACACATTTAAAACACCACACAAATTAAATTAGTTAATATGAACTTTGTACTAAACATTAATGGCGCAAAATTTTAAACAGCCTTATGTTAATGATTAATATGATACTAAAATGTTCTTAGTTTAACTAGTATCATAATAGGTCTATTTTCTTAATAAACTCCAGCTGAACACACCTATAAAACAGTGACAGTTCGTGCAAAAAAAGTAAACAAACAAACCTATTTGACATTTCTTATTGTCAAAGTGACATATGGGAGCTAGTACAATACTAAAAAGATAAAATATGCATTCGGTGATTTTGACTTTGGTATACAATGTTAAAAATATAGTGTAATGTCAACTCGTTTGAAATTTGGAAAATCCTCTTTTTAACCTAGGTTACCGATACTATAATTACTTTGACATCGTACTAAAATTTTACGCAAATGTTACTTAAAATGTCCGCCTTAGCTTTTTAATATGTCCTTTAAACTGTGTGGCTACTGATCTGGAGCGTCACGCACTGTATTTATTGATATTTCTGCAGATGCTTCGGTTAGTGCTGCCTGAGTTCAGGTGATAATTCGTGCAGGCCATGCTCTTCTGTTCTAAATCTGGAAAACCCAAGGCTAATCTTTAAATGCTTAAACAAAAATAAATAAGCTAGCTGGCGCGACAGCTCGTGAAGAGCCAGGGCCTAGTGACTTACAAGTCTCAACCATACCTGTGTGCGTGTTGTTTGTTTTCACGAATGGAGAGACGTTAGCCGAATCCGAACGGCTAAGGTGAGAGGCACTTATTTGTTTTTTGTATTTAGGTGGACGAGGCTCCGTCGCGGACGAGTCCTCCGCCGATTACGCCAACGGCTACTACCGGCTTTAAATGCAATAAAAGCTGAAAAATTGACTTTAAGCTGATAGCTGACTACCTGTTGAACGAGAGTTGTTGTTTTTAAGTTGATGCCACTGCTTACCTATGCATTATGGGAGCACTTCAGTCAATGTCGTACCCTGCACAGGTTATTCTGAACTATTTCGAAAAATCACAATTTCACATGGACTGGACACATTGACCATCTAGTTAAAATTTTATAAAAACTTTCAAGCTTTATATCAATCAAATCTACGTACATTCTTGGAAGATGAATCGATCACTGATCGATGATTGAAGTTTGCACTCAGATAGACCAATTCTGAGTCTTTCCTTTCGTCGTTTTTTTTTTTTTAGCTATTGTGGAGTGCTCCAGAAATTTTGGAGCAGGGAAGTTTCATATCTCGGTCAAATTCACTTCGGATATGGGAATCTTCTTTGAAATTCAGCCTGCTATAATGTATTTACAATTTTTTCCAACAACAGCTTCAAATTGCCAAGGGACTGGACTCATGGAGATGGTACAACATTCATAAAATTTTAATTTTTAAATAGCTCTGTAAATCTCTCAAGCTACGCAGGTCCGTCTGGCTGAGTAGGTACCACATGTTTGAAGGGGAAGGAATTTAAGTCAAGATTGGAGTACTAAAAATTCCTGGATCAATACAATTTTGAATTTCTGTCGTGGTGAACCTATACCTATCTTGACACAGAATTTGAATGAGATAAACGAATCATCATCACCTTCTCTGTACAATCAGCGATCCATTCCAAGGAAGTCGACTCTTTATGGGATATTTCCACATCAACAATACGCGGCAAAAGAAGATACAAACGTTATAGATTCATTATGGGTCTAATTTCGTCAGCATTCTTGCTCACAACCTCTTCGGTTTAACCTAATAGTTAGGTTCCATACTTTACGAGAGTTAGAACAGGTAACTATAAAAATCAGTAATTTGCTTAAAAAATGTCTAAACTGAAGTTCGCAGCCTTGCTTTATCTTTTCTAAAACTTGGAAAATCATTGATCTAACCCATCATCTCTATGTCTACTGCGACAATGACTGATTTCATATATGTAAGTTCCGACGTTTTCGGTTGATTTTTTCCAGCACGACACTGTATATATGTGAATTCTATTTTTAATCATATCCTTTTCCGTCCGATGCCGATGATCTTTTCATGAAAGGTCATTGCCCTAAAAAAATTCCTAGTTTCCTTTTTTTGTTGTTGGCATGGTTATACATGAAATCATTAATCATACCTATCTTTCCATCACTTTCTAGCGCCACTTCCTCACAACAAAACATTACTTCCTCGTTATGTCCTCTATACATAGATATCCCTCTTTGGAATTTTCCCAAAAGATGCAGATGTTTTTATACTTCAAACAAATGACAAAGTCTTAATTTCTTGTATAACTCTTCGTCAATTAATAAATTCGGTTTCCAATTTTACCTTATTTTCCCCCAAAAAAACTAAGAAATATTTCCCTGGGAATTTGCCATTTTCAACTTTTGCATAGGATCTTCACAAGGCTCAACTTTATGGCCTGATATATAAATTCGTATATTAATTAAGGAGACACACCATATAGGCAACGTGTTCATATTTCTTTAATGTAAACTATATCATATCGCACAGAACCTGGAACGGATTAAATTATCCCTCTTCTTCTTCCTGGGTCGTACATAAATATAAATTTAAACGACTCGCTCTTCGCCATAAGAATTTATTGCCATCTTTGCAAAATTCCATCAAAGATTCTATTCTCATGGCAAAATGACATGACAAATCCTACCTTCTTCGAAAATTAAAATAAAAAAAAAAAAAAAAATCTATTGCATTATCCTTTGCAAAATACTGCGTCATACCTTTAAGATGATATCCTTCGTCCTTAAACGAACAACAACAAACAAAAAAAAAAAAATAAATAAATAAAATAGAAAGTGATTTGGCAAACCAACAAATCAAAAATTGCATCCCCTTTACCTATAATATGCATTTCGGGGGAAAAATTTGTATCGATCCTTTTGTTCCTTCCCGATTCTAAGATATTGGCTTTACCGAGAAAAGGAGTTCCTTCAAGAAGGGCTGCTGGCTAGGGAACAGTGAACTCTTCCTTTACAAAACAAAAAAAGAAAACAAGAAGAACAAATTTAATTGAAATTTCTTCGCTTCGATGGAAACTCTGCGCTGCTCTTGTTTAGTAATATTTCCTTAATGCATCTCAAGGATATATCGATGTCGTCCTCTTAAAGATGCAATGTCTTGTGACAAAATTTTGCACAAAAATATTTGGTTACGCTTCGGCGATGATAAATTGCAGCAAAATCCTTCAAAATCAAAGGCAACTCGATGTATTTAGATTTTAATTGTGTGCCAAAAAAATATTATAAATTCGGTTGATCAAGATGAAGAGTGTTGCTTATAAATAATAATGAGACGCAAACAGGCACAAAGAGAGGGATTTATTAGAGCGCATTAGGGGCGTGCGTTGTTATTGGCCCTTTTATTTTTTATTTTTTTTTTTTATTTCAATTTCAGTCTTAGAATTTCGATTGGAAAATTTACCTTGTTCAAAGGGAAAATGCAAATTTTCCCCTTTCAATTGGATTTTTCTTTTATTTTCTGATTGAATTTTCCAATCGGTTGCATGCAACAGGAGCAGCAGCAGCAGCAGCAGCAGCAGCAGCATGCAAATCCTGGGGCTTTGTGTGAGCTTGATCACGCGGCGAACGGGATATGACTTTCGAACAATATTATAGCAGAAAATTGGCTTTTGTAGAGATTTTGTTTTGTGTTTTTCTATTTTCTTGGCTCGAGGTTTAGAGGACTCCCTTCGAGGATAATTCGACTTATAAGGACTAGTAAATAAATTAATGGATTTAAGCCTTGAGGCATGGTTTGATTAGCATGGTGTTAGAACTTAGGAGATTTGCTTTTGTGGTCTAATTGGGTTGGAATTAGCATTTTGAATTTATATAATTGGGCCGGATGGTATATATTGCTGCATGGTGTTTTTTATGAGCATTTCCAATCGAACTGGTTTAGGTTATACAATAGATTGAAATGGCTGAAAATTTAACATCGTCATATCGAGAATAAAAGTTAAATTTAAAATTGTCGAAACGTCTCGTGTGCAATTTTGTTAAGAAAATGATAAAAGTTGTATTCGTCATTTTAAGAATTTGGCAGCACTGATCCTTTGCTTAGTTGTTGTTCGATGTGATTGACATCTGGACTGGGGGATAAAAAATCTAACAAAATTACTGCTTATCCCCTGAGAGATCGATCCACTTGCTTGTTAGGTTCAACAATTTTGTTCCGTTTAACTCAGCATTGAAAAACTGTAAATAAATTTTTGAAAATTATAATTAATCAACTGAGTGTACCTACGAATACCCATCAACGCTCTTAGGCGAATATCAACCTCTAGGAGAAAATTCAACTTCAAAAGTTATAACAGCTTATGCCGACCGACCATAGATACTTACTTATCTCTTAAGACTTGAGCAGGTTTAGTAGGTACTCTTGAGATGCTAATACGCTCTTACAAGGTGAGAATAGGTGGTATGAATTAAATAAAGCACCTGCTTAAAAAAAACCAGGTGCTCACTTTGGTATGAATAAAATACTTGAGGAGTAGCTCAACGATTGAGTATCTACTTGCTTGATGAGCGCACCTTCTCAAGGTAAGTAGGCACCTTCTCTACTGAATAAACACATCGAGAAGAGCACCTGGTTCTCATTTGTGAGTAAGCTCAATTAATTGGCTCAACATTGAAGCAAATACGGAGTCTTGAGATATGGCAACACCAGTGACAATGTCATGGTAAAGTTTGACATGAATTTGAATGGTAATCGTACTCAAATCGTTTTGTCATACGAGTGCTATTTGTGTTGTTTAAAGTTATTTAAAACATTCATCTTGGCTATAAAATATGAAATTGAATCGTGAACATTTTCGTGCAATGATTTTCTACGTGGATTAAACCAAAAACACTGTGCCGATCAACTAGCTTCGGCTTTTGGTAATGAAGCACCATCTCGAACCAAAGTATTCCGATGGTTTTCGGAATTTAATCGTGGTCGCAATTCGCTACAGGACGAATTTAGTGAAGGTTTGACTAAAAGCGGATATGTTGTTAAGAACAAAATCGATGCTTTGCGTGAACTGAACTAATTGCAGATCGTCATGTGACATATACCGTGAGATTGAGGCGTGCTTGGGCATTAGTTCCACTCGCAAACATTCAATATTACATGAACATTTGGCGTTCAAAAAGATTTGTTCGCGTTGGACACCGCATAATTTGACAATTGATCAAAAAAAAAAAGGCTCGTGCCAAGAAATGTTGAAAAAATTCAATCAAGGTGCTTCAAAAGATGTCTTTAAAACATCGACTGAAACAGGGGAATTTTTGAGCATTCAAAACATCGTAAAGGGTTTTCCAATAAGAGGTGTTATTTTGATATTCAAAGAAAAATGGCATTTTTTGAGATAAATGATCGGATGTTTATTTCATTACAAAGAGGAAGGTATGCCGTTAATAATGGAACACAACATCAGCCAAATGGCCGCCACGACCACGCTTACAGGACCATATCCTTTTCATGAAATTTTCCATAACCAAATCGCAAAGTGGCTGCCCTATGTCCTCGATAGCCTCACGAATTCCATCTTTGAGGTCTTGAATCGACGCTGGGCTGTTGAACTTATCTTTCACGTGGCCTCAAAGGAAGAAGTCGCAAGGTGTTAAATCACAAGATCTCGGTGGCCAATTGTGATCACCTCTTCGAGAGATAACACGGTCCGGAAACTTTTCCCGTAAAAGATCGATGGTTTCATTGCTTGTGTGGCACGTAGCGCCGTCTTGTTGAAAGTAAACGTTGTCCAGATCAATACCATCCATAATCATCTCTCGATAGCGCAATCCATTGACCGTAACTGTTGCTCCAGCCTCATTTTCGAAAAAGTAAGGTCCAATGACCCCGCCGGACCATAAACCGCACCAAACAGTCACGCGTTGAGGATGGAGAGGCTTTTCAACAATAACTCTTGGGTTTTCCGAGCCCCAGATGCGACAGTTTTGCTTGTTGACGTAGCCTCCGAGGTGGAAATGGGCCTCATCAGTCAAGATGATTTTTCGATGAAATTCCGGATCATTTTCATGCATTTCAAGGACCCAATCAGCAAAGACACGACGTTGTTGATGATCAGCCGGCTTGAGTTCTTGTGTTAACTGAACTTTATAAGCCTTAAGACCCAAGTCTTTATGCAAAATACGGTGTAATGACGTTTGTGGAATGCCTAATTCCAAAGAACGACGAGGAATGGACAAACCGGGGTTTTCTTCACGACGATCCAAAAATGTTTTAGTTTTACGAACCGTCTCTGCCAAATTTTCACCATTTTTATAGTGAATTTTAATAATTTCAATGCGTTGTTGAAGCGTGTATCGTTCCATTTTTATTAATGGCGTAGTTTATACTTGTCAAATGTCAAAAAATGACAGCTTCAAAAGTGACAGCTACCGAAATAGCGGGCTATTCAAAATAACACCTCTTATTGGAAGACCCTTTAGGTAGTATAGTAAAATTTTGTGAAAAAATTAAATCCATCCACCACATCTTCAAGGATAAAATCGATTTATTTGTGAATATTCAACAAAGCTAATCCGTTAAGATTGATGGTATCCGTTGTTGTGGCCCTCAGCCACGTTTTTAACCGTCTCAAAGTGGAAAACAAACGTTCTGACTCCGCTGACGTCACTGCTAAAAACAAGCTTAAAAAGGTTTTGGTATAGTTACTTCGGTTTCAGCCTTCCACATTTGTTTCAATAATCTAAATATTGACAAAAAAAAACCTTTTTGAGAACAATCCGTGTAATAAATAAGGCGATAAGAACCATAGTGGCCTAACTGATTTTTGCACTTCATTTTTAAATGGGGAAAAGTAACATTTACGGTTTACTAAAACAAACTTTTTGATGTGTATACATCTATGCTGGCGGTAGAGTGAAAAAAAAACGTGAACGTTCGTGTGCAACGTTACGTCGTGCACTTTACGTTGTAGCACGTTACGTTTCGAAATCTGATTTGCCCCGACCAAAACAAATTGATTTTAACGCGACCGACAATTAGATTATACTTTATCGCAACCACTCATTTTCATTGTTTTTGCCAACGATGAAAGCAAATTGTTTTTAGAGTGACCGACGATTTTATCATTTTAACACTTATATTTTTATATTTTTTTCTTTAATTTTTAATTATTCCACGAACAAAATGGACGCGACACTAGTAATTAAAAAGAAAACAAAATCAAAACTGACTGTCAACTGACTGTAGGTATGGTAGATCAATGGCTGTAGGTATGGTAGGATATCGGGTGCGTTCAGTGATATAAATCTGAACTTAAATTCTACGTTTGCAATTTCTTCCTGCAATTTTTAGCCACGATGGCGAGGGACGTAGGAGGCTGGGATATACAGATGTTGAACAAATTGCAGAGTGATCGGCTACTTTTGTACTTGCAAAAAGTTAACATTCATTAAAAATCACAGCGTCCAATTCCATAGGCGATTGATGGTGTCAATCGATTAAAACTGCGATTTTAGTGATTTCCACTGACAACAACTGCAACTAAATATTCTAAAAACTCAAGATATATAATTCGCCGGCTATCTCATAGTGACATTCATTTGAGGTTCGTTCAGTATAAAATTAAGATTGAACTTTTTGTAAGTTTTACTCGATGGAAAGGTGGAGTGTTTCATAAGGGTTGCAAGTTCGTTGACAGTTCTAACTGGATATTTTAATTCGGCCCCTGTCAGTCAAACCATTAAGTTCCTTTGGAATTTGGGTACGGTGTCATTTAATTGAAACCACGGTTTTAGTGCTCTCCGCTGACAATTGTTGTTTGTCGATGCTCAGAGAGTGATTACCATGAAGTCATCTTAAAGTTGGGAGTGAGCTACGAAGCAGGATCTTTCAGTACCGAACCTTCACCGTTCGTTGGACACTTCACCACCAGCCTTTTAGTGCTTGGAAATTTCGTTACAGCGGTTCCCCACTGGGTATTTCGCTGCCGTTCTTTCAACACTAAGCTTTTTAAGCACTGCCTACAGATAGGTAATGTAGTGTTAATTATTCAATATGTTTCTTTTGATGACGTTCAGTAACAAAAATCAGGCGCTTGGACAAACGTTGATGTTTACACATATTTAACCGTGAGTCCCGGCACTCACATATTTTTTTTGAAGATTTTTATGCTTCATCAATTTATAAATATTATTTTTTAAAAATAAGCCGATTTTTGGTACAATAAACACAAGTTGTCGTCTTTTTAAAAACAAGTACGAAAATCAGTTAGACCACTCTGCTTATCATGGCCTCATATAACCCCTTAACACTGCTGTTTTCGATGAATAAAACTTTTTTTTTCAAATGTTCCGAAAAGACAAAAAGCGTCTTTTATCGTCTTGACTTAAACAACGGTAGTGGGAGAATGTTATTCATATTTGAATATATTCATGGAATTTCTTTTTTTTTTCTTTAAGTGATCTTAGCCCCAGTTTTTCAGTGGTGAGTTAAGCCAGAGTTAGTTAACTCTAGAAATAAATCAACCCACAGGTAACTATGAAGGACCAGTTTTTCGGTGGAAAATGCATGCAAATTGGCTAAACAAACTTGCTGGGTAAAATATCAAAAGCATTTGTTTAGTTAATCCTGATTTAACTCACTAAAATTGATGATTTAACTCGGGTTCAACTTTAATCTCACACTAAAAAACTAGACCTTATAGTTATGTTTTGTATTACAATTTAAAGTAGTATAAATAAAGTATGATTTTTCAAAGGAAATTCTCTTAATACGAATTTTTATTGGGGTGTATTCATAGTGGTTTGCTAAACTCATGTTTTACTTAACTACAATTTAAATAAGATCAATTAATACAAATTCTTCACATCCATTTCTGTGCATTGATTAAAATTAAAGGTTAAGGTTTAACTAAGCAATAGATGAAGATGTTTTGGTTTTTAAAAATTTCTATTCACATGAAACCAATATTCGTTTTATGATTTGAAATGTGTGTTGGGCACGTTCGAAGATTCATTGTTGCGTGTGGTTTACACGGTACATAGTTTATGTCCAGTGAACATCAATTCCATGTGTAAACAATTTTGGTTCAAATGTGTCGAGTAGCTAATCAGAACTTTAATTAGACATTGTGAAACTGGCCCATTTTAACAAAAAATCAATTATAAAATTTGAAATGGAAAATAACCCATGTGATTCCCTAAATTGTATTCTTGACAGTAAATACACTGAAAGAGTGTCGTGGTCTCTGCGGTAAATCTTATCATCCTTTATGTATTGGCCTAAGTAAAAGATCATGCGTGTATTTAAAAGATTGCTTGAACTTTTTTGTATACCTTTGCGATGAGTGCAAAAACATCTCTCTCTCTCATGTTCTACTTGCGGTTAAATGTCTTAGTGACTCTACTAATTCCATTATATCTGATAATAATCGTTTTCATAAAAGTGTACTCGCCCAATTCCAACATTTCGATGACTTCTCAAAGAGTATAGAAACAGTTAACAATACTATGGAGACCCTAAGCAATCGGTGTTTTTCCAATCAATCTTCAATTGACAAAAAAATATCCTCTTTTGTTCATTTGTTTAGCTCGCGGAATGACCACACTCATTGTCGTTTTGAGAACATTAACTGTGAAATTCGCTCTACACTCCAATCGGTTTTAAGTTCATATCCTATCGATAATATTAACGAGCAAATTCAAGTTTTTCGGTCCGACCTCGATCTTTATCTACAAAATACATCAAATTCAGTGTCTTCTGCTTCCTGTCAACTCAGTTCAATTATTCATGATTTAGTATCCAAGATTTCTAATATTAGCAACGAAATAACTGTAACGCGTACTTCGTTTAACGATATAATTGACGAAATAAAAATTACTTCGTGTAAAATTGATGAAATTCAACTCCAACCTAGCTCTCCTAGCTACAACACGTCTATTCTTGCAGGAATGATCGAGTCCTCGCAGAGTCCTGCTCTCACTCTTTCACTTCCCGCCCCCTCACCGACAGTATCAACAATATCAAGCCAAACTGAATGCCTTGCACCTACTCCTTCGCCTGCAGTTTCAACTTTCTCAAAACGCGCTGCATGCCCTGCTCCTTCTGATATTATTTTTCTTCGTTTAGGCACAACCTGGACTTTAACTGAATGGAACAACAGACTTCGTAAAATAAAAAGCAGTAATGAGTTCACCTCTTTCTTCATCAAAGGTACTCCCACTAATGCAGATGATTCCTGGATTCGTAAATTTTTTTTGCGCAAATTTAAAATTAACATAGGAGCATTTTAAAAATTAAACTCATCAAGTTTCAAAATCTGCATTCCGTCTATATATCAATGGATGTTTTTATCAACCAATTATCCTATTTGCTGGCTTGGTAATATCAAAATGTCCAAATGGGTTTCAAGAACTACTACAAAGCCTCCAAAAACTATTGTAAAAAATGTTTCAAATAAAGAAATTAACACTAGTTCTAAGTTCAACCTTTCCTCTAACGACTCCTTCCACCATCCAAGCAAGCGTGTATCATTTAATTTAAATCCTAAGCCCTACCCCTCTCCCTATATAGCTTCAAAAAATTGCACTTCTCCTAACGTGGCTTATAGTAATTTCATTCATTCCCACACCTTAAACCCTACCTCTCAGGCTTATCCTCAATACCGGATTCCCACATCTTCTAGCCCCTCTAAATTTTACAGAGATTCTAATATCTCGCCTCGCTTACCTTCCCCAATGTTGTTTGACCCAATGGTTCCACCTATTGTGAAACTTACTTCCAAATTTATCAACCCTAAACCAACAATAGACGAGATCGATGGCCGATACTTGATGGCAAGGCTACGTGACAACAAACTTTACGATAACGTCCGCCTGTATCTAGTATTTTTACACGATAAACCTGATTCTGTATGTTTTAACGGAAAGACCAAAATCAATGTCATCGTGTCAATTCAAAAAGAAGGTCTCCCTACCGACCCCTCTGCTCTTTATAAATTATACATCCGTTTTCATGAAGGTTTTAATATAAATCTCCCTCCACAGTCTCGAAGGATCTTGCTGCGTATTCCTCACATATTGCATCAAAACGTTCGCCTCTTACAAAATTCACTCAAAAACCTCGTCTTTAACGGTAACTCTGGCTTACAACCTAAGTCTTGTGACGTGACCCCAACTACTTTATCCCTTTACTACCAGAACGTAAGAGGGCTCCGTACTAAAACATCTCATGTGTTCCTCAACTCCCAAAACCTTCCATTTGACATTTATGCCCTCTCTGAAACTAACCTTTCCCCCAGTTTCCTTGATAATGAATTATTTGCTTCTGACTTTGTTGTCTTTCGTGCAGACGGTCAACTTAATTGCAATGCTCCCTCTGGGCGTGGTGTTCTCTTGGCAGTTCACAACCGACTTAGTGCGACCCTTATCGAAACTTCCAAATCACCACTTTTCGAATTTGTGTGCAAAAAAGTGACTGTCAACAAACGGTGTTTTTACATATTCTGCTGTTATATCCGCCCCTCACAACCTGCTCTTGCATATCAAGTAATTGCCGACTCATTTGATTCTCTTTTCGAAGATGCGTCGCCCGGTGACGATTTTATTATCATTGGTGACTTCAACTTACCAGACTTACGTTGGACACCATCTGAGGACGAATCTTATTTTGTTCCCTGCAATCCGTCTTCTGAGAAAGAATCTCTTTTTACCGATCGGTTATTTGAATCTAGTTTATTTCAAATGAGTGGTATCTCTAACAACTTAGGGAGGCAATTAGACCTCATCTTCTCATCAGATCCACATAATTCAGTTGTTACCGAAAGCCCCCATCTTCTTTCCACCCTTGACCCGTATCACCCTCCCTTATGTCTCTTATTTACTTATGATCAAGGTATTCCAACCATTGATTCTGAAATCTGTTTTTATTTCAACTTTCGTAAAGCCGACTTTCAAGGAAAAAAAAAACACAAAAGTTATGGAAACGAATACATACAACTACAGGCACCTACTCCATGTGAAGAAGAAGGGGGAAACGGGAGCCGGTTTTTTTTTTTCTTTTTTTATTATTGATCAACTCCTTGTTCTTATGGAGCACATGCTCTGAGAATGTGCTCCTTTCACCATGAAGCTTTGGTTATGAAATTTCGACAAAACTCATTAATTTCATAACCGGAAAAGTTTTAAAAAAACTTAAAAATACTTAAAGATTTTATTAAAATTATTTAAAATGCTTGAGGTTTCCGAACAAATTACATAAACTTATAGTTCGACGCAATACTGAGACTAAAATGACACGTCATCTTGTTTATACATGAGTAACACGTAAAAACAGTAATAAGGTATTTTTTTGGTTCGAAAAAAAAACCTCTTCAACATTTGTATCTATTAACATAAAAAAATCGTAAATTATTTAGAGTACTTTATTCAATTAAGTAACTCACTGAAAACTAAGTAAAATCTTCTTGAAGTGCATTTTGATGTAAAAATTAAAAAAAAAAAAAAAAAAAAAAAAGAAAATTCGAATAAACCCCCAAGTAACTGATTTTCTAAGAAGCCATAATTTCTTCTCACCATCATAAATTCATTCCATTCGTTTAAGATTACGAATCCTTTAAAAGGATATATTTTCCAAAACAAAAAATCAAAAGTAGGTACATGATAAGTGAAAAAGAAAAAAAAAAAACAAAAAAAAAATTAGATGAGTGATAAAGAAAATTTAAATGCACATCATCAAGTAGGCCGCGTGAGGTAATAAAGTTTTTTAAAATCATCATTAGGTGTTGCAGTGATGGGCTCTCATTTTTTTGTACCGGTTTTGATTTTTTTTTTTTTTTTCATTTTCGTTGTTGTTGTTGTCTTTTCTCAGAGGATAAGGATCTTCCAAGACAAGCACTGTGTGTGAAAGTGATCAGAATTGAATAATTCAAGTCTGCTCGTTTTTTTTTTTTGTTCTTATTCAAGTCACCCTTAAAGAGGAGGAACCCCTCTTGATCATCACCCATAAAAACAACTATCAAGAAAAAAAAAAAGAAATAGGTATAGCTACATACCTACTCACAGTGATTTTTTTTTTTTAATAGTTTCACATTATCCTTAGCGTCCTTGATGGCTGGATGCAGCAGTTGTATAAGATCACCGAAACACGGTGGGGTGAGGGACTGCGGTGTTGGTACTTAGACTTTTTTACCTTGCGATATTTATGGTTGTAGTCACTGTAAGGGTACGTTATAGTTTCGAAAAAAATCTAACCGAATTTTTAGGCGGTAAAAACTAATTCAAAATGGCAGAGTGTCAGGACAAAATTTAGTCCCGGCAAACAGCCAGTGTTTACAGGGCACAGATTTTTTGCACATCTGTCAAAAATTAGTAAACATGACGGTTGCGTTCGTCCTATACTTGTTGATTTATTTTTAAAGGTCATTCGAACTTCGAACTTCGAAAATCGAAAACCGTACTGTTTGGACGTTTGCTTACATAATCCATGAAAGCAAGTTCATGCGACCCAGCCGTACTCTATGAAGTAGGTACAAGCATCCAAAGAAAGGACTTTCAAATATCACAGAAGTGCATCGCAGTAACGGTTTTAGTTGTCAATTTATTTTTTTTTTGCTGATAAAACTAGTTTTTTTTTTTTTTTTTTTTTTTTTTTTTTCTTGGCAGGATCATTGTGCCTGCGTGATGATGAAAGTCTAAGAAGGCAGAAGGGGTTAAGAAATATCCACGGGATTTTTTTTTTGTTTGTTCTTTTTTTCTTCTTCAATAATACGACTTGCAGCCCATCAATTGCACCGTTTTGTCGAAATGTGGTGTGTTAAGGAAAAGTCTCTGTTGAACTAGAAAACAGAAAAAAAAATAGTGTTATTGAGGTTGGCTTTTCTTCACACTGCTGTGGGTCTTATGGAATCTTTTGTTCCACAGGGGAATTTTTTTATTTTTTTTTTGTAAAGGGTTAACAAATTTGGTTTTTTTCTTATATAATTTTTTTTTCTGGTTGCACTCACCGTCAATTTTTTTATTTATAACATAATTTTGTGTAATGAAGGGATGTCTGACTTTTTTTTTTTTATTTTCTATAAGTAACTGATATAACGACAGAGATTTAGTTTTCTTTTGTTCAAATGAAAATTGGTAAAAAATTGTCAAACAAAACGATTTTGGTGTTAAAATAAACGCTCAAGGCAGTTTTTCTTTTATTATTTTTTTTTTTTTAAAGTTTTCTTTCGAAAAAATAAAAGATTGGGAGTTTTTATGTTGGGAAAAGTTTAAAAAAAAAAACACATACAAAAAAGACAATGAATAATAATAATTGAGGATATCATGCACAGGATGACAATTTTTCGCCTCTGGGCTTGAAGTGATACTACGTCGAAATTAATCCATTCGTGATAAAGATTTTAGAGATAGAAGAGATTTATTTCGTGTTATGAATGCTAAATTGACTGTTAGTTATTTTTGTACCTTTTTTTTTTCCTTAAAAGTGTGAGATTTCAAGGAAAATTCAAACGGGTTGTTACACGTATCCCTATAGGTATATTGAAAGAATTTATATATTTTTTTTTTCTTAGCTCCTGTAACACAGGGACCGAATTACCGCATCAGTTATCTTGTAATACGTGACTGAATTATGTGAGTTTGGCATTACCGCTCACGTTATGGAGCCGTCATCCCCATAGGTTTTACTCTTTCATTCAATCACTGATGGCACTCACTCGATCAGTCACTAATGCGGTAATTTGGCCCCAGGCTTGGGTATAAAGAAATGCAACAATTCAGAGCATTCGTTCTTGGTATCCAGACTGATATTTCAACTTTGGCCAAATTTTTCTTTGGGGGCCTATGCATTTGGCTTGGTCTTGGTTTGGGTGTTGGGGTTGGTCTGGGTCTTGGTATTGATCTTGTTCTTGTTCTTGTTCTTGTCCTTGTCTTTATTCTTGTTCTTGTTCTTGTTTTTGTTCTTGTTCTCGTTCTTGTTCTTGTTCTTGTTCTTGTTCTTGTTCTTGTTCTTGTTCTTGTTCTTGTTCTTGTTCTCGTTCTCGTTCTCGTTCTCGTTCTTGTTCTTGTTCTTGTTCTTGTTCTTGTTCTTGCTCTTGTTCTTGGTCTTGTTCGTGTTCTTGTTTTTGTTCTCGTTCTTGTTCTTGTTCTCGTTCTCGTTTTTGTTCTTGTTCTTGTTCTGGTTCTTGTTCTTGTTCTTGTTCTCGTTCTCGTTCTTGTTCTTGTTCTTGTTCTTGTTCTTGTTCTTGTTCTTGTTCTTGTTCTTGTTCTTGTTCTTGTTCTTGTTCTTGTTCTTGTTCTTGTTCTTGTTCTTGTTCTTGTTCTTGTTCTTGTTCTTGTTCTCGTTCTCGTTCTTGTTCTTGTTCTTGTTCTTGTTCTTGTTCTTGCTCTTGTTCTTGGTCTTGTTCGTGTTCTTGTTTTTGTTCTCGTTCTTGTTCTTGTTCTTGTTCTTGTTCTCGTTCTCGTTTTTGTTCTTATTCTTGTTCTGGTTCTTGTTCTTGTTCTTGTTCTTGTTCTCGTTCTCGTTCTTGTTCTTGTTCTTGTTCTTGTTCTTGTTCTTGTTCTTGTTCTTGTTCTTGTTCTTGTTCTTGTTCTTGTTCTTGTTCTTGTTCTTGTTCTTGTTCTTGTTCTTGTTCTTGTTCTTGTTCTTGTTCTTGTTCTTGTTCTTGTTCTTGTTTTTGTTCTTGTTCTTGTTCTTGTTCTTGTTCTTGTTCTTGTTCTTGTTCTTGTTCTCGTTCTTGTTCTTGTTGTTGTTTTTGTTTTTGTTCTTGTTCTCGTTCTCGTTCTTGTTCTTGCTCTTGTTCTCGTTCTTGTTCTTGTTCTTGTTCTTGTTCTTGTTCTTGTTCTTGTTCTTGTTCTTGTTCTTGTTCTTGTTCTTGTTCTTGTTCTTGTTCTTGTTCTTGTTCTTGTTCTTGTTCTTGTTCTTGTTCTTGTTCTTGTTCTTGTTCTTGTTCTTGTTCTTGTTCTTGTTCTTGTTCTTGTTCTTGTTCTTGGTCTTATCACCCGTCTTGCACTCTTAGGATTCCATTCGAAGAGTAATTGCTTGTTTTAGTTGTCTTCCTCAGCTCAGTGGCTGACCAATCCAGCGGCCTTATCGCAATCTTTTCTCTGCAGCAACTCTGACTTATTTTACTCAACCGCAATGTCCCTGCGTTAGATATAACTTGCGGAGACCGAATCTTCGAGAGGAATGTATCGAAGAAAACTAAGAAAACAAAAGCTGTCAAATTTCTGGTGATAATTGGCTGAAACTTTCCAGGTTCCAGAGGCATCCAAAAGCGAGAATTTAACAATCACATAATTTTGGACATATAGTACTTGTGGTAGGGTAGTAGGAAAGATTTGTGAGGTAGTTGAGATAGTGGTGTTGCCAGGATCCTCTTCGGTTTTTAAGTTGTGGATGATATTCTCGTATCGGTGGTCTGCGATGGTTCGAACGTTCAGGTAGTGATGGATGGGCTCTATAGTTGTTGCTAGACTTCCAAGTTAGGGTGGTTTTACAAGTTCCAGATGGTTTTTGTTGATAGCTGTAGCATACATTGATTTTATTGGAATCAATTTTGCCTTTTTATAAAGGTTCTTGTTCGGGACATATTTCCTCGTTTCTGGGTTCCTGTGGAGCAGGTACAGCTTCGAAGAATCTGCCTTTCGATAAGTTAGTTCTTCTTCATGTACGTTAGGTTAGGTTAGGTTGATGTGCTGACGGTGGATCTTGTTTCGGTCACAACTTAGATCAATATTGATCCATTGTGGTATCCCGATGGATTGGACCATCCGCATCCCTTTAAAAATATAACCTATGAAATCCTATGGAGTATCGAGCAATTTTGAGGCGTTGATGAAGTTCATTAAATTCAAGATGTTATCACCTGTTAACTTCGAGATTTCTGCTAGATCGTTGAAGAAATAGCTACCCAAAAATGTGTTCTTTATATGGCAAAGTGCCAGACAGCGACCTAGGTAGTGAATGATGTCCTCCTCTACTTCTTCGTCTCCGCTGCCTCTACATAAGTCTTCAGGACTTAGGCCCATTTGCTGAAACGAAACTTAAGAATTTATGTTCAACATAAGAGTTTATGTAACAGTTTAATCTAAAAAAAAGTAGAACATAAGCGTTTAAGTTGAACATAAATATTTAAGTTTCGTATCAGAAAAAGGCTGTTAGGGTCATTTTCTTTCTATGATATCCTAAGAGATTATGCCCTGTGATAATTTCTATCAAAAGATTGAGTGATCTTTTTTTCAGGTTCATGATTTTGTCTGTTTTTTTTTTCTTATTGTAGCTAGGTCACAGATTGTTTGTATTGGTACAAGTTACGAGTGAGTTCCATCTGTCATTGGTAAGTTCCACTATCTTTTTACCAATTTTCTGTTTAATGGCACAGGGTGGAATTTTAACACTGGAGTCTGCTAGGCTTAGATCGAACGACTAACCAGTCCTAACCTAACCGGCTTTTTCATTTCCTAGAATTCCATAGTATTCATGTACGTTGGCGAACTGATATACCAAATGGGGCCGGATTAGCCAGAAGTCCTCCTCTGGCTCTTTTAAGCAAAAGTGCAGCGTGCTTGTTGAATTGAAAGCGGTTAGTAGAATTCACTCCAAGATACTTCGTTGTTGTCTTTGTTGCTATCTTGGTTTTATCTGGAAGTTTGATGCTAATTCTATCGTAGCGTGATGCAAAACGTCTTCGATTTCGTATGGCTGCTGTTGGTATTGTGAAGTAGATGAACTCGCTCTTTTGTTGCTGTTGATCTGCAGTCCTCATTTGACTTAGTAGTCCCACAAGTTGCTGATATGCTCCTTCACTCTTCTGGCAGCGATTTCCGATGAAAGGGATGTTGCGTAGGTAATTGAGTCATCGGCATACAGCTTCGTCGCTGGGATATTGGTGGGATGGTTCGCTGTATGTATGTTGAAAAGTATCGGCCCTAACTTGGATCCTTGTGGTATTCCAGCGCTGATCTTCTTCTTTGTCGAATGTTCCTTGCTAACATGTGCATACAAAAATCTATGGTTTTGAAATTTTTTGATAATTCTTACCAAGTTTTCATCAGGAGTTCCTAGGCTGAACAGTTTGAATAAAAGTCCTTTTATCCAAACATGTCCAGTGAACATGAATTTTCCTATCCTTCTTGTTCAGTCTATGGGTTATGTCTGAGTGGAGTTCAGGAAGCGAATGAATGGTGGAGTGTCTTCCTCGGAAACTAATACTGGAAATCAGGTAAAATTGAACTCGATGGGTTTCCTGATGCGTACTTCCCAAAAATCTATTGAAGTTTTTGATTTGCTTTCAGCATTGTCTCCGCTGACTGAATGACGATTCTGATCACCAGTGTAGCTGCCTTTTTTCCTTCAATCTTGCTCCTTAGGTAGGCTTTCGGACTGTATTAATATCAATGATTTCTTCTTATCAGAAACTGTTCTTATTTGTTATAACAGTTTGGATGGTGTGCATCTTAGGGATTGTCACTCATGCTCGCAATCGATTCGCTGCCCTTCCAAATGCTCACCATTGAAGCTATCTCCTTTAGCCAATCTCCTGTTGCTTGCCCACCAAAACCGACTTTAACCATCGAGTTTCTGAATTTCTGGCCATTGGAATTTCATTTGAAATACACTTCTTCAAGAATTGCTTCTTCCACTATAGACCACACAGTTCATTGAAACTGAGAGTTACCTCAGTTACTGATTGGTAGAATCGCAACCGAATGCATTCGTTAAACTTGCGAATATATATCATAAATCAAGGAATGCGTTTTATTGAAATAATTACACTGACTCAGCCAAAAATCCGTAATGAACTTCTTCATCAAACCATCTCCAATTCATTAAGCTAATGAAGTCCAGGATTGGCTGAATTTTAATGAAAAATTCGTTAAATAAATTAAATTGTTCGTTGTCGTTAAGTAGGAATTTTTTTTTAAAGTTATCTAAAAAGATGAGTACGAGAGCTTTCGTTCGTCGGGTCTGATATAAGCGGTGCGTGGTTCGGTTGCTATTGTTTGCGACAGCAGGGTTTTGGGCTTTTTGCCCTAGAGGAGAAGCTTTGTTGGGGCTTTGTCTCTTACCTGTTGCTTCGGCATGTTCCCACAAGTAGCGCCCTTCCCAAGATCCGCATTATATGGAAAAGTGATAGTAAGTCTTTGATGCAACCTAGTTTCAAAGAAGCTTCTCTTTGTCTCTTATTAATATTATGGTCTTTTTTTTTTGCAAGCTATCAAAAAACAGCCGACGTGTATAAAATCTAGTGGAAATTCATTTAATTTAAAAACAGACATAACTAATAAGCCACTTAGGTCCAGTCTTTCAGTGCGAGATTAAAGTTAAGCCCGAATTTGGTGAGTTAAACAGAGGATCAACTGAGCAGATGCTGTCGTTGTTCTATCGTTCGACGTGCACTCTTCACCAAAAAAACTGCTTCCTCAGTTCACTGTGGGTTAATTTACTTCAAGAGTTAGCTAACATAGGTCAAACTCACCACTGAGAAACTGGGCCTTAGACATTTTAAGAAAAATACGATTGTAAAGGGTTTTTTTTTAGACTTGTGGTTTTTAGGAAGAAATAAAACGCATATAATTTAATGTTATGGCCGAGAATTTAGCTTTATTATAAAGATAAGGGTTTGCCATTATGTTTTAAAAATTATTTCGGGCAAGTAGCCGCCGCGGCTGGCTCGAATAAATTCCAGCCGAGAGGCCCAATTTTCTACCAATTTTTGCAGTAATGGGGGCCGCATGTCAGCAATAACGCGCCGAATATTCTCTTCCAAGGTGTCAATCGTCTCGGGCTTATCTGCGTAGACAAGCGACTTCACATAACTCCACAAAAAATAGTTCACCGGTGTTTAATCGGACGATTTTGGAGGCCGCACCACAGGCCCACGACGCGAGATAATGCCCTAACCAAAAGTTTCTTTCAATAAATTGATTGTTTCGTTGGTTGTATGGCATGTAGCGCCATCTTGTTGGAACCAAAGGTCGTCCACATCAACATCCTCCAATTCAGGCACGAAAAAGTCATTAATCATGGCTCTATAGCTTTCCCCATTGACTGTAACATTATGGCAGGCTTAATTTTTGAAGAAATATGGACCAATGATTCCCTCTGCCCGCATAGAGCACACCAAACAGTGGCTTTTTGAGGATGTAATGCCCGGCATCTCAACAATGGTTTGAGAATTATCTACACTCCAAATGCGGTAGTTTTGCTCATTGACGTACCCATTCAACCAAAAATGAGCTTCATCGCTGTAAAATAATTTCTTGTGAAAATCGGGATCAAAAACGATCTCGTTTCGAGCCAATTCAGCACAATTTGCATGAGTGGTTCAGGAGTAAGTCTATTCATTATGAAATGGCAAACCAAACTGAGCATAAATAAAGTGACAGCTGTCAAAAAGACCAACTCCGAAAAATGTATTGCCAGATTGAAAACCACACGTCTAAAAAAAAAACACCTTTAGATTTCTTGCTTTACAAAAACTTATAGCATATTGTAAATAGTAAAAATGTTGTATTCATTTTGAGTCAATGTTTTGGAAAATTGACGCTTTCGTCTAAATGAGAGGAAATTGTCCCCCATACGATTTTTTCCAAAAAATATGTCCAAGAATCAGTTCCTTAAGTATTCATTATCCAGAAACATCGATGAATACAAAAAAAACGGGCGTTTAAGTGAGTGTGTCGAGGGCTGGGATTTAAAAAAATCTTAATATCGGTCTTAGAAGCAAACGTATACATTTTCAGGTTCCTAGCTCTACACATTCTACAGGCTGAAATTATTCCAACTCTTAAGGCATTCTTTCCCACTGTGCGCACCTGTGTCAAGCTTCAATTTTATTTATTTTTATTTTTAATTTGATCAGTGAAAGACCAAAAAGATTTTGAATATGTGAATCTGATGTGATATTTGTCGGAGTAAGACTTATTGTAAAACATGTCTCATTTCTAATCTCCTAAATTTTTTAAATGCGGTCCATAGAAAGCCTCTTTTCTCATCTTATATGCAACTTCCGTTCTTATTTTTCCAAACTGCCTTTCTAACTTGCATAATGAAGAATTAAATTAATTTGAATATAGCTGATAAGTCCATGACCAGCTCAGCTATACACTACGGATTTATTTACACAAGAAGAATGAGACCAGCAGCAGTAAAAAAAAACCCATGATTTAGTATCCTATCCTTAGTATTAAGCTAAGCTTCACTCTCCAACCCCCACTTGTTAATGAAATATCTGATACCTAACATCTGGCCATCACAGCCAATTTATCTGTCCAGCGCCAGCCAAAAAAATAAAGACGATTCAAAGCCTTATTACGACCCCCAACGGATAAGGAAATTATTATTGTTTGCTTTAATGTCCCATAAATTTCTGACTTGGATTTCCCAACTTTCAATTAAGTTACAAAAAAAAAAAAAAAAAAAAAACAGTTTCCATCTGCATATTAATTTTAATTGAAAAAATCCTCCCTCAATATATCTCAAAGCATTAATATAGCTCAAGTCGCGCCAAATTTATCTCGATAGTCCTAAGTGTCTCGCCGGCCGTTTGTGTCTCGTGGGGTCTCGATTTCTTATTATTTTATTAGAAGAGTCGTATTTTATTTATTTTTCTAGACTTTGGAGCAGTGTTCTTTCTGAACCATACCATACACAGCACCACAGCGAAAAAAACAAAATTAATTGAATGGCAATTTAATCGTTCAGCGTGGACGTCAACGTCAACTCAAACTAAACAAACGCCTAACATTGAGAACATTGAGAACGTTTTAGTCTGCGTATACATAAAGATTCATTCGGTCCTACAAACAAATGCCATTCAATTAAAATTTTTCAGTCCTTATTGTGACTTATTCGACCTCAACCGTGAATCATTCATCATGCAGACTTAGGTATTGAAGTGCTGGTTTTATACTTACAGAAAATAAACGGCACTGTGCTGGCCGTCATCAAGGCGGTATTGCACTCTGAACCTTGATCGTTTTATTGTTTTGCACCCTCTATCAAGTATATACTTAGATATAGCCGGGTGCACTATGCGTTTTCAGTTAGTCTTATTCAACACCCTCATGTATGGTATATGTACGTAGTCGAGCCACCTTCGTCGCATGCAAGTAGTCCACCACAACGCCACCATATAAACCCTGTTCGATATAATGGTGCATTGTAATTGTAAGTGAGCCACCCCTAAACTGGTGCGAAACGGGGTTGAAAATTGGAACTGGCTGCTCTAGCACGCGACTATTTCCTAAGATCGATCGATATTTCGGTTAATTTCCGTTAACTGTAAAGAAAGAATAATTCTAGCTATCAGTTGTAACTAGGACAACGGCGGCATCGGCGACGGCGCTAAGGGTTGTTGATTTGGTTTACATATATATTCCACCCTGATGGTAGAGGGTGTTTCATTCGACTTCAACAAGTCACGCATGTTTATGTGTTACTATAAGCAGCAGTTGCTTATAGGAGAAATAACGCACAAAAAAGGGGGTGCACTACAGGACACACCTAAGAAAACACTCTTCGCCAAAGGACGTTCTATTTTATCCTGGCATAAGGAAAAACCGTTGAATATTTTTTTTTTTTTTTTTTTTCTGAATTAGAGGCTGACTTATGTTGGTTTAGTTTAGTGATGATGACGCGCACGCTTCCACTTTTCTAGACACTAGGAGTCTTCTTTCATCTGTTACTAATTTGTTATCCTGGGAGCAATCGCGTGCGTGTATCTGTGTATCTATGGCACTTTGAACTAATTTAGTTTATCGAAAATTATATATCAACGAAAAAAATAAAATTTATTGCGCAATCTAAAATAAATGCTGTAACCCAGCTGGCGATGACTTTAGTGGGACATTCATTTTTGCTACCTTGAAAAAGGTTATGCCTAAGGACTACAACTAATATTAGGTACAGGCTATTTCATTAAGCGCTTCCTATTTTTAAATTTAAATAAAACAAAGTATGTGTGAGATATCATCGAATTTTTTTATTCGTTTGAAAGGCCTATCGATTCCTTGGCTTCTATGGGTGGCGAGCATCCGAAATTTCCAATTTTCCATGAATATGGCTCATAAATCAGACTGAAATTGACTTATGGCATGAGTTATGTTGGCTTTGACGGCCGTTGTGGTTTGTGGCTTATTCGCCTAGACCTGCGATTTCAGAAAACCCCACAAGAAAAAGTCTAACCGGGTCAAATCGCACGATGCCAGTTCACATCGCCTCTACGTGAGATGACAATGACCGTGCCCTCGAATCGCTCGAGCAGAATTTACAATGTGGCACCTAGCGCCGCACGTCGTCCTGTTGATGTCCATATCATCCAATTCAGGGCAAAAGTTGATGTTGGTGTCCATATCATCCAATTCAGGGCAAAAGAAGTTGGTAATCATCGACCTATAGCGCTCGCCGTTGACGGTGATGGCCTGGCCAACGTGGACTATTGAATACACCATCCTATATGATATAATTTTATAAAGTAAATTTCCTTAATTATGAAAGGGTCGTGCATTCGAATGGGAATTTTTTGATATTTAATTTATTTTTATTTTTTTAAAGTCAAGTATAGAAAGTCTCCACGATTTTGTAGTTTCAACACTTAATTTCAAGGTAAAATCGTGGAGAATTTAATTTGGAGTTGCGCAAAGTATGAGCACTAAAATCGAAACTAAATTTCTTTATGATTAGTTTTATGAATTTTTGTATTTGGAGGTGTGGGGGTCCTCCACAGGTTTGAGGGGGAGGGAATTTTAATTCCAGATCGGGATTGCGGTAGGTACTAAGTATAGCAATTAAATGGAACTAAATTCCTGCATCATTAGAATTTCGAATTTCTCTGTTGTGGCGGACCCAGCTTGACGGACCTCAAAAAGTTGGCCGTCCATTAAAATATGGCCTATAATTAAAGTCAAGGAACTCTCCCTTATAAAATTATATAAATTTCATATATGTATACTCATTTTGTCGGTAAGTTAGTTGAGATCGTTCATATTGTATTCTAGCTTCGGATATAGAGATCTATGTGAAGAAACACTTTACATTTTACACTAGGCGGAATATTTTTGTTCCTAAACAAGTTAAGCGATGTAGAGTTTATTGCAGATTGTGATTTCTTTAGTTTGCTTTAAATATTCTTTTTTGGGTTGAGTTGGGGTGTGAAAATCATATACCTAAGGAATTAAATTCGTTCACAGTTTGTTACGGTAAAATTTACCACATCAATCCTTTTTAGCCTTCCCTTTTTCGTTGCGGCTCCAAAATACTAGTAGAGTGCAGTTGAAACCTGGTTTGCATCAACCTGAGTCCTGCTCTCAAAGGATTTTGGAAAAGCAACAGCAATAGGATTTCGTACTTTGTCGTAGTTGTGTGACGGGCGGTCCACAAGATAACAAAGATGTGCGAGAAGTGGTCGACAAAAAGACTTACCTTGTGACAGATGGTCCACTGCAATCATTAAAATAAAATCATGTGATAGATGGTCCACGAAATCATCGAGTGTGCGACAGATGGTCCACACAAGGATAAAACATGATGAATCTGACCCATGTTCAACGACATGTGTGACACCTTGTTCACACCATTATAAATTTAGTATGGCTTAATGCCCAGCCTAAAGTGTCTAGAACACGAAAGCAAAAGGTCTACGGGCTTAGCTTATTTTAACTTTCGCGAAAGGCAGTGGATCTTGTCTCCTCATTTTAGTTGGAAAAGGGTGGTGATCCGTGATCCCATCTGACAAAATTTTTTCCTCCAACTTCGTAGTCTGGGCCGGTTTGGGATGGAGCATTGTTCGAAGTTTAAATAATTTTTCGTTTGTCTTTAACTATAGGAATTAACGGGCGGGGACTGAATTTGTGGCTGCAGTTAGTTGAGATGAGCTAAACTGTGATTTTCCAATCACAGTTATAACTGTGACTGTGATTTCTGAATCACTGTAAGTTTAACCTGTGATTGCGATTTTCAAGTTTGGAATATCTTTGAGGCCAAAAAAAAAATTCTCAGTAAAATATAAAGTATGTAATTAAATGACGACAACAAATAAGTAATTAAAATTAGCTCTTAGGACATAACCATGAATACAAAATTGTTAAAAATCTCAAGTCCCGAATTCAAAATTATCGAATAGCAAAATCTCGAATGTCTAAAATTTCGAATGCCCAAAATTTCCAATACATACATACGGTGGATCGAAAAACGGAGTACGCCAATCGATTTAGGAGGTGGAAATTACCATAGTGTCTCGCCCAGCTCTCTAGTTCCAGTGGAAACCCCTAAAATTTGCAATGTCAAAATTTTAGTTTCACTTTTCCTTGTCCTTGTGTACAAAATCACAACCAGGCTAGGACCTCAGTTCACAATTCAGTTCTACCTTCTAGATCCTAAACTAAAAATAAAAGAATTAATCTGTTCTTCATATTTTCATCATGAGTCCTGAGATTTTGTTTTTCTGTATTGTGATTTCGTTCAGTTGCTAAAATAATAACTAAATCACGACTACAGTTCTGGTTGTGATTCATTTTACTCATTGTTGACTTTTCTCTCGTCGTGATTTTGGTCACAGTTCAAAAAGTTCATTGTGCGATTGTCGTGATTTGTGAATCGTTTCTTTTTGTGGTGATTTTACTACAGTTGTGATTTTCAATCACATTTAGGGCACTCACAGGTTTATTAAAGAGTCGCTCACAGGTAGTGATTGTGATTTTTGACTCACAGGTCGAAAATCGCAGGTCGTGATTTTTTGCTAATCTCTAGCAGTTAGACTGTGACCGAATAACACACGGACAAGCGATCTGAAAGAGATAGCAATATATGGAATAGGCGGCATGGACGAGCTAAGGCGAGCTAAGTCCGAGATTTTCGGTTGAATTTGAAAAAGGTTACTGCAGCAGCTGGTTGAAAGAAATTAAGCGAAAAATTATTTTCGAAATTATCAATATTATTTGTGCAGAAAATTGTGTAACTTAACATCCCAGTTCGGGGAATTAGAATAAAAAAGAAAATAGAGAAGCTATTTTTCTTGTGTAAGGAGAGGAAGACTATTTGTCAGAGGCGATCTGAAAAGGTTCACGATTGGGGAAAATCGGAGGAGATAGGATTCCGCCAGAAGAAAAAAAGCCTAGTAAAGGGTTTTCCAATAAGAGGTGTTATTTTGAATAGCCCGCTATTTCGGTAGTTGTCACTTTTGAAGCTGTCATTTTTTGACATTTGACAAGTAGAAACTACGCCATTAATAAAAATGGAACGATACACGCTTCCACAACGCATTGAAATTATTAAAATTTACTATACAAATGGTGAAAATTTGGCAGAGACGGTTCGTAAAACTAAAACATTTTTGGGTCGTCGTGAAGCACCTTGTCGGACCGCAATACAGAAATTGGTGGACAAATTCGAGCTGTTGGGACAAGTTAGTAAAGTGGAGAATAAAACCCGTGCACGTCGCTCAAGAACAACTGAGAATATTGCTGTTGTAGCCCAAAGTGTTGAAGAAAACCCAGGTTTGTCCATTCCTCGTCGTTCTTTGGAATTAGGCATTCCACAAACGTCATTACACCGTATTTTGCATAAAGACTTGGGTCTTAAGGCTTATAAAGTTCAGTTAACACAAGAACTCAAGCCGGCTGATCATCAACAACGTCGTGTCTTTGCTGATTGGGTCCTTGAAATGCATGAAAATTATCCGGAATTTCATCGAAAAATCATCTTGACTGATGAGGCCCATTTCCACCTCGGAGGCTACGTCAACAAGCAAAACTGTCGCATCTGGGGCTCGGAAAACCCAAGAGTTATTGTTGAAAAGCCTCTCCATCCTCAACGCGTGACTGTTTGGTGCGGTTTATGGTCCGGCGGGGTCATTGGACCTTACTTTTTCGCAAATGAGGCTGGAGCAACAGTTACGGTCAATGGATTGCGCTATCGAGAGATGATTAATGATTTTTTATGGCCGGAATTGGATGGTATTGATCTGGACAACGTTTACTTTCAACAAGACGGCGCTACGTGCCACACAAGCAATGAAACCATCGATCTTTTACGGGAAAAGTTTCCGGACCGTGTTATCTCTCGAAGAGGTGATCACAATTGGCCACCGAGATCTTGTGATTTAACACCTTGCGACTTCTTCCTTTGAGGCCACGTGAAAGATAAGGTCTACGCCAACAGCCCAGCGTCGATTCAAGACCTCAAAGATGGAATTCGTGAGGCTATCGAGGACATAGGGCAGCCACTTTGCGATTTGGTTATGGAAAATTTCATGAAAATTATATGGTCCTGTAAGCGTGGTCGTGGCGGCCATTTGGCTGATGTTGTGTTCCGGCATACCTTCCTCTTTATAATGAAATAAACATCCGATCATTTATCTCAAAAAATGCTATTTTTCTTTGAATATCAAAATAACACCTCTTATTGGAAAACCCTTCATTTGGTTGTTCAAGACTTAGTGTTAAAATTGTGAGTTTTATTCGTTTGGTTTTGTGGCCAGAAAAATGGCAAAATTCTACTCCTTCGTTCCGTTTCTTTTATTCTCCCGAAATTGTGGGACTCGCGACCGTTTTTCATACAGTTGTTCGTTCGGAACTTTTCCACAGTGATTTTTCTTTGTGCACTTTGTGCCACTCCATTGTTTTATTTTTAATCTATTTGATCTAAATTCGAACTTTTCTTCTTTCTTTTATTTGGAAAATTGACCCTCTGCCAATTTCCAAATCTAATTGTTAACTTTTCTTGTGATCGAAGAAAATTCTGGGTTTTCTACCTAGATTTATAAAGGTTTCGCAGATATATTTCAAATAAATTTTACTAACTGTCACAGTTTTCACATAAAGATGCTTTAATACCTTTGAAATCTTTGATGATAAGCCAATTAGGTTTAATTTGTAGAACAGCGCCCTTCGATTAATACTATAGAAAGCAGCTTTAAAGTCAATAAATATTGTATTGTAGTAGACCCATGCCCGCGTTGCTTCGCAAAATATTAACAATAATTTGTTTAACTAAATACAGGGTTGGGCAAAAAGTACCTTTTCTACACAAACAAATAATAAAACGAATTATTTTGTAGAGATAAAGATTGGGAGATTTAATAATGGAACAAATTTTATACATTTTATGGTGTTAAAAATTTTCTAACAGCTGCGACAATTCGTCCTGTTGTGACCAAATTTGAGCGATATGGAAACGTTATAGAGATATGAGAAGTACGGTCAGACCTCGTTATAGACGATCGGCCGAAAACATCCAGGTCGTTCGTCAAAGTTTTGCCACTAGTTCTGACAAATCGACACTACGAAGCACAGTGGTCTGCTGAGAGCGGAAAAAAGTCTCTGGAAAAAGTCATATCTAGCCTTTTAAGTTTTTTGTTTAAGTACTCTTAGATAACCCGAGCGTATGATTTCTTTTTTTAACATATATATTGTATGTTCTGATTAACAAGCCCTAAAAGTTGAAAAATAATTTTATTAAAGTCGCGAACCATATTTTCAACAAACTTTTATATGTCTTTTTCCGAAGTTCCTTTAAATAAATTCTGTAACTTCTTATATCATTTTATTTGTCTATTTTTGAATATTGGTATTGAGAAAAAATGTTTTTTTTTTTATAATTTTCGGTTGAAAAAAGCTCCAAAAGACTCCAAGCAACGAAGTATACCAATGTGTGCTCCATACTTTCAAGTTGGAGGTGCTTATCAAAAAGTTTGATTTCTTCGATACTAATTGTCAGAACGAATTGGTTAAGCCTATTACTATTAGAAAAAATGTGTATATTTATTTAAAAAATAAAATAAAATTAATACATTGACCCAGGTCTGAGAAATTCTATTTTTTTGCGAAACCATTTAGATAACTATTAATAACTATTAATAACTTTTTTTTTAATCAATTTTTCTTAACCAAATTTTGATAAAATGTGTATAAGACTGTCTTTACATGTGAGCCACATTACATAAGAATCCGTTTAATAGTTCAGATTAAATAGACTTTTTTGAAATTACAATAAAACATCAAAACCATCAAATTTCAAAAAAATTGTAAACAACTTTTTTACTAATGATTTTTTTGTAACCAAATTTTGACCAAATATGAATTAGACTAATTATAAAATGCGTGCCAAATTTCAATTAAATTCGTTTATCAGTTTAGATTTTACAAATTTTTGTC
This sequence comes from Leucozona laternaria, assembly GCA_932273885.2. Lineage (NCBI taxonomy): Eukaryota > Metazoa > Arthropoda > Insecta > Diptera > Syrphidae > Leucozona > Leucozona laternaria. The sequence goes on along the minus strand of OW026366.1, from coordinate 252,727,650 downwards.
CACTCTGCCTTACAAACACCAAAACCCTCCAATATTAGAAAAATGTCAATAACTTTTTTTCTAATTATTTTTTCTTAACGAAATTTTGTTCAAATATGTTTAAGACTAATTTAGATATGTGTGCCAAATTTCATTCAAATCCGTTGAACAGTTCAGATTTAACAGGTTTTTTTTTATCTCTCCCATACAAACCAAACCACTGTGCGACGTTCAACACAGTTGAAAGATCTGCCTCTCTACTCTCACAAAATTCAAGTTTGTCCAAAAGCTGGTGATCCAGAATAATGTAACGGTAACAGTATCAGTATCAGTATCAGTAACAGTAACAGTAACAGTAACAGTAACAGTAACAGTAACAGTAACATAGGATGGTCTTATTGGGCCCACCCTGTATTACAAATGTTTATTTTACAAATTTTGAACGTCAAAATAACGAAAAACGTCTCCTAATTGAAAAAAGGAATCGTGTAGACAGGACCTTTCAAAAAGACGAATAACGAAACGAACAAAAAAGAAATCGTATAATCACATCAGGTTCTATTTCTAAAAGAAAATTGGAATGAAAATTAATTGGTTTATTTTTCTTCGAGTTTTTTTTGACAGAAATACTGTCAATTTGTCTGTCATCTAAATTCAGCATAAAAGATAGAATAATAGCAGAAGGTATTTATGCCTTATTATGACCGCCAAAATATTTTAAAATTTATTGAGAGAACGTCAGAAATTTGTCCCAAAGATACGTTAGAACTTCGTTTCATTTTAAACAGAGATCTAAAATATCTTTCTCCTTAAAACTGAATAATGATTTTGGACCGAGTTCTGAGGAAATAATTAGAAGTAAAGAAACGCGCGAGATCTAAATATTTTTTAAAATTATGTTTCAAAGATAAACCGTGAGTTACCAGAACGAGTTTTTAATTGATTTTAGTACTATATGAAGATATTTCCGGTTAAGGGCGGTAATTATCGAGCTCTTTTAAGACTATGAGTCTCATAGCTAAAATATTTTTGTGTTACAGTTTTTTTT